>CM067768.1:16875000-17598933 GCA_034642375.1 Vigna nakashimae
GTGGGAAACACTGCGTTCTGTAGAAGTCAGCAGTGGTGCTACAGCATATGAACTCAGAACTTCACGAGTAACTGCAAGAGGATTGTGATATCCTTGTAGGGGATGGACTAACACCTCTTTAGAATGGCGTGTCAGACATTTTTTGGACATGATATGCCTTTGGCAAGTGTCGGACACTTATCTACTTGTTTCAATAAAAAATAATATTTAGTTCGGACACCTCTCCAACATATGCCAAGAAAGTGAGTCGACACCTAACCTTGCCTAAACACATCCTAGACACTACTATAATTTTTTTTAAAAGCCAAGTTATCTTATAAATAATATTGCGAGGCTCCGCTATTTTTTGGAGGTTCATTATCATATGACTTGTTTTAACTTCTTAGAATATTATTCATCTTGTTGGGATTATGAAATGATCATAGTATTATGAAGTTTAACTTTGTCTTTAGAACGTGAGTGTATATAAATCTTGAATCTTGATTCTCATGCTGCATTTTATATTTTGGACTTTAGTCTGGTGTCTGTGTTGGACATAAGTAATGCATTAGGGCATAACAGACATTAGAATTCTGAGAAATTATTATAATATATTTATATAGTACAGATTGACAATTCTTGTAGTAAGCTCCTAGATGGCTTAATCTGTGCCGTGCACATCGTGGATTTTCCTATTGCTGTAATCTGCTCTTATGTCACTTCATTATCAACCATGCAAACATGTGCTATTGTGTCCTTTATTTGCGTTTCTTGTTTCCAAAGGTTAATCACTATTTATTGACGATTATTTTGCAGGTAGTTGAACACGGAGGTTTACTGAAACTAATGCTCAGGAAGATGTCTTCGCAGTTGAACAATCCAACATTCAGCTATATGATTCATCCCCTTCCACTTCATGGTAATGGGTCAGAATGAGCATTCACTCGTTGCTTTATAATTGTAATACCTCTACTAACTGGGATTGCGGATTTTGAGCTGGGAACGGGTGTTACATAAATCACGTGTTTCCCGAGGGCGCAGCAAAGGTTCTAAGGTAAGTGAAAGGGGTAGTTCCAGTGAGGATAAAGCGTGTGTTGGTAACCTAATTTCTTTTATTCACATGTATGAGGGTCAAGCATTTTTGTTACAGTTTTTGTACTCTGAGCCTCCTAGTAAGGGAGTTTTGGTTCTCACATACCATTAATCTTAGTCCTGAAATCAGAGGTATTGGAAAACTTAAACAAACTATTCATGGTGTACTAGATTCATAGGGAAGACGATAATGCAGAAAGAGTAAAGGTAACTAATTTTTTTACAATGTCTTGATGTTTTGGTAAGCTGTCTTTTTACCCGGCTTATACATGAAGAGACTAATTCAGGGTAGTTACATTTATACTACTTTAACATTATTCTAGATGATCTAAAGTTAATTCAGACATGTGTACTAAAAGCGTGTTTTGTTTACTGTGCATCATATTTTGTAAAGTCACGTTTAAATATTATTTAACGTAATTTTGTATAATTTTTCATCTATGGATGTTAGAGATGAACCCAATTGCAATATTATTCAGGGTATATTGCAACACATGTTACAATAGAAAATAATAAACGTCAAATCTACGAGTCTTTTGATGTCACATGATTGTTGGGTTAGCATGATCATCAAAGCAAAATGGACTTTTGCATGCAACTATGCAATTTTTTGATTTGCAGTGCATACAATCAATTAACTCTAACATACCTGAAAAACTATGAGCTGCTTCCACATGTAGTAGTTAGTTGATGATGTCTTTGTTGGTCTCCTTAGGAAAACATCGAAAGAAAAGAAAATAGATTAAAATATCAAATCGTACACCAATAACTTCTCTTACTAACAAAAACATCGAAAGAAAAGAAAATAGATTAAAATCTTAATAGAAAGTGGACTACTTTGCCAAATTAAGAATCTATCAATTCACCATAATCTTCGTATAACTTATTTATAGACTTTCTATTTTTTTATCACTATTAAAAGATTCAGTGTTGTAGTTAAGTGGTGCAAATATTGTTCTTAAATTTATATTGTTTCATTCATCCATTGAATCTTGTTTTCTACGTATTAATACAACATTAAATTAATATAATGTTTTTAAATAAAATAATTTGATTTTTTATTTAAAATCAGTTTTCTTAATTTTACATGTTTTCTATTTTAATTTAATTTATGAATGAAATCCTTTTGATTAGCAACATATTGAAATTTCAAATTCATTGTTGTATTTTAAAATACTAATCCACATACATATCTTTTGTCTTTCCTTATCAATAAATAAGTTCATATCTTATCCTTTCATAATATCACAGTAAAGTAAATCTTTTATTGAGAAAAATTTAGTTTATTTCAAACACTTCAAAAAACTTAAAAACTACAAATATTATAATACTAGTGTAGAAGTAGATTTTTCCGTCAATTTTAGGCTCAAAATATGTTACATAAAGGTCAAACATGATGCGAAAGATCAAAACATAAAGTTCATTCACGTCGAACTTTTTAAATGATGTAAAAAGATGTCAGATAATATCAACAATAGACGTAAATAATAATAGGTGTTTTTACGTAATATATATGAATATCCAAAATCGAATATGGTCAAATTTAATGTATATTTCTGTCTAATATAATCAAATTCAACATAAATTTATGTCAAATATAATCAAATTCAACATAAATTTATGTCAATTATAATCATATTTAACATATATTTACATTAATTATATATATAATTGAGGTACAAAGGGGTTGTATTATTTTAAAAAATTGTTATTGGTTCGATCTCAAGTAAGTTGTGATAATATCGTTAGAATCAATAATAGTATTTGAAGTATTGTCTATTTTGAAGCCTACAATTTCTTTGTCGATTTATTTTCAAAATATTTATTAAACGATTGAAAAGAGAGAATATATTTAAATTATTCTTAATCTTGACTGAACAAGCATTATTGTAGAAAAGACGTATTATAATGGTAAAAAATATCTTTCTACTAAAATATCCTCATTGTCATTAAATATTTCACGAAAATCACAATGGTTTGAACATCATTGTGATGGTTGAAAACCACGATGGTGCTATACACCATTGTTAAATGGATAAATTATATAAAAATTAATTAAAATTTGGAATTAAGCTATCATGACGGTTATTTTCTTAATCGTAATGATCTTACAATCTCAATTTAAAGAATTTGGTGCTTGAAAGTCGATATCACAACGGTTTGTGTCATAACCATCATGAAAGTTTTTTTTTTAAAATAACCTATTTACAATTTTGTTTTTACCAAAAATTTGTAAAGAAAGTTTCTAGAAATACAGTTAGTTCAAACATGTATAATAATATAACATAGAAAAGACTTTGAATATATCTTAAAGATAAATATCTAATTTTTGAACAAAGTTCTTAAATATTTAAAACTATTAAACTAAATCTAACTATCAACTTCTAAATTCTTATATCTAGAAATAAAATACTTTGTCCATCCCAACCGCTTTCACACACATATATATATACATCCTTACAAATGTGTTACACTTTAGAACTCAAAAATGTCATTATATACCTTGAGTATATCCCAAAGTCTCATCCATTGATTATATCTGCGTGTAGGACCAAAGCAGTTTTAATTGCAACAACCGCAACCAAACCCAATAGTGACCAGTAATGCTAACACAACCAAATGACATAGATTCATCATGAAATGTGTAGCATGAAAAGTTACATGAAGGTGATCTGTACACGACTATTTTCAACTAGTCATAACTTTATCTCAATGAGATCAATACAATAACCTTAATGTACAAAGTGTAATTTATGAATAATAAACCAAAATGTATGCATACATGAAAAACAAAATATAGAACACACACAAAGATGATTAACTCCCACTGAACCAAATATTCCTCAAACTGTGAAACACTCATATAAGAAATATGCTCATGAAAGGCCTTGGGTGTAATAGCCTTATTAAGAGGATATATCATTAAGGAGTTTGTTCCTAAGTGTTCTATGGAAATCCATCCACTCTGTACTCTTTCTTTAAGAACTAATTTGGTGTCACAATATAACCTGATTGGTCTTTCAATTCCTTTCATAATACGCAATCCTGTGACAAAAATCAACCATATACCCTGATTTGATGCTTTATAAGATGCTACAAATTCTGCAATCATAGTGGATAAAACTATAAGGGTTTGCTTGGTATTGAGCCAAGAAACCACACCACTAGTTAGCATGAAAATGTAACTTGAAGTGGATCTTAAACTAACTTGGCATCCTGTAAAATTGTCAGAATACTTAATGATCTTTAATCGCTCTAACTCTATATACGTGAGCTTATACACCTTTGTTCTCTTGAAAAAACCTTATAAATGTATTGGTTGCTTTCCAAAGATCCATTCATTAATTGCTTAAATATCTGCCTAAAACCCCAATTATATATGTTATATCTAGATGCGTACATACTTTGACATACATCAAACCCCTTCTCGCTGAAACATAGGGAATCTTCCGCATTTCTTGAATTTCTTAATTTCCTTTGGACATTGATTGAGACTAAACTTGTTTCTCTTAGCAACTAGAGAATCCCCTAATTTATCATCCTTCATGATAAAAGCTCTATGGATGTCATCAACACACAAACCCTCTCCTTTTGAGTATAATCCTTCGTCACAAGACAAACTTTATACATTTCCAAATTACCATTAGAATCTCTTTTGGTCTTAAGTATTCACTTATTTCCAATGGGGTCCATACCTTCTGGTAACGGCACAAGTTATTATCAAACTTTATTGTCTTGCATAGACTTATACTCCTCGTGAAGCACATGTTTTTTAGGATCTTGAGTTTGTTCTTATAGAGGTTCTAAACTTACTAGAGGTTTTGAACTTTACAAATAAGATCACTTCCAACAACTCTTCCTCTAAACTTTTTTCTTCCCCCAAACTTAATATCCTCAAAGAATATTATGCTTAATATCATGCAATTCCATATTTAAGGATTTATAATAGGAAGTCACCGTTTGAAGAATATATAGATTATTATTTGCCAAAAGTGAATCGGTTTCAACAAAACTTGAATAAAAAATTTTGAATTTATTGTTTCCAAACTAATATAAATAACAAAATTTGTCCAAATAAACAAATGAAATGTCTTTCATAACCAAAATTTAGAAAACCAGTACAAAATAATAATCTAAAACATGTTATCACTTCCATCACTACAGATTTGACATCTCTAAATAGATCCATCTTTCAAAATCAATTGTCTTCCGATAGCTTAGGCAACCCTTTCTTTGCACACCAAGCATGATATTTTGTACATTCCTTCTTCATGTGTCCAACTTTATTGCAAAAGAAACATTTAACAAACTATTTTTGTTTCTTTTGTGATGGACCTTTAGAAGCATCACTATTAGGATTATCAGTTTTCTTATTTTTTCCCTTGTCATTAGAGGTACTAATTAAGTGAGCACGTTCAGTCTTTTCTTGCTTCAGTCTTTCCTCTTCTTGAACGCAATATGAAATGAGCTCATTAAGAAACCATTTCTCCTTCTGACATTTCAATGAAACCTTAAATTGTCCAAACTCTATAGGAAGAGAGATTAAAATAAAATGTACAAGTAAGTCTTCCTACAACTCAAGTTTCAACGCCTTAAGTTTCGAAGCAATGTTTGAAATCTCCATAATGTACTCTCTCGCATTTTCTTTGCCTTGATACCTCATGGAAGCAAAGCTTTGAAGAAGTACACTTGCTTTCGCTTTTCACAAAGCGCTTTTTTCAATCTCAACAAGGAAATATTTTGCACTTGTAATTTCTTCAGATATAGTACCTCTATATACCTCTGGAATGTCGTGCTTAATGACCATCAAACACATGCGATTTGAACGATCCCACTTCTCATATTCTCTCCTCTCATCAGAGGTACTTGAGTTTTTAAGAGAAGGAGGTTTCTATATCCTCAACGCGAGGTCGAGATCCATGCAGCCAAGAATTATCTCTATATTCCCTTTCCAATCCTTAAAATTTGTACCGTTGAGGATCGAAACTGAATTTAAGTTAACAGATATAGAAGCCATCATAACTGTATTTTATACAAGAGAAACAAAGGAATTAAGCTCACATTGTAAAATTTATAATTATATATAAATATAATTCAAATAATACTCTATCCCATTTCAAGATACCTAATGCCCCGTCAATATCAAGTCTTTGGACAATAATATTAATGGTTAAAGGTATCTTGGTGTAATGATTAACGGTTAAAGGTATCTTGGTGTAATGATCTTGGTTTGGACAATAATACAAACCTATCTTTGGATTGATTTTATTATTGACACGTAAAAGACCTTAAAGTTATCACATGTTACCATCACAAGCGCGTATAAAAACCGGCTAAATATTAATCTTCCTTTAGGCTGGCCAAATATTAATCTTTCTTTATGAACTACTCTAGATAAAGAGGACTCATGGGAGACGATGACAATGCTGGGTTTGTTGGCGGTGCGACATGTGGTTATTGGCCGTGGAAGAAGGTGGTTGATGGTGGCCACTGGAGGCGCAGTTCCTGTGCGATGGCGGTTGATGGCGAGACTCTGCGGTGGCCTATAGTGGTGCGGCGGCAAGGTGGTTGTCCGGTGACGGAGCGGCGCAGCGATGCTAGGGTTTCAGTGGGTGGAAGATGATGCTCGTGTGTCAGGGCTGAGGTGGCGTGTTCTGGCTGGTTCACTAGTGAGTGCAAGGATCAATGAAGTGGCATCATCTGAGTGGTTCAATCTGTTAGTGGTGGACTGCCACATGGCATGATCTGGTGAAGTTTGGCTTAGGAGAGGTATGGGTAGGGAAATTTAGGAGGTGTAGTAGAAAAGGCTTAGTGTTTGGACTTGGTTGTTGGCCTATTTCAGAAATAGGAGTATATGTAGGAATTTTAGGAGGTGCAAGGGTAAAGTCTGTCAGTTTGGCCCATTTGTATATTATTTTCCAAATAAAATCTGATTTTGGGGCTTGAATTGCCATTTGGACCAATAAAATTTATATTCTCAGCTGCACAAATAAACATTAGAACATCCAAGAATAATTTATGCACTAAAATTCACTTTTTATGTCTCTTTATTTCCCAAACCCAACAATTCCAATCATCACAAATTCATTTAAAATCAACCATTTAAACATAATTATCCCATCAAAAATTTAAATCTTAAAGCATAAATGTGGGCATAAATATGCACTCATCACACCCCCACACTTATCCTTTTGCACTACTGGGCAAAATTGATTAATTCCAAGACTTTGTTTAGAATCATTTTATTTCATATTTGCATTTGGATCAAAAGAATGAGCATCACTAGACATAGATCAATCATTTAGACATTATTTTGTCATGGACATGCAAATGGAATCACTTTATTCTTCACACATGAGTTAACCTTTTTGAATTCCCAAGAAAATCAAATATGAAAGACAACACTCAAGTCAACATGTATCTATTTCTCTCCAATTCTCTCAAGTGTTTTTGGCTTGTGTTTACACTCAAAATACCCATGTAAGTAGACACCCTTGATATTTAGCAAGACTCTCTAACATTCACATACTTCAGTAAACATGCAATTATTTATAATGAGGGCTTTTTATGGTTTTATTGAGGCCAAGGAAAAGGTAGGGGATTTTCCTGGAATTTCTGAGTTTTTGAAATTGATATATCAAGAGTAATGACATTTGATTTCAAAAACAACTCTATTTCTTGCTCTTTTAAGGAAGATTTTTTTTTCTTTTAAAACTTCAACTTTTCATCTTCCTTTTTATCCTTTTTATTGTTTTGTGGGTGAGGTACTCACCCACACACTTATTCATCACTTTACTTCTAACAGAATCCATTACTCCTTCTTCTTTCTTAAGGTAAGGAACATATGATTTTTCTTTTTTTCTCTTTTGACAATGACTGCGAACAAGAAAAATAGGCTTAAGACTTAAAGGGGGTTTTAATGGATTAATGTTAGGACAAGTTTATTTGGCCAAGTAGATAAAACAAGAAATGCCTCAATCATATCAAATCATGCATATTCTCCTTAGTTGCACAACACATAACAAGCTAATTATTAGAGTATCAACAAAACATGGGCAATTCACACAAGAAAAATAGGTATGGAACATGGTGGTCCATCCTTAACATTAAGTTCACAACTCACATGGTTCAAATTTCTTTCACAAAAGATTTAATCAGGAAATTCTCAAGTCAACTCAATCAGCAAATCATATTTACTCATATGAACATTACTCATTTTTTTTCTCTTGAATTCATGATCATTCGAGTTACTGATTCAAACTCTCAAATCCAATGCAAATATTTATTAAAAAAAGACAAAATAGGGAACAAAAGTAATTGTTTCCCCACACCCCCACACTTAAACTATGCATATTGCTCAATGTATACCTTATATATGAAATGCATAGAAAAAGTATGAGGGAACTTACCTCCTTCATGGTGGAAGGAATGCTAGTATGACTTCATTAGAAAAGTCATTCTGGATAGGAATGTTATCTTTTCCCTTTTTAATCCTACTAAGATGGTCAACTGCTAAATTATGTGCCTCACTTTTGTACTGAATAGGAGCCAGCTTGTCCTTCTCATTCTTGACCATTGTGATTCCATATTTCTTGGGAACCACATGTGTAGGGCCCACCCAAATGCTGTCAAAATTTGAACATATAAGACCTGTTTGTAGCAACTTGGTGTCCTTTTTCTTTACAACCCCCATCAATTGAGGATTCAATCTTCCTTGAGGTTGTCTCCCTGGTTTAGCATCCTCCTCCAAAAGTATTCTATACATGCAAAAAGAAGGGCTAATACCAGGAATATCTGCTAAAGTCCAGCGTATTACTTTCTTATGGTCTCTAATAACCTGTAATAACTGTTTTTCCTTCTCATAAGTAAGCAATGCAGATATTATAACAGGGAGTTTCCCATCCCTCTCAAGATAAGCATATTTCAAATGGGATGGTAAACTTTTTAACTCCAAAATGGGTGGTTATACCACAGATGGCAAAATTTTACTGTCTAAGGTAATCTCAGCCACCTCAACATCACACTTAGGCGCCACAGAGGTATCATCTATTAATACCGCGTCCTCAATATCACCTGCTTTACAGTTTCCTTTTTCGTCCAAAATTAGGGACGACATATTTGAAAAAGAAAAATTGTTTACAACATCACTTGATAAGTCAATACAAAACAAAGAATGATCTTTAGTCGGGTGCTTCCTAGCTTCCAACACGTTGAACCGCACCTTCTCGTCTCTTATCTCCATTGTCAATGATCTTGTATGCACATCTATCTTGGTTCGTGTTGTCATCATGAAGGGTCTTCCCAAGATAATAGTTGTTGGACTGATTCCTTCATCATCCTTCATGTCCAAGATATAGAAATCTGCAAGAAAAATTAATTTGTCTACTCGGACAAGGACGTCCTCAAGCACACTTGCAGGGTTAACTGTGTTACGGTTGGCCAGTTGAATGACCACACCAGTAGTCTTAAGAGGTCCTAGAGATAGAGAAGTAAACACTGATAAAAGCATTACATTTATGGAAGCCCCTAAATCTAGCATGACATTGTCAAACTTTGAATTTCCAATAACACAAGGAACAAAAAACATACCTGGATCATTGCATTTTCGCGGTATTTCAATATGTTTCTGAATCAAGCTTGACACATTTCTTCCCAAAGTCACAACCTCATTATCCCTAAAACGCCTTCTATTTGTGCAAATTTCTTTCAAAAACTTGGCGTATTTAGGAATTTTCTTAACAACATCTAACAAAGGAATATTAATCTCCACCTTCTTGAAATTATTTAAAATATTTTGGTCTAATTCCTCCATTTTTTTGTTTCTCGGCTTCAACCGATTTGGATATGGAGGAGGTGGAGAATAAGATGAAGAAGAATTTTTAGAAGAAGAGTTAAAGGATACTAACCTGGATTTATCAGTAGTAGTCTCAGGTGATGGTTCACGTGATCCTCCATTGTCATCAATTTGTGCTCCTTCTTTCTCCTTATCTTCATCCTCTTGGGCTCCTTCAGGGCCTTCTACCTGCTTACCCTTTCTCAAAGTAATAGCACTTACATTTTGCAGGTTGATCACTATTTGTGCAGGTAATTTATTTGACTCCTTAGTCTCTAATTTTCCCACCCTCTGAGTCAACTCTACAATTGATTTCTTGATTTCTGAATTTTGCTCAAGTATTGTTTTCATGAAATCTTGTAGTGACATTTCAGGTTGAGGTTGTTGCCTTTGTTAAGGTGGAACACAAGGTTATCTGTTTTGCTGATGCCTATTGGAGGTTGAGTCATGATAATTCTAGTATGGTCTATTTCCTCCAATCATGTTTGTAGCAAAAACTTGAGATGAATTTTTCACAGTGGTTTCCACCAAGCTAGGACATTCATCAGTATAATGGTCAGTTGAAATGCAAATTCCACACTTCTTAGCAATTTGTGGAGTTGAGGTTTTAAACAAGCTTGCAATCTGATCGAGTTTGCTTTCTAGTTTATTTAATCTTTCATCTATCTTTTTCCCATCCACTGCACCATTTTCAATTTCATGCACTCCCTTCAACAAAGTCACTGAATTTTCTCTTGTTCCATACTGTTGATTGTCTACTGCCTTCCTTTCTATTAAGGTTGTCTTTAAGGTCAAAATTAAGTCTAAAAATAACAGTGTTTCAATTGTTATCACCTAGCGAGAGTGGAAACAGTGAGTTCCATTAGCTTTGCGAGCTGGCTCGCTTGGCCATTGAAACCCACTACCTAAACACTTTCATTACTCATCCAGCAAGCCAAACCACACACCTAGCGACACTACATAATTCTGTAGAATTTGTACCTCTCAACCCCTCATAACCTATCTTAGGCACTACTACCAACTTCCACCACTTTCATTTGGCGTTCTAAGACACAATTGACCTTTTCAAGTGTATAGGATTCAACTTAAACCAAGTCTAAGTCTGTTTTACCAAGAGATTTCAATTCAAATTAATTAAAAACACCACTTTATAGACCATAAATCAATTCTACCAATTTTAACACATAACTTAACTACTTAAGGGTCTGAACAAGTCACAATTAACGCAAAGACAAACCTCAAGCGCACCAATTTGCTTCAAACCTTCCAAATCAAAATCTCACTCTCCATAACCTCTAAAATACACATAAAAGTCATTCAAAACCCAACTTGTTGTATATCATACATTTCTAGACCCTTTTTTTGCTAACTCATCACTCAAACAAGTCTCAAATGACCATACAATAGAGCCTAAAATCACCATTTCTCCACTTAGACCATTATTGCTAAACTCACATATTAAAACCTCCATTTTATACCAAAAATGACCTATAATTATACTAATTCATTTGTCCTCAACATTTCAACCAAAATAACACCACCAACTTCACAACAACAACATTCACAAGGTTACAACCAATCTAAAATAGAATCATACCAGAATTTCAAGCAATTATACTATCAATTAAATCATCAAACACAAAGAGCACTAGAATATATATCTCAATTATCACCCTATCATCCACAATACCACAGATCATACTTGCAAATTAAATTATAAGAATGAACATTAGCTTCCCTTACCTAACAGAAGAGCAAAATGCTCTAGAAAGTTTAAAACAACTCTAACACACAAGAAGCTCTATTTGCTCCTACGAACAACAGAAAGACGATAAAAATATACGTTAAAACCACTGATCAACAAAGACTTAAACTGAAAACTCAAAGGACACATGCAAGTCGAGCATGGTCCACATGCAACAAATAAAGAAAAAAAATAGAAAAAATGAGTTAAAACTTAATTTACTCAAATAGAGAAACTAATCTATTTGAATTAAAGAGTTGGCTGCCAGGATCACTCCTACGGTTTCAGTTCTTCAATCAGATGAACAAAGAAAAAGAACTCCTAGAGAAAAGTCAAAAAAACTCTCGAAAATGGTTGCTAGAGAGATTGTGTGTCTTAAATATATGAAACTCGTTTATAAAAAAATTATTTATAATAAAACCATTTAATATTAAAATAATTGAGTCTCACTATTTTTAAATCATTACCATTTTTAAAACACTATTTTATAGGTCTTTAATAACCTTAAAGTAACTAGCTCTTTTTTCTAAAAACACCGCAATACTTCTCTTATAATATCAACATAAGTCGATAAAAAAATTAAGATCAGTTACTTATATATTTTATAATATATTATAAGGAGAAAAATAATAAAGTTAAGTTTTGAAAAATAAAATACAAGAAATTTATTGTGAAATGGTTTTATTATAAAGCTAAAATATGAAAGAAAGAAAAAATATAAAGTGACTATTTATCCTATTTTCTTTATAAGAAATTCAAAAAAAAAGAGGAAAAATATAAAATAAATTCCGTACATTGCAAAGTTCAACGTTCATTATTAAAAAAGAATGGCAAAATTCAAATGAATTACACTAATTAGCCAGTGTTATGGCATTAATAACTCCTTTATTTGTGAGTAATAATGGTCAATAACTACAGTTGGCATAAAGCCAAGGATATGGTTGAGATGCAATGTTGTTTCCTCCTTAAAATAAATATATAAGTAAGTTTATTGACTTTATACATATTTTTGGTTGAGCCATTTTGTTTAATTAAGGGTAATAGTTGTCTTTTGTTGCAGATAGTAAAATAAGAGCATGAATAGTGTTGGAGGAAGAAAGAAAAAGAACAAGAACAAAGCAGAAGATGGAGAAAAAGTGACACAGAAGGAGGAAGAAGAGGCCCTAAGAAAGGATGCTGAAGAGCTCAAGGGATGGGTATGTACATATAACTTTCTCCTAAATTCTCAAACCAATTTCTCTTTTTTCATTATATAAATTTATCCTAATACTTTTTTTTTTCTTTTCCATATAAACTTTGCCCTAAATTATAAAACAAAATAGGTATGTATATATATCCTTTTTCTTTTTCTTCGCAATACAAGTTTGCCCTAAATTCTTGAAAGAAATTAATGTTTGTTTCTTCATCATATAAATTTGCTCTAAATTTTACAAATAAATATATTTACATACTTTTATTTTTCACCATATAACTTTGCCCTAAATTCTCAAAAGAAATGGGTATGTATGTATCTTTTTTATTACTTACCAAAAACATTTGCCCTAAATTATCAAAAGAAATACATTTGTAGATATCTTTTTTTCTTTTCACCATATCACTTTGTTCTAAATTCTAAAAAGAAATTAATATGTACATACATTTTTTGTTAATTTTCCATATAAATCTGTTATTAAAAGAAATGGGTATCTACCTACCTGTTTTTGGTCTCCTCATAATATATTTTTTTCCTAAATTTATAAAAAGAAATTGGAATGTCTATACCTTTTTTTTCTTCGCCATATAAATTTACCCTAAATTCTCCAAAAAAATGGATACATACATACATTTTTTGTTCCTAAATTCTTAAAAGATATTGGTATACCTTTTTTGTTTTTTCACCATATAAACTTACTCAATAAATACTCAAAAAACAAATAATATATACCTTTTTTTTCTTCACCATATAACTCAAATTCTCAAAACTAGTTGTGTCTACATTTTTTGTAGTTGTTAACCATTTTTTTTTCTTTATACTGAATTTTTTTTTGTTGTTTCATAGATTGATTTGATAGAGACCATGGACGAGCAGCAACTAATGGAGTATCTAGAAAATCATGCTGGAGAGATTAAAGTGCCAAAGGTTCAAAAACCCAAGAAGAAGGTAATTAACATTTGTTTTATTTTCTTTTAAACATGATAACAAAACCATTGGGAGCAAGTTTTGATTTTTTTTTTTAGTTTTTGATTTACATAATATAAACTGAAATACAATGAAAAAGTCAATATTTTCATTCTGATCACTTTTCTTTTACTTATATTTTTTATTTATTTATAAGATTTGAATTGGAAATACTGTTTTTTTTTTCATTTAATGATGTATCTTATTTTATGATAAATATTTATTATTTTCTACAGTAACTATCTTATAAATTGTAAGAAGATATATTTTATTGGTTGGCCTTTTAAATGGGTAGTTAATGACAATTAAAATCATTTCAAAATAAAATTAATTCTGAAACTATTTATGAATTTCATTATTTTCTTTCATTGTGGGGCACTTGCTCTCGATTTCATTGAACAATTCAAAGCTA
The DNA here is from genome assembly GCA_034642375.1 of Vigna nakashimae. NCBI lineage: Eukaryota > Viridiplantae > Streptophyta > Magnoliopsida > Fabales > Fabaceae > Vigna > Vigna nakashimae. Next base: position 16,889,219 of record CM067768.1, read on the forward strand.
GCCAAAGACAAAAACAAGTTTGAAAATAATAAATGAAAGTAATTAAAGTAATTAATTTTCTCTAGAATGATCCAAACGGTTGAAAACACTTGTAACATTTTAAAAAATGTTTAATTCTTAGTTGTTTTTTACCAGTAAAAAACAACACGTCAGATAATTTACATTGATTTACGCATCTCCTTAATCAAATTCTTAATTGTTTGTTGATATTTGAACTATCCAATTTGATAAAGCAAAGTGTTTCATAATAATAATAATAATAATAAATAAATAAAATTTAATGTTTTTGTTTTGGTACTATGTTACAGGTCCAAAGCACTGGGAAGCCAAAGTCTTCCACTGGGATTCTGGCTTCAGTTTGGAGGTTTCACAAAAATTAGTAACAAAATAATTTCTTATTAGTTTCTTAGAATATATTTCATCATAATCTGTCACAAAAGTTGCTGTTTCTTTTTCAATCTACAATTTCTATAAACTCTCTTAATTTATCTAATCTATTTCGAATAAAAATATAAATACAGTTTCAATTTCAGAAATTCTGAAAATTTTAATTTCAATAAAATTGAAGGCGTTTCATTAATAATTTTAAATATGTATATTCATTAAGAACCTTCCTTTTTGTGGACTAGCTCGTTTTTCTGTGCGGGCGTTTCCACTGAATTTACTTATGGTGTCTAACATTAAATAGTGTTTTTTTTTTTTATTTCACATGGTTGGATAGTGTTCCAAGTTTCATCTCAAATTATTGTAATCAATTTTTTTTTAAATCGAAATAAATTAATAGATAAACAATTTTACGTCATAATTAATATATTAATTATTTGTGTCTAACTTGTTTAGTTAATTAATGTATTTGTTAACCATTAAAGTTGACAATTGTATATATAGTAGTAAAATAATGGGCAGTTATATTATACGTTTAGTTAGTAATTTATTTGAGATAGCAATTGGTATTACCCATTCCAAATCAAACTTGTGAGTGTTTGCTCAAATATCCAATTTCTGAGTTTTTAAGATAAGAACACACATTGTCATTCTCTCTAACAAATCTAGATTTGCATTTGTGGATATAATTTTTATATTTTAAAATATATTAATTTTTCTAATATATCGAAATCAGTTAAACACACATATGAACATCAATAAAATATAAATTGAGGATATGAACTCCTAACAAAAAATTACTTAAATCTATGTCATTATTGAATTTTATTATTTTAATTCTCTTTTCAAATAGTGTTCAACATATATGAATAAGGCTTTGTGTAACATCTCAAAAATATAGCATAAAACTATATACAAGTATTATCATTTAATAATATGATAGAACAATTGTTGCATTAATAAAGTCAAACTTACAGTTATTACAGAATAATCATAAAATTTAAAACTTTACAAACACTTTCTATACTACTACAAAACTAAACACATAATCGATCGGCTATTTACATGATTAAAGTGGTGACCGAACGATTCACCCAAAATTAATACTACTCACATGACCGATCGATCATGATCTATTTCGCAGGATTTTCACCATCAAATTCCTGCTCCAACGTACAATCTTCCCCCTCTGCTCACATGCAAAAAGGATGATCATCGCAAGAGAAAACCAAACGGAAACATGAAAGAAATAGGAAATAAGGGTAAGCTATGATAATTTAATTGGGCATACATACATACAGTTAGTACAAGTACAAACAATACAAGGTCGAACACTATCGCATACCAAAACCAATACAAATAGACATATACAGATTAAACACTATATTACATGCATGAACTGAATACCTGACTTGACCATCCGGATTGTATGAATATGTAACTTGAGGCTATTCATGCACTCGGGTGGTATAGTAACTGGAAAACCATCAACTGCCACCTGAGGTTAGTCTGTTATAACTCACCCAAGAACCTATGGGCTAAGACCTCCTGTCATTCTCACACAATGCATTACTTATCTCTACTTGAGAATTGGTAATCATCAGAATATTGATAACAGTTGAAAAACTGTTATTTTCATGCTTAAAATTGATACTAAAAGCAACCTTTAGACTTAGAAACTAGCTTGAAATCACACCTTTTATCTTTATTTTCAGAAATAAGAGAGCTGGACAGGTTTACACTTGATTTGAGTGTTTTTGTGCAGGTTTTAGGGTGAATTTGGTGCAAAGAGTGAAGAAGGAAAGAAGTGACATTAGAAAAGACAAGAAAGAGTGCAAAAAGAGAAGACGAAAGCACCGCTCAGCGGCAAACTACCGCTGAGCGGCACTCAGGAGGTTGCGGGAGTCACGCTGAGGGGCAAATGGCCGCTGAGGGGAAGAATTGTGACGCGCAACTACCGCTGAGCGGTAAATACCGCTGAGCGGTACTCTTTGGGCTTGGGCTTTTGTAATCTTTTGTAACTCTAAATTAGTATATAAGGGCTTGCACGTCCTTTAGTTTAGTATCTTTGGCAGAAACGAGGCAAACACTCTCTCTTCCACCCCTTTGAAGGAGGATCTTGGATGCTCAGGCTACCTCTTCACCTTTATTGGGTTTATTCTTTCACTCTTTCATTGTTATTCATCTAGGTTCACCATGAATATGGTGAACTAAACCTTGTATGTTTGTTGGGGAATCAATGTAATCTCTTGAAGCTCTCATATATGGATTTGTTGAGTACATCTTTGAATTAAGACATATGCTTTCTTTCATCATTAGTTAGGGTTTTTCCTCTTTGCTCAATGCTTGCATTGTTTAACTCATTCTAATGCATGATTATTGGTTTTGTCGATACGGACACGTACGGGGAAGTCTAGATCCGGGGAATTTCTCCCAATATTTTACTGACAACATTATATTGGTTGCCTTTAAGCTCCTGCAGTCATGAACTAATCATTAGGAATGCTAGGAATTGTATGAACTATTTGATTAGGGAAAAGCCATCTAGAATGGTACATTAGAGAGTGGCATTAACAATGATGATTTGAATGTTGAATTCCTAAAATATATGAGAGTGGATGAGATGAAATTGACCCCCAACAACATATTCATTCATATTTCCATTGAAAGTGTTTATCTTTAGTCTTTGCCATTGATCAATTCATGCATACATGTTTATTTTCGTCTTTGCATATTAAATTTTGAATATTTCGTTTGTAAGTCCTAGCTAATCAACAAATCACATAACTAAACTAGGCCGTGAGTCCTTTGGGAAGAACGATACTTGGTCTTACCAAGTTTATTACTTGAACGATTCGGTCATACTTGCCGATTGTGAAACAAGTTTGTGACATCATAATTTGGTGCTTACAAATTTGTCCATCAAGTTTTTGGCGCCGTTGCCGGGGATTCGTGGTTTAACTGGTTAATTTGTGTGATTATTGATTATCTTTGACTTTAAATTTTGAATTTCTGTTTTTATTTTTTTTTTCTGTTTTTATTTTATTTTATTTTTTTATCTTTTTAGATTAGATTAGATTAGATTTTATTTTATTTGGTTAGTTTAGATTTTATTTTATTTTATCTTTTAGGATTAGATTTTATTTTATTAGGTTAGATTTTATTTTTAGATTTTATCTTTTTAGATTAGATGTTATTTTTAAATTTTATTTTATCTTTTATCTTTTTATCTTTTGAATCTTTTATCTTCTTATCTTCTGAATCTTTTATCTTTTTATCTTTTGAATATATATCTTCTCTTATATCTTTTTGTGCTAACAAATCTGTTCTAGGGTTTTGTTTCTTGTGCATGCAGGAAGCAATTCGAACTAGGAGTAAGAAAACAACAGAACCACTTCTTGAAGGTCTAGAAGAGAGTAGAAGGAGGAGAAGAATCAGAACGTCTAGAGAACTTTTCCCTTCTCCAGAAACTCTCTTGCAATCATCACCACAAGGTTCTGTTCATAGCACAGGAAGTATGGAGTGCAATAATGTTAGAAGAACTCTTGCAGATTATACTAATCTTACTGGACCTCAGCACTTCAACAGCATAGCTAGACCTAGAGTCAATGCAGCCAACATGGAGGTCAAACCAGCACTGATTCAACTGGTGAAGAGTAATCAATTTAATGGGTTGTCTCATGAAAGCCCATATGAGCACCTCACTACCTTTAATGAGATTTGCAATACAGTTAAAATTAATGGGGTGCCAGACGAAGCAATCAAACTTAGCTTGTTTCCTTTCTCATTGGGAGGCAATGCTAAGCTTTGGTTGAACTCTTTTCCAGAAGAAAGTTTCACAGAGTGGGAAGCAGTGGTCACAAAATTTTTAAACAAATACTTCCCACAATCTAAGGTGACTAAAGGAAAGCAAGAGATTTCTTCATTCAAGCAGGGCATGGAAGAATCACTGGGGCATGCATGGGACAGATATAAAAGCGTGTTACGTAAAACTCCCATGCATGGCTTTAAAGAACATGAAGTAGTCTTAATTTTCCTTGGAGGGCTTGGTTCACAAACCAAGATGATGCTGAATGCCTCAGCATGAGGTAATATCAAATGGAAGACTCCAGAGGAAGCAACTGAAATTATTGAAAATATGGCTACTAGTGACAACGAACTCAATATTGACACAGGAGATCCTAATCAGAAGGAGTTGTCAAAATTAAATGAGGCTCTGCTTGTCCAAAATAGAACTCTCTCTCAACAGCTTGAGGAAGTAACCATGAAACTTTCTCAAATACCACAGGAAATACAACAGGTCTCAATGGTTCAAGAGCAACAAAAATGGCAGATGCAATTTACTTCAGTTGAGAAAACAACAAAGCTTGAAGAGACTTTCCAGAGATTCTTGAAGACAAATGCGTCTTATTGTCATAATGTGGATGCTGCATTTAAAAAAATGGAGAGTCATGTTGAGAGAATAGTTGACGTGATTAAACATGATAACCTTGGAAAGGATTGTAAAACTGTTGTGACCAGAAGTGGTAGAGTGTTAGAGGAGAGACAAAAAGAGAGAGAGAAAGAAAAAAATGAGAGTGAGAGTGAAAAAGAATCATGTGAGTGGAAAGAAAGAGTTGAGAGAGAGAAAAAGAGAAAAGAAGAAGAGGAGAGGAGAGAAAAAAATGAGAGAGAAGAGAGAGAGAGAGAAAAAGAGTATGAAAAGCCACTTCCTTATCCAAAGGGTTATTCAAGGAAGGAGAAAGAAAAGCAGTTGGAAAGATTCATGGAACTGTTTAAGAAGCTGGAGATTACTATACCATTCTCTGAAGCATTGCAACAGATGCCAGCATATGCAAAATTTTTGAAGGAACTTCTCACAAAGAAACACAAGTACATTGAGAAGGAAACTATCAATATACAGGGCAATTGCAGTGCAATCATACAGAAACTACCTCCTAAACTTAAAGACCCAGGAAGCTTCACTATTCCATGCACCATAGGAGATGTGAAAGTTGGAAGAGCATTGATTGATTTGGGAGCTAGCATTAATCTAATGCCGCTAGCTATGTGCAGAACAATTCAGGGGCTAGAAATTAAACCAACCAGAATGGCTCTTCAATTGGCAGACAGGTCTCTTAAATATCCATATGGAGTGGTTGAAGATGTTCTAGTGAAGGTCGACAAATTTGTATTCCCAGTGGATTTTATTGTAATGGAGATGGAAGGAACTAGTGATGTTCCTCTTATTTTGGGGAGACCTTTTATGAAGACTGCTAGAGTTCTGATTGATGTAGAGAATGGTAAGCTTAAACTGAGAGTTGATGATGAAGAGGTCACTTTTGATGTATCCAAGGCCATGACATATCCAAATGATGACAAAGCATGTTTTCAATTTGATGAACTTGATGAAGTTTGTATGGTTCAGGAGAGAATGGTGCGAAATATTTCTCCATTGGAAAAAACTCTCATTGATTCATGTGAAGATTTAGATGAAGAAGAGGAGAAATTAATTGATGAATGTCTGATGGATTTGGAAACATTGAAAAAGAATCCAGAGGAAGATCCAATAATTGAAATAGTTGATAAGGAAGAAACAATCAAAGCACAGTCACCAGAATTAAAAAGATTGCCACCACATCTGAAATATGTGTTTTTAGAAGAGGGTGAATCAAAGCCAGTCATCATCAATAACTCTTTATCTTTACAAGAAGAAGAGCAGTTGATAGAAATTCTGAAAGCCAACAAAGAAGCAATTGGGTGGTCAATATCAGATCTCAAAGGTATAAGCCCAACTTATTGCATGCACAGGATTTTTATGGAAGAGGACTATAAACCAAGTGCTCAACCGCAGAGAAGGTTAAATCCTGTCATGAAGGAGGTGGTCAGAAAAGAAGTATTGAAACTGCTAGAAGCTGGTATCATCTATCCAATCTCTGACAGTGAATGGGTGAGTCCAGTACAGGTGGTTCCAAAGAAAGGTGGGATGACAGTAATTTATAATGATAAGAATGAGCTTATTCCTACTCGGACAGTTACTGGCTGGCGTATGTGCATTGATTATAGGAAACTGAATAAAGCTACTAGGAAAGATCATTTTCCTCTTCCTTTCATGGATCAGATGCTAGAAAGGTTATCAGGGCAGGCTTTCTATTGTTTTCTAGATGGATATTCTGGATATAATCAAATTGTGGTAGATCCAAAAGACCAGGAGAAGACGGCTTTTACTTGTCCTTTTGGTATCTTTGCATATAGAAAGATGCCGTTTGGATTATGTAATGCTCCAGCTACGTTTCAGAGGTGTATGCAGGCAATCTTTTCTGATCTTTTAGAAAAATGCATTGAAGTATTCATGGATGACTTCTCAGTTTTTGGAAATTCTTTCCAAAGATGTTTAGCTAATTTGAACACTGTCCTCAAAAGATGTGTTCAGACAAATCTGGTTTTGAATTGGGAGAAATGTCATTTCATGGTAACTGAAGGGATTGTACTGGGGCATAAAATTTCTGCTAAAGGAATTGAGGTGGATAAAGCCAAAGTAGAAGTCATTGAGAAACTGCCTCCACCAACAAATGTAAGGGGGATTAGGAGTTTTCTTGGTCATGCTGGGTTTTATAGAAGATTCAACAAAGATTTCTCAAAAATTGCTAAACCATTGAGTAATCTTTTGATGAAGGATGCTCCTTTTGTGATGAATGAAGACTGTCTGAAAGCCTTTGATATATTGAAGCAGAAGTTAGTGTCAGCTCCAGTAATTGTAGCACCAGATTGGAATCAAAATTTTGAATTGATGTGTGATGCAAGTGATTATGCAATAGGAGTTGTCCTTGGCCAAAGGAAAGAACAAAAATTTCATCCAATCTACTATGCTAGCAAGGTGCTGAATGATGCTCAATTGAATTATGCTACCACAGAGAAGGAGTTTCTTGCCATTGTATATGCTCTAGAGAAATTTAGACCTTATCTTATTGGGTCTAAGGTGATTGTCTATACGGATCATGCAGCTATCAAATATTTGTTGACAAAACCAGATTCTAAGCCACGTCTGATTAGATGGGTACTACTTTTGCAAGAGTTTGATGTAGAAATCCGTGATAAGAAAGGAAGTGAGAACTTAATTGCTGATCATTTGTCACGGTTAGTCAACAATGAGGTCACTAGCAAGGAGTCTGAAATCTGGGAATCTTTTTCAGATGAATCACTCATGTATATTCAGCAGAGGCCCTGGTTTGCTGATATGGCAAATTTCAAAGCTGCGAGAGTCATGCCGGAAGACTTAACTTGGCAACAGAGAAAGAAATTTCTGCATGATGCCAAGCAGTTTGTGTGGGATGATCCATATTTGTTCAAAATTGGAGCAGATAATCTTCTCAGGAGATGTGTTACAAATGAAGAAGCAGAAGGAATTCTCTGGCATTGTCATGATTCACCTTATGGAGGACATTTTAATGGGGAAAGAACAGCAGCAAAAGTCCTTCAATCAGGGTTTTATTGGCCAACGTTATTTAAAGATGCCCATAATCATGCTAGGAATTGTGATAAATGTCAGAGAGCAGGGACAATCACTAAACGTCATGAGATGCCTTTACAAGGTATTTTAGAGGTTGAGGTTTTTGATTGTTGGGGTATTGACTTCGTTGGACCCTTCCCTCCATCTTTCAACAATGAATATATTCTGGTAGCAGTGGATTATGTGAGTAAATGGGTGGAAGCATTAGCTTGTCCTAAAAATGATGCTAGCACGGTAATTAAATTCCTGAAGAGGCAGATATTCTCACGTTTTGGCACTCCAAGAGTGTTGATTAGTGATGGAGGATCTCATTTTTGCAATTATCAGCTAGAGAAAGTACTCAAACACTATGGAGTGAAGCATAAGGTAGCTGCACCTTATCATCCACAAACTAATGGACAAGCGGAGGTATCTAACAGGGAGATAAAAAGAATCCTGGAAAAAACTGTGACTTCATCAAGAAAGGATTGGTCTCTCAAATTGGATGATGCTCTTTGGGCTTATCGAACAGCAATGAAGACGTCCATGGGATTATCACCATTTCAATTAGTCTATGGGAAAGCATGCCATTTGCCAGTTGAATTGGAGCATAGAGCATTATGGGCTTTGAAATTCTTGAATTTTGATCCTTATGACACTCAATGCACACGCAGGAGGCAGATTTTGGAGCTTGAAGAAATGCGGTTACATGCATATGATTCATCCAGGGCTTACAAAGAAAAAATTAAATTTTATCATGACAGGAAGTTGGTGAATAGAGTTTTCAATCCAGGACAACAGGTACTATTGTTCAATTCAAGATTGAAGATATTTCCTGGGAAGCTGAAGTCAAAATGGACAGGACCATTTGTGATAAAAGAAGTGCATCCGCATGGGGCAATTGAAATATTTAATCCATCTGATAATCCACAGAGAAGTTGGGTGGTAAATGGTCAACGTCTCAAGCCTTATCTGGGGGGAGAGGTGCAACAATGTTCTACAATGATGTTGCTGGTTGATCCTTGAAAGTTTGGGTCAGGCTCGGGACGTTAAACAAGCGCTTACTGGGAGGCAACCCAGTGTTTTGTGAGTATCTTATTTGTTTTTGTTTTTAGAATAGGGTTTGATGTACTCTATTGAACACCCGGTTTCTTATGATGGTTTGCTATTAATTGTGATTGTGTGATAAGTAATGCTTGATGATGCTTATTGATTGAGTGATGTTGAGATTATGTGCACATTAAAATGCTTATACAGGTGATTCACAAGCTTTGTGAACAAATGCAAGATATCATGATTGTGATTGTGAAATTAAGCAGGATGTGTATGTCAAATGTGAATGAGCTTATATGTGAGGTTTTGAGCTCCAGAGTTGTTATTGTTGAATGCTATTACTTTGGAAGCTTGAATGACTTTGCCCAGGTTTTCTATGATTGAATCAATTGCTTGTTTTGCATCATATGATCAAAGGCCGTGTTTGTTGAAACCCTTTTTACTGGCCAAATTCATAAAGTTAGCCTACTAAAAGAGAACACTTTGTGTTCTATCCTTTGAACCCATAGCCTTGAATATACACTGAACCCTTGATTGAAAATCTTTACCTTGAGTTAAGTAGAATATCTTGTGTGGTATTGATAAATGTTCAAGTTTGGGGTTATTGGGAAATCATGAAAAAGGAAAAGCATTGAGCTAAGAGCTAAAAAGAAAGAATATGAAAAAGAAAAGCAAAGAAAAAGAAGTAAAGCTCAATGCAAATGAAAAGGCAAACAAAAGTTGGGAATGAATAAGAATAATTGTGTTGTTATGATTCTCTTAACTCAAGGATTTTGTGATCCAGAAAAACCAATTTTCTTGTTAGCCCAGCCACATTATAAGCCATTGAAAAGTCCTTGTGATGATGCATGCTTGTGAATGTTTTTGATTGTGGTAAAATGAAAGGCAAAGTTGATTCATGTGACATTGTGATAGTAGAGTGAATGAGTGAAACACTTACCTCTTATACACTTGTGTGTTGAGTGAAACACTTTACCTGGTGAGGAAATATTCCATGAACACATGAACATCCATGCTTAATTGATTGATCATTCATGAAAAATAGCATTTGTTGAAACTTAAATGACTTTGTGAACACTAAAGCATGTGCATATTTTGATTGAACTCTTGATCATAAGTTTGAGTGAAGTTATTACTTATCTTGAAAAGAGGATTTTGAATGAGTGAACCATCATATGAATTGGTTGGAGATGGAGTTACATTTTGTTTGCTTGAGGACAAGCAAAGTTCTAAGTTTGGGGTTGTGATAACAGTTGAAAAACTGTTATTTTCATGCTTAAAATTGATACTAAAAGCAACCTTTAGACTTAGAAACTAGCTTGAAATCACACCTTTTATCTTTATTTTCAGAAATAAGAGAGCTGGACAGGTTTACACTTGATTTGAGTGTTTTTGTGCAGGTTTTAGGGTGAATTTGGTGCAAAGAGTGAAGAAGGAAAGAAGTGACATTAGAAAAGACAAGAAAGAGTGCAAAAAGAGAAGACGAAAGCACCGCTCAGCGGCAAACTACCGCTGAGCGGCACTCAGGAGGTTGCGGGAGTCACGCTGAGGGGCAAATGGCCGCTGAGGGGAAGAATTGTGACGCGCAACTACCGCTGAGCGGTAAATACCGCTGAGCGGTACTCTTTGGGCTTGGGCTTTTGTAATCTTTTGTAACTCTAAATTAGTATATAAGGGCTTGCACGTCCTTTAGTTTAGTATCTTTGGCAGAAACGAGGCAAACACTCTCTCTTCCACCCCTTTGAAGGAGGATCTTGGATGCTCAGGCTACCTCTTCACCTTTATTGGGTTTATTCTTTCACTCTTTCATTGTTATTCATCTAGGTTCACCATGAATATGGTGAACTAAATCTTGTATGTTTGTTGGGGAATCAATGTAATCTCTTGAAGCTCTCATATATGGATTTGTTGAGTACATCTTTGAATTAAGACATATGCTTTCTTTCATCATTAGTTAGGGTTTTTCCTCTTTGCTCAATGCTTGCATTGTTTAACTCATTCTAATGCATGATTATTGGTTTTGTCGATACGGACACGTACGGGGAAGTCTAGATCCGGGGAATTTCTCCCAATATTTTACTGACAACATTATATTGGTTGCCTTTAAGCTCCTGCAGTCATGAACTAATCATTAGGAATGCTAGGAATTGTATGAACTATTTGATTAGGGAAAAGCCATCTAGAATGGTACATTAGAGAGTGGCATTAACAATGATGATTTGAATGTTGAATTCCTAAAATATATGAGAGTGGATGAGATGAAATTGACCCCCAACAACATATTCATTCATATTTCCATTGAAAGTGTTTATCTTTAGTCTTTGCCATTGATCAATTCATGCATACATGTTTATTTTCGTCTTTGCATATTAAATTTTGAATATTTCGTTTGTAAGTCCTAGCTAATCAACAAATCACATAACTAAACTAGGCCGTGAGTCCTTTGGGAAGAACGATACTTGGTCTTACCAAGTTTATTACTTGAACGATTCGGTCATACTTGCCGATTGTGAAACAAGTTTGTGACATCATAATTTGGTGCTTACAAATTTGTCCATCAAATATCAGGATGAACTCCGTGGATTTCACTATCCATATTCATACTTTACCACTTTAATACACATTACACTAAGACATTCCTCCTTGGAATTCTCTTCCACATTACACGAAACATCTACCTTATTTGAATATCAATAAGATTTCCCATACACTTTAAATCCATACAATTATCTCAAATAATCAGAGTCACACTTTGAAAATATCATTTAAATATCAAATATTCATGCGTAGCAGAAGACCGAATGATAGCTACACAAATCCCTGAATACGAACAAACGGAAACTCACTAACTATTACAAAACCGAACAATAGAGCTTAGACCGAACCCTTATAATTTACTGAACCCTTGGTGTAAGGCCGAACAATATATTACTATTCACATATTAGGACCGAATGTTATTTTAACATCCACAAAACAAGACCAAACGGTATTACCTAAAACAAACCCTTACAGTTTAATCCGAACACTTAAGATTACTCTTAAATACTATTCATCAAACCTAATACTTTTAAGGAAACCGAATGTTAAAACAATATGACTGGATTATGTACCGAAACTGTTATCTGATTATAACCGAACGTATTTTTAAACCTATTACACTTACAAAGTCTAACTCTAATATAAGAATGATCGTTAACAAAAGATTACTCAACCTGATAATACCAACCATTATTACAGAACCGGTTACCACTAGGAGGCCGACCACTCAACTAAGACCGAGTGGTCATACTCAGATAAAACCCAAGGAATATAACCTCATTGAAATCCTAGTGTCTGACCATGACCGAGCGGTCAACATTGAACGCTTAGTTTTCTGCACAATTCTACATAACTCCTACAGACTTATACAGAATCACCAAAGCTCATGAACATAACATTTCATACAAACATATACAAATCATCAAATCATTCAATTTCACACATACATAGAATCATCACACAAACAATTAAATTAAATAGCTTCGCTTACCTCGTAACAAAATGAAACGCTCATAGTACAGAAATTTGCCCAACACCAAAATCTCAGAAGCCAAGATTCATTGTTTGAGGAAAATAGACCAACCACAAGACCATAAATGTGATCAGAATCTTAGAAGAAGAAGGATATAAACACATGCAAACAAAAACTTGGTTTGCATGTGCCAAAAACTAGATTTTCTTAGAAATAGAAAGGCCTCCCAACTCAAACCACCACTTGATCGTTTGAAAAGAGGACTCTTGCTACCAGTCAATCTCAGACATAATCTGATGAATGATCAGATGAAGGAAAACGTGAGAATTTGTACAGAAAAGGAGGATAGTTTAGAGAGAAGTTAGAGAGAAGGAGGAGAAAATGAAAGTTCAGAAAGTTGGGGAGAGTGCATGCAGAAAGTGGCACCATATTTGAAATTTTCACTTAAATACTACAGTAAAAAATTAATCGGTCCACTCTACTGCTCACACCTGTCTTCCACTTTTTGAATTTCTAAATTCTCACCCCTCCACCTGGCTTCCACTTTCTCTGTAGAAATTAAGGGTTCTGACACTTTGTAAATGGGTGTTTTCTCTAGACTTGGATTTCATCAAAATTATCTGCAAAAAAATATTATAATCATCCAAGGAAGTAAACTTAAAATAATTCTCAAATTTTAGAAGATTTATTCTTAATTATTAAATATGGTAAATAAAAGGATTGATATAAGATTTCTTTTTTAATTATAGTTTGTAATATCTCATGAAATATGTATCAACTTGAAGTTTCCCAAATTTGAATTTGTAATACTTTTTGTCATTTGACCAAAATTTTGTCATTTTTTCTTAAGTATAGGCCCTCAACAAGTATAATCTTTTCACTTGTTTATCTAAACCAATCATTCTCAAAGATTTCATCTTCAATTGACAATTTTTAAATGAAAAATTTGTAAGACAGTTAGAATTGTAATGATATATATATATATATATATATATAAACACAAAACACAATTGAATTATAGAAAAAAATAATAGATTTGTCAAAGTAAGGGTAGGAGAGAACTCTACCAAATAAACTTGGCCAATTGTTTACGTCTATTACGTAAAGTTACACCTTAGTTATTGAAAGGTGTCAAATAATGTATGGAAACAAGATATATGACACATCATGGTGGCGTGTGAATCTAATATCTAGGTATTTGAATGCCATTTCAAAGGACAAGATAAAATGCAAATTTTATATAAGGATGGAGGGATTTTATAAGTAGGTTGGTGGTAACTAGATTGAGAGTGTGGCTTGAAAAAACCTGCAAATTTGATTGTTGTGTTGAGACAAACTAGTTTTTTTGTTCTTCATTGAAAAACTTGTTAATAATAGCTTGAATAATTTTTTGTTGAATGATCCTCATTTTAGTCCCTTCTTGGATAATACTGTGTATTGTAGAATTATTCTTGAAACCATAGTTGAGAAGATACATGTATTTTTTTATAGTACATGTACACATCAACATGTATCTATTCTTTCTATAATAAGAAGAAATATTATCACAAACAAAATCTCTAGTTGTTATTGTCTTTGCCTTTGTCAAAGTTCTTATAAGTATTGGTTCCAAGAAACACTTTGTTTCTTCACTAAAACGTAGGTTACCCTACTTTTCATGTTGATTTATCATGAAAAAAAAACTTTGTTTAAAAAGATAAAAGATCCATCAACAAATTTTAGATTTAACAACACTAAAATAATCATTCTTATCATTCAAAATTAAATAATCATATTTCGATGTATGTAATTCCTTGCATTCCTTATTGCTTGGAAATTACAATGAATAAGACAAGTCAAGTGATAATCAACCTATCATTTAAGATCTTCCCAAAACCTTTTTGTGTTAGTGGAAATTCCACATGCTATTGAGAAAATCACTCTCGGCTACCAATACTTTAAAAGAAGGCTATGAATATGAATCCAACATTAAGTTTTCGTGAGTTTCATGGAAGTCGGGACAAAATCTTTTGTCCAAGAAAAAGCAAAAAGAATGTAAGAGATAAATTCCAAGTTCCGATAACCAAAACCATTTGCAAGTCTTCTAAAGAAGAAAAAGAAAATTCATATACCCCTTTGCGAAGAAAATTTTCCATTGATCCAAATGTTTCCAAGCCACATCAAGTTTTTTAGAAAGGTCTAAATGTGTAAGCAATTTATCCATTTTTTTAAAAATACCATGCAAATGATTTTTGCACTCCTCTAGACTAGCTAGATAAACTTCTTCAAAAATCTGCACAACGCCTATATCTCCCTTTATATAAGGATGAGGTAATTAGGACAAAGGAATATGACATGCATGATTAAGGACTTGGGAAAATGTATGCTTTTATGCCCATACATTAAAAGAAGATTTAGAGAAAAAGTATTTTTTTTTTGGTCTTGATCCTGTAAAAAAAATCCAAGGAATATGAAACCCCGAAGAAGAAGTCATACCTATGCCTCGCCAAGTGACATACCTCTCCAACCATCCACCCACACCAAAGGTTTCAAATCTACACTTGCATTCAAGCAATATAAGCGAACTCCAACCACCCTCCAACCACCAACACACAATCATGAACAAGCACTCCACATGATGGACAATCAATGTTTCACACTTGTGGACACCAACTACAAAGCCTTCACCTCTACAAGCCAAACCATCACTGACTAAAATAAAAAGGTAATATAAGTTTTTAACTTAGATACTTTTAGGGAATTTAAAGTAAACAACAAATGAAAAATATTGATGCAACTAAAAATAAATGTGGCCTAAAATACCCATAATTTTAAAAGTGTAGCCTAAAGTGTCCATGTTTTAATAATTGTTGTCTAAAGTGACCACATTTTAATAACCACTAACTACAATTGTCCACATTTCACTATGTGTTGCTTAAAAGAAATAAGCAATGATTTTCTTATACGATTGGGCTTGAAGGCAAATAATAGGAAACAATAAAAATTTGGTCGAACAATCGATATTCCTAGATGAGTACTAGGTGATTGAGGGTCAACGTTTCCACTTTTGCTTACTTTCTACGAACGAAATAGTCGTTGGTGACTGATCGGTCAAACACCTATTAGGTGATCACATCATAAATTGAACTCATTTATAAGTACACTTATCAAATTTTGGGTCGTGATTAGGTCAACCTTAATTAAAAACTCATTTTGAAACCTATAAATACATAGGTAAAGTAAGGAGATAAATGATTACATTTATTGTGAATTTAAGACTTTACTAATCAACCATATAACTGACTCTAGCGTCAGAGTGTCTTTGGCAAGTACTCTTATCCCACATGGTGGAGTTGGAATACTAAGGACATTGGAGAACTTCACAACGAAGACCGAAAGCGATGTTAGACTTGGAGAAAAAGTGTGAATGAATGTTTTGATTATGATTTTTGACCTCATACCTAAAAGAGTTTTCAACAAGTTTGTGATGAAAATAATATTCATTCTAATTTTCATTAGGTTACAATAAATATGAGTAATGAAAATGAAAATTAAGTCATTATAGGAAATTATCAAAGCTAGAATTATAATTCAAGTCCTAAAAATTCTTCTAGAGACAATGAATACAATTTATTATTTACAAAAAACAATTTACATTATACTTATTTTTAAGAAGATTCCTTATGATATGTAAAGAATACTTATTTTAAGAAGATTCCTTATGAGTTGGAAAGAGATAAAGGACCTAGATATCTAATTTTCATAATTTTGATGCTAAGGCTTCATTTTGAACATCAATTATAATCTTGAAACATTTAACTCTAAAAGTGATGAAAGAGTTTTGATTACTAAAAAACTTTTAAGGACTATAGTTTTTAATTCAAGAAACAAAATTGTGGAAGAAATCATCAAAGTAGCTAGTGGACTTTATACAGGAGTTGAATAGAGTTCAAAACTCTTTTCTTCCCAACAACAAATTATGTTAAAAATAAATAAACAAAAACAAAAAATTATATTAGTTCACTTACAATATATTACGATGAATTTTCCCTTAAAAAACCTTTTAAAAGGTTTTACTAACTAAAACTTGATTACAAACATGGATACACAAAAATCACTCTTAACTATTTTTTTTTCAATATTCAAGTATTATTTAGTTGTCATTCTTGACTACAAACACATATGATAAATGGTAATTAAAGCACTCTTAACAAAAGATATAACAAGAATTCTTACAAGTGATTTACTTCACAAGATGAAGAATACTAATATTAACACTTCCCACATTTATGTTAAATTCAATGATCATAAGCCTAATAATAAATTATAAACTACGTGCAAATTAATGAAATAAAAACTAATAATAAAGATGAATCTATTTAAATAAAAAAATAAGTTAACATACAACTAAACAATATCTTATATGTATAATATTATATTGGATGTAATTTAATAACTCTATTTCAAATAATTTTATGGTTTCATAATTTTCTTTTATTTTTTCTTTACACAGGAACTAGAGTAAAATATTATTAAAGTGATATTTTATTATATTTCACTAATTTCTCACTCTCCTTATTTTATATTATCATATTTACCTTATATCACTTTTATTTTTCATTTAGATTTCTTTAATCTTTGATCCTTTTTCTTGTTACAATTTAGAGAGCTACATTTCCCGTAACATCATTAAGACATTAATGTCTAGTTTGGCGATATATATCCTAACTCTTTAAATTTAAATTTGGAAAAGAAATTGTGTTGGATGAAACTTGAATGGTTATTCTTTTACTAGATTCGAAAATCACTTTAATTTATTTTTTAGAAATATAATACAGATCACTTCATTCAAGTTCTAACTTTTTGAAGATACAATTTCCACAACAACAAAATTTATGATTAAATAGTTAATGTATGATTTGTTTTTTCTTTCTTGGTTGAATTACAGGAAGGAAAAACATAGAAGTCTCCACAAAAATAATAAAGTATCTTACATTTGATTAGTTTCCCTCAACAATAAATCAAAGAAATGTAGCATTTTCTTAAAGAAAGAAATTATGGGAGTAAGAGACTACTTTACTATTCAATTATATAATCTTATGCTTAAAGATTTGCTAACTTTTCAATAATTGTATTAAAAATCATATTTATTTTAAATTTTTAATAATGGACCATTTATAGAAAATATAAAACAGTGTATAGAAACCAAATTCAATCGATATAAATTAAAGCATGTACAAATTTTATTATTTCTAGTTACAACTTTTTCTTTTTATTTTCAATACCAAACAAAATTAAATAGTTTACAGTTTATAGTTGAAAGAGTGTGAAAGAGCGAAGAAGATAACAGAAATTGAAATGGAGAAGTTAAGCGTGAGCCACATGAACGCTCGTTTCCCACTTCCCAATCGCTCTTTCGATTTTCTTCAATTTCAGCACTCAATTTTCTTCCTCAAGTTCCCCAATCCGAACCAGAATTCGAACCCAAACCCGAACCTCGTTCGATTGCGCAGGCTCAATTGCTCAGTATCAGACGGCACCGTTCCGTGTAAGCATCACAATTGTATTGTATTTTCCCCGCTGTTTCTGAATCAATTGGTGCAGTTATGTAAAGGGTTGGGTTGTGTTTGGATAAAGTTTTTGTAAAAGAGAAGTTTTTATCTAAACTAACTTAAAACTGTGATTTTTAAACAAATTAGTGGAGAGAATTTTGTATAAATCAGTTTATCTATAGTTTAGTTCATAGATTTTTTTTTGGGAGTGTTTATTTTGACATTAATCTAAATTGGTTCTCAATTAACCAATGTTGTGTAAAAAAAAAGAAAAGAAGAAGCAAAGTTGTTGATGTTATGTTGTCATTCTTGTTATTCAGCTTCTGTTGGTGCAACGGACTCGTCTCTTGTGGTGAAGGTGAGACTGATCGAGATTGTGGTATGAAGACTATGGGGTTGTTTGGATACCAACTGAAAGTGCTTTTGAGAGTTTTTGTACTGAAAATATCGAGTTGTTTCTTTTGGGTACAAACTTCAAAAGATCTTTCTGGTTTTGTATCCAAACATACTCTAGTGATCTGCATAGATAGAATAGAAGATTGTTTTAACTGTTTCTTTAGTTTTGGTTCAGAAGAAGGCAGCAGAGGTGTCTTCTGACCTCAAAGGGACCTCCATATTTCTGGTTGGTAAGAATACCAGCCACCTTTTTAATAAGTTATTTTTTTTAGGTTATTTCAAGTTATGTAATCTTACTTCTAAAAAAGAGAGTAGATGTATAGTAGGAAATCCTTCTGAAGTTTGCTGATATACACCTTTTTGGAATGACTATCCTAGCAAGATATAACTTCAAGGAGAAAACTTGGATACAGATACAGTGACTTCAGTGTTTGTATTGTTCTCCATACAGAATTGGAGTTATATCTTGGTAATTATGATCGAAGAACAATTGAAGCAATACCTAAAAGATTGTATCTAAGTTTTTTCTTTACAGTAACTCGTCTTTTAATTTAAAATGAATTCAGTATGTTTTTAGTCTTTGAACTTACATGTGAAATTCGAATTTTTATTTCTCTTAAACTTTGATACATTTTTATTCCACAACTTTAAAAATAAATGGAAATAGTCCTTTTAATTTAATAAAGTTTATTTTTGTGGGCTTATTAAAAGGTGTTTCAGGATTACATTTGAGTTGGAATATCTCAAAGCTAAAACATCATCTTAAAATGTGTTTGACATGTCAAAAGAAATTAATGCAATTGGGTTAAAAAGACTTTATGTATTCATTTTTAAAGTTTAAAGACTAAAATATATTAAAGTTTGAAACATAGACTAATTTTAATTTTGTGTTAAAATTTAGAGACTAAAAACATATTTAATTCATTTAAAATAAATAAAGTAAGATAGAGGATGAAGAGCTCGGGATTGAAAGATTTAAGAATTCCTTTATCTGATATTTTTTAGAATTTATTTCCTCTTTTATAAAATTTACCACGACATTTAGTAAGTAGTTTTATTTCTATCTTAACTTCACAATTCTATATTTTTGGCAAAGGATTGCAAAGTTCTCTCAAAGCCGGTTTGGGAAAGCTGCTGGCTGATGCATTACGGTATTATTATTTTGACAGGTACGTATTTGTTTGTTATTCTCGGATTATAAAAAGGGAGGTTCCAGTTATTAGCTATAGTTGATGATTATGTATTCTGTCCAGTGATAGTTTGGTCGAAGAAGCTGTAGGTGGTGCTCTGGCTGCGAAATCCTTTAGAGAGAGTGACACGAAAGGCTTCTATGAGTCTGAGGTGATTGTTTGCAGTTTTTACACTCTATATATGGTGAATTTTGATTTTAATCCTAAAACAAAATTCATTGGTTTTTGGGTATCAGATTCAAAATGGTCTGTATCTTTTAAGGATGTCAAAGAATGCAGTATGAGCGATTATTTTGAATGATTTGAGATGTGACTTACCATAAGAAGAACTATAAAACAATACGATTTATGAAGATCAAAATCAACAAAATATGATACATTTGTAAGAACGAACAGACATGTTAAACTTCGATTGTATGTCTGACCTTAGTATACCAACAAGGTTGACATCTGTCGTTTTTAGCTGAGTTTTCTGGATACAGATGGTCATTTCCATCACTTAACTGTTGAGTTGGAATATCAAATGCTTACGTTTTACATGTCAAATGCAGACTGAAGTACTGAAGCAATTATCTTCCATGGGCCGACTAGTGGTTTGTGCAGGCAATGGAGCTGTCACAAGTCCAACTAATCTGTATGGATTTATAACTGCTACCTATTTGTGCTCACAACCCATAGTCACTGTAGTCCATTTCTTCACACACATGCAATGAGCGAATAAGAATTGTTGGGTGAAGATCAAACAACTCATCTTACCTTGGTAAATCATACTGATATCTTGCATTTGAGATTTGATCCACTTGATCTCCATCCAACAATTTTTATTATTGATTGCATGAATGCATGAAAAAACCAACCAAAGGATAAATAGTAATCTGCCAAACTCCATGTTTACTTCTTTAGTTATCATCATCATCATTATTACAATTATTATTATCTTGAAATGCTCTTGAATTGAAAATAGGGCACTTTTGAGACATGGAATTTCGCTGTGGATAGATGTGCCTCTAGATCTTGTGGCTAGGGATTTAACAGAAGACCCGTTTGTTCCAGGATCATACCCAGAGGTTTATTCCCTGCTGTGAAAAGTGTTGTTACACTAGTTTACAAATTGTTTTTCCTCTCTAAATCCCTGATTCTCAATGCCTCTGAAAACTAATGTTAGGTAAGGGATGAACAAGGTGCTCTATATGATAAATACAGAGCTGGATATGCTACAGCTGATGCTATTGTTTCAGTTCAAAGTACACAACCTTCCCTCGCTGTTTTGCTTACAGTTTTTTGTGTAGAAAGGGGAGGTGGGGGTGGTTTGCATTGCTTGTCTGAAGTCCTAACATCTTCTTTCCTTTTCACAGAAGTAGCATCCCGGTTGGGTCGTGACAACTTAGATGAGGTTACAATAGAAGACTTGACTTTGGAGGTTATATTTTTTATGCAAACAATTAAAACCATGCTATGCTAACTGTTTCCTTTTGGGAACTACTAAATGAGCCTAACCATTTTGACTTGTCCAACTGTTATTACTGAATCTTGGCAACAAATTTGACAACTTATTTATTTATTTTTTTTTTCTGATTGTGTAGCATTGTTCTTATTGGCTATTGTTCTTAACTAATTTCAGGCTCTCAGGGAAATTGAGAAGTTGACCAGAGTAAAGAAGATGATTGAAGAGGCTGCAAGACCATTTTAACCTTCCTTTACCTGTAATCAAACGGGACAATATGAAACATTTTTGAATCTGCAACTCCTGGTTTAGCATCTCAAATTTAAGTTTTTATTCTAGTTTTCTTCCTTGAAATATGTATCTTCCTTTTGTTGCTGTTTTAAGATGGCACTGTAGAGTGTTATTTGAAAATGAAAAAAATTTACTCCTTTCTGTAGCTGGAAGGCAGCTTTTATGCCTGCTGTCATTTTTTCTTATCAATGATCCGTTGAATTTCCAATTCACTACAGCTTGAAATTGAATCCAATAAAAATAATATTACAAAAAAGGTTAGTAGAAATTAATAATTCAAAAATCAATTATAAAAGATTGTATTTCAATTAATATCACTATGTACTGAAGTGAGTTCTTTAGAAAAAAATATTAGAGAGATACAATCGTAATATCATACCAGTAAAATCTACATAAGAGAAAATAACATCATTTTTAACTCAAAATTGTAAATAAATTAATGTTGTTTAAAATTTTCTTTTATAAAAATGGAGCCTAATTTTTCTAAATATTAGACCAAGAATTTTACTTCGAATATGCATTATGTCGAATTAACGTTTATTCATCTTTCATTTCTTATTCTAATTAATTCAACAATTAAAATCAAACATTATCTACTGTATATTAAAAAAGATATTGAAAAGAAGGTCTGTTCATAAACGATACATAGTTGCAAACATAAAGTTTTTCTTTTTAGGGTTGAAACAAACTGAAAAAGTTCATGATGAAATTAAGAATTGGGTGAAGAATTCAGAATCCAACCAAACAAAAAACATTTAATATTCCCCTTTTCACCATCTAATTACTTCTATTAAGGAAGTTCATTGCTTCAAGATTAAGTGATTAATTTGCCCCCACACATTCTGAAAAAGACAGCCAGAAGTCAAATTTCAGATACTAAAGCCAGACATAGAAAATAGATAGGAAAGGAAGTCATAGATCCTAACTATAATTAAAATTACTAAACCAATACATTATTAAAGTAATTAAATTTTGTTACACTCTTTTTATTTATTTATATTGATATTGTAACTAATATAACTGTTAGTTATTCAATAAATCGAATTAATATAATAACTTTTCATGTCATTTCACACTTTTGCTGATAAGAAACAAAAAAAAGAGACAATTTACTTTTCAAAAACTAAAATCGAACTGTCTTTTTATAAAAACTGAACATATATTTCATCATTAAATCTACTATACACACAATCTAAAAATTACAACTATAATAATAACATTATTCATTTTTGTTTCTATATTAATATTATAAATTATTGAACTACACAAATAGTTTAATAACTACATACAAAAATAAATCACTTGCACTAATTGTATATAAAATTCAACACCCCTCTTCTATTTTATACAAGAAACCACATCCACTACAATTCAAAACAAACAAAAAAAAAAAATCCCAAATTAACTAATAATTAATGTTTTATTTTTAATAATTAATTTCATCCTAAACCCTTCAAAATAGCTGTTTCCTACCTGTCTGGGTCGGTGGTTGCATTTCCAAACTTACATTCTGACATAAAACACAAACAAAAAGAAAGAAATAAAAATAACATAAAATAAAAATATATAAATAAAATGTTTCAAAAACACTTTTTCTTCTTTCTTCTTCTTTCTTTCTATGTGAGGAATGAAACTCTGGCCTGGTTTGTTTAACCAGGTCCTTACCAACTCTTAAAATCTTAACACCTTTTCCAAACACATTCCCTCTTCCCTTTGAATTTCTCGTTTTTCTTCCACAATGAACGACCTTCTAACGGTAACCTTGCATTTTTCTACCATCTCTTTCTATCTCATTTTTTTTTTATTTCTTTATTGTTGATTCAACTTGTTCTTTGTTCTTTCTCATTTGTTTTCACGCATTTCGGATTTTCTTCTTGTGGGTTTTTCTTAGATCCAATTTTGTGCACAATGTGCAAACTCAAGATTTCAACTTTTTTTTTTTACTTATATACTCTGTTCTTTCATTGTTTTACCTAGAAAAAAAGAAAGAAAATTATTGGGTTTGGGGAATGTGGGTCCTGAATCATTTTAAAAATGGGATTTCATTTTCTTCATCATCATTTGAGTTATGTTGAAATGCAATTTTGGTGAGTTTCATGGGGGAAATTTAATTTAATAGCTCTTTGCGTATGATGTTCTAGCGTTTACGGTTTCGTGATCTCTAGTTATCTGCGTTGCGATTTGTTCTGATTTAAAAGGGAAATAGTAATGAAAGAGGTTGCCATGGATTGTGACAATTAAATTAATCTAGAGTTAAACATGCAATTGGTTTTAATTTTCAATGGTCAACTATCTTGGAATTGTTTAAAATAAAAAAATTAATTAATAATGTATATTATGATATTTCAGTAGCCTCTTCTTGCCATTGACAGATTCTCATTAACTAATCAGATTACAGTGGAGGTTCTTTATGGTAAAACAGTAACTCAAAAGCTATTCCTTTAGGAAGTTATGTGAAGGATCTAGGCTTATAATTGAGTTGCTAGCAGATTAAAATTTTTATACTTGTAAAATCAGCACTTTTGGTGAAACATTTCATGCTTTCTCAATCCCCAGAATTTTATACCTGTAAAATGTAAAATCAGCACTTCTACTGATGTGAAGGGTATAGGCTTATCTGATTTTTTCATTCTAATACACAATGAGTTAAAACTATACTTCACTTCTCTCCCAATCCCCATAATTTTTTGTTTTATATTTAAATTATTCCTTACAGCTTATAGAAAAGTAAACATCTTATAGACACCGTGATGCCTATAGAATTTTCTCTGTTTTTTTCATTCTGATATACAACGAGTTGAAACTAGACTTCTCTTCTTTTAGCTATAAATTGAAGTGCATGCAACCATTTACATACAACTTAAATAATTGATATGCTGCCCGCAAAAGCTGCATTTTTCACAATGAATATCATTTAATTATCCAACTATATAGTAATAATTTATTAAATATTGCCAATCCACAAAATAAATTATGTGAAATCTAACATTCTTTTCTTGCATCTGGGTTACGTGCTCAATGCTCACAAAAGCTCCATTGGCTTTACCTACACAGAAGTTGTTTTGTTTTCGTTACATAAGATTTTTCTCAATACAACAATAACATTATTCTATGCATGGATAAAGTTGTGGAAGTGTTTAAAATCTGTTGTTGTAAACTTGCTGATTCCTTCATCATTCAATTTTCAAGTGCACAGCCGTAACAGTAATGTTTCATGCCAAAGGGCTGCAAATGCTTAGGAAAGTCATTTTTATATTTAAAAATGTTGACAAGATGTTTGTGGAAGCAGTATACGCAATTCTGTATTTATAATATCTACAGAATGACGTTAGTTAGATTTGCACAATTAATCAGGCTGTGAGTTCTGTCCATCCATTGACTGTTACAGTCTTTTCACGGGACTAAAACGAACAGCAGTGCGGTGTGCACTAAAGGTCAATTCATGAATCCATCTCGTGTTAGGTCTTAGAATTACCTGTCACTACATAGGTCTTAACATTAGTATACTACTTAATAGTCATAACGTCTTGTAGGGAGACTGTATTCAAATTTGAGAGTATTTGTTCTGTTTGTTATGCTTTGAATTTTAAATGCATCTAAGATCAATACTGCTTTCTTGGTATGTAGAAAATTGTGTTATTTTATCTTTGCGCAAATTGTTAATATAGCAATAACATTAATGGCTTGTTTATCGAGGATGTGCTGATAGCAACTTCAGTCTTAGGGTTGAACCATACATAGTAATTTGATGATGTATTTGTTTTCTCAGGAATCATTTGAAATCCCACGTCACAGAGGTGGTGACATTGAGTTAGGAGAATATGCGAGGAATTCAGGAGAACTGGGCTTGGAAAGTTTCTTCAGAAAGGTGTTTATATATATATGTGTGTGTGTGTGTGTGTATAAACATTATTCAGCTCAACTTTCATTGTTTCTCTCCGTTCCTTAGCTTATGGGGCCTAAGCATTCATGTTCAACCATGTTGCTCATCTCGTTGATTGATTAGTCTCTTTTTATAGGTCCAAGAGCTTGATAAGCATTATGCTAAGCTGGATACGCTTTTGAGGAAGCTCCAGGTAACCTGTCTTTACAAACTTGGCTAGTAATTGTTGGCTTTTGAAACACTTGACGAACTAGTTTTGATCATTTGAAAGTAGTATGCAATTGGATGACAGTATGATGAATTTATTAACTTTCACTGAAGTATGATAATTATAAATAAATAAGTGGGCAATAGAGGCATGATATGTTTTTGTGTGGATGGCCTGCCAAAATCAAGGTTATTTTCCTGTTGCTAATCTAACAGCAGAACCATCTATGTTTACCTTACTTTGTTACCTGAACTCTTACTTCCTGGTGCACTGTAGTGTAATTCATAAAGGCTGAAAATGAAGAAAGTCTAGCTGATCAGAAAATTGAACTCTATTATTTACCCTTGTTAGAAACCCCCTACTTCATCTATCTCATAAGCACTTATAAGCTCTAATATAGTCTAACCAATTTTTTTCATGTAAGAACTCTGGCAAAGTGAAAAAGTCCAGATAATGTGCCTCCTTGCTTCTTTATGAGCTAACAATCCTCATACTGTACCTTATATCTACTTCCACGTGATTTCAAATCTCCCCTGCATGACTCCATTTTAGCGTTTATTTCGTCTCTGGATTCTCCAAATTAGGATCACATCACATCTACAAAAAGCATGAATTTAGACAATAGTTCCTTGATATATTCTGTAATTATGTCCAAAATTTGGTATGGAGAAAAAGAGCTCACAGTTGACCCTTGATGTAATCATATTCTTAAAGGGAAATCCTTATCATACCATAGTGTGTTTGCGCACTAGTTTTGAACCCAACGTACATTTCATTGATGGTATGAATATAAGCAACTTGAAATCATTTCTTGTACTGTGCGCTCCATAAGGAATTTCGGGTCAATTGGTTGGCAGAAAAACTTACGTAGATTTGCAAGTTTAGACTAAAGGACAAGAGGAGGGATGGGATGACATGGTCAGGAAAACCATTTAAGGATAAAAAGTATGTAAAACTAGAATGACTAATGTTGCCTATCATTTTGTAGCTTGTGTAATGATTTTTTCTAAGATAGTTGTGTTGAATTGTAGTCAGCATCCGTAACAAGTGAATTGAGAAAAAAGAAAAGGGGTTAAACAAAAAGCCACTTTTGCTTCTGAACCTTAGTTAAATAAATGTTACATGTTTGGTCAAATTACGAAAAGTCATTGTGCTTACTTGTTTGTTTATACTATGACAAAAATTACTTGAAATTTTACTCACCATTTTTATGCAAACCTTGAATGCAGGATGCCCGTGAGGAAGCCAAAGTTGTGACTAAGGCTTCTTCCATGAAGGGTTAGTATAATTTGTTATATTGTTATTTTAAACAATCTTATGCATGTCCCGTTGCCCTTTTGATTTTATTTTAATTAACATAAAATAATTAAAGAAAAATTATCCTGTCATGCATCCCTCTAATATATTTCCTTAAAAAATATTACAGTAAGACACACTCAAATGTGGAAATTACTTATACTTTTGTGACTCATTGAACCTTTAAGGGAATATTTCTTGTAGGTGTTACTGAAATTTAGTATTGTAAAATATAAATTAAATATACATGTAAATAGAGAAATAGTTTGCAAGTTATTGTTCGAAATTACGATATTGATATGAAGAATTTGCTGAAGTGGGACTGTTTCTAGATGTTAAATTGCTGATCTGATAAAAGGACAGATTTTAACTTTGTTATTCTGGGGATCTAATTAAGTTCATGAGTGTTAAACTAATTAATGCGGCTTAATCCAATGATTATCTGCAGCTATAAAGGAGAAAATGGAGAAAGATGTTGATGAAGTTAAGAAAACTGCATATTACATAAAGTCCAGAATTGAAGAATTGGACAAAGAGGTGTCCTACTGAATTCCTTTTTATCTGTTTTATTCAATCCAATGATTCTTGGTTAAATCTACTCATTCATTCTGTGTTGTAGAATTTGACAAACAGACAGAAGCCTGGGTGTGGAAAAGGATCAGGTGTTGACCGCTCAAGAACAGCAACAACCATGTCAGTAATGATCTGGCTTTTTATTTTATTATTGTTGTCTCATAACTTAAGACCAACTTTAGAAATGAAGTTTTTCATTTTATTTTGTAGTTTAATATATAGTTCTCTCCCTGCTTTCATAACTTTTCAACTATTCTTTTCACAAATTCTCTTGCAGCAAAAATATATGACCATTTAGATATTGAAAGTTTTACTTGATAAATACAAGTCTATAAGAGACTCTAGGACGTCAATATTCCTCCTCCAACAATTTCTAGTCCTTTTGAAGTTTAAAATATTCTTTTGTTTTTCAACTTGGATGATATTCAATCAATTAATATGAACGTATGTTTCTTAATATGATAATATAAACCTGGAAACTAAGTAATGCTTAAAGAGGATAAATCAAAAGTACAAGAAGACACTATCATCACCTCAATCTAAATGCTGAAAGTCAATGTAACATCTTTATATTATGAACCAAGTTTGTAATAGGTTACTTTTGTTCAGGAAGTTCTAATACATAATCCTTGAATATAAGTGAAAGTTTTGTTAATTTGTTGTGCTGGGCTCATGGTCTATCTTAAATTTAACTAGAGACTACGTGAAATTTTGCCATATATTTCATGGCTTTCAACTTATATGAATATGCAACCTATGCTGAATCATAATGAGTAAACCTGAGTATTTTTCCAACTAGGATTATACTGCTAGGCTTCTGAATCATTACATTCTGTTTAGTGTTTTATCCAACCCATCTCATCTGTACTTTGTATTATATTATTTTACAGTTCTTTAAAAAAGAAACTGAAGGATAAAATGGCAGAATTTCAGGTGTGTTTGTCTCATTTTTTGTGATGTTTTTATTCTCTTGTCCTTTGAATTCATCTGAATCCATTTTTGAAAAATCTTTGCAGACCCTAAGAGAGGTCATCCATCAAGAGTATCGTGAAGTTGTTGAGAGAAGAGTTTTTACAGGTTTGAGTTGTTTACTCATTTGTGGTTGCATTCAATTTTATGCAGTTATGTACTATTAGTTTCATTGAAATGGAGTTAATTTCTTCTTATTCTTTGGTTTTCATGATTTCAGTTACAGGCACAAGAGCCGATGAGGAGGTATTTTTCTTTTTTGAATTTTCATAAATAGATGGACATGTCTATTAGAAGTTTTTCTTCTAATCATTTAACGATGTACAGACAATTGACAGATTAATTGAAACTGGAGATAGTGAACAAATTTTCCAGAAGGCAATTCAGGAACAAGGACGAGGCCAGGTTCATATATTCTTCCAACTTTCTCCTTCAAATCCTCCCTAAATGCCTATTTAACTCTTATATTATCCAAATATCAACATGAATATCCTCCACTCATCTAAACCCACCATTCCTACATTTCTAATACCTCCCCCATAATTTGTGTTTTTTGGGCTGGGAAGGGGTGAGGAACATTGATCTTCCCTGGGATATAGGCAAATTACATGATATCAGGAAATCTACCCTGTCACCGTACAGTCCTCATACATGAGTTATCTTTGTAGATAATGGACACCTTGGCTGAAATACAAGAGCGACATGAAGCAGTTAGAGATGTTGAGAAAAAGCTTCTTGATCTACAACAGGTATTTAATCAGTTTGTTCAATTAATCAGAATGTGATTAGGACATTTGATATCCTGATTAGATGATGATATACACCAGGGATAATGCATAGAATAATTACGGGGGAAGCCCTGATAAGTACAAATTACATAGTAATGACCTATGCTGCAGAACCATTATTATATCACTAAAACAAAAGGAGAGGTAGTGGGTTGAGATTATTTTGAACTGTAACATATTTATACTTTATTCATATGATGATAGATTTAGTTACAATCCGCTGTAAAAACTGATGGTATCATTTCATTTCTGAATGAATTTCCGGTTACAGTTTTGCTGTACGCACATTTTTGGTCTTTATTTTATTTCATTTCTTGATAAATTCACATATGTGTTGCTAAAGTGATTCGTACATGTGATGAAACCCATAAATACATCACTGCACTCCATTTGTCGGAAGCTAAAAGTTGCTTTTGCAAGATTATTAGATGCCATTAGAAAATAGTGTAATCTATTATTAAAAGTGTGTTTAGAATTATGGTTATAATGCACACACCTATATGCCTACAAAATATATGGAGGTAGAGATAGATATCTAGTTTGCACTTTAATTTCTTTGTCTTGGCAGATATTTCTGGATATTGCGGTGTTAGTGGATGGACAAGGAGAAATGCTTGACAACATTGAAACACAGGTATTTTTTTCTCTTTTCATATCCGACCATAGATATAGTGTGTCAAGTCTTAGCTATTGTTAATTTATGAGTTTTATTGTTAGTAGGATATTCAGGATTAAGTAGAAAGGAAGGAGCAGGATGGCCGAACGGATGGGAGCAGAAGGAAAGCATCTTAACTGACACAAAAGTTAGGATGGGCGAGAAATTAATTAGAGTATAAGGTCGTATCCTAGGATATTATTACGTATAAGTTAAATATAGTAAATAAGGATAAGGATATTCGTATGAGATAATTATGATAAATAGGATTATTTGTATTAGATAATTATAATAAATAGGAGTAATTTCTATTATTCATTACCTTTTCAGGAGGGAATTAATTAGTATTAATAAAGGGGAAGCCTAGGGTTTAAGGCATGTTTTTGATAATTGAGTTTTGTAAAGGAGGTTATGCTCCAGGATAATTGACGGAGGTTATGCTCCTAGTTATTATTTACTTGTGTTTACCCAGATATTACCATAAAAAAAAAGATTCATCCATCCTTTGTCATTTGTTTATTGTTTTGTTACGTGTGTGAGAGTGTGAAAGGTTGTATTTGGCTAGTTTACTACTCAGGTACGTAACAAATGGTCCGACCTGCTGGATCGTCAAGGGAGGAAACTGCCGGATTCGACGAGGGAGAGTACGAGGCCAGTAGAAGCGACACAAAAGAGAGAGAACATCATGGAGGGAAGGATGAGTGCCGTCGAAGTCAAACTGGAGCACGTGGGGTTAAGTCAGGAAAGCATGTAGGTCTCCATAGGCGTGATGGAGACAAAGATGGAAGCACTTTGCAAGAATTTTCAAGAGCTAATGAGAGTGATGACAGCAGGAACCCCTTACCTAGAGGGGAAAGCCGAAGGAAGTCATGGGTCCGTGAATGGGAAAATCAACAAAGAGGAGGGCGAGAAGGATGAAGAACCGAACGGTAGTAGACCGAACGGTGGGGAAGTTGATGGATCGAACGGTGACAGGGGCAATAGACCGCACGACGTTGGGCGCCAGGAGGAACCTTTGAATTGGAGAAGAAGGGTAGAGCTACCAGTTTTCGAAGGAAGTGATCCACTAAATTGGATCAATAGAGCGGATAAATTCTTCGAGTTACAAGGGGTGTCTGAGGAGGAAAAGTTGCGTCTGGCATACATCAATATGGAGGGTAGTGTCTGATTCTGGAGGGAACAAACTGATGACTGAACATGGACGGGACTAAAGGAGGCAATAGTGGTAAGGTTCGGAGGCAGCAATCAGGGACCAATCTTTGAGAGACTGGCAGCCATTAAACAGTCAGGCTCAGTGGAGGAATACATCCAGGAGTTTGAAATCTTGGTGGGGCAGACAAGGGGAGTGACCAAAGCATAGCTGATGGGATACTTCATGGCAGGCTTACATGATGAAATTCGGAAGCAAGTACAACTGCTTGATCCGCGAGAGTTGATGATAGCTATGAGGATGGTGAGGGACGTGGAGGAGATCCAAGGTGGCGTGAAGGCTAGGAACAAAAGTATGATCAAGAATCAATCTGGGGAAAAACCGAACGGTGCGGATACGCAACTGGAGCTCATTCGCCCTAACCAGAGCCGAACGGTGACTGCCGTGGAGACCCGAGCGGCCATCTCGGAGAATGTGGGGACCGGACGAAACAAAAGAAACGTGAGGGATCTGCCCTATGAGGAATATGAAAAACGGAGGAAAGAAGGAAGGTGTTTTAGATGCTGCGAGCGGTTCGGTCCTGCTCACCGTTGTCTGGACAGGAGCTTGAGAGTCACGATATTGGCGGAAGATGAGGAGGGATGGCCACCAACCGAGCCTTCAGACTTGAATTGATGAGGAGCCATGAGATCAAGCTCCCCGTTTCCAACCTTGAGGACAAGGTTGTTTTGCAGCGGGGTATAATGTTAGGGTATAAGGTGGGAGGTAAGGAGAAGGAGAAGAAAGGTAGGAGGGAAGTGAGGCCGAATGATATTGACTGTAAAGCTCGAACGATGGAAGGCATGTAGAGGTAAAGCCGGACGGTGGACAAGGGGGAATGGTTAGATTGGACGGTGGATAGGGGGAGCTATTAGGCCAAACGGTGGGAGGCAGGGAGTGACCAGGCATAACGGTGGGCAGCAGGAAGTGACCAGGCTGAACGGTGGGAGGTAGGAGGGCCGAACGGTTGGGTTGGGAGCAGCATCGAACGGTAGAAAGGAAGGAGCAGGATGGCCGAACGGTTGGAAGCAGAGGGGAAGCATCCTAACTGACACCATCGCAGTTAGGATGGGCGGGAAATTAATTAGAGTATAAGGTCGTATCCCAGGATATTATTAGGTATAAGTTAAATATAGTAAATAAGGATAAAGATATTCATATCAAATAATTATAATAAATAGGATTATTTGTATTAGATAATTATAATAAATAGGAGTAATTTCTATTATTCATTACCTTTTCGGGAGGGATATAATTAGTATTAATAAAAGGGAAGCCTAGGGTTTAAGGAATGTTTTTGATAATTGAGTTTTGTAAAGGAGGTTATGCTTCAAGATAATTGACGAGGTTATGCTTCAAGATAATTGACGAGGTTATGCTCCCAATTATTGGTTGACTGAAGGAGTTTATGCTCCTAGTTATTATTTACTTGTGTTTACCCAGATATTACCATCAATAAAAGAGATTCATCCATCCTTTGTCATTCTTTTATTGTTCTGTTACGTGTGTGAGAGTGTGAAAGGTTGTCTTTGGCTAGTTTACGTACTCAGGTACGTAACAATGCATGTAACGTAATCAAAGTTCTGTGAAAAGAAGAGATGCTTATTAGTTACAAGTACCTTAATTGAGTTTTATTTTAATTGAAACCCATTCATCCAACAAGGTGAAGGGTGCACTAGAAAACACCTTAATTTCTTTTAATTGGGTTTGAATTTTATTTTAATTGAAATCCCATTCATCAAGAAAGTGAATAGGTGTTGTAACTGAAAAATAAAAAAGATGAATTTTAATTGAATTAATTTTTAATTAGGTTTAGATTTTATTTGAACTGAGTCTATTGACCCTAGAAGATGAACAGGTTGTGCAGCGGACAATTTAGAAAAAGCAGTGATGCACACGATTTTGTTTGACAATCCCCACGATTTTTCTCTGCCATGATCATATGTGGGATTTGAATTGGAAATACTGTATAAAATTGTAGGATCTTACAAATTTATGGGTTAAACGTCGATTTTAACTACAATGGTCTCCACACATTGCAAACTCTTCCTTCACCTTGAAAGGTGTTCTACACACAAGTCATCTACTCGTATAACACTTCTCACTAATGGCATCAATTGTTGGGTTCCTTGAGTGGATGTACAAGGGAGGTTTGGTACCTAACTTGAGAGTTGTGAATCCAATGAGCCTGAGCCATTTAAATGTGATGTATGTCAACTTGTTAAGCACCATTGTGCCACATATCCTCCTAATAATACAAAAAGTGTTCATTCTGATGTTTGGGACCTGTGTCAAAGTCTAGCATATTTGGTACGAAATGATTTGTTGCTTTTATTGATGATTGTACATTTACTACATGGATTTTTCTAATAAACGAAAGTTTTGAAGTGTTTACCTTATTTGTGAAATTCTTCCATATGATAAAAGCATAATTTGGAAAGTCAATTAAACGTTTACATTATGATAATGGGAAGAAATATGTAAATCATGACATGCTTAAATTCCTTTTTAAGAATGGTGTTATTCATTAATTCACATGTGTATAACACCACAACAAAATGACGTTGTTGAAAGAAGAAATAGGCATCTTGTTGAGGGTATACGGGCATTTATTCTCTAAATGTATTTCTCTTAATCGTATTAGGGTGAGGTTGTCCTCACTACTGGCTATCTTATTAACTAATTATTTATTGGGTTTTAGATGATCTGAGTGCATATCTTCTTTCCTTCCATCTATTCTCTTTCTCTCTATTCTTCATAGTTGGGTGTTTGGATGTGTTATGTTTATCCATATTTATAGTCAGTTCTGTGGAAAGTTAGATCCTAGAGTTGTATTAATTGGTTTTTATAATTAAAACGATATTGTTGTCCAAAAGATATCGTTTTTACCTCTATAAATATTACTTTTGATGAAACTAAATCTTTTTACATGTATGCTTAGCTTTAGGGAATGAGTTCTTTCGAAGTTGAACCTTTTGAATCTCTTTAGTCAGTTTTTGTCCCTTTCATACACGAACTGTCTCATACTGATATTACTTTTGGTACTTCTGATGTTTCTCCTATCATATTTCATCTGGATGTCTTTGAAGTTGCTCCTAATAAGGGTATCTTTGTTCTCAAGTCATCTCCATAAATTAGTCGTATCGAGAGTTTTTTCCATATACAATATTATAGGAGACAAAAATAACCTTACCTGATCCAAGAACAATTCCAATCGTTTGAGCCAAGGGTAAGTGCACCTTCTTCTAACACCCCATGAATCTTTGGAAAATTCCTTGAATAATAATGGGTCGTGATCTAACCTCGATGACTTGCCCATTGTTTTGAGAAAAGGAACTCGATCTTGTACCAAGTATCTTATTTCTCATGTTGTAACCACTATAAACCTTTCCATGCAACACCAAAGTTTTCTCTATGCCATTGATGCAATTAGAGTCCCTACATCAGTTCAATAAGCATTGAAAAATGAAAATTTGGTTCTAGCCATGAATGAAGAGATGAGTGCCATAGAAAAGAACTAGACATGGGAAATTGTTGATAGGCTACTAAAAGGGAAATAGGATGCATATGGGTTTATAATGTAAAGTATAAATTCGATGGCACATTAGAACGTTACAAAACAAGGATAGTTTTTAAAAGATATACTCAGACTTATGGTGTTGATTATGAGGAAACATTTGATCCAGCGTCAAAGATGAATGCTTCTAGAATCATTCTCTCATTGGCAACTTATTTTGGTTCGAAATTGCAATAACTTGATGTGAAAAATGTTTTTCTGCATGGACGGACATTTAGAAAGCCTTCATGGAAATTCCTCAAGGGTTTAGGTATAATGAAAAAGGTATAAAGTGTGCAAGTTAAAGAAAACCCTGTACGGACTCAAACAATCAACCCGTGCTTGGTTTGGTAGACTCAGTTAAGTTATGATCTCTGAGGTTATTGACAGAGTCAAGGTGACCATACCCTGTTCATCAAGAATTCCCTAGAAGGTAAACTAACTCTACTCTTGGTCTATGTTGATGCTATGATTGTTGTAGGAGACGATGAACATGACAAACAAATCTTGAAAGAAAACCTTGTTGATCAATTTGAAACGAAGGATCTAGGATGATTAGGGTATTTCCCTAGGATAGAAGTAGCTTACTCAAAGAAAGACATTTTTAACTCTCAAAGAAAGTACATTCTTGATCTTTTCAAAGAAATATATAAGATTGATGATAAGACACTAGAGTTCTTATTAAACAAAACCATATAATTGGAAGTGATGAAGCCAGTTCTACTATGACTAAAGGTTAATATCAAATACTTGTTGGTAAGTTCATTTACTTAGCTCACACCAAACTTGACATAGCCTATTCTATGAGTGTAGTTAGTTGGCTGGTGCATAATCCAAGGGAGAGACATTTCCAAGCTATGAACAGAAGCCTTCAATATTTGAACATAAGTCCATAAAGGAGATTATTATTCAAGAGGAATGAAAATTTTAAAATAATAGTATATACTAATGCAGATTATGCAAGGTGTGTCACATATTGGAAATCCACCTTAGAATGTTGCATGTTCGTTCTTAGGTGGAAATTTGATAATAAGTCAATTATTAGTATTGCTCACAATCTAGTTTAGTATGATAGGACCAAACACATAAAGATAGATCAACAATTTATTAAATAGAAATTGGATAGTGGCCTTATCACTACTTCTTATGTCTGGGCTTCATTAGCGCATCTGCTAACCAAAAGTCTTCCTATTGAATGGTTTCATGATCAAGCATGCAAGCTAGGAATGATGGATATTCATTCACTAGCTTGAGGGGAGTGTTGTTAGTAGAATATTAAGTATACTACTAAAAGTTGTTAGTAGAATATTAAGTATACTACTAAAAGTTGTTAGTAGAATATTAAGTATACTACTAAAAGTTGTTAGTAGAATATTAAGTATACTACTAAAAGTTGTTAGAAGATTCTAGAGGTTTCTTTGTAATTATTACTGTAGGGTTAGTGTTCTCCATATATAGAGACTAATGCTATGTTTCAAAGAAATCAATTTAATAAAAATCTTTCATATTAATCTTTTGGTTTAAACCCTCCCTTGGTCCTCAAGTTTATATGAAAATCTCAGTTGGGTCCTCAAGTTTTTTTCTGTCTCAATTGGGTCATATTTTTTGTAAAAGTGAGCACATTATACCATAACCGTTAAGTGGTGTGAGACGGCGTTAAATTGGTGTGAGCTGGATTTTTTCATTTACTGACGTGGCATTGTGCACTAAAATTGAAAGGCCACGTGGTGCCAGATCTTCTCCTCCCTCCCCCTCTGCTTCCTTCCATCGGCGTCACAACCTTCCATGGCTTTGGGAACACTACCAATCCCCGGATGTAACAGACCTTGCTCTCACTCCCAATTCCACGTGCCTATCCAAGTACAATTTCCTCCACTTCTGCAACCCAATTTCCAAACAAAAAATTACCACACATCCAAGAATCAAATCATCAGCACCATGTAACAATAATTCGGTGGAGTTTAATCTCTATAGAGTGACAATGTAAAAGGTTTTTACACCATGTTATGATACCTTCTGAGGTAACTAGCAAATATCAATAGAAGTACAGTTCCTGACAATTTGTATTTCGTTGATGGTGTATTTTTTTTTCCTTTTACATTACTGATGCATGTTCTATTTACTCAATTCAATCGCAGGGGACAAAGTTCTTTCCAACGAAGTTAACAAAAAAGTTTAACACAAAAAATAAATAACAAATATAAGGCTTCGATACCCAGAGGTCCCAATTCAGAAACCAATAAAGAGAAGTATCAAACTTTGATAAATTAAGGATGAAAAACAAATAGGGTATTCCTCCAAAAAGGGGAGAATCAGTGAATACCTTGAAATTGGGAGAATGAGTGAGAGTAGAAGAGGAAGGGAAATGGAAGGAAGAGAGTAAGGGCCATCTGTTTCTGACAAGAGACTCCCAAATGCAATCCGAGAAGCAGAGTTCCCTCCAGAACCTCGAACAAGAACCTAAGGCACACAAATCCAGCTGCAACCTGTTCACCCAGCTGCAAATTTACAACAATTTTTGGTGGGTGGCGCCGATGGAAGGAAGCAGAGGGGCAGGGAGGAGAAGATCTGGCACCACGTGGCCTTTCAATTTTAGTGCACAATGCCACGTCACTAAATGAAAAAATCCAGCTCACACCAATTTAACGCCATCTCACACCACTTAACGGTTATGGTACAATGTGCTCATTTTTACAAAAAATATGACCCAATTGAGACAGAAAAAAACTTGAGGACCCAACTGAGATTTTCATATAAACTTGAGGATCAAGGGAGGGTTTAAACCTAATCTTTTCAAGTAGTTTGTTTTGTATGTAAACAGACACCCCCTCTTTTGTATACCAGTTTTTGCTGATCAATAATAATTGCCGTTCCATACTTTTTCTTTCTCTCACGACATCTCTTGTTTGTTAATTAAGCAAGTTAAGTGTAGATTTTAATATCAAGTCTGAGAAGAGGGTGTGAAAGGAGCAAATTTTAGCTGTATAATTCAAATGTTCGTATGGTGAATATTAGAACTGATAAAAGTTTAAAACAATCTTTGTTATCCATAGATGGTTATATGACTAAGATGAACTCAAGATTATAGATAAGGATCAGTTTATATCAGCCTGTCACTCACTTATTAATTACTGTGAAATTTGATTGGTGAAAAGTTATGTTTGTGATGAAAGTTGGTTTCTGTTGTTGATTGAATCAGGTTTCAAGTGCAGTGGATCACGTGCAGCAAGGTAACAATGCCCTTGTTAAAGCCAAGAAACTTCAAAAGAACTCCAGAAAATGGATGTGTGTTGCAATCTTGATACTTCTCATTTTTATTATAATCATCGTTGTCTCTGTCATCAAACCATGGGCTAACAAAAATGGTGCATAATTGCATAACTTATACGCCATGATTTTTACTTTTTTTTCCCTCATCCATTCTTTTGCTTTGTCATGTTGTAATAGCGTTCTTTCCCTGTCATATTGCTTGAAAGAAGAAACATTTGACCAAACATGTAAAATGTTGAATTGAATTGTACATGAAAGGAAAAAAAAATGGTCTTTCATTTATGTCATTTTAAAAATTTGAGATGACTTTATTATTATTATTATTATTTCCCATTTGTACCATTGAAATAAAAGAAGTGTTTGAAATGGGAAAGTAATAAACAAGAGAAATAAATAATAAGAAACTATAATTAGTTTTAATAAATATAAGAATTTATCAGTAGTCTTAAATTCTTGCTATAACATTAGATAAGGAAGGCCCGGAGCTTTTTCCTCCACCTTCATATATTTACTTTTGCACCTTCTTAAATATTTGTATTTGGGACTTTGTATTCTAAAATATAAATTTTGTATATGAAATGTCTAATAAAAATATATTTTTTATTTTGTATTATATAATGTATAATTGAAAATGTAATTTCTTGTATTTCAGAAAATATAATTATTAATATAAAAAATGTATTTTAAGTTATATAATTTAAAATATAATTTTTATTTTGTGTTTTAAAATATATAATTCAAAATAAAATAAAATAAAAAATAGTAATATTTTGTCTTATATATTTCGAAATACAAAAAGTTACGGAGAGTGTAAGAAGAAATTCCCGGAGGCATTGATAAAGGTATTCTGTAGGGGCTGAATCCTTGGAAAAGTGAGACATACCATGTGGGACGAACTACACTGAAATGGCTAGGACAACAATACACAAACAAAGCCGAATGATCCATGAATATCGGACGATCTCATTGGATAAGTATTTTTTTATAAGGATTAAGGTAAATAGTGATTAAGAGTAATGGATTGAGATTAAGATATTACTAATCTCAAACTCACCGTAAAAATTATAAATATAGGTTAAAGGTAAAAGATATGCGATTGCATTTACTGTGCATTTAACATAATTGCTTTGAATACCCTATGGACCAATTATTGACTTAAGTATTGAAGAACCTTTGGCAAGTACTCCTCCAAATGGCTGGAGAGAAGACAAAGGTAAGAACATAGAATCTTAAGAGCATGTTTGGCCATTAGTTTGTGAGTAGTCGTGC
Source organism: Vigna nakashimae (assembly GCA_034642375.1). Classification (NCBI taxonomy): domain Eukaryota; kingdom Viridiplantae; phylum Streptophyta; class Magnoliopsida; order Fabales; family Fabaceae; genus Vigna; species Vigna nakashimae. The sequence continues at coordinate 16,928,144 of CM067768.1, forward strand.
TCAGGACTTGACTGTCTTCGCACTGGTGAATCTTAAGCAGGAGAAGGAATAGTCGTTGAGAATGTCTATGGATTGATACCGGAAAATTGTACGATGGGTGAACGGCCTAAACACAGAGCTCGCGCTTCATTACATGCTCTTGGCCCTCAGGCCGGGTTCGTTCGCCGATAGCATTTGCTGGCGAGCCCCCAAGACCAAGGATGAACTCAGAGAGAGGACGGTTGAGGATATAAGGGTGGAGGAGATGAATGAATCTCATAAGAAGTAGAACCAAGAAGCGGCAGGAGACAAGAGAGACAAAAAGAAACTGAATGGTTTAGGAGAGCGATCGGGAGGTCCATATGAAAGAGTTGTCGAGGGGATCGCGCTTCCAGCAATATACCCCACTGAACGCCAATCGAGCCAAAGTATTGCAAGAGGCACTAACTATAGAACTTATTCTAGTGCCAAAATGACGTCCCACACCACCTAGGACAGATGGCAATAAACACTGCTTGTACCATAAGAATATGAGCCACACAACCGAGGATTGTGTAACCCTCAAGGACAAAATCGAGGAGTTGATCCGAGCGGGTCAACTCAAGAAGTACGTGAAGGTCAAGCGTCTGGCCGAGCAATCAGAGCGATCACAACGAAGCCAGCGACTGAAGAGTCCAGACAGGCGAGAATATTGTGGCCATTATCGGGACGACGAAAGCGACTGTCCCCGGCTCAGAGCGAAGGAGAAGCAAAAGTCGTAGGAGGAGCAATGATCGCCCCCTGCGCGGTCATATCAACACCATCGTCGACGGCTTTGCCGAGGGCGGATCGTCATCATCGGTCAGGAAGTGACATGTTCGAGCCCTTAGAAGGATCCACGCTGTGGATAGGCCTAAGAGGACCATGCCTCCCATCACCTTCACAGATGAAGATTTCCACGCCCCGACCTAGAACAGGACGATCCTATGGTTATCACGGCAAATTTACTAGGTATGGGGTGAGCAAGGTGCTCGTAGACCAGAGAAGCTCTATCAAGATTCTGTATTGGAAGACAGTCTAATGTATGAACTTGTTGAAAGATCTTATTGTGCCCTACAACGAGGAAATAGTGAGCTTCGTAGGTGAACGAGTGGATACTCAGGGGTACGTCGATCTTTGCACCCGTCTTGGAATCAGTCAGGACAATGAAGATAAGCGAGTGCGGTACCTGTTTGGTGAAAGCCAACACATCGTGTCAACCCCTCACATAACAATGAAGTACCCTTTGGACAGAGGGACAATTTGTACCGTGAAGGCGGACCAAATGACAACACGAGAATGCTATGCCGCTGGGCTTAAGCTCTACCCACACACAACCAAGAAAAAGCGAAGCGGGCAGAGGTCACCCTAGTGGATCTAGATCCGCAGACGAACACGGAGGACTGGATGAAGCCCTTTGGGGGAGATACACTCGATCATTGTAGGGAAGGATGACTCTCAGGTCACTACAATGGCCAGAGGGCTGGAGCAAGAGGTTGAGTGGGGGTCCCGACTCTTCAAAGTAGCGCAACCCATTTATTTCTTGGAAGAGAAAAAGCTGGATTTTTCGGGAGATGGAAGGGACATAATGCTTGAAAAGAAGACACATAGCTAAGTTAACACTAAATCACCAAATGAAATGATAAAAGGAAAATATCCTACCAAACGTCAATTAATCAAATTCTCATAAGCAAGGCACCCAACAAGACCTCGGGCAGAGAGGCAACAAGGTAGATCATCTATGATCCTAACGACTTCCACCTCTGACAGGCTCATAATGTCGATAAGCTAACCAACCATTTTACGAGGTTCCCTTGTCCAATAAAAAGGAAATAAAGGATGACTGCTCGCATCGTGAAACTCGGAACGATTAGATTCTCTTATTATTTACCTTAAAGTATTTGGTTTTAAAATCTTTAAAAGAATCTTAAAAGGGTTTAAATAGCAATTTATTATGGATGGAGGTTAGGGATACCCATCCTCGCTTGGCTAATGGGAGGACGTTGTAGTAGTAAAGAAAAACAGGAACTGTGGGTGTAATCCCCATGGCGACACACACTACTACGAACGTGTTAAGATATTGGCAAGTGTACCGAATCGTATCAAGTAATAATAAAATGGTAAGATCAAGTATCATTTCCCAAAGGACTTACGACACTAAACAATTATGTGATTATCCAACTAATTAAGACTTTTGAAGAACAATTTAGTGGTTTTGAATGCAAATGCTATAAAAATAAACATGAATGCAATTTTGACCAATTGAAAGAAAAACACAAAGGTGAATGGATGATATTGAAAATATGAAATGAATACGTTGTTAGGGTTTATATTTCACTGAGTTTCCTCTCATGCATGTATGAATTCGTCTTCTTCATTAATGTTAATATCACTTTCTAAATTACTTAAAACTTGATGTCTCGGTGAAGAAAGTGATAATGATTTAAAATATCGTTATCTGTGATGTAATTTTGATACTAAATGCACCCCTTTTTGACTTAGAAACTTGCTTTAACTCATGTTTTTACTTTAGTTTTGTGAATAAGAGAGTTGAGGTTGAATTTGATGATTTTATGATTAATTCCCTTTGTTTTGATAGAAAATAAGTTAATACAGGAAGTAGAGATGAAGTGCTAAGGAGTTAGAGCTCAGAAAGGCATGGAAAAGCACTTGAAGGAAGGACAGTACAAAGCTTGGGCGCCTTGTAGAGGAGCTCAGGCGCAGAAAATCGACGTCCGTTGCCCGGGCGCCCTCCTAGGCCGCCCGGGCGTCGGACCCCGAAGCATGGGCATCCAAATTGAAGGCTCAAGCCCTACGAAAATCGACGTCCACCGCCTAGGCGCCCTAAATGGGGCGCCTGAGCTTCATGTTTCGTGGGTCAGGCCTAGTTCTTGCTCTGTTTTGACTCTTTTGGATCGGGCCCTGTTTCTACTCTTTTTCGACTCTATTTAAAGGACCCAGGCGCTCTAGGTTTTGTATCTCTGGCTGGAGCAACACAACAACACACTCTTCTACCTTCTGAAGGCAGATCTGGAGGCGGGAGCTTCCTCATCTACTTTTAGGGTTTTACTATCTCATGCTTTTCCATTGTTCATCTAGTTTCTCCATGTCTATGGGGTAAACTCTACTTGTGTAACCTTGTGAACTCTCATGTATTTGAATTAATTCTTAATTTATATGCTTTATTCATTAATTGTTAAGGAATTCATCTGTTTCAATGCTTTCTCTATTTAACTCATTTAGTAGCATGATTTATGAATTGCATGAGTACCGGGAGGTTCCTTACAATTCAGGTTCTTGTTGAATTCGCCCAAGGGTAATATTTCTCAAGGATGAGGGTATGAGTACTTGGTCGTCTTAAGCTCTTGATCTTCAGACTTAATTTGCTAGGAACGCTAGGAATTGCACGAACTATGAATTAAGGCGGGCTTAGTGCGCCGAGGGATCGGGTTCTAAGTAATTTAGTGAGTGACGTTAACATTAATGCATAGAGAGGAATTCTTATATACATGAGAGGGAACTTGGTGAAATCTAACCCGAACAACATATTCATCTCATATTAAACAACATCAGTCCATCTTTGTGTTACTCTAGTATTGATCAATTTGCATTCATATTAGAGTGTTTAGTTCCCCATCATCATGAACAAACTAGATGAACAATGGAATGAAAAAGATAGAAAAACCCTAAAAACTGAAAAGGAGAGCTTCCACATCCACTTCTACCTTCAGAGAGTTGGAGAAAATCTAAATTTGTGTAATTTTGTCAAAAGATACCCTCTCTAGGTCGAGCTAATCCTTAAATAGGGTTGAATTAGGCCATGGGCCAACATTGCCACCGCTTAGTGCCCCTACTTAGGGCGCTCAGGCGTGCTTGCGAGAGGATTGGCGCTCAATGTTCAATGGAGAGCGTTCAGGCGTGAAACGTTACAGGAAAGATGGAGCTCAACGCCCCAAAAAGGGTGCCCAAGCGTGACTACGAGGTTCCAGCGCTGAGGGTCATGAAAAGGGCGCCCAAGCGTGAGTGCAGCCTTCTGCAACCTCTCTTCTAGTGCTCTTTTTGTCCTTTATGAGTTCCAACTTCTTCACAACTTAACTCCTCTTCCAATTCATCCCAATTTCTTACAAAACCAAGGGAATTTAGTGATAAAATCTTCAAGTGTAACCTCAACTCTCTTATTTCCCAAAATAAACTAAAATCAAGAGAACAAACAAGTTTCTAAGTCAAAAAGGGTTAATTTGATATCAAAATTTACTCTCAAATAACAGTGAAATCAACCGTTATCAGAATGCTTGTATGGACGCCCAACTGTTCAGATGTAGATGAGTAGAGGCGACATTAAGCTCGCATAAGACGTCTGATTGGAAAGTAGTAAATGGAACCTGAACGAACATCCGAGAAAAAAGATAAGTGTACATGAAGAAGAAAACTTCCATACTTGATCCTTTCTTATGATACATACGTTCATTCTTTTTACTAATCGCCAACCTTATTAAACAAGCATCCTCTGCATCGCGGACAACACATGGTCAGTCGACCCACCATTTCATATGCTTCTTAAGACCGAAGCACGACGTATAAAGCCCAACGTCTTGTGACGCCTACTCGTAGCCCCGGACGGTCGGCCACCCACTAGCGGGTACCTCGTCGTCATCATCAATATCGAACCCACCAATAAGGAGGTCGAGGGCCACCCCATTAATAACCTTCTCCCAACCATAGACAGGGGACCGAGGCTCTAAGCCGCTATCTCGCTCGGTTTTCTCAAGGTAAGAAGACGACACGAAGCTCGGAGAAGAAGACTAATCATCTCTGCCCACCGCACCCTCGCCGCCTCTACTTGATGAATCCTCAGAGGAAACAACACACACAGACCTTAGAAAAAAGGACGTGTAAAGCAAGCCGAGCAATATGCAGAGTAGAAGAAAGGAAACTGGTGAAAATGAAGGGGCAACAACCCTCCTATTTATAAAAAAATTTCGAAAACCACTAAAGTCATATATGACCGTTCAAGTCTGCCACGATCAACGACCCATGTGTTTTCCCGCCAAAACCGAATTCAAAACTCCCTGAACGGCCAAATCCCATACCACAGTAGAGCGTTAGTAACATCACCTATAACAAACCCCAACGCCAACTACGTTGGGGCTTATGTATAGTAGGGGACCAAATGACCTTGGAAAAGTGAGACATGTCATGTGGGACGGACGACCCTAGAACAGCTAAGACAACAATAATTACCCAGACTAACAGACAAAGCCAAATGACCCATGAATATTAGACGACCTTATTCGATAGATAAGTTTTCTCTACAAGAATTAAGAGTATGTTTTTAACTCGTTAATATATATATATATATATATATATATATATATATATATATATATATATATATATATATATATATAAAATCTCTATTTCATGTGATTTTATTACATAACAATGAGATGCTTAAATATATTATTAAAGTTGTTATATTAAAAGGGTTTATTTATATGGAATTACTATTTTAGTTGTTTTTCTTTGTTTCAATATATTTAGCTTTTTTATATTGTTTTTTACATTAGTGACTTTAATAATAAATATTTACTATACCTTTAAAATATTGTTAAAAGTAAAAAAAAATTATATGTACTCACATTATCATATTAAATGACATGTAAATTCATGAATATTTTGTACTCACGTTAATATTGGTAAAAGTAAAATAATTATATATACTCACGTTAAAAATTGTATGTACTCAAAAAATAATTATGTAAATTCATGAATATTTTGTAACATCCCATTTTTAATAGTAAAATACTACTAAAATGAATATTACATATATGATAATGGAACTACCATAAGAAAACAAACCTACACATGTAGAACCATCCGACTTCCCAACTATTTCCTCCTCACCTTTTGCCGGAACAACTGAAAGAATGTCTTCCAAACCTTATACCAATAAGGTAATCATCGCAAAAGAGAAAACATACTCAAAGACAAACAACACAAAAACAATGATAAGTTAGAGTATCAAAACATTATATATACCATTTAAAACAATGACAATATACATGCATATTATGAATCAAACAACACAGAAATTAGTCCCTTCTGCTTGAAACCCTTTTTACTGTCCGGATAGATGCATTGATGTCGGACTCATGGGAAACCTACACCCGTGTATGGTGGAGTAACCTTGCTCAGAAATAATAATAACCACATCCTCAACCACCACCAATAATGTCATACACCAAGGTTAATCCGTCAAACATCTATGGCCCTTACTAATGACCATAGACTAGGACCTCCTACTACTCTCCACGACATAGTCACTTATCTCTAAATAAAAAGGGGTTATTGAGAGCGTTAGGATCATTCCCCAATCCAGGAGTCCTTACTTCAATACATAGCACAACATAACCAACTTAGGATATTCCTCCTTGGAATTCCTTTCTCACATGATACTTGAAATTCACACCTCACACATTATTTGAACATCATTATCACATGTCACACATAATCATATTCATAAATTTACTTTCACACAACATTATAAATCAATTCATACTTCACAATAAGTATTATAAACCAACCATTCAAACAATCCCTTACATTGAACACACTTTAAGAAAATATATAAAAACTTAGTTAAAACTATGATATTTTGCACTCAGCCACCAAGTCTATTCGCTTAGCTAAAAGTGTTTGTTAGCCCACTTGCTTAGCGCAACAAGACTCGTTGTGCTAAATCAGAAACAATGGGTTTCGATCACTTACTCTTGCTTAGCGAGACTCTCGCTCAGCTAGAAGTGTTCTGCTCACTTAGCGAACACTCTCTCACTTAGTGAGACTGTATAATTTTGCAGCATCGAAACTATAGAATTTGCACCACTCAACCACTCATGACCTATTTTCTGTCTCTTTCCCAACTTCTAACACTTCTAGATTGTATTATACACTAAAATGGACCTAAACAAATGTATATAAACCAACCTAAACTCATTTTAAAGTGATTGATCACAAGATTTCAATCTAAAATTAACCAAAACCTCACTTTATAGACCCAAATTAAATTATACAAGTTATAGCTCATTTTTTAACAACTTAGGGACTCCAACAAGTCACAAATGACTTATCAACGCCCTCTAAAATGACCATTTAGACACATAACCTATAATTCAAATTCTCACTAGTCTAAACCCCCAAAAACTAGTTCTAAACTAAGCTAAATTCTACCTATGAACCACCAAATACTCTTACAACATATTTCCTCCATTTTAATTCTCAGACAAGTCATAAAACATCTCATAATAAACCCAAAATGCCTCAAACCAGTTTACAATCCTTCTCTCACAATTTCACTACCTAAAACCTCATTTTTTAGACAAAAGTGACCTACAATCAAGACTAAGCATTCCTTCCTAATAATTCTAATTCAATTAACATAACTAACTTCACAAACACAAAATCCACAATCAAGAACACATCTGAATAGATTCATCATATTTTAAAACATTCATCATCACACAAAGCATCAACTAACCATTTTAAAGCATTCAAGTCCCAATTCACACAAAGGCAGATAACTTCTATTTTTAACCACATTCAACACAACCTATATAAAATCATCAATACAATCATCAAGAAAAATCACTAGCTTCCCTTACCTTTCAAAGAAAATGTCCAACTCTAAGAACGCTCCGCCGATTACTTGAACTGAAGGAAAAACCTAGACAAACCTACGGAACACCAAATTGTTAATGAATAGAGTCCGTAGAACTCTAGATGAATCAAGAATATGTAGTAGAGGCATGATTACACATACAACAACACAAGATTCCTCTAAAACATATTTAGGAACGGAAGTGGAAAAAGGAGTTGAAACTTATTTGCTCTATTGAAGAAAATGATTGGGTAGAAACGTAGGCCTCGTTGTTGTGGTCGATTAGGTACCTCTTGATTGCAAAGAGATGACTCAGGAGTTAGAACTCTTAGAGAGAAGGTAGAGAACTCTAGAAATGTGATTTCTAGATAAATGATACGTTTTAAATAATAAAATTCGTTTATAACAAAATCATTTAACATTAAAATAATCGAGTCTTTATTTTTAGACTACCACCACTTTTAAAATATCATTTTTTGGAATTTTACCGATTGTAAGAATAATTTGTATTCTTTTAAATATATCGTTACCACTAGAATAAATGTGTACATAGGGAAAATGTTGATACTCATTTTGCTTTAATTTAAGAAGTGATATATCCAATCAAGTGAGGTATCCTTCTTCTTCAATATTGGTATAAATTAACTTCCATTCTACACATAGTTGTTATATAGGAAAAACAAATATAATGTCACAATCATACAGGTTAAGAAAAAAAAACAAAAAGTAGCGTGAACTATGTTTATAAAAGGGGGTTACGGTTCTTTTGTGTTAATCATTTATATTTTATTTTATTTATTTTTATCAAATATTAGTCGTTACCTTTTGTTAGTAAAAAACAAGTTGATTTCAGAACCGCTCTCACCTCTTCTTTCAATTGTTAGACCAAACTTAAGCTTGCATTTATATATTTTACCCTATAATTGAACGTAATTGAAGAAAAAACATGTATTGAAAGTTCAAATCTCAATACTATAGAATCTATCTATTTCCTTGGAGTGCTGCATATAATCTCATCAAGCATATATATAAGAACACATCCTATATACGGTCCTTAAACATACGCATTTATCCATTTAGGGAAACAATACCCCTAAATTACTAAAAATATCCATTTTATTTTATTGACACATGTTTCAAAATAATGATTTTTCTTTTTGTGATTGTATTTGTACACAATTTACAATTTTATCTTTTATGTATTGTTTGACACAATACTTCTTACTATTTCACTTTCATCCTATTATTTTATTTTCTTTCCATCTCCTCTTCGTTAGCCCGGTAAACACCACCACAACAAATAGGCTGATGCCAATTCTCTTCCTACGCAAGCCGATATGATTATAAAAGTTGGAACGTGTATCTGACACAACACTTCACTTCGTTTAAGATGAATATTATCTGTCTTCCATAATTACATCTCTAATAATTGTGTTGCTCTTTTATCATTAAACTGAATACATTATTATGGCATTAGATGACAATCTGGCCACGAAAAATAAAAAATAAAAATATTACATTTTGGATGACAAAAAAGCAAAACAAAAACTGGTTAGACATGATAGATAGGTTTTGGCTGGACGAGCTATATTCCAAAATCCACGAGCATGGCTTTGACCCTTTGATCGTGATCATGTTTATGAAATTGTAAAATTCAATGAACTATGAAGCTTCTTTGTGACATGAAATCTTCACTGACAAGTGTTTTTTGCGTTTTACTTGAGAAGGATTGTATGAATGAAATGAAAATATTAGTCGCTTATATTTTGGTGTTTGATTGGACATGTGTTTTTTTATCTACATTTTTTGTTTCAATTTATTTGTGGATATTTTGTTTCAATTCATTTATGGATTTTTTTTTTCAATTCATTTTGTGGATTATATTCTATATTGTGGGTTTTTGTTTTGGTGTTCCACATTAACATATATAAATTGTAGAGTTGAGTTTTATGATACTGCTTTTAAATTATAATTGAACAATAGCAAGATAGATTGAGATGATATACTTGCGGGATGGCCAGGCTGCCAAGATAGTCGGGATAGATTGGATGGATTGGGATGGACAAACTAACGTGATAACTAAGGATGGACTGAGTTGGGCAGGATGGATGGGTTGGAGGGGTTGCTGGGGTGGATGGTATGGCCAAGATGGAGCGGGCTGACCAAATGGCCAAGATGGACAAGATGGATGGACTAACAGGATTAACGACTAATGGCTAGCATGGATCGGGCTAACGAGATGACCACGATAGACAAAATGGCTGAGATGTAAGGGATGATTAGAATTGACTAGGCTGACTAAGATTGACGGGATGGATGGGATTAAGAGATCAATTGGGATGACAGGATGGTCAGGAAGAACAACATGGACGAACTAGCCATGATGGACAAGTTGATGGGATCGTCAGGATGGATTGGGCTGACAGGATGATTGAGATGGCGAAGCTATCAAGATGGTCAGGTTGAATGAGACAAACAAACTGATGTGATGTCGGGATAAACTAGGTCAACCAGGATGGACAAGTTTATGAGATGGTCAGGATGAATCAGGGCTAACAAGATGACTAGGATGAATGGGATGATGGGTTGACAGGATGACTAGATGGACATGTTGGCCAGGTTGACGCATGGTTAGGTTGAGCGGGATAGACATATTAATGTGACGGTTGGGATGCATGAGTTTGTCAAACTTGTCAGAGTGGACCAGATGATATGATGATCGAGATGATTGGAATGGATGATCTGACGAGATTGTCGGGATTGGTTGGACTGACAAATTGACTGAACTGATTGGAGATTGATAAATGATGGACGAAATAATTAATTTTCGAGCTAACTAAGTCTATGGGATGATCATGGAAATCATCTGGACTTACAAATATTAAATTTTTTATATAAATATATTATGTTTTATATTTATTTGTTCTTATAATAATAAATTAAAAAAAAAGGTCATGCGTACGCATGGTTAATAGACTAGTTTTATAATAAAAATTGTTCTTTAAGTAGAATATTAATAAAATGCACACTTAATTTTAGGAAAAACCTTAAAGTGCAGTTTGCACGTTTGTCTATCACATCTATATTGTGTTTGAATGGGTAATGGACTTTTTATAAAGAATTTAAAATATTGATGACAAAATATGTTGTCTTCTACTAGAGATACATCAACACCTATCACTTATCTACTCACACTGATAAGGTAATTATCACAAAGGAAAGAGACACACAAAACAACATCAAAAAAAGGGTAAACTAATGTGTAAAAAAAAGTTATAAAAGAAATACAAAAATATTATAATATACCACTCATTCATAAAAATAAGGGTTAAATATGTTTTTAATTCTTCAACCATCAAGCATTCTTGGGTTTAGAACCTCTTATAAAATTTGTTTCACTTTGATCCTTCTGCTTAATGAAACTATAATATTTAGTCTTCCAAAAGCAACAACGCCAAATTTCTTCTGAATTGGCTAACAGTGTGTCATGTTTGATGCCATGTGTACAATTAGGAATCGCGAATGTAGGGTTATTCACGCTAAGATTAGGGTTCTTCTTTGCGATAGGGTTCTTCTTTGCAAGTTCACGGTTTTCGTTGTTTGTTCGAGGAAGGAAAAGACATGAAGGCTTCACTTGGTTCGCTTATAGAGGTCACGATTGGTTCAGTGCGTGAAGGTTGAATCGCAAACAAAAAGACACGAATTAGGGTTTCTCTACAACGGTTTGGGTTTGATATGCAAGTGCGAATGGAAATCTGAAGATCGAAGCTTGCGCGAGAGGGTTTTGAATCGCAATTTAGGGTTGCTGCATTGGGTTCTGTCGCGACTGGCGGCAACAACTTGCGTGAAAGGGTACTCACCATGGTTAACATACAAATAAGGAACCCATTTTGCCAAACAAAAGCCAGATGCTTGAGGCATCTTACTCTTCAATCTTGCACTTGAACTTATGGTCCATATGAATTATTGAGAAGATTGGAGAAGTGGTTTATATATTGAAATTTCTTGAGGATAGCAAGGTACATCGAATTTCTTATGTGTCTCTATTGAAGCCCATTGTGACAATTGAAGTTGTTGAACCATTACCATCGTATGTGACTAAGGAGTTTGAGTTACAAGTCCAACTAGAACTGTGGGCTAGGAGTTGGGAAGACGATTGTCAATTAGATTTGGACTGCTTTGGTTCTGGAAGCATGAAAATCGACACTATAAAGTTTTCTCAACAGAAATATCATATGATAATTGACAAACCATGACAGAAAAATATCATAGAAGTAGAATCATAATCAGTGTTTATACAATTTAGCAATCTAGAAATGATTTATTCTTAAAAACAAAGAAAAAAAGTGATGTGTTTGATACGCGGGTCGCACCGCGTACAAATTTGATTGCAGATAAGAATGCAGTATAGCTAGGATGTGACTCCTAGGTCGTCTCTCAAGGACCAAATGTGGTTCAGTTTTGGATCAACACGTAGTGGGGGGGGGGTTTGTGATTGTTTTTGGTTGCAGAAAAATGTAAATGTTGAAAGCAGTAAATTAACAAACCGTAAAAATAAAACAGAAAATAGTAAAAAAAAATGAAATTTAAAAACAGTAAAACGAAATTAAAACAGTAAAAATGAAATTACAGCAACATAAAACAGTAAAAATAAATCTGGGACAGTAAAAACGAAAATACAGAAAAACAGAAAATACAGAAAATACAGAAAACAGTAAATACAGAAAACAGTGAAAACAGAAAACAGAAAATTTTAGAAAACAGTAAAAACGAAAATACAGTAACATGAAACAATAAAAATTAAATCTGGAACAGTAAAAACGAAAATACAGTAAAACATAAAATACAGAAAACTGTAAAAATAGTAAAACAGTAAAAACAAAAAAGATGAAATTACAGCAGTAAATAATAACAGTAAAAACAGTAAGTACAGAATTTTCAAAATCTGTAAAACAGTAACAGCAAAATACAGAAAACAAAAATACAGAAAACAGTAAATATAGAAAATGGTAAATTTGGAAAACAGTAAAAACAGACTCAAAATTACTGCAGTAAAATACAGAAAATAAAATTACAGTAAATGATCAACATGCAAAAATAAAGAAGAGGAGAAATTAAATTGCAGAAAACAACAACTGAAATTGAATTACAACAGAAATTAAATTACAACAGTAAAAAGAGACAGTAAAATCTGAAATTTAAAAAAAAAATAGAAATTGAAATGCTTCTAAAACTTACCTCATGTGCCGTGACAAATTTGATTGGTTTCATTGAAATGATAATTGTAAATGGACATCCAAAACCGTAAGCATCCAACATCTATATCAATTTAATTTGCAAAGAAAACATACCTCTTTTTAGCACTTCTTGTCATCTTTTGAATTAAACACCAATTTGAATTTTATTCTCCACATGCACACTAAGCCAACCACAGTTCCAAGTTTTCCTTTCCTTCTTAATTAAAACAAAATCAAAGATGAATTAAAAGAGAAGGAGCTTTGACAATTTCCATAAGTTACCAATTGCTTTGTTTTTATTTTTTTTTACTTCTTACAACTTTAAAATAAAATCATGAATCAATACTTCATTACTTACCTCAAAACAGCCATGAACATTCAACCTTAAACCATAAAAGGATTCAAACAAAAACTTACCAAAAACAAGCAAATGAAAGAATAACACTTACACATCCATTGGTTTTTTATTTTTTCAGCACAAGTGAATAGAATGAAACACTTCCAAATTGAAATTACAATGCTTATAAAATTACAACAACAACTTACAAACTCAAAATACAAATTAATACCAAGATGAAAACAGTAGATGAATGAAAGCTTAAATGGAAAAGTGTACAAAACCAAAGGTGAAGGCACCAAGAACTTCAAGCTACATCATCCTTCATTCTTTCTTGGAATCATGGTTTTTCTCATCCAACTCCAAAACTCTTCTTTCTTTCTTTGGTTTCCATACGGCTCTCTCTCCCCAACTCAGCAAAATTAAAATTGTTTCTTTCTTCTCCACTCAAAATGATGATGCATTCCTTAGTGGATGGAGCCCTCAAAGTCATGGAGTACTTCCACTAGCTCCACTTTCCTGCTGAACCAAGATATGTTGCAGCTGGAAAGTGAAGTTTTTGCTGCTGGAAAGTGAAGCTCTCTTGCTTGTGTTAAATCCATTGGCTTCCATGGGTGTGATGGCTGCTGAGAGTTATGATTCCTTTGGTGCTCCACTTCACCTTTCCATGAGCATGTGCTAATAAAATAAAGGAAGCAAGACTCCATTCAATGTTGGCTGCCCATTTCCACGTGAATGTGTGCTCTTTCATGGGTCTTTTGCTTTCTTTGCTTTGGGTCCACTTGTCCCATGCTCTCCTTGGTTGGATGCTTCATGTGACACACCAAAGATGTTCCAAAATAATTCTCTATGTGCTTCATGCATGAATTGGAAGAGTGTGACAAATTCAGAAAATTTGTGGCAGCACCTTCATGCTTCATTCCATCATCCATGTACATTGTTTGTGCAACAATATTCACATAAAACTTTGTGTGCTTATGTGCTTGGTTTCCAATTCATTTCAACTGTGAGATGCATCTCTAAACCAATACTTTGATATTCCAGCCACCACAAATACTAACCAGCAAGCAAACAATGCAAACATATTAGAACACTCAAAATGTAAGCACTGGACTGACACAGGGGAGTAATCAAATTACTGGGAACAACATAGAACGAATTTAAACAAAAGAAAAACTATACGTAAAAATAGACATTCATACGAAACCATGAAAAAAAACGGCATGCAAAACGGATAAGAATTGAACTCAAACGAAGACACACAAGTTGACACAACATTCACGCTGCACTGGACTGACACAGTGGCGTAATAAAATTACTGGGAACAACACAGAATTAATTTGAACAAAATAAAAACTGTACGTGAAAATAGACATCCATACGAAACTATGAAAAAAAATTGCATGCAAAACGGATAAGAAATGAACTCGAACGAAGACAGACAAGTTGACACAAAATTCAGGCAGCACTGTGCGAAAATTGAAATGGTTAAGATGAAATTGGCTCAATTGTTATTTTTTCATTTAGCCTTCAAATGTCCCAAAAAGTTATCCAAAATTTTCCCGTAATTAATAATGCAAATTAATAAGCTCAGATAATTCAAATTAGTTAAAATAAGAATTTCCGATCAAATTAAGCACAATTAGGAAAAACAGGAAAATACCGGACGTTTAAGCACAATTCCCCGACTAATTCTAGCACAATAAGATAAATATGGTGAATAAAATATCGACTCATCAGTGTTCCTAAAAGGCTTCCTGATAAATCTCTTTCGACAGCTTTAACTGTTTGTAGAAGTTCCCAATGAAGGCCTCATCTTTGGCAAACAACTTGCTCATTATCTATTTCAATCTCCTCATTTATTTGTTTATTTTCACCAAGAGATGAAGTAAATGGTAGAATTTGTATGCTTGATTATTGCTTTCTATGTTTGGTTTCATATATAACTTGTAATGTGTACCGTAGGATACCTGAATTCACCAAACGGCCGACCGGTAACCCGGGCGACCGTTAAAACTAACTATAAGGGTACGCAATGCCGAACTCTATTACGGTCGTAGTGTCACGATCGTATATATGTCAAACGCATCGTGTCAATCACATCATGACATTTACATGTTGATGTCGACACATTGGTGATCGACAACCAAACCGTGATGTCGCGACATATAGCGCTCGCACAACAGCTCGCATGTTTGTGTCGATACACAAGACGATCGACATACAATGAACGATGCCTGAATTAGCGGTTTATCGTAAACGGTTTAACAGTTAGAAGTAAACAGTTACGAATATCAGTCAATGCCACGAATCACGGGAGTAACTGACCCAATATCAAACACGATCTAACAGTTACAACTTCCAGGTAGTCAACTTCGGTAACTGACCGAATTTTCAGGTAAACGGTTTATTTCACTGTTTTAAATATGAAAAGCACAGAGGAAAAAAGGCACATTTTTTCCTTAAGAGAAAAGAAGAGAGAAATTATTCTTCTTCTTGATCACAGATCCCTTTTTTGACTTGAGCGTCGGAGTGCCTTTGCAGGTACCCAGCCCATTTTCCCCTCAGAGAGCATAACACAGGAAGAGAAATATCACAGTAACAACATCACAGGAAGGAGCAGCTGCGATTCGTTAGGTTCGTATCTCGGTCTCAACATCCATGCTGAAAAATTTTGGTGCCCACCGTGGGGCCGAGATTTGATATCCCAACGACGACCACCGAAGCAATGGAAGACTTCAACACTCGCGATTTGATCAAACAGCTGCAGGCACAGATTGAGGCACAAGCACAAACCATAAGGGAGCAACAAGAAATCCAGCGCAAGCAGGCTGAGGAGCTGGCGGCACTGAGGCGCAACGCCCACCGCCAGAAGTGTCTGCCTCAAATCGGTAGGACGATAATGAAGGGAGCCACCATGGCGAACCATCTGACCCTTTGGCGGGGGGAGGAAGGGGCCTACTTCCGTACGCCTCACCAACTTGCTCCCATTCACGGAGGCCATCATGCAAGTGCACATGCCAGATAAACCTCCCCCAGCGTTAGAACGTTATGATGGCTCCGCTGATCCCGACAATCATCTGCGCAACTTTATAGACGCCATGGCATTCTACATAAACAATGACCCCGTCATTTGCAGAGCCTTCTCCTTATCCCTTAAGGATGAGGCCCTGGAATGGTTCCACACTCTTCCACGGAATTCAGTAGACTCTTTCGCAACAATCAAAACTTTATTCCGAAAACAATACGCGACTAACAGAAGACTGGAGATGACTGCTGCTGAGCTTGTGAATACCAAGCAAGAGAAGGATGAAACCCTAAAGGCTTTCATGCAAAGGTACAACGAGACGGCTCGGCGTGTGAAAGATGTCAACCACACCTTCATCATTAGCAATCTACCTTCGTGCTTAAGGCCGGGGTATTTTGCGGAACAGTTATATGCTGACCCGCCAACATCTATGGAAGAGCTGCAATCCACAATTGCAAAGTTCATCTGAATTGAAGGTCTCCGGAATTCTAGAAAGAAGAAGCAGCAGGATAACCCAAATCACGATACAAAGAAAACCGCAAAGCGATCGACCAACGACTATAAATCAGACCGAATGCCCCGAAAAGAGTCAGGGTGGACGTCTAAGTACGATCGTTACACGACCCTCAACGCACCGAGAGCAAAGGTGCTCGAAGAGGCTTTGCACGCCGAACTCTTAACTGTGCGGCGAAAAGCTACTCCAAAGAACGCGGACAGTAGCAAGGCCTGCAGGTTTCACATGAACCATGGGCATGACACGGAAGAATGCAACATGGTGAAAGATGAGCTGGAGCGACTCATCCGAGCAGGCTACCTCCAGAACTACGTTAAGGCCAGAATCTCCACCAGAGCCACAACTCCTCACCGTAAGGATCCCTCCAGACGGAGCCTCGAGCGATCGCCTCCCAGGGATGACCGACGCCGCAGGCGATCGCGCAGCCAACCCCGACGAACAGAGAGAGAACGTTCAATCCGAGGCTGAATCGACACCATATCGGGCGGTTTCGCCGGGGGGAGTGTCATCCTCCGCCAGGAAACGACATCTAAGACAGTTAAAGTCGGTGCACATGGTGGATCAACAGCCTCGGTCGATCCCTGATATTACGTTCACCAATGCAGATTTCCATGCGCCCGACCCTGATCACGATGACCCCATGGTCATCACGGCCGAAATAGCTCGATACGACATCAGCAAGGTACTCGTCGATCAGGGGAGTTTGGTCAACATCCTATATTGGTCCACCTTCAAAAAGATGGATCTATCCGAGGACCTCATCGCCCCTTTCAACGAACAAATTGTAGGCTTTTCAGGGGAAAGAGTCGACACCCAGGGGTATCTCGACCTACGAACGCGGCTCGGAACAAGTCGGGAGGCACCAGAGCTTAGAGTCCATTTTCTGTTGGTCGAAGCCAATACATCATACAACGCCTTGTTAGGGCGACCCTGTTTGAATGCATTTGGAGATATCGTGTCCACCCCTCACCTGGCCATGAAGTTTCCCACGGAGCAGGGCACTATTTGCACTGTAAGGGCGGATTAGCGCACGGCTCGACAATGTTATGTTGTCAGGTGATAACAGTTGAAAAACTGTTATTTTCATGCTTAAAATTGATACTAAAAGCAACCTTTAGACTTAGAAACTAGCTTGAAATCACACCTTTTATCTTTATTTTCAGAAATAAGAGAGCTGGACAGGTTTACACTTGATTTGAGTGTTTTTGTGCAGGTTTTAGGGTGAATTTGGTGCAAAGAGTGAAGAAGGAGAGAAGTGACATTAGAAAAGACAAGAAAGAGTGCAAAAAGAGAAGACTAAGGCACCGCTCAGCGGCAAACTACCGCTGAGCGGCACTCAGGAGGTTGCGGGAGTCACGCTGAGGGGCAAATGGCCGCTGAGGGGAAGAATTGTGACGCGCAACTACCGCTGAGCGGTACTCTTTGGGCTTGGGCTTTTGTAATCTTTTGTAACTCTAAATTAGTATATAAGGGCTTGCACGTCCTTTAGTTTAGTATCTTTGGCAGAAACGAGGCAAACACTCTCTCTTCCACCCCTTTGAAGGAGGATCTTGGATGCTCAGGCTACCTCTTCACCTTTATTGGGTTTATTCTTTCATTCTTTCATTATTGTTCATCTAGGTTCACCATGACAATGGTGAACTAAACCTTGTATGTTTGTTGGGGAATCAATGTAATCTCTTGAAGCTCTCATATATGGATTTGTTGAGTACATCTTTGAATTAAGACATATGCTTTCTTTCATCATTAGTTAGGGTTTTTCCTCTTTGCTCAATGCTTGCATTGTTTAACTCATTCTAATGCATGATTATTGGTTTTGTCGATACGGACACGTACGGGGAAGTCTAGATCCGGGGAATTTCTCCCAATATTTTACTGACAACATTATATTGGTTGCCTTTAAGCTCCTGCAGTCATGAACTAATCATTAGGAATGCTAGGAATTGTATGAACTATTTGATTAGGGAGAAGCCATCTAGAATGGTACATTAGAGAGTGGCATTAACAATGATGATTTGAATGTTGAATTCCTAAAATATATGAGAGTGGATGAGATGAAATTGACCCCCAACAACATATTCATTCATATATTCCATTGAAAGTGTTTATCTTTAGTCTTTGCCATTGATCAAATTCATGCATACATGTTTATTTTCTGTCTTGCATTTTAAACTCTAAATATTTCGTTTGTAAGTCCTAGCTAATCAACAAATCACATAACTAAACTAGGCCGTGAGTCCTTTGGGAAGAACGATACTTGGTCTTACCAAGTTTTATTACTTGAACGATTCGGTCATACTTGCCGATTGTGAAACAAGTTTGTGACATCATATTTTGGTGCTTACAAATTTGTCCATCAAGTTTTTGGCGCCGTTGCCGGGGATTTGGGGATTGAACCCGAGTCCTAGCAACGGCTAATAAGTTTGGGCCATCAAGTTTTTGGCGCCGTTGCCGGGGACTCGTGGTTTAACTGGTTAATTTGTGTGATTATTGATTATCTTTGACTTATTTTTTTTATTTTTAATTTAAATTTCGAATTTTTTTTTATTTTTTTATTTTTTTCTGTTTATATTTTACAGTTTGTATTTTATTTGATTTTATTTTATTTTGCTGTTTTCTGTTTTATTTTTTCTGTTTTTATTTTATCTTTTTATCTTTTTAGATTAGGTTAGATTTTATTTTTTTATCTTTTTAGGTTAGATTAGATTCTGTTTTATCTTTTTAGATTAGATTAGATTAGATTTGATTTTATTTTGTTAGGTTAGATTTTATTAGATTTTATTTTATCTTTATCTTTTAGATTAGGTTAGATTTTATTTTATCTTTTTAGAATAGATTTTATTTTATTTTATTTTCTATCTTCTAAATCTTTTATCTTCTTATCTTCTGAATCTTTTATCTTCTGAATATATATCTTCTCCTATATCTTTTTGTGCTAACAAATATTTTCTAGAGTTTTGTGCCTAATGTTTGCAGAATGCAATTCGGTCAAGAATTTAACTATATGGGCACTCAATTCTTCCAAGGACAACAAAGGAAAGCAAGAGATCTCATCTTTCAGGCAAGGCATGGAGGAATCACTAGGTCATGCATGGGACAGATATAAAAGCCTATTAAGAAAGACTCCCACGCATGGATTTAACGAAGGAGAAGTAGTCCTAATCTTCCTTGGAGGTCTTGGTCCACAAACCATGATGATGCTTGACGCCTCAGCTGGAGGCAATATCAAATGGAAGACTCCAGAGGAAGCAACTGAAATTATTGAAAATATGGCTACTAGTGATAATGAGCTGCATAGTGAAAGAGGAGCTCCTATGCAACAAAAAGGGGTTCTTCAATTACAAACCCATGATGCCTTGCTAGCTCAGAATAAAATTCTAACTCAACAGCTGGAAACTCTGACCAAAACTCTTGCTCAACTACCCAAAGAGTTAAAATCTGCTGCACAGGTACAAACCCAGTTGTGCGAATTATGTGGGGGTGATCACATCAATGGCCAATGTGTTTTTCCTGTGGAAGCCGTGGAGGATGTTAACTTCATGGCTAATCAATTTCCATACCGTCAAGGGAATTATAATCAGGGGTGGAAACCACATCCAAGCATTGGTCAAGGACAAACTGGGCAAGCTAGTCAATTTAATAAGCAGCAGCAGCAACCCACCTTATGGCAACAGTTTTCTATGCTTAATGAAAGGTCCATGAGGCTGGAGGAAATTCTCAACAATTTCATACAGAAAACTGAGTCTTCCCAAAAGAGCACTGAAGCTGCTATCAAAAATTTGGAGATTCAGATGGGGCAGATCATCAAACAGATGGAAGAAAGGCCAAGTAGAAATTGTGGGGCTAATACTGAGGTTAACCCCAGGGAAGAGTGTCAAGAGCTAGTGAGTGTAAATGTTGAAAAAGTTGAGTTGGAAAAAGAAGAGAGAAAAGAGAGAGAAGAGAAAGAAGAAGAGAAAATTTGTGTGAAGATTGAGAAGGTGAGTAGAAAAAGAAAAGAAAAAAAGAAAGTGAGAGAAAAGAGAAAGAGGACGAGAGAAAGAAATAAAGAATCATATGAAAAATCTCGTCCCCATCCAAAGAAGTATCATAGGAAGAAGGAATTTGAGTGCTTTATGGAAATCTTCAAGAAATTGGAGATTAAAGTTCCTATGATTGAGACACTGCAACAGGTTCCTGGTTTGATCAAATTTCTGAAGAAGTTCAGTAGAAAGAAGAAAAAGAAGAAGGAACTTGAGCTTTACTGGGTCAAGCTAGTGACGTTAAAAGAGCGCTTGCTGGGAGGCAACCCAGTGGATTTAAAAACTTTTGATTTGGATTTGTAACTTTTAATTTGTGGACATTATTTTGTAAATATTTTGTTGGATACAGCATCTACTGAAGGATGCTAGGTGGTTAAGTATCTACTGAAGGATACTAAGTTTGTAACACCTACTGATGGGTGCTGGTGAGAAGATTTTGCACCTACTGATGGGTGCTGGTAAGTTTGAAACACCTACTGATGGGTGTTGGTCGATTTTGGGTCAGGCTCGTGACGTTAAACAAGCGCTACCTGGGAGGCAACCCAGTTGATTGATTGTTTTCTGTTTGTTTATTTTAGTTAGGGTTTGCATAAGCATTTTTAACATTAAATTGCAGGGAACCAGTGAGGGGTATGGCTAGGAGGCACGTAGGTCAAGAAAAGAAGGAGAGGAGCACTTCACGAAAGTGCCGCTGAGCGGCAATTACCGCTGAGCGGTACTCTCGCAGATGGGCTTTAGTTTCCCCTTAGCGGGATCCGAGCCCATTAGGGTATTTTTATACCCTAAGCTGCATTTTGGTTTTTATTTTCAGGCTCTTCTCTGCACACACACTCCTACATACCTTTTCAAAGGTTCTCTACAATTTTTTCCTCATCCCTCTTTAGAAAATCTCCCTTCCACTCACTTGCTCACTAGTTTTCCATCTAAGTTTGGGGTTGGGAGAGAGCATCATTGAAGGGACTGATTTCTTCATTGTGGTTTACTAATGCTTAACAATGTATCTTTTGGTTTTGTGAATTATGTTTGATGCAGGGATGGCCTCCTCATCGGGCAAAAAGAATCAAGACTATAAGATCCAAGGAGAGGAGGAAGATACAGAGGACAGCTCAGACTGATGAGGAGCTGAGATAGCATTTACTGATGAATGCTATCATATGATTATGCTTTTGTGGTTTAAGTTTTCTGAACTTATTTGTTTTTGTTTTTAGATTAGGGTTGATGTACTCTATTGAACACCTGGTTTCTTATGATGGTTTGCTATTAACTGTGATTGTGTGATAAGTAATGCTTGATGATGCTTATTGATTGATTGATGTTGAGATGATGTGCACATTAAATGCTTATACAGGTGATTCACAAGCTTTGTGAACAAATGCATGATATCATGATTGTGATTGTGAAATTAAGCAGGATGTGTATGTCAAATGTGAATGAGCTTATATGTGAGGTTTTGAGCTCCAGAGTTGTTATTGTTGAATGCTATTACTTTGGAAGCTTGAATGACTTTGCCCAGGTTTTCTATGATTGAATCAATTGCTTGTTTTGCATCATATGATCAAAGGCCGTGTTTGTTGAAACCCTTTTTACTGGCCAAATTCATAAAGTTAGCCTACTAAAAGAGAACACTTTGTGTTCTATCCTTTGAACCCATAGCCTTGAATATACACTGAACCCTTGATTGAAAATCTTTACCTTGAGTTAAGTAGAATATCTTGTGTGGTATTGATAAATGTTCAAGTTTGGGGTTATTGGGAAATCATGAAAAAGGAAAAGCATTGAGCTAAGAGCTAAAAAGAAAGAATATGCAAAAGAAAAGAAAAGAAAAGAAGTAAAGCTCAATGCAAATGAAAAGGCAAACAAAAGTTGGGAATGAATAAGAATAATTGTGTTGTTATGATTCTCTTAACTCAAGGATTTTGTGATCCAGAAAAACCAATTTTCTTGTTAGCCCAGCCACATTATAAGCCATTGAAAAGTCCTTGTGATGATGCATGCTTGTGAATGTTTTTGATTGTGGTAAAATGAAAGGCAAAGTTGATTCATGTGACATTGTGATAGTAGAGTGAATGAGTGAAACACTTACCTCTTATACACTTGTGTGTTGAGTGAAACACTTTACCTGGTGAGGAAATATTCCATGAACACATGAACATCCATGCTTAATTGATTGATCATTCATGAAAAATAGCATTTGTTGGAACTTAAATGACTTTGTGAACACTAAAGCATGTGCATATCTTGATTGAACTCTTGATCATAAGTTTGAGTGAAGTTATTACTTATCTCGAAAAGAGGATTTTGAATGAGTGAACCATCATATGAATTGGTTGGAGATGGAGTTACATTTTGTTTGCTTGAGGACAAGCAAAGTTCTAAGTTTGGGGTTGTGATAACAGTTGAAAAACTGTTATTTTCATGCTTAAAATTGATACTAAAAGCAACCTTTAGACTTAGAAACTAGCTTGAAATCACACCTTTTATCTTTATTTTCAGAAATAAGAGAGCTGGACAGGTTTACACTTGATTTGAGTGTTTTTGTGCAGGTTTTAGGGTGAATTTGGTGCAAAGAGTGAAGAAGGAGAGAAGTGACATTAGAAAAGACAAGAAAGAGTGCAAAAAGAGAAGACTAAGGCACCGCTCAGCGGCAAACTACCGCTGAGCGGCACTCAGGAGGTTGCGGGAGTCACGCTGAGGGGCAAATGGCCGCTGAGGGGAAGAATTGTGACGCGCAACTACCGCTGAGCGGTAAATACCGCTGAGCGGTACTCTTTGGGCTTGGGCTTTTGTAATCTTTTGTAACTCTAAATTAGTATATAAGGGCTTGCACGTCCTTTAGTTTAGTATCTTTGGCAGAAACGAGGCAAACACTCTCTCTTCCACCCCTTTGAAGGAGGATCTTGGATGCTCAGGCTACCTCTTCACCTTTATTGGGTTTATTCTTTCATTCTTTCATTATTGTTCATCTAGGTTCACCATGACAATGGTGAACTAAACCTTGTATGTTTGTTGGGGAATCAATGTAATCTCTTGAAGCTCTCATATATGGATTTGTTGAGTACATCTTTGAATTAAGACATATGCTTTCTTTCATCATTAGTTAGGGTTTTTCCTCTTTGCTCAATGCTTGCATTGTTTAACTCATTCTAATGCATGATTATTGGTTTTGTCGATACGGACACGTACGGGGAAGTCTAGATCCGGGGAATTTCTCCCAATATTTTACTGACAACATTATATTGGTTGCCTTTAAGCTCCTGCAGTCATGAACTAATCATTAGGAATGCTAGGAATTGTATGAACTATTTGATTAGGGAGAAGCCATCTAGAATGGTACATTAGAGAGTGGCATTAACAATGATGATTTGAATGTTGAATTCCTAAAATATATGAGAGTGGATGAGATGAAATTGACCCCCAACAACATATTCATTCATATATTCCATTGAAAGTGTTTATCTTTAGTCTTTGCCATTGATCAAATTCATGCATACATGTTTATTTTCTGTCTTGCATTTTAAACTCTAAATATTTCGTTTGTAAGTCCTAGCTAATCAACAAATCACATAACTAAACTAGGCCGTGAGTCCTTTGGGAAGAACGATACTTGGTCTTACCAAGTTTTATTACTTGAACGATTCGGTCATACTTGCCGATTGTGAAACAAGTTTGTGACATCATATTTTGGTGCTTACAAATTTGTCCATCAAGTTTTTGGCGCCGTTGCCGGGGATTTGGGGATTGAACCCGAGTCCTAGCAACGGCTAATAAGTTTGGGCCATCAAGTTTTTGGCGCCGTTGCCGGGGACTCGTGGTTTAACTGGTTACCTTTCGTACCAACCAGAAGGGCGAGAGGAGCTGAAACAGCGGCGGTCGACTTGGACCCCCGAACCAACATAGACGAACGTCTCCATCCGCAAGGCGATGTCAAACTCCTTTCGTTGGCAACAGACGCGTCATAAACCACAACCATAGGCGGAGACCTCGCTTTGAATGACAAACAGGATCTGGGACGTATGCTACGAACCAACACGGACTTGTTCGCGTGGACGGCCGCCGATATGCCAGGAATCCACCCCGAAGTCATGGCCCATAAATTGTTCATCTTCAGAGAGGCACGCCTAGTCGCGCAAAAGAAGCGACGGTTTGGAGAAGAGAAGCGCAAGGCCATTTAGTTGATGAACGCCCAGTTCATTAGAGAGTTAACTTACACTACGTGGTTGTCGAACGTAGTCATGGTCAAGAAGTCAAACGGCCAGTGGAGAATGTGTGTCGACTTCACCGACCTCAACAAAGCGTGCCCTAAAGATTCGTATCCCTTGCCTAGCATCGATCGGTTGGTAGATGGAGCTTCCGGCCATGTTATACTCAGCTTCCTCGACGCATACTCGGGATACAACCAAATCCCCATGTACGCACCTGATCAGAGCAAGACATCTTTCATTACCGAACGCGCTAATTACTGTTATGAAGTAATGTCGTTCGGCTTGAAGAATGCCGGGGCTACATTCAACGCCTCATGGATAAAGTTTTCCATCATCAGATAGGACGATGCATGGATGTCTATGTCGACGAAATGGTTATTCGGAGCCATTCTATGGAGCAACATTTACAGGATTTAAAGGAAGTGTTTGGCCAAATCAGAAGGTATGGCATGCGCCTCAACCCTTCCAAATGTACCTTCGGGGTCCCGGCGGGTAAGTTTTTGGGTTTCATGCTTACTCGTCGAGGCATCGAAGCCAACCCAGACAAATGCAAAGCCGTGCTCGACATGGCAGCTCCAAAAACCCTAAGGGAGGTACAACGTCTGGTTGGTAGGCTCACAGCCCTGTCTCGCTTCATTCCGAAGCTAGCTGAACACATCAAGCCCATCTTGAAGAACATGAAGAAGGGCACCACACGACACTGGGACGATGATTGTGAAACAACATTCAGCACTGTCAAGCACATTCTCACCAGCCCTCCAATTATGGCTAGACCGGACGCTGGATCCGACTTACAACTATATATCGCAGCATCCCACCAGGCTGTTAGTGCTGCCTTAATACAAGAGGCGCCATCCCTCAAGTTGATATACTTCATCAACCGTACACTGCAGGGGGCGGAAGAAATATATTCTCAAATTGAGAAAATCGCACTAGCCCTGCTCACGGCTTCGCGTCGACTCCGACCGTATTTCCAAAGCCATCAAGTGGTAATCCGCATCGATCACCCGATCGCCAAAATCCTCCGCAAACCCGACTTAGCAGGACAGATGGTTTCTTGGTCAGTGGAACTTTCAGAGTTTGGACTCCGTTATGAACCGCGGGGATCCGTTAAGGGTCAGCATCTGGCAGACTTTACAGCTGAATTAATGCCCGCACCTGATGACTCGACACCAAAGTGGTTCCTCAGCGTGGACGGATCCTCAGACAAAAGGGGGGGAGGAACCGACATTATCCTAGAAGGACCAGATGGTTTAGTCATAGAGCAAGCCATCACATTCAAATTTCTCGCCAGCAACAACCAGGCCGAGTATGAAGCTCTGATTCCAGGCCTATCCCTGGCCAAAGAATTCACGGTCGCCCGTCTAGAGTGTCGGATGGACTCAAAGTTGGTTGTCGGCCACATGAACGGAACGTATCAGGTTAAAAATAATCAGTTGCTGCGCTACTTCCACAAAGCTCATACCCTACTTCAAAGCTTCGTCGAGGTTAGCATCGTCCATGTACCCAGGGAGCAAAACGCAAGAGCAAATTTCTTGTCTAAGTTAACTCACTCTAAGGAGAGAGCACAATTATCTTCAATCATTAAGATGACGCTCGACCATCCAGTCGTGGAAGCTTTCGTCACCGACGTATCAACACCAGCAACAGACTGGCGGCAGAAGATCAAGGATCTAATGATGAAACAGGAGCAAGGAGAAAGCATTACTGTGACTGATTCAAAACGCATTGCACGTTTCTTGTGCATAGGCGACGACCTATACCGCCGCGGCCACAATACTCCTCTATTGAAATGCATATCTGAGGATGAAGTCGACTACGTCTTGCGCGAGCTGCACACCGGGATATGCGGGTTTCATTCGGGTAAGCGGACACTCAGAGCACGCATACTTCGTGCAGGATATTACTGGCCCACGATCGACCAAGATTGTGAGACGTTCGTCAAGAAATGTATCTCCTGTCAGGCCCAAGGTCACGACATCCACGCACCTCCCGAAGAGTTGCATGGTATCGTTTCTCCCTGGCCGTTCGCTCAGTGGGGCCTCGACATAGTTGGACCGTTACCTCTTGCCAAAGCACAGAACAAATTCCTCCTAGTGGCGGTCGACTATTTCACCAAATGGATAGAAGCCGAACCATTGTCCGTCATCAGTGCTCAGCGAGTGCAGAAGTTCATCTGGCGCCTGATCTGTCGATTCGGTCTGCCACAGAAAATCATTACTGACAATGGTCGCCAGTTCGTCGAGCGAAAATTGGAGGAATTCCTCAGCAGCTTGGGCATTAAACACGTCACCTCCTCGGTCGAACATCCACAAACGAACGGACAAGCCGAGGCCGCAAACAAAGCCATACTTACTGAATTGAAGAAGCGACTCGGCGAAGCCAAAGATTTGTGGGTGGAAGAACTACCCGAGGTCCTATGGGCGTACAGGTGCATTCCACACGGATCCACAGGAGACACACCATTCAACCTGACTTATGGCACTGATGCCATGCTCCCAGTCGCGGTCGGCGAGCCCTCATTAAGGCGAAACATCACTGATATGAGGCTGTCAATACCAAATTTCGTCCGGGTAAATAAAATTAATAATAAATAAATAAAAAGTGAATAGTGAATAGTAAATAGTGAATAGTGAATTGTGAATAGTAAAAAGTGAAAAGTAAAAAAAAAATTATTTTTGGAAAGGATAAGTGTTCCACGTAGCTTTGAGATCAGAATTCACCAATTTGCAAATAAAAAATTAATTTTGTAATAGTAAAATGAATAAAAAAATGAATAGTAAAAATGAATAGTACAAATGAATAGTAAATTTTTTTTACTATAAATAGCCAAGGGGGGAGGCTGAAAATTTACACAAAAGAATTGAGAAAATTTTTGAGAGAAGAGAGTTGGAAGAATTTCTAATTTCAAAGGGGATATTCTGGAAGTTTTCAGAGAGCGAGGAGATTAAGTCTGTAATAGAGGTAAGGGAAGCTAACCTTGAGTATCTCCTTTTGTATTATCTTGAGCCTTGAATATGCTATATTTTGCTTTTGTCTGATCTTAAATCTTGATTATGGAGTATTTTGTTTCTGTATGATTTTGAATTTAAATGAGAGTATGCTTTTGTGTTGATATCCAAGTGTGATAGTTGTAAAACGTTATATTGATTATGTTATGCCATTTGTATGTTATTAGTTGTTTATTTTTGTATTTTGGAAGGATTAGAAGTTGTCTAACCGGCTCTGCCAGATTCAACTTCTTATTTCCCCAAACGTTTTATTTCTTTACTTATTTATTTTATTGCATTTTGGAAGGATTAGAAGTTGTCTAACCGGCTCTGCCAGATTCAACTTCTTATTTCCCCAAACGCTTTATTTCTTTACTTATTTATTTTATTGCATTTTGGAAGGATTAGAAGTTGTCTAACCGGCTCTGCCAGATTCAACTTCTTATTTCCCCAAACGCTTTATTTCTTTACTTATTTATTTTATTGCATTTTGGAAGGATTAGAAGTTGTCTAACCGGCTCTGCCAGATTCAACTTCTTGTTTCCCCAAACGTTTTATTTCTTTACTTATTTATTTTATTGCATTTTGGAAGGATTAGAAGTTGTCTAACCGGCTCTGCCAGATTCAACTTCTTGTTTCCCCCAAACGTTTTATTTCTTTACTTATTTATTTTATTGCATTTTTGTGATTAATTTTTATTTCATCTAAATTTTCCACCAACTTATTATATTATTTTTGTTCATCAACTTTCTTCATCCTTAACTCTATAAATACCTACATTCTTTTCACTTCACACACACAATTTACATAATATCCATATCTTCTCTCTCAAAATCTCTTCATTCCATCCCGAAACTCTACTTCATTTCTCCCTCACATTTTACTATCTCTCTATACATAATAAATCTCGTACCCCATTTCTACCATAAAGTTATCTTCTTCATCTTCCATCTATCTTTCTCACAACTTATTACAAGTAGAGTTTTATTTCATCACACAAATCTTCAACAAGGTATACATTTTCTCTTCATTCTATTTATATATGCATTTTGATCATTTTTTTAGTTTATAAATTCATCGTGTTTTCTATTACAATTTTTCTTTATGCTTTTCACATTTCAACCCATCTATCCTTCTTAATAAAAAAATATAAAACTTTAAAAACATGTAATAATATAAATATCGGTATGAGTACTCGTGCGATCGTACGCATCAACCTAGTACTCATTACCCAAAATCTAAAATAAACAAAAAAAGCCGTGTGAGTGCTCGTGCGATCGTACGCATCAGCCTAGTGCTCATCATGCAAAAATCTAAATATTTTATAAAAATACCAAAAATATTTTAAAGGTTAAGCACATGTGTGATCGCACGCATCGTCTTTGTGCTGAAAACATTTTTTGTTTATTTTATAAAAATACCAAAAAAATACAAAATCTTTCAAAACCCAAAAACATCCACATTTTCAAACAACATACAATATGGCTAGCCAGAACTACGTGATCCTTGATTCTCCATCAAAAGTGGAGATACGTAGGAGCAAGGCCAGTCCTTGTCAGGTTCACTTTCCCAAAAATCCAAATTTATCCATAATCATTTTCCAAACAAATTTTCTAAACAATTTCTCAAACAATATTTTCAAGCAGTTTCTAGAAGAACTACGAAACCCTGATTTCTCATTCTTAATGAGAATACGTAGGAGCAAGGTCAATCCTTGTCGGGCCTAAAAAACTAAAAATATTTCGTTTCTTTAGAATTTTATTTTTAGGGGAAAGTTAAACATTTTGAAAACCACATCACATTCGCATATTTAGTTAAAGGTACTGCCTTAGGGCAGGCGTCGTAGGGTGCTAATACCTTCCCTACACGTAACCGACTCCCGAACCAAGAATCTCAGTTTCGCAGACCATGCCTTATCATCTTATGGTTTTTCCGTAGTTTTCCAGAATAAACTATGGTGGCGACTCCAAAATCTTTTTTTTTCAAAAACAATTTTTATTTTTCGGATCGTTGTCCCGTCGCGATTCCGGTTGCGACAGAGGCCAGGAAGAACCGAGCGCACGACAAGCTAGCAGCCAACTGGGAGGGACCATTCTGCATCGTCGAGGACATGGCGAATGGTGCATACCACCTCCAACTCCTCAACGGAAAATCCGTCCCCAACACATGGAATGCTACTCATCTTAAATATTATTTTAGTTAACATTCATTTTTATTCTTGACACATTATTCATCTCAGTTTCAAATAAAAAGTATATTTCGTTGTTATTATTACTTCATTTCATTTATAATTTCTCGCATGTCGAGTCCCAGGGTCGTCGTCGATCGCCCCAGGCACGTCCACTTCCGAACGAATTGGAAACACTCCATCTGGTAGATGTTCTTCCTTGAACACCCAATCCATTCGGGATACACTCCATCTGGTAGATGTTCTCCCTTGAACACCCAGTCCGCCCGGGATACACTCCCTCTGGTAGATGTTCTCCCTAGAACACCCAGTATTTCCCTATTCGACCCTCACCCTCGACGGTCGCCCACGGCGTTATTAACATACTCGACATTGACATTTAGGATATCATTTCCTTAGTCGATCATCGTCCTCTACGCTCGTTCATTCAGACGAATGTTCAACGCGTCAATGAAAGTCGTTACGACAAAAATTCACAAAATCCACGAACACTTAAACAATCATCAAAGTTCAACATTCAAAAGCGTCATAGTTCAACATTCAAAATCATCAAAAAGTTCAACAAATCCTAGTTCAACATTCAAAAAACATTTATGTTTATATTTACATCCCCACGAAAAATCCTAGTCTATTACAATGTTTGGGGACTCAGCAGCAGCTTCCTCCGCCTCCACAATGTTTGGCTCTTCATCCGCGGCCGCTTCCACTGCCACTTCAGGTTGTTCTTCCGCCACGGTTGTTGTGTCCTCGGCGTCATCTTCAGTTTCCATGAAAGCGTCTGCAGGAATCTCCGCAAGAGGCCGCATCTGACCCTCGTACACGTCCTTACGAACGTCGAAGGCCACACCCTCGGTCGACACTTGAAGGAGATGAGTCACTTGCCTCAGCGCCTTCTTAAAACCCCTAGTGTGCTCCACCACTATGGCTTCGCGCATCTCTTCTCTTTCTTCTTGGTCTTCGGTAGCCGCGACGACCAGCTCATCCCTCTCCTTCCTCAGTTCATCCCTCTCCTTCATCACGGTGTCTCGTGCCTGCGACACCTCCACCAAGGTCTTTCATAGATGTGCAATTTCGGAGACCGCCTGATCCTTCGATATTTGCAGTTCGTCCCTCTCCCTCTTAAACCTGGCACCGACGTCCCGGGTAGAGTCCAACATGGCCTGCCCCTCGCGCAGCAGCTGTTCTGATCGCCTTAACTATTGTTCGCAAACAGCATGGGCGTCAGTCTTCTCTTTTAGTTGCTCCCGCACCTTCTCCAACTCTGCCCTCAGAGCACCCCTATTAGACGCATACGCCATGTGCCAGGCCACCATTGTTATCTGGCTCGACATCTCGAGCATCTCGTCGGCTATCTGTTGCTCTGACATGCCCTCTACCCACTTCTTTTCCAAACATCCAGGTGGAAATCCAGCTTGTGACTCAGGTTGAAGAAGGAATCCCATAGGCTTGAAGGAATGGGACGATCTGGCT
The DNA here is from genome assembly GCA_034642375.1 of Vigna nakashimae. Lineage (NCBI taxonomy): Eukaryota > Viridiplantae > Streptophyta > Magnoliopsida > Fabales > Fabaceae > Vigna > Vigna nakashimae. Next base: position 16,959,783 of record CM067768.1, read on the forward strand.
CCTCGACAGCATCCCTCGTCCTCTTCGACGCCTGCCCCTCGACAGCCTCCCTTGTCCTCTTCGACACCCCACCAGTGGTGTCGATTGCCTTTCCCTTTCGCTTTTTAACCAATGGCTGCTCTTCAGCAACCACTACTTCCTCGCTTACCATCACTCGCGTATTCGGAACGGACGACTGGATTCGGAGAGGTCTTGCCGGGGGATTCGAGCGAGTGGCACCTACTCTGCCAGCTGCGTACGAATCCTTTCTTCCCCATTATCTCTGTCGAACACAAAATTACTCTAACACACTCAACAACAATCCAATATCATACACAAATAACAGTCAGTGAAACATACCAAATACCCTTGAGCTGAAATCATCATGCTCAAGGCAATTTATGAGCCGACGGGAAGAAAAGGGGCGTGGCAATGCCGTCAACACCTCCATAGCCTCCAACTCCTCGATCGTCATTTTATCCTTGTCCCACGAGGTAAACCTCAGGGGATTCCTCGTCCAATACAACGGAAATTTCGGACTTCCATCTTCATCAAAGAAGTATGTTCGTCCCGCCTCCGGGATCGACACTTTAAAAAATTTCGGTTTAAAACCTCTATATGACTGCAAATAAAGTTCTAGAAGAGCGTCACCCGGTTCGGATACTAATGACACCCAACCCTTCTTAGCAACCAGGCGACACCTAAAGAAACGCAAAAACAACGCCACTGTTGGCCTAATCACCAAGGCTTGGCAAACGACAGCGAACGCCTGCATATATCCCCAACTGTTAGGATGCAGTTGGGTAGGGGCTACATTCAAGGTTTTCAAGACAGACATTTGAAAGGTGGTCAGAGGCAATCTAAGGTACAAATCGTAAAACGGAGGAGAATAGCAATAGAAAAAATCGTTGGTGGCATTTTCTCTCCCATGGAAAACTCTCTCATCCTCACGGCAAGCCACCAGTTTTACACATGAACTATAATCTAGGGTTCTCAAAATACAACTATTTTCTACCCAATCGGCTAACATTACTGGGCTCCTAAATATACTACGGACTTCACTTACTTCACGAGAAGCCCAGTCATAATCACCACTACTAGTCGCAGGCTCAGCACGATCCTCAGGACCTTCACTCACCACGCCACCATACCAGAAGGCGTCTTCCCCACTTGGAATGGTAGTAATTTCTTGGCACTCCGTCACCGGCGACGTTTCGGCATGAACACTCTGCCCCTTTTTTCCATTATCGGTAAAAAACAAACCACACTAGGACGAAGAAAAGATTGAGTGTTTACCTGGAAAATTTCGTATGAAGGCAAGAAGATTGAGTGGTTTCGCAGAAAGCAGGACAACTATCACCGGCAGGAAGAGGCCACTCTTAGGTTCTGGTAAGCACAGCGCGTCTTTTCATCTTCGTTTCGTATTAAAGAAGCCAAGAAAGCAAGTGCATCAAGCGCCGTCAGATCAATTCCAATCCAGCGGCTCTAATTTCATGTCTCTTCGCTTCCCCAAAAAAGCAGGAAAACCCTAAAAATTCTAACGCCAAAATGGTGCGCTTCCTCAACGTCCTTTAGTAAACTCGCAAGCAAAAGCTACGCTCGTTTACTCGGACTCGGGGGGCATGTACCGTAGGATACCTGAATTCACCAAACGGCCGACCGGTAACTCGGGCGACCGTTAAAACTAACTATAAGGGTACGCAATGCTGAACTCTATTACGGTCGTAGTGTCACGATCGTATATATGTCGAACGCATCGTGTCGATCACATCATGACATTTACATGTTGATGTCGACACATTGGTGATCGACAACCAAACCGTGATGTCGCGACATATAGGGCTCGCACGACAGCTCGCACGTTTGTGTCGATACACAAGACGATCGACATACAATGAACGATGCCTAAATTAGCGGTTTATCGTAAACATTTTAACGGTTAGAAGTAAACAGTTACGAATATCAGTCAATGCCATGAATCACGGGAGTAACTGACCCAGTATCAAACACGATCTAACAGTTACAACTTCCAAGTAGTCAACTTCGGTAACTGACCGGATTTTTAGGTAAACGGTTTATTTCACTGTTTTAAATATGAAAAACACAGAGGAAATAAGGCACATTTTTTCCTTAAGAGAAAAGAAGAGAGAAATTATTCTTCTTCTTGACCACAGATCCCTTTTTTGACTTGAGCGTCGAAGTGTCTTTGCGGGTACCCAGCCCATTTTTCCCTCAGAGAGCATAACACAGGAAGAGAGATATCACAGTAACAGCATCACAGGAAGGAGCAGCTGCGATTCATTACGTTCGTATCTCGGTCTCAACATCCATACTGAAACATAATGATACCATACCAGTGAGCTTAAAAGGAAGTCTGGGAACTACTTGATAGATAAGAAGCATTTTATTTTTTATATGTTGTTAATATAGAACATTGTAAATAGATTACAAATAAGGACATTTATGATTTTTAAAACAAATTTCACAAAGATTGCAGCTAGAGAACATGATTTGGTAGATTCGTATTTCATATTTCACTCAGTAAAGTAAGAACTGAATTCACTCCAACAATCATATTACTTCATTCCATAACATAGTGCGAGCAACTTTTCATTATCAAGATAAACTTTCATTTAAGTATCATTCCATATTTTCCTTATCATGAAGCAACACAATATTACCACATTTCCCTTATGAAGATAGCCTTAAAGTCTCTTAAGAACTCAAAGGAAAAAGAAAACACGCCCAAATAACAAATGAAAGCATGACAGTTTTTGAAGTTCAAAACTTGAAGTACAAGCTGAATAAAATTGAAGACACTCATAAATGAACCAACTGAAGGAATTCAATTCAAATAAAAACTCTAATTTTATATTTATAATATATATTTCTTAGAAAATAAAAAATAGTATTCAAAATCTAAATCTTTTTTGAAAAACTATACAAATAAAAAATATTATTGATACAATTTTATACTTATCTAACAAAGTTATCATTTAAAACAATTATATAATTGGAAAGCTGATACAGCTGTCGCGGCCATACAAATTTGATTGCACAATTAAGAATGCAGTATAGCTAGGATGTGACTCCTAGGTCGTCTCTCAAGGACCAATATTTGTGGTTCGGTTTCAGTTCTACACATAGGGGGGTTTATGATTTTGGTGTGGAAAATTAAAAAGCATTGAAATAAAAATTTAAACGAGCAAACGACACTGTGACATGCTTCAAAATTAAAAACTACATTATTACTGCAAGAAAATAAAACTCTAAAGAGCTCCAGGAAGAGCAGAACGTGCTACTCTACACTAATGGAGCTTTCCTCTACTCAGACAAATTTCTCACACAACATTACATTCTGGAATTCACTCTCATTACACTACTGCCTATACTACTGGAAATCATTCCTGGGTTCTCTGGAGGAGAAAAATGCTCTCTAGCCCGTGGCACTTCAAACATCTAACACATACCACTTCCAACCTCAAACACGTAACCATGCATTCCACTTCATGTACATACTCCACCACTTAACTCCAATACAAACCAAACTAAATATTATATTCTAATGCAAATTTAATGTGCATCTTCACGTGACTTCTTACACGGCTTTTGCTTCCATCCACCATTCTCCCATCAAATCAACAAGAAGAAAACAAACTCATCTCTACCCAATAACATGCTACACGTGAGCTCCCACAAGGAATTAAAATACAATTCTTTTCTCTCCCCAAACCATGAATTACTCTAGGAAAGGGAATAGAAACCATGCAGATTTTCAAAGCCAAGACCCCACTTCCCATTCCTTTCCAAAACCGTGACAGTGCTTCTTAGTTCATCTTCATTTTTTATTCATCACCTCATATGACATGCTTTTAGACAATGTTTTTCTGATTTTTTTAAAGAATGATATGTGCTTTTCAGGCAAAATGCCGTGACCACTTCCTACACATATTACACTTAATTCAAGCACATCCAAAGACTTATCACAATTAAACAAAGATCATATCCCAACAATTATTGAACATGGCCGTGTGGTGACAGTTGCTGAATGAATAAAATAGAGATGCAACACATTAATTAAACAATCAAATATAATTCATAGTGGCAATAAGATACACAAACACGTTAACAGAGGAATAAACTACTTCATTCACTGTTTTCCAACGTGTAGAATAAGATTGATTCAAGATACAACAACACCTATTGAAGCTGAGCTCCTTTCTCTGCTGGGTGCCGTGCTCATCAAAACTCAACCAGAACTCTTCTCTTCCAGCAGCTGGGACATCTACTCCACTCCTTGCTCCTTGCCCCCTAACCCATTTCTTCAGAGAACTCCAGCCAAAAGAAAAACTTGAGAGTAGTGTCTAGACTGAGAGTGTGTCTGTGAGTCTGTAACTCAGTCGTGTCCAGACTCCCCGTGGCTGCACCTCTTCTTGTGTGTCTCCTCCTTTTTTAAAAGGAAAACCAGCCAGCTATGAGCCATCTCTTCCGTTCAATCATGGCTCCCTTTCCATGTCCTCTGCCAAGCTTTTCAGTGAGGATAATATTCCCTTCAGTGGCTGCTCCCACTTTTTATCCCTTCATATATTTTGCTGAATGCTTAGTTGTCCAAGGGCCGTATGTTTTTTTATCTTTGCTGCACCGTGACTTCTACAATGAAAGGGTTGTATCCTCATTTGAACCACTTCTTCCAGCTGGGATTTACTTGGGTCTGTGAATTCTTTTACCAATGGAAGGATAAAAACTTATGTGTGGAGTGAGAAATCAGAAGCCTGCATGGAGCTCTTCCCGAGTGTACGTGCATTTCTCCTAAAGTATCACTACATGCCAACACAAAACCTTAGTGGAGAATAATACTGTTGGGTGATGGCCCTTTTGGTTCTAGCATTCGTGATGTTTTGTGTGTGTAGTAGAAAGGCATGGAGATAGAAATCTGCAGATCTTAGACAAAGTGAATGGACCATTGGCTTTCATCCAAGTGATGGTTCCTGAGAGTTATGATTCCTTTGGTGCTCCACTTCACCTTTCCATGAGCATGTGCTAATAAAATAAAGGAAGCAAGACTCAATTCAACGTTGGCTGCCGAGAATGGTGTCAGATGTGCAACTTCCAACAAAGCCTTTCAACACTTCCTTCATTCAGCAAAAAAAATAAAGAGGGCCCTCCACTATGATGTGCATCCATTTGCATCATGTACTAATATTAAAATCAGAGACAAGGTTCCCATTTGATGTTGGCTGCCCATTTCCACGTGAATGTGTGCTCTTCCATGTGCTAACAAATTGTTAAGAGTGATTGGAAGCAAATTGCCGAGAATGTGCACTTCCAACATGGTCTTTTGCTTTCTTTGCTTTGGGTCCACTTGTCCCATGCTCTCCTTGGTTAAATGCTTCATGTGACACACCAAAGATGTTCCAAAATAATTCTCCATTTGCTTCATGTATGAATTTGAAGAGCTGTGACAAGTTCAGAAAATTTTGTGGCAGCACCTTCATGCTTCATTCCATCATCCATGTACATTGTTTGTGCAACAATATTCACATAAAACTTTGTGTGCTTATGTGCTTGGTTTCCAATTCATTTCAACTGTGAGATGCATCTCTAAATCAATACTTTGATATTCCAGCCACCACAAATACTAACCAGCAAGCAAACAATGCAAACATATTAGAACACTCAAAATGTAAGCACTGGACTGACACAGGGGAGTAATCAAATTACTGGGAACAACACAGAACGAATTTAAACAAAAGAAAAACTATACGTAAAAATAGACATCCATACGAAACCATGAAAAAAAACGGCATGCAAAACAGATAAGAATTGAACTCGAACGAAGACAGACAAGTTGACACAAAATTCAGGCAGCACTGTGCGAAAATTGAAATGGTTAAGATGAAATTGGCTCAATTGTTATTTTTTCATTTAGCCTTCAATTGTCCCAAAAAGTTATCCAAAATTTTCCCGTAATTAATAATGCAAATTAATAAGCTCAGATAATTCAAATTAGTTAAAATAAGAATTTCCGATCAAATTAAGCACAATTAGGAAAAACAGGAAAATACCGGACGTTTAAGCACAATTCCCCGACTAATTCTAGCACAATAAGATAAATATAGTGAATAAAATATCGACTCATCAAAAGCCCAAAGTAAAAATTTCTTGATTGCATAAAGTCAACACTCCAAAAGGTAAACAAATGGAAAATGTCAATGACAAAACTATACTAGCTTCACCAAGCACTTGAATAAAAGAGGCTTTAAACAGTCAAAAGAAAAAAATATAGTGTAACTAGTAATGAAATTCCTCTACTACACTTTTCAATGTTGACTGAATGATCAAGACTGCACAATGACTCTTCTCTTTGACATCAAAATATTCAATCCATGAAGCTCCTGTATTACATTAACAATATCAGCATTCATGTATGTTTCTAAAGAATGTGAATGAAACTTAAACTATACAACCTTTCCATCAAATTTGACTAATTGCTTGACTTAATGCCTACAATAAAGGATCTATGTTATAGACCAAAATTTCTAAAACAAGCTTGGATTACCAAGGTACAAAAATTAAGCTAAAAAATTCTTTTCCAAATGCTTAAAAATGTAACTAAGAAATCAGGTATCATGGTGAAGATTAAAATAAACAGATAATGAACAAAAAATTATAACTTGGAAATGGAAAAAATGGAAGTCCTTGGTTAGCAACAATGCAATGAGAGCCACAAAAAGTATATATTATTAACCTATCCAGATTTGGAAATTCGATCATTTCTCCCTTTTAGGTCTTGGAATCCAAACAACACAGTTCTATTTCAACATTATGAATAATATCAGCTAATAAATTATGCTATATTTTGATTTTGTGATGATTGGTTCAATTATTAGAAACCGAAAAGTATACACTTAAGAAACCCATTTGGTAAAGTTCAAAACTTCACACCTGATCCAACCCATTGTTCTAACATTTTCAAAACGATCAACAAACAAAGAAATTTCAAAGTAGAAACGATTTTGAGTTAAAAGGAGGGACTTGATTGACAAATTTATCATCATCACAATATCTGTTTCAGTGGGATTGAGTTCCCTTACCCAAAACATTTCAAGTTTTTTGCTTCATCGTCCAGGTTGCGCTATTTTCTCTCTTATCCTTGTCCTAGTTATGGGGGGAAGGTGCCTACAGAAGACACTTCGACACTTAAGTCAGTGACTTTAAGTAATAATCTCGTAATAAAGATTAATAATTAGAGTTAAATTACCTACCTTTTTCGTTAGACATATATTTATAAATATTATAATGAGCTTACAATTAGGTCTGACTCATTAATCAACAATAAATGATATTATTCCTATTAATTGTCAATAAGTGACAATTATTTTCATTAACTTCCCATTGATTGCTCAGATTAATTTCCAGATCGGTCCGTCATTTTCTTGCTGGATGGTTAGTTGCCCGATCCTTTGGTTGACCATGTGGTCTTACAATACACAAGTCCCCCAAGCCCAAGAAAGCTCTTTATTGGAATAGGTACGTAGGGGTTATTGTGAGCCTGAGAGAGGTACGTTGTATTTTCGATGCATTTTAAGTCTTCATTCCTCTCTGCACCGAGCGACGGACACTAGGAGTTACGAAAACATTTCCTAGGTCGAAGAGGCTCAGGTGAGAGCTACTAAAGTGTTCCTCACCGAGCGACAAATACTAGGAGCTACAGAAGCGTTCCCTATGTCAGAAAGGTTCAAGTAAGAGCTACAGAAGCGCTCCTCACCGAGCAGTAAGCTCCACTTGACCAAGTGGTTTATATGCAATGTTATGTCCTCTACACTAAAGAATAATAATTCGAGTTTAAAAGATCAGAAAAAATGTTAGACAATTAGACTAACACATTGATGACTTAAACAATTAATATTATTGTATCTTGTTATAAGGTCGGACGACCACGCAAGCGAGACCATCCCGTGGTCTTCGGTTGAACGTTTGAAGATAAAAAATGAGATATCCATATTAGGAGGTGCCATGACCGACATATTAGTGCTTAATGCCTTGTGATCAAGCGGGAAAGAGACCAAGGTCTGTCCGGACTATATCCTGCACAAAAGAAAAATGGTCTACCATGAATGGCCCAAAACCATGAGACAGGAAGGCTAACACGTCTTTGAGCAATTAACATTGGAGTCTGTCCATGTTGAGATAGTTGCATTAGGATGCATTGAGAATGAATGATCACAACCATTTGAAGACCTTATTCATGAAGGGTGCTTCTAGCGAAGGACTCCAATCATGGAGCCTTTCCTGTACTCAAGCTTTAGATGGACTATATAAATTGTTTTAAGATATCCCTTATCATGTATGAATATTCCCCCCACAGATATGAACCTGAAAAGTAGCCTCAAAATACACAGGTCAAAGAGTACAATTTTATCGCTTCCATTTAATGCAGAGGTGACCATGTTTACATCAGAATGGAGACAAATAAGAAAGCATTCCTTCTGAAGTGCATTGAAAATCTTCTAAAATTCACTGCACAATTTAAAAATACCTTCCTTTTCATTAGGAAAGTACGTGGTCAGTTCATCAATTAATTTATCATGTTTTTATTTTTGCACTTAAGCATAAAGGTTATTTGGTAGATGGAGAAGAGGACGGCAATGCCACCCATTCGAGAAATGTAGTTGTAGAGGAGCATAGAGTGATCGTTGCCGAAGTACCAATTAATGGTTATGTTCTCCGTGTTGAGCACTAGGGTGTAGGAGTTAGGGTTGGCTTTGAGAAGTTCCTTAGCCAAGTCAATGAAAATGAGTTCTGCATTGCATTCCAAATCTCCCAGATTGTAGCTCTTGATGTTGGTCCTTAGCATGCTGCCGAGATTTTCTGCTCCTTCTCTGGCTTGTTGTGAATTAAAAATGTTCTGATAATTCCTTGCAACTTTAGCTAAGGATAGTAAAGCAAACTAAATCTCAAAAGCAAAAAGAAAGAGATTCATTTTCTCCACTTGAAATATATATATATATATATATATATATGGGTTTGCTAACGCGCGTACGCTTGTCCTTCAGTTAGTACATTTTAGCAATGTGTACTGGGTTTTAGTAGACAAAAATACCCTTATATATCATGGATTCTAAGTTTTAAAGTTAAGAGTATTTTAATAATTTTCATTCTCAAAACTGAAAAAAGAAAAAGAAACCCCAAACCTTTGTTCACCTCCCTCATTCCTCTCAACCCTTTCTCTTTCATCTCTCTCACTCTAACACTTTCTCTGTCATCCTATGGTAGCCCCAACTGGAAAAAATCAGAAACACTAGTGGTTAAACAATCTTACAAAAAATGATTTTATAATGAGTTTTCATTTTATAATTTTCGTCTTGTCTAATTTTATCCCATTTTCACAAGCATAAAAGAATTGGTAATTGACCTGAAAAAAAATCAGAAATACTTGTTGTTAAACAATTTCTTATAAAAAATGATTTTATAATGAATTTTCATTTTATAATTTTTGTCTTATATAACTTTATCTAATTTTCACAAGCATAATGACATCAAAGGAATTGGTAATTGGCATGAAAAAAATTAGAAACACTCGTTAAATAATTTCTTACAAAATATGATTTTATAATGAGTTTTCATTTTATAATTTTTGTCGTATATAATTTTATCTAATTTTCACAAGCATAATGACATCTGAAGGAATTGATAATTGGTCTGAAGGGTTTTTTTTTGTAGAGTTGGCGATTCAACATATGCAGATGATAAAATTAGAGAGGATATTGAAGATGGTGAAATTGAAGAGATCTTGAGTAAACATTTGCCTCAAGGTGAATATGTCAATGACTCAACTCTTTACAAAGACAAATTGTTTAACGACAAGTGTTTCTGATTTTTTTCAATTGAGGTTACAGTAGGATGATAGAGAAAAGGTTGGAGTAAGATAGATGAAAGAGAAATCGTTGAGAGGAATGAGAGAGGTGAGTAAGGGTTTGGGTTTTTTTTTGTAGTTTTGAGAATGAAAATTATAAAATACCCTTAACCTTAAAACTTAGAATCCATGATATATATAAGGGTATTGTTAAAATGTACCCACTGAAATATATATATATATATATATATATATATATATATATAAGAAAAAGTTCATCCATATTTTGAACACAAATATAGAGTTTTGCACTTATTTGTTCTTATACTGACTTTTGTAAAAACATTTTTTTTATAACCTTGCACTTAGTGGTAAAAGAATAAGAATGTGCAGGTGATGAATTTTTTATAACCGAAACAACGATGCTGAGACTGAAGGCTCATTTGGTTCCTTGTGATTACAGGGGATGTCGCTCGAGCCCCACGGTAGGCACCAAAGTATTTCAGTAGGATTGAGATCCCTTACCGAAAACATTCCAAGTTGTTTGCTCCATCATCCAAGTTGCGTTATTCTCTCTCTTCTCCTTATCCTAGCCATGGGGGAAGGTGCCTGTAGAAGACACTTTAACACTCAAGTCAGTGACTTTGCATAATAATCTTGTAATAAAGATTAGTAATTAGCGTTAAATTACCTGTCTTTTTCGTCAGACATATATTTATAAATATTATAATGAGCTTACCTTTATGTCTGACTCATTAATCACCAATAAATGACATTATTCCTATTAATTGTCAATAAATGACAATTATTTTCATTAACTTCTCATTGATTGCTCAGATTAATTTTCAGACCGGTCGGTCATTTTCTTGCTAGACGGTCAATCGCCCGGTCCTTTGGCTAACCAGGTGGTCCTACAGTACATCTTACATTAATAAACACCATAATACTCTTAGACATGCATAATGTACATTGCAAATTTTATCTCAAATAGACATGGAATAATAAATTTCAAACATGCACACTAGCGCTCATAAGTGGCGCCCAAGGCTATGCTTCTCGCAGAAGGTGGCACTCAACGACAATCCTAATGCTCAATGTCAAATCTTTCACAAAAGTTGGAGCTCAATAACAGCCTTGGTGCTCAAAACCATTCTTATCATAAAAAGTCATGCTTAATGACACCCTCATGTCGCTTAGTGTCTAGGAACACAAATGCTCAAGACCAACAGAGAAAGATGGCGATAAGTAGTGTCCAATGGCGCCTTGCTACCTCGTAGTGCCAAAGCATTCACATTTTAATGCGCTTAGCAGTATAAAAATGACACTAAGTGGTTTGGAGGTAAAATGCTCCTAGACTTGCATAATAAACTGACACTTAATGTTAGTATGCTACTACTCAGCGTTGTATTAGATATTTATAGATAAATTTTTGTGATTTAGGGATAAATGAACGTGTTCAAATGATCAAATTGGTATTCTCTTCTTAGTACTTTGGTCAAAAACAACTTTTAATGTTAGGGTATATACCAATTGACTTAAATGATTAGATCTAAGTTCCTCAATCAACACAAAATCAATCCAGAAAAACAAAATAACAAACATTCAATATAAACCAAATTTAGTAGATCAAACATCATCATACCACGCAATCATACAAAACAACATTTCAAGATATTTAATAACTTAAAAACAAATGCAATTAGCTTCTCTTACCTAGATAAACGAACCTGCTCAAAAGGAACTTAAATCCCTTTCAAACTCATAAGTTGCCCTATCTACACCTAAGAACAACATAAACATGATTAGGACATATCATTATAACCACTAATCATTAGATATTCATATATATGACTAGAAAGACGCATGCAAGTGAAAGAAGGCTCACATGCAACAAATAATAGAAAAAGACCAAGAAAAGAGAAACTCAACATGAATGAAGAAAGTTATATGTCCAAATTTAATCTTCTATCAAACGAGCAGAGAAGAAAAACCCTTAGAGAAAAGTCAATGAAATCTAGAACAATAATTTTTAGAAAGATCGTGTATTTTAAAATAATAAAGCTCATACATAACAAAAAGTATTTATATTAAAACCTTTTAATATTAAAATAATTGAGTGTCATTATTTTTAAACAATTATCACTTCTAAAGTGTTATTTCTTAGGTCTTTACAATTTTCTCATTTATTGTTAGGAAAACTATATTTTCTTTCCGAAATGTTAATTAAAGTTTTGGTTAAATATGTTTTTGGTCACTTTGATACAAAATTAAGATTCTTTCTTGTTGAAAACTTTGATACATTTTGATCTCTAAACTTAAACATTGAATGTATAGAGTTCTTTTAAATCCAATTAAGCTAAATTATTTTGATGTACCAAATACATTTAATATATTCCCGCTTCAATGTCAACAGAGAAACACATTTAACATGTAAAAAAAGTTTAACATAATTAAATTAAAAAAATTATATTTATTTATTTTAATTTAAAAACTAAAATATATTAAAATTTTGAACCTAAACAAATATCAATTTCACATTAAATTTGGGATTGAAAATTTTCAATGCTTATGATAATTTTTTTTTCAACTTTTATCAATATTAATCAGGTTTTTTTATTAATATTTATTTGAAGAACATTTTTCCGATTTTAATAAAAAAGTCACTGAAAATTATCAACAGTCAATTTCATAAAATTAACTTTAATAATGATCTATCTAAATAATTATAATCAACATAAACCGAAAATAATATAAGTTAATGTTAATAAAAAAATCTTACAAATAGCACTTGAAAAACATTTTAAGGAACTTTGACCAAAATAATAACACTAAACAAAATAATGTATAATATTAATACTTTTTTATTGTTAATAATTATTTAATATTTAAATAACTTTTTGCATTAGATTTTAATTAAAATACTTCATTCAAATGAAAAGAAAATTAAGATTCACTGTATCTGAATTCTTTTATCCAAATAAAATATTTAAAATAACGAATGTCTTGAATGCTATGAAGCAAAATTAAGTTTATGCCGCCATTCAATCTTTTTCTTCATCTTTACAAATTCTATAACATTCTTTTTATATTGTGTTGAGAACATATTATATACACCACCTCTACTGTAGGATAAGATTTTAAATATTTTTTTTCTAAAATTCATTAACTTATTTGTAACCTACACTTTATGATAACAACCTTTATGGTTTTGAATAGATTAAGAAAACATTGTTGCAGTGTTAGATGGGCAAGTTGTTGAATATATTAATGTTTGTGTCCTTTTTCTTTATATACTTCATTTGGGTCTAACATGGAATTCAATGTAAACACTTAGGTTAATTAAAAGTGAAAAAGTTTTAGGTTGGCTTCATTGTCTTTCTTGTCCAATTAATTAACAAAGAAGACAATGACAATGTCTTGTGCAACACAAACATTATTGGAATCGTTGAAAATGTATGAATAAGAATGAGGAACAATCACATTTTTTCACTCATAAAAGATTATGCTATTATTATATAATAATTAGATGTTTTAGTTAAATTTTAAGTCTATTGTAAACCTGAATTTTTTTATATTATTCAATTAAGTTTTTATTATTTAAATTTTTCGTTATTTAGATGATTAAATTTTTTATTTTATTCTGTTATTTTGTTTATTAATCAAAGCTAAAAGAAAAAAATAGTACTGTTATTACTGACATAATATGATAATTTCTCCAAAATGAAAACTACTTGAATAGACTGAATAGAAATACACATCAACTGAAGATATTAAGCGTAATAAACATTTCATTATTTAATCAAATAAAAGTTATTTTTTTAATTATACTTTTCATTTTTATTACACTATATACATAATACTATAAAAATAAAAACATATTAAAAAAAGTACGATTTTGAGTTAATATAAAAATGATATTGCAATAAATAGAAAATAACGAGTCGTTTTTATTATGTTATTAAAAACAATTTTATCATATAATCTTCACTCTTCACTCATTGTTTTGTGCTATAACTAAAATATCATCTTATATATTAACTACATAACATTACATTTTTTAATATGTAAAAAGAACAAATAAACAAGATGTGGTATCAAGCATCCTAACCAGCTAAAAGATGATAACTAAACAATTTTCTCTTATAGAAAACTGAAGAATTAATTATTTGTAAGAAGAATTGAACTCTAAATGAAAAGATTTTAGGATTAAATATGTTTTTACTCCCTAAACTATTGGTCGTTTCTGATTTTCGTCCCTCTTTCAAAATAAGGTACAATTTGGTCCTCATTCTTTTCGAAACGTTTGAAAAGAATGAGGACCAAATTATACTTTATTTTGAAAGAAGGAAGAAAACCATAAACGGCCAATAGTTTAGGGACTAAAAACATATTTAACCATTTTATTATATATTTATTGGATTGTAATGATTGATCCATTTGCCAAACATGACCTTTTGGAATGGTAGTATATGGATGCACTCAAGAATCCTTTAGGAGGCTCCACGTGGAAGCCATTAAGCCCATCATCACTATCTTTCAACTGCTTGACCAAGCCAAAGCCATGGCAATAGGGGACAAAAACTTTTATTTTTTTAATATTTTCATCACTTGCTTTTCTCTACATGCTTTGTTTGGACATGATTCCATATTGCTAATGGTGAGCTATATATAATCATTGTCAAATTGGGCATTCACAAATGACTTTTATATAGAAAGACAAAGTGAGATACATTAAAATAAGATGCAAAAATTGAAATACTTTACTTTTCTTTAATCATATTATTCATCCAAATCAACTCTATAATTTTTTGGCTTATGAAACCACCCAGCTTCTTATCACATTTTCTTTCATCCAACTAGAAACTTTGCCTTTAAGCTGACCAAATTTCTTACCACTTGCACCAATTCTTGCTAATTATGTTAATTACTCAATCATTACACAATACTTATTGTATATAAATTCGACGTACATAAATAATAGACGTTGTTTTTAAATCAAAACCTTAAAATAATAAATTTACAGGTCCTTCTAGTATATATTTAATTTTTTAATCTTTATTTAATGTGATATACTTAAATTATCATTTAATTTCTCGACAATTTTAACATCTGACATTTGTCGAAAGAATTAACATTCACTATTTTATCTTTCAATTTCTCTCCTTCTACAGTGTTTAATTTATTTCAATGATCAAAATAATCGTGGTGCAAGTGTGTCAAAAAAAAACAATTTTCTAAGTTAATTTATTTGTCAGGATGCAAATTGCCAACAAAGGAGACAGGAATAGCGGTCGTTCAGAACAAAATCAGGAGACATTAATTTATTCTTCATACATTATTCTATACATTTTTAAAACTAACTACCAACAATAAAAAAACAAAACAGGAAATGTATATGTAATATACTAAGTCAACTTGCTAAAAGCCTTTGCAACTTTCTTCAACCATATATTGTGATCTCAGAAACTCGCAAGCAACGACAACATGAAAAATTGAGGAACCAGACCAAAGAAAACGTGAACCTGTGTTTTTGTGAGGGCTAAGGAATTAATCATAGTTTCCAATGGAAATTCAGTTCCAACATCCAAAGCAACAGTTGAGACCAAAAGGGAGAAAGAACAAAAGCAAGAACAAGTATGTTGGAGTGAGGCAAAGGGCATCAGGGAAATGGGTTGCAGAGATCAAAGAAACAACACAGAAGATAAGAATGTGGCTTGGCACATACGAGACTGCAGAAGAAGCAGCCAGGGCTTATGATGAAGCTGCATGCCTCCTTCGTGGATCCAACACTCGCACCAACTTCATCACACGTGTGTCCTCTGATTCCCCTCTTGCTTCAAGGATTCAGAACCTTCTCAGCAACAGAAAAGGCATCAAAGAACAAGAACAACATGTGGAAACATCTGCCACCACAAGGGTCAACACCAACCAACAACATGATTTGAGTCTATCAGAAGAAGGAGTTTCTACCCTACAATATGAGGAGCCAAAGTTCCAATCTTTGCCGGAACAAGTGTCTATATTCAGTGTTCTCCAACAAGATTGTTGCCAAAAGAAGACACGTCTGAGAGATCAGAAGAAAAAAAGGGTTACCAGCACATCAAGTAGTGGTAGTAGTACTGACACAAGCAATAGTGACACAAGTGAGAACTCGCTTTGTAGTGAGACAAAAACCCAGAACACAGAACCGTTTGATGATGATTATAGACCTGATTTGAGCAATTTCATGGGGTCTGAATCAGGTTCTGGAGAAAATCCTTCATGGGGTTGTGAACTTTTTTGTGATGATTTTCCCTTTGGCCAAGTAATGGATGTAGCAAACCTGCCTGATATAGCTGGCTTGGAGCTTCCAGAGTTTGAAAGGATGAAGGTTGAAAGGCAAATTTCAGCTTCACTTTATGCAATGAATGGTGTGCAAGAGTACATGAACACTGTTCAGGACTCTAATAACACTGAAGCTATGTGGAATCTTCCTCCCTTGTCCTCTTTCTTGTGTTAGTTAGTATGATCCTCCAAACCTTTCTTACAATATATGTATGCAGATTTTCCTTTCTTATTTTAAACAGGAAAGAAATAGGTTCTCAAGATTCAAAATTTCATAGGAACTCAATTCAAGAAGTTATCAAGTTGAATCTATTGAAACATGAATTTTAGGTTTTAAATTGTTGGAATTCGACTAATAATAAAGTGAATTTAGAATATACAAGAGTTTGTATCAGCAGCTGCAAGAGGAAGTTTTTTAGTCATTTTGTGCAAGGAGAAACTGTTCCATCTTTTTGGGGTCAATTTGCGTCTTTTCTCTTTTCGCACTCCAATCATTACTAAATGCACCATATATTACTAAATATACTAAAATACCCTCTCTCTCTCTCTCTCATTGCACCAGACACTACTGTCATTCTTGCCATTGCACTATCACTGTTGTACCTCCATTCTCCACCGTAGAAGAAGAAGAAAAAAAAAAAAAAGGAGAGTTTGCTTTGAAAAGCTCTTTCTAAAACACATTTCTAGGTTCCGTAAAATTTATCCCGAAAATTTCGTTTCACAAAATCGTTTTGGAAGATGTTATATACTTTAAAAAAAAAAAATTTGTTCTTGAAATTTTGTTTTAGAAAGCTTATATCAGAATATGTTTCATTCATCCTGAAAAGCTTGTTCTAGAAATTATGTTAAAAAAGTCCTGTTTTGAAAATTTTATTTTGGAAATTATATTCCAAAAGTTCACGGAACTAGTTTTGGAAAATTTTCAGAAAATACAATCTCGAAGTCACTCTTACGAAAAATAAAATATCTTTTTGAAAATTAGAGCGTACAGTTAGAAATTAGGGAGGTACATAAAGAAAGAAACAACTTAATTTGAGTTTGTAAATAAAAACATCATTTTCAAGCAAAGTTTGAGATCTGAATTTGATAACAAAAAAGGTGGTATAAGGAAGAGATTTGGCACTTTTAGACACATAAGGTTAATGAGAAATCCAAAATATTATAATTTTTAAGAAAATGTTTGTGATGGAAATGATATTTTAAAGAATGATTAGAACTTCTTTGATGGATTATAAATATTTTTGAAAATATTTATAATTTTTTCTTAAATATCAGAGATAAATCTATACTTTTAGTTCAAAATTTATTCATTTATCACATTTAAATAATCTAATAAAAAACTAATAAAGTATTTTTATTATTGTAAAACTCAACTCAAATATGTTAAATTTTCATTTTTTTTATGTGGGAACAATTTTATCGAGAAACATTAAAAAATTGTTTACACCAAGTTTATTTTGTAAACAATAAACTAAACATTAAAAACAAACATTTTCAAATTTTTAATTTTCTACAAATAAAAAATTTCTCATATCAAATACGTCTGAAGATCCAATTGGTTATAAGATATAAAGTGATTAAAAATAGAACAAATATAAACATTTTTGGGTTAAATATGTTTTTAATTCTTATACTATCAAGTGTTTTTGGTTTTAGTCCCTCTTTCAAAGTAAGGTACATTTTAGTCCTCCTTTTTAAAGAAACTTTGATTTTAGTCCTCCAAAACTAACACCGTAGACTGACACAATTTTTTTTTGTCAGAGTTTATCAGCTTTTCTTCCTCTCTCTCTCCCTCGTCTCTTCCTTCAATCCCAAAACACAAAACAGTAAAATCTTCTGGTCAAGTTTTTCTCTCACATCTCCCATCACCAGCAGACAGCCACCGTCATCAAAACCACGAACGCCAGTCCCAAGAGAAGAACCCACCAGAGGGCTCTTCTGGGACCCACTGTCATTCTCCGCCAAAGCCATTGCCAACGCGAGCAGAATCCACGTGACCACGTCATTGAACGCTATACCTTGGGAAAGTCATTTTAGAGTTTTTTGGAAAATGGTATGTCGACAACGATTTTTTGAATTTTAACAACGCCAGATGGCGTCTTTGCATTGGCCAAAATAAAATAAAAGAAAATGGGGAGAAGTTATCAGACCGAGGGCAAAATTGGAAGAAAAGATTGAAACTTTACAAAATTGGTTTCGCGGTTTTCGTTTTCTTATTTTCGCTGTAACCTCTAGAGTTCTTTCATCCCTTCCATGTTCTCTCCGTTCTCTGTCACTCTTTCGATTCTCCAGTGTGAGTCTTCTTCTTTCAAAGTTTTGCACTTTTATGAAGTCGGTCTCCGTTCTATGCCACTCTTTCGAATCTCCTATTTGAGTCTTCTTTTTTCAAAGTTGAGCACTTTTGCGAAGTCGCTCTTCGCTCTCCGCTCTCTTGAGAATCTCCGCCAGTCTTTTTCAACTTTCAAAGATTATTCAGAAACACTCGTACTGTGTTTTCGCATTGTCTGAGTTCTATCATTTCCTCCTATTTGAAGGTTCGTCGGTGGCGACGTTTTGGTATTTCGTACACACTGGTGAGGTGGAAGTTGGTTTTCCGCACACACCGGCAAGACATGGATTACTATGTTGCTACTTTACTATTGTAATGTTTTTAATACTGAAGTGCTTTATGGAAATTTAAAGTTCTCATCATGAATGTATACATCAACCTTTTGCAGATTATTGTTGATAAATACGTACTTGAATAAACCAAGTTCTGTAACAGACTTTTGAACAAAAAAATCGACTATAAAACATTATTACTTTTGTGAATACTAGGGTGCCTAAACATGACTTTCCAGCCTCTACTCACACTTAAACACTAAAATCAAGTGAAAACCAGTGGATTTATGCCAAAAAATCAAAAATTTTGACTATGGTCACCTAGGTTACCACAACTGACTCCTCCAGTACAAATTTCTGTACAAATCCTGGATTTTGTTCATGTAATCGTTTACCAAACATCTGTAAACGATTACAAGTGTATTTTTTGGTGCAGAAGTCTCAAGACTTCATCTAAGTTGTTCATCTCACAAACATTGTTCCTTTCCTCAATCATGAGGTGCCCAAACATGACTTTCCAGCCTCTACTCACACTTAAACACTAAAATCAAGTGAAAACCAGTGGATTTATGCCAAAAAATAAAATTTTTTTGACTATGGTCACCTAGGCTACCACAACTGACTCCTGTAGTACAAGTTTTTGTACAAATCCTGGATTTTGTTAGTGTAATCGTTTACCAAGTGTTAAAACTGTCGCGGTCATACAAATTTGATGTGCATAAATTAATGCAGTATAGACTAGGATTTGACTCCTAGGTCGTCTCTCAAGGACCAATATTTGTGGTTCGGTCTTAGATTTAACACGAAGTGGGGGGGGTTTTGATGGTGTTTTTGTGAATGCAATAAAATAAAATTGGAAATTGGAATTTAAATAAAACAGAATTTAAAACCTTTTGAAATAAATTTTAAACACTGTAAAACTGAACGGTAAAAGATGGTAAAAATAGAACAGTAAATATTCAGAAACTATAGAATTGAACGGTGTAGAAAAAAACATTAAACGATAAAATAAAAGAGACAATAAAAATAGAAAACAATTAACTGGAAATGCAATTTATCAATGCTTTCAACACTTAAATTAAAATCAACAGTACAACTAAAAATAACACGAGCAAAGGTGACACACTTCTACTGCTTCTTCAGAAATTAAAACTACAATTGCATGTTTGAAATGGAAATTTAGAGAACGGAAGAGAAAGAGGAAGAGGCGAGAGCCTCTTCCATGGCTGTCTAAAACTACCCTTAAAACTCTCACACTACACACTTCTTATAGCCACCAGACCCTCTGCCCGTGAATACCATCTCCCTTTTACGTGAATATCCTTCCAATGGGCTCCCTTCTCCTTTTCATTCTTTGTCTTCTTCTGCTTTGTTTTTGCCGTGGGCTCCCTTCTCCTTTCACGTGTGTGCTGGGTGTCTTTCTTTGCTGGAACGTGAAGATAGCTGGATATGACGTCTCCCAAGTGGTGGCTGGATGGTGCGTCTAAGGCTAGACCAGGACCGTGGAGCTTCACTTTCAATTGTACTGGACGTTGAAGTGCTGTTGTGTGAAGGTTGGTGGATGCGTGAAGATAGCACGTTCCTGCTCTTCCCACCATGAGTACGTGTGAAGCCTTTCTCTCCAAGCACATATCACTTCCAGCTTCTACGTGAATCAGCCGCAGCTGCAACATTTTTTTCTGGCCAAAAGTGAACTGCTCCCAAGCTTGTTGGACGCTGCCATTCACTATGTGTGAGCTTCCACCCGTGGCGCTTCTGGATGTGTCAAGATGGCTAGGAGCATGAAGTCTGCTGCTGCTCCATCAGTGATAGATCCAGTCTCTGCTGCCGGATGTATGAAGGCTGGACGATGTTCTCTTCTTGCTTCATGTTGGATGTGTGCTTTCCAAATTTGGACTTGAACCTTCATCTCATAATATTCTTTTTCAAAGAGTAAGTGTGTATCTTTCCAGCTTTCCAGCCAATTTTTCCATCACTTTGTGATTTCATTTTGTCTCTTAGCAGCCCCATTTCTTGGCCGTGTCAAATGAAAATAAGATGGCCCTCTTCTTTCCAACCTAATGAGTCACGTGAATACCTTTCAGCAGTGGACTTCTTTCTTCTCTGCATGGAGCAGCTGCTCCTTGTGTTGCTGGATGAAATGTTGTGAGCGTGAGGATCCGTGGCTTCACTTTGCTGGTGCAGGCCGTGGCAGCTGCTGTTCTCTTCCTTTTGTGGGCTATGTGCTTCTACTGGACCAAGCTGTTGCTGGAGCGTGACTGGTCGGAGCTGCACGCCTGTCTGGCTGGCGTGTTGGACGGTGGCAGCTGTTGTTGCTACAGGATCAACTGGCTGGTGGACGTAGGAAATAGCTGGACTGTTCCATCATTAATCAGCGTGGTGCTCTTCCATCCAAGCCGTGACCAGCAAAGTGTGATGTTGCCATTCCAGCCGTGAAATCCCTGCACTTAGATGTGGCCACTACTTCTCCAACCAAACATTAATCCAGCCGTAAAGTCCAAGGAGGACGTGTGATGTGGACGGTTTCTGCTGGAACTTGGATGGGCTGCTGCCAACTGAAGGATGCCGGATTGAACCGTGTGTGTGGAACAAGATGAAGAAGTCTTCCGGCCAACCCGTGAATGTGCTTGCTCTCAATAATTGGTCTTTGTTTATTTCAGCAAAGAGATAAGAAGCCGTGTGTAACTTCTTTCTTCAACAAAAATTAGATGAGGGCCTACACACTTAGTGTTGCTTCTTATCCTCCCTTGTGATCTATCATGCTTTGATTATAGAATAAGAGAATGAAAATATGCTGGAAAAACCGTGAGCCTGCACGTGGTCCCCTCCTTTAATGCCATCTGTGAAACAAAGTCCACTCCTCATTGCCGTATGTTGTGTATTGGTTTCAAAACAAATTTTGCTTCTTAAAATTAAATAATATAATGTGTAAATAAATATTCTTCTACATGTCTCATTTTATATATATCCAAAATTTTCCTTGCAATTACTAATGCAAATAATCAACTCAAATAATTCAAATTGAATGAAATTAGAATTTATGATCAAATTAAGTACAATAAGTAAAAACGGGAAAATTCCGGACAATTAAGCATAATTCCCTGATTAATTCTAGCACAATAAACTAAGTAAAGTGAATAAAATATCGACTCATCAAAATAGACCACACTTAGTCTTTTGCACTCCTGAGCAAAATTAAGACGCAAATCAGGGAATGGTTCAAAGTACATTTAGAAACAGTGACACAAAACTCAGCAGACAGAAAAAAATAAAAACTCACAAGAAAACACACAGAATTTACACAGTTCTCAAAAAGTCTGGACAGAGAAAAGAAGTAGAAAATATCCAACACAAATCAAATAAAGCAGATACTTATAGAAATCTTCCAAGCAATTCAATACATGGAAAAATAATCCATCAGCTCAAGAGGTGATTTGAAAATAACAAAACCTCACAGATGCACTCACAGTGTTTCTCTCAAGTGTTTAAGGTAAATCAATGTCACTCAATGTACTCAAGAAAACAAACACAAGTAGACTTGGCAAACTTCTAATATCAACACTTAAAACATATGCATGTTCAGATCAAAAGGTCTTTCAGGATTGTAATGGGGCCAAGGACAGGGGAGGATAAATATGGATAAGTAGCTATAGCTCAGAAGAAATAGAGGTGCACTAGGAAAAAAAATGTAAACACAGTGAAATCTCACCCAAACCTCTAATTCAATCCTCTTCTCGACTCCATTATTCACAAAATTATTTTTCAATTTTTTTTTTCTCTTTTTCTCATCATTTTTTTTTTATCCTGTCTTCTTTTTTTTTTTTTTTTATCACACAACAGGATATATATTATCATTTCAAAACATGATGAGGAACCAACTAGCCAATTCATCAGAATTCCCAAGGAGACCACACTTATTCTCAAAACACTTCTGTAGCTCCAGACTTTCCTAAGGTTAAGGTAATCATTTGTTTTTCACTTAGGATCAGTGTATGAGCTTCAACACAAAGAAATATATACAGTATAGGCTCAAAGGGGTTATCAAAGGATAATAACAAGGTTGGCTTATTTGGCTAAAGAGGCTCAAGAAATAAAATGCCTTTATTACTTCTAAACATGCATATCCATCAAGATTTATCAAAAAGAATCAAGCCAAGGCATATGTGCAAGCAATCAAGATACATATTACACACAAGAAAGAAAATTAAGTGGCTCAAATCTCACTCAGGGTGTTTGTCACAATCAAATCAACCTCTCAAACGTATAATCATCTTTCCAGGCAGAGAAAAGCAAGGATTTCAAACCATAAGTATTAAGTAAGTGAAGGAAAATTCTACAACTTAGACAAACTCCAGAAATCAAGAGAAAAATGTAAAATTTATTGCACACAAAACACTCTAAAAACCACTTAAAACAGAAAAAATTTAACACTCAAAAACAAAAAATTTAACACACAAAATACAAACTTAACAGAAACTAACAGAAAATCAAAATTTCTCCCCAGTAGACCACACTTAAATCACACAATGTCCTCAGTGTGTTACAATCATCAGATTAACAATTTCAGAGCAGTCAAATAATATAGACAAGTGCAATAAAAAGTTAGGAAAAATGGGAAGAAATTTTCAGTAACATCCATCAGTAGATGTTTTCAGTGACACCCATCAGCAGATGTCTAAATCACCTAGCACCCATCAGTAGATGCTAATATTTTTTTTATTTTTTTTTTTTTTTAATTGAAAAAGGAGACCGGTACTGTGACAACAGTCTCGGTGGCAAAGACCGGAACTGTTGCTACAGTGGAAAGAAATCTGGCTATAAATGAGGCACTCCTCCGCGTCCAGCGCCATTTCCTGACCTAGTCTCTCTCTCTAGTCCTCTCTTCGCTCTCCTCGCTCTCCTCTCTCTCTCTACTCTCTCTGCTCTCTCCTCTCTCTCAGCGTCTGGATCTCTGCAGGGAGCCTCTCCCCCCCGCGTCCGCGTGCTCTGAAGGTGTACGAGCCCTGCAAGGAGCCTCTGCCACCGTGCCAACTGAAGAGTCTGAGTGAGATCCGCGAGGAGCCTCTGCAAGCCTACTTCCCCAGGTAAGTTCTCTGCACCTTGGATCTCTATTTCTTCTTTTTCTGCTTAAGTTTCCAGATCTTTCACTGCTTTCTTTTCCTTTCTCTGCTTTCCAGTCTTTCCCTTTCAGTATTTCCTTTATTTTTCATCTCTGCCCTGCTCTCTTTACTGCTTTCCATCTTCTTTCTGCTTTGATCTCTCGCCTGCTCTCCCTCTTTTCCATTTTTTTATTTTTATTTTTTTGAAACTGAAAACACTTAAACACATAAATCACAACTGCCTAAAAACTTAAGGGGTATATCGGCTGGAAACCAGACGTTAATCGCCCTTCGATTGAAGGTATTGCAGAGACAATCGGGTAGAACAACGCCACGTACCCCACTTAAAAATAAATAAACACATAAACATAATATATAAGAACAATATGGACAAGGACAACTGGACATAGATCCGTTTAGGACCCTTTGCAAGGACCGTGAAACAGATTTGAGACCAGACACAAAAACAATCAAGGACAAAATAAATCTAAAAGGAAACAAGAACAAACAAATAAAGAAAAAACTGAACTAAGAATCTAATATATTTTTATGCTTCTTTTTTTTTTTTTATGTTTTGTTTTTCTTTTTATTTTTATATTTTTTTTTATTAAGTTTTAGAATATTTCAAGAGGAATGATGACGAGTGAGATGGAATCAGAGAGATACACTAGTCAGCGATGGCGTCCTACAGATGATCAGATCAAGATGATGACCAACATCTACAACTATGGGGTCACACACCCAAGCCGAGCGCAAGTCGTCGAGATCGCGTCTCGACTAAGGACCTTCGCAGATGCCACCGAATATAACGTGCACTGCTGGTTTAACAACCATGGCAATCGGGTTAGGCGCTGGCAAGCGGAGATAGACCCTACTGGCACTCTCTTTTCACAACTGCCGCTGTACATGTACGGTAAGACCTCTGATCACACCTCCATTGAATTTTCCATTCCTCTTCTATTATTAACACAAGTTTATTTATTTTTTTATTTATTTATTTATTTATTTTTTTTTTTTTTTGTTTGAAAGAAAACAACTGGGTGATAATGAGGGCACCGAGGCTGCTGGATTTGTTTCCAGTTCCGATCATTATCGATGACGACAGAAATGAACGAGAAATTCCTCCACCAAAGCCTCCTGTATTTCGAACCAGAACTCCCTCAACGGAGCTCTCCCTTAGACCACCACAACCAGCTCGAGAGTTCTTTCATTTTTAATGTTTTAGGTTTTATGTTTTTTTTTTTTATGTTTTCGCTGGCCGAGTGTGGCCAGAATATTAATAAGGCATGTAATCTGAACAATTAATTTTTTTTTTTATGTTTTTATTTAATATGGTGTGTAATATTAACGATCAGAAATGATCGACCCCTGAACAACTTTATTTTCACATATATCTATTGCAATTTCATTTTCAGATCTGAAAAATTTCCTTTTCTCAATCACTGTAATTTTTGCTCAAATGAATGAAATCTTTCTTAGTTAAACAAAATTTTTCAATCAAAGATCTGTATGAAACAACTAAGAACTTATTTTTACAATGAAGGAAAATAAGGAAAATTAAAAAAATGAGATCTGAAGTGAAAATTTTACATGAATTATTGGTAAGAAACTGAGGGCCGAAAAAAAAAACAAAAATCATGGACTACGCAAAACAATTTTTGATTTTTTTGATTTTTTGATATTTTTTTTTATTTTAAGTAAAAACACTAAAAATCACGAAGCAAAATAAAACACAAAACACATTTTTTTTTTTTTAAAGATGACAATTCAAAAACTAAGAAGAAAAGGAAAAACAACTTAAACAAAATGCAGAATCTTCCCGAGACCACACTTAAACTACAATGTCTTAAACGTGTTCTAAGCATAAGATCATCAATTAAAACACTAAACAGATAAAGGACAAATGTAATAAAAGTATGAAAACGGGGAAGAAAGAAAAAGAAAACTCCCCTGGTCAGGGTGGCAGTTGCCAATTTTGGATTTGTAGGGAGATGTCTTCTTCAGGATCCAGCATGAAATTGTTGAGGACGAACTGCTTCATCCTCCAGATTTGATCAAGCAGTGAAATGTCCTCCACCGCCGGATCTAAACAGCAAATATTGTTACTGAGCAGATTCAGTAGGTGCCTTTTGATCTTCGAACTGTTGTATGTACTGGCACCTTTGTCTTCCAGCGTGGGTGCATGCTGATCAAATTTATATGTACCTCCTGCAACATGGTTAGTGCAATGTGGCACTGCAGAAATTTCATGCAGAGGTATAACACCCCATCCCAATTCATCATACTGAGCCTTAGATAAATCCTCATAACATGAATCAATTTCTAAATTGCATGCAATATTAATCATAGACTCAGATTCATGTTCAGTGCATGAAGAATAACCATTCGAATGTGATAGTAAAAAGCGGTTCTCATCATGCACAGAGGAAAAATTAAAATCAGACTCAGCAAGAATATAGTCATTAGCATACCGATCATTGGTGAACGGGTCGCACCGCTCACAAAAGTATTGATTGCACGAAAATAATGCAGTATAGTCTAGGAAGTGACTCCTAGGTCGTCTCTCAAGGACCAAATATGGGTTCAGTTTCAGATCTAACACGAAGTGGGGGGGGGTGTTTTTGGTGTTTATGTTGAATGCGGTAAAATTAAATTGGAAATTGGAAATTAAATAAAACAGAATTAAAAACACTGAAATAAATTTTAACAACGGTAAAAACAAGCGGTAAAAGACGGTAAAAACGGAACAGTAAATATGCAAAAACGTAACAGCGACAGTAAAATAAAGAGAGTTCAGAAAATGGTAAATTCATAAAACGATAATTTCAGAAAACGGTAAATTGCAGAGAACGGTAAATTATAGGAAACGGTAAATGAAAATAAAATTCAACGAACATTGAGAAATGCAGAATGGAAACTTCAATTAAAATTCAATTCTTGAACTGGAAATTAAAACAAATCCAAAACCTCCCCAAAGGGGAGGAGGAAAAATGACACTCAGAATGAAAACGTCCGTGGCTTCTTACACTAAACTACTCCTAAAATCTAATCTAAAATCTAATTAATTCTCCTTCAATTCAGCATTTTGGGTTTTGTCTTCAATTGGCCCGTGAATTCCTTCATGCTTTTACATTTGTTTTGTCTGTAATTTGGTAGAGGGAATTTCTGCCAGCAAATCTTAGCTTGGACTTGAGAAAAGAAAGGTGAGGGCCCTTCATTTTTCCTATTACTCTTGTCATTTTCTACACCTTGCAGACGTGGCTTCCTTCTCCATTCCTTCTTCCTCCACATTTCCATCATTCTCCAAAACAATTGCAAGTGTTGCTGCACCAAGAACGTCGTGTGTTCTCTTCCGTGTGTGTGATGGTGCTGGAGCTGCTGCTGGAATACCGTGACACTTCTTGCTTCCGTTTCCAGCTGGATCTGCATCCGCTTCTTGCCACTTCTTGGACGTTCATTCTCTGAAGAAAACATGAAGTCTGCTGCCATGGGAGGGACCGAGAGCTCCTTCTTTGCTGCTGGATGGTTTTCTTTTATGGATGCTTCCTCTTCCTTGTGCTTTCTTCAAAGCTGCTGTCCGAGAACTCCCTTGTGCTCCTTCCCCCTTGGTGGCTGCTACAAGTTGGATGTGTGTTGCACTCCTGTTGTCTCTGCATGAAGGCTGCAGCTGCTGGACAAAGATCTCTTCTTTACTGGGTGCATGAATGAAGCGCTGCAGCTCCTTGACTGACCGTGAGCTTCTCAAAGCTTCATTGCTGGTCCGTAAATCTCCAAGAGAGTTCTCCCGTGACAGTTGCAGTCCAGATTTCAGCATATCCTACATGTGATTTGTTGGCTTGCCAAAGCATATGGCCGTAACATCACTTCCCTTCATAATATTAAATCAATAAAATTCAACCTTTTACATTTTGAAGCTGTACCCCTACGTGAACTTTATCCAAGTGGTGGCCTCTTTGGTAGAAACCGTGTGGTCATCTCTGGAAAGTATTGTTTTAGTGCTCCATGTCATAGTGCACTTCCATTTGCTTCCAAAACATCATAGTGTCCACACGGCCCCACTCTTTTACCCCTTCATTCTCCATGTGTCTACCATTTAATAAAAGATAAGGAAGATTCCTCTTTTGTGGAAAATGTGCTGGACTAAGAGCATGCCCTTGAAATCTTACACCAATTTTCCGTGGTTGTGCTTTGCTTTCTCCACACATCATTCCTCCCATGTGCCGCATGCTATGAACTAGTGCTGGCCATCTTTTACATTCCATGAAGAATTCCCACGTGACCACCTAAACTGCTGGAATGTTGGACTTTGGAGGCTGCTGGATGATGATGAACGTGATGGAGCTGCTAGATGATGGACAGCTTGGCTGGACGTTGGAACTGGAGCTGCTGGACGTGTTGCTGGAGTTGCTTCCAGCCCCCACCGTGATGAACCTTGAGCTCCAGCCGTGAACAATGCCTCCCATTCCAGCCGTGTGATTACTTGTTCCAAGCCAACTTAAAAAATAATAATAATTGAATAACTTTGTTGGACTTCAAAACGTAGCTGCCCATGCCGTGACCATGTGGAATGAAATATTTGTTTGAATGAAGAAAATGTTTAAGGCCGTGGCATGCATGTGCTGAGAAGTGGTGGAGTCTCTCTTTTCTTTTTTTTTACTAAGTCCATAAACTTTGCAGTGCATTCCCGAACTTGAATCAGCATGGAGTATAGCTTCACGTGCCTAGTTGGACTTCTCAACGTGGGGCTGCTCCAGCAAACTCTTCCTCAATTGAGAGCAAATGAAAGATGTTGGATGTAAATTTCCAGCCCAACTGTGTGCACCTTCTTTTGTGGAAATAACAATTCTCCATGACCTAAATTATTACCCAAATAATTTTCCTAAAATTAATAATGCAAATAATTAGCCATAGATAATTCAAATTAAGCAAAATAAGAATTACTGATCAAATTAAGCATAATTATGAAAAACGGGAAAATACTGGACAATTAAGCACAATTCCCTGACTAATTCTGGTACAATAGACTAAGTGTAGTGAATAAAATATTGAGTTATCAAAATAGACCACACTTAGCCTTTTGCACTCCTGGGCAAAATTAAAACACAGATCAGAGAATATTTTCAAAGGACATAAGGAAAGTGACACACACTCAGCACGCAGAAAACAAAGACTCAAGAAAAATAAAAAGAATTTACAGAGTTCTCAAGAATTCTGGACAGATAAAAGAAGTAGAAAATATCCAACACAAAATCAAATAAAGCAGATACTTATAGAAATCATCCGAGCAATTCAATACACAGCAAAATGATTAATTAGTTCAAGAGGTGATTCAAAAATAACGAAACCTCACAGATGCACTACAGTGTTTCTCTCAAGTGTTTAAGGTAAATCGATATCACTCAATGTACTCAAGAAAACAAACACAAGTAGACTTGGCAAGTCTCTAATTATCAATACTTAAAACATATGCACGTTTAGATCAAAAGGTCTTTACTGGGTTGTAATGGGGCCAAGGATAGGGAAGGATAAAATATGGATAAGTAGCTACAGCTAAGAAGAAATAGAGGAGCACTGGGGAAAAAGTGTAAACACAGTGAAATCTCATCCAAACCTCTAATTCAATCCTCTTCTCGACTCCATTATTCACAAAATTATTTTTCATTTTTCTCTTTTTCTCATCTTCATTTTTTCATCCTGTCTCTTTTCTTTTTTTTTTCTCTTTATCACGCAACAGGATATAATTCATATTTTCAAAACATGATGAGGAACCAACTAGCCAATTCATCAGAATTCCCAAGGAGACCACACTTATTCACAAAATACTTCTATAGCTCCAGACTTTCCTAAGGTTAAGGTAATCATTTGTTTTTCACTTAGGATCAGTGTATGAGCTTCAACACAAAGAAATATATACAGTATAGGCTCAAAGGGGTTATCAAAGGATAATAACAAGGTAGGCTTATTTGGCTAAAGAGGCTCAAGAACAAAAATGCCTTTATCACTTTCTAAACATGCATATAAATCAAGTATATCAAAAAGAATCAAGCCAAGGCATATGTGCAAGCAATCAAGATACATATCACACAAGAAAGAAAATTAAGTGGCTCAAATCTCACACAGGGTATTCGTCACAATCAAATCAACCTCTTAAACACATAATCATGTTTCCAAGCAGAGAAAAGCAAGGATTTCAAACCATAAGTATTAAGTAAGTGAAGGAAAAATCTACAACTTAAACATCATCCAGAAATCAAGAGAAAAATGTAAAATTTATTGCACACAAAACTCGATAAAAATAACTTAAAACAGAAAAAATTTAACACACAAAATACAATCTAACAGAAAAATCAGAAAAATCAGAATTTCTTCCCAGTAGACCACACTTAAATCACACAATGTCCTCAGTGTGTTACAATCATCAGATGATCAACTTCAGAGCAGTCAAATAATATAGACAAGTGCAATAAAATGTTAGGAAATGGGAAGAAATTTTCAGTAACATCCATCAGTAGATGTTATCATTGACATCCATCAGCAGATGTCCAAATCACCTAGCACCCATCAGCAGATGCTAATTAATTTTTTTTTTATTATTTTTTTTTATTAATTAATTTAATTTTTTTTTTTTTTGGAAAAGGAGAAGACCGGTACTGTGGCAACAGTCTCGGTGGCAAAGACCGGAACTGTTGCTACAGTGGAAAGAAATCCGGCTATAAATGAGGCACTCCTCCGCGTCCAGCGCCATTTCCTGACTTCCACTCTCTCTGCTCTTCTCTTCTCTCTCTACCCTCTCTTCTCTCGAGCGTTTGGATCTCTGCAGGGAGCCTCTCCACCCCGCGTCTGCTGAAGATCTGAGATCTGCGCAGAGCCTCTGTCCCTGCGTGCCTTCGGAGCGTCTGAGATCTGTGTCAAGCTTCTGTAAGCCCTACTACTCCGGGTAAGTTCTCTGCACCTTGGATCTCTATTTCTTCCTTCTATGCTTTCCATGTTCTGCTTCTCTTTAAAGCTTTTAGATCTTTCATTCTGCTGTTATACCTTCCTGCTTTCCTGCTTTCCATTTTTTTTCTTCCTGATCTCTTGCCTGCTCTCCCTCTTCCTTTGCCCGATCTATCTTCTTTCAATTTTTTTTTTTTTTTCATTTTTCTGAAACTGAAAACACTTAAACACATAAAACACAATTGTCTAAAAACTTAAGGGGTATATCGGCTGGAAACCAGACGTTAATCTCCCTTCGATTGAAGGTATTGCAGAGACAATCGGGTAGAACAACGCCACGTACCCCACTTAAAAACTAAAACACAGAAACTGAATATACAAGAACAACATGGACAAGGACACTGGACGTAGATCCGTTTAGGACCCTTTGCAAGGACCGTGAAACAGATCTGAGACCAGACACAAAAACAATCAAAGACAGACAGGACAAAATAAATTTAACGGAAAACAAGAACAAATAAAGAAAACACAGAACTAATAAAAAAATTTTTTATGCTTCTCTTTTTTTTAGTTCTTTTTATTATTTTTTTATGTTTATTTTTTTCTTTTTTTATGTTTTTGTTCTTTTTATTTTTATATTTATTTTTTTATTTATGTATTTGTATATTACGAGAGGAAGGATGAGTGAAACGGAATCAGAGAGATATACCAGTCAACGGTGGCGTCCTACCGACGATCAAATCCAGATAATGACCAAAATATACAACTATGGGGTCACACACCCAAGCCGAGCGCAAGTCGTCGAGATCGCGTCTCGACTAAGGACCTTCGGCGAAGCCACTGAATACAACGTACACTGCTGGTTCAACAACCACGGCAATCGGGTCAAGCGCTGGCAAGCGGAGATAGACCCCACTGGCACTCTCTTTTCACAACTGCCGCTATACATGTACGGTAAGACCTCTGATCACACCTCCATTTTTATTGAAATTTTCACTTCCTCTTCTATAATTAACACAAGTTATTTATTTTTTTATTTTTTATTTTTTTGTTTGAAAGAAAAAAACTGGGTGATAATGAGGGCACCGAGGCTGCTGAATTTGTTTCCAGTTCCGATCATCATCGATGATGACAGAAATGAACGAGAAATTCCTCCACCAAAGCCTCCGCTCGCATTCCGAACCAGAGCTCCCTCAACGGAGCTCTCCCTTAGACCACCACAACCAGCTCGAGAGTTCTTTCATTTTTAGTGTTTTATGTTTTTTTTTATTTTATGTTTTTATTGGCCGAGTGTGGCCAGAATATGGGCTGTAATATGAACACTTATATTTTTGTTGTTTTTATTTTTATGATGTTTTTGTTTTTTTTTATTATGGTGTGTAATATTAACGATCAGACATGATCGACCCCCGAACAACTTAAATTTATTTTTATGAATTTTATTTTTATTATCAATGTAAGACAGAATGTTTACTGCGAATTTGTTATGTTTCAATAAATGCACTCAGATTAGTGTCTCTGTTAAAACTTCACTTCTCTGCCTTACATGTTAATTCTACTCTTATGACTATATATATATATATATTTTTTTTTACACAAAAACTAAATAAATAAATAAAACAGAACACAATTTAACAAAACAAAAGACCTAATATCGAACACAAAAAATCAAAACACACAAAACGCAAATGTCAAAAACAGCAGACAAAACACATATTTACAATACATACATTAACAAAATAACACGCGTGAAAGAGAACACACATTTTTATTTTTATTTTTTTTATAATTTTTTTTTTTTTTAAATAATAATAATTTGTAAACTAAGAAAAATCAAAATTCTCCCCTAATTCGCAAATTAAGAAAATTAAGGGAAGAAGGAACATGAAAACTCCCCTGGTTATGATGGCAGCTGCCAAATTTGGATTATCAGGGAGATGTCTTTTGCCTCAGGATCCAGCGATAAGATTTTTATGAGGAACTGCTTCATCAATATTGCCATATCATTCACAACAAGATTTTTCTTCTTTCTTTTAACAACAATTTGTTTCGACAATATCTTTCCTTCATTAATCATGCATTCCTTAATGTCAGCACCTGCATTTTCTTTTAACTCTGCATTCTTGTCATCAAACTCACAATTAATAGCATCTGTTATAAACTTAGACTCTGGGTGTAACACATAATCAATTTCGGCACAAATGGAGCAAAAACCAGATTCACAGTCACATTCAAAATTTTCAGAAAACTGTGTTAAATCAAAGTTTAGTCTTGACTCTATAAAATCATCAGATTGCACAGTTTCTCTTTCAAAATCAATATTGACGCAACTTTTACCAATGGGTTCAATGGCTGACACTGAATTAAAAATTTTAGATTGGTCAATCGAATTTGTATCAATATCAGTCATAAACCCTATAGAATCAATGTGCGTCAAATCACATGCATTTGAATGTGTAGGGAAATCAGGTAAAGTTGGAATCTCAGGTTCAGAATAAACCTGTTTTTGCTCACTCAGAAGTTTCTTACCAAACTCCAAGTTATCAGCTGCATCCTCAGGGCTATCAGTGTCAGAATCCAAAACATGCTGCTCAGAATAAATTTTCTCATGAATTTCCAATTCATCAACTGTCTGGTCCTTAAAATAATCATCAACAGTCTCAGGTGCAAGAGTGGCCATCTGCCTGATCTGATCACTCAGATTCTGCATGGCAGCTTGAGTTTCCATGCTCTCTTGCTTGAACTGCATGTTCCCTTTCTGAAACTGAATGTTCTGCATGGTCATCTGCTCCAATAACGCCTTCAATGTAGGTTCAGAAGTTGAAGGCTGAGAAGCTACTTGGGCAGGAGCATCATACTGCTGACTCTGATATTGCTGAACTGGTGGAACCGGCTCCCAAAGGGAGCTCTCAGGAATTTGAGGATGATCCATATTTTTCTCAGTATTAAAATCAGCACAAGAATCAGAGTAATATGCAGAAAGAGAATCATAATTACAGGCACTTGTAGAATAAGCACTATTCACAAAATTAAAATAGGTAGACATGGAAAATAAAAATAAAAACTAAAAACTAAAAATTACGAAACAGATAAACTAAACACATTTATACATGCTACAAGCACACACAAGACAGAACATCAATAAGAATTTTTTTTTTTTTTTTTTTTTAAATATAGCAACTAAATACAGAACACTGCACAATAAAATATAAAAGACAAAACATATATTAACACAACATAATCGAAAAACACAGCAAAAATCTAAAACGAAAAACCTGGAACTGAAGTGACAACGCCGCCAAAATTTGCTGAAGGTGTCGTTGTCGCCTACAAAAATATACAAGACAAAACACACAAAACAAACATATTAACATAACAAAACTTTATACAACAAAAATCTAAAACCAAACCGTTATTGTTCCCCGGCAACGGCGCCATTTTTGGTGAACGGGTCGCACCGCTCACAAAAGTATTGATTGCACGAAAATAATGCAGTATAGTCTAGGAAGTGACTCCTAGGTCGTCTCTCAAGGACCAAATATGGGTTCAGTTTCAGATCTAACACGAAGTGGGGGGGTGTTTTTGGTGTTTATGTTGAATGCGGTAAAATTAAATTGGAAATTGGAAATTAAATAAAACAGAATTAAAAACACTGAAATAAATTTTAACAACGGTAAAAACAAGCGGTAAAAGACGGTAAAAACGGAACAGTAAATATGCAAAAACGTAACAGCGACAGTAAAATAAAGAGAGTTCAGAAAATGGTAAATTCATAAAACGATAATTTCAGAAAACGGTAAATTGCAGAGAACGGTAAATTATAGGAAACGGTAAATGAAAATAAAATTCAACGAACATTGAGAAATGCAGAATGGAAACTTCAATTAAAATTCAATTCTTGAACTGGAAATTAAAACAAATCCAAAACCTCCCCAAAGGGGAGGAGGAAAAATGACACTCAGAATGAAAACGTCCGTGGCTTCTTACACTAAACTACTCCTAAAATCTAATCTAAAATCTAATTAATTCTCCTTCAATTCAGCATTTTGGGTTTTGTCTTCAATTGGCCCGTGAATTCCTTCATGCTTTTACATTTGTTTTGTCTGTAATTTGGTAGAGGGAATTTCTGCCAGCAAATCTTAGCTTGGACTTGAGAAAAGAAAGGTGAGGGCCCTTCATTTTTCCTATTACTCTTGTCATTTTCTACACCTTGCAGACGTGGCTTCCTTCTCCATTCCTTCTTCCTCCACATTTCCATCATTCTCCAAAACAATTGCAAGTGTTGCTGCACCAAGAACGTCGTGTGTTCTCTTCCGTGTGTGTGATGGTGCTGGAGCTGCTGCTGGAATACCGTGACACTTCTTGCTTCCGTTTCCAGCTGGATCTGCATCCGCTTCTTGCCACTTCTTGGACGTTCATTCTCTGAAGAAAACATGAAGTCTGCTGCCATGGGAGGGACCGAGAGCTCCTTCTTTGCTGCTGGATGGTTTTCTTTTATGGATGCTTCCTCTTCCTTGTGCTTTCTTCAAAGCTGCTGTCCGAGAACTCCCTTGTGCTCCTTCCCCCTTGGTGGCTGCTACAAGTTGGATGTGTGTTGCACTCCTGTTGTCTCTGCATGAAGGCTGCAGCTGCTGGACAAAGATCTCTTCTTTACTGGGTGCATGAATGAAGCGCTGCAGCTCCTTGACTGACCGTGAGCTTCTCAAAGCTTCATTGCTGGTCCGTAAATCTCCAAGAGAGTTCTCCCGTGACAGTTGCAGTCCAGATTTCAGCATATCCTACATGTGATTTGTTGGCTTGCCAAAGCATATGGCCGTAACATCACTTCCCTTCATAATATTAAATCAATAAAATTCAACCTTTTACATTTTGAAGCTGTACCCCTACGTGAACTTTATCCAAGTGGTGGCCTCTTTGGTAGAAACCGTGTGGTCATCTCTGGAAAGTATTGTTTTAGTGCTCCATGTCATAGTGCACTTCCATTTGCTTCCAAAACATCATAGTGTCCACACGGCCCCACTCTTTTACCCCTTCATTCTCCATGTGTCTACCATTTAATAAAAGATAAGGAAGATTCCTCTTTTGTGGAAAATGTGCTGGACTAAGAGCATGCCCTTGAAATCTTACACCAATTTTCCGTGGTTGTGCTTTGCTTTCTCCACACATCATTCCTCCCATGTGCCGCATGCTATGAACTAGTGCTGGCCATCTTTTACATTCCATGAAGAATTCCCACGTGACCACCTAAACTGCTGGAATGTTGGACTTTGGAGGCTGCTGGATGATGATGAACGTGATGGAGCTGCTAGATGATGGACAGCTTGGCTGGACGTTGGAACTGGAGCTGCTGGACGTGTTGCTGGAGTTGCTTCCAGCCCCCACCGTGATGAACCTTGAGCTCCAGCCGTGAACAATGCCTCCCATTCCAGCCGTGTGATTACTTGTTCCAAGCCAACTTAAAAAATAATAATAATTGAATAACTTTGTTGGACTTCAAAACGTAGCTGCCCATGCCGTGACCATGTGGAATGAAATATTTGTTTGAATGAAGAAAATGTTTAAGGCCGTGGCATGCATGTGCTGAGAAGTGGTGGAGTCTCTCTTTTCTTTTTTTTTACTAAGTCCATAAACTTTGCAGTGCATTCCCGAACTTGAATCAGCATGGAGTATAGCTTCACGTGCCTAGTTGGACTTCTCAACGTGGGGCTGCTCCAGCAAACTCTTCCTCAATTGAGAGCAAATGAAAGATGTTGGATGTAAATTTCCAGCCCAACTGTGTGCACCTTCTTTTGTGGAAATAACAATTCTCCATGACCTAAATTATTACCCAAATAATTTTCCTAAAATTAATAATGCAAATAATTAGCCATAGATAATTCAAATTAAGCAAAATAAGAATTACTGATCAAATTAAGCATAATTATGAAAAACGGGAAAATACTGGACAATTAAGCACAATTCCCTGACTAATTCTGGTACAATAGACTAAGTGTAGTGAATAAAATATTGAGTTATCAATCATCATCACAATCAACATAATAATCAAATTGTGGTATGCTTACCTCCTCTTCCTTGAAGATTTCTAGAGTGTGGGAAGGTGAAGGTGGTCTACCTGGTTCAGGATTACTGCTTACTACTGCCGGGTCCCCAAAATTTTCATCAGTCTCCTCAGGTGCAAGAGTGGCCATCTGCCTGATCTGATCACTCAGATTCTGTATGGCAGCTTGAGTTTCCTGCTGGAACTCCATGCTCTCTTGCTTGAACTGCATGTTCCCTTTCTGAAACTGAATGTTCTGCATTGTCATCTGCTCTAGTAACTCCTTTAATGTAGGTTCAGAAGTAGAAGGCTGAGGAGTTATTTGAATAGGAGAATCATACTGCTGACTCTCATATTGTGGAACTGGCTCCCAAAGAGAGCTCTCAGAAATTGGATGATGGAACATATTGTTCTCATCATAAAAATCAGCAGATTTAAAATCAAAGTAATATGCAGAATAAGAATCATAATCACAGACATTGGCAGAATAAGCATTATTCACAACATTAAAATAGGTAGACATGGAAAAATAAAAAGTAAAAACTAAAAACTAAAAATTACGAATCAGATAAAACAAAACACATTTATACATGCTACAAGCACACACAAGACAGAACATCAATAGTAAAAATTTTTAATTAATTTTTTTTTTTAATAACAACTAAATACAGAACATAGCACAATTAAACACATATATACATAATATATATTAACACAGTAAAAATCTAAAACAAAAACCTGGATCTGAAGTGACAACGCCGCCAAAATTTGTTGAAGGTGTCGTTGTCTCCTACAAAAATACAACAGACAGAACACACAAAACACACATATTAACAGAACAAAAATTTACACAACAAGAATCTAAAACCAAACCGTCTTTGGTCCCCGGCAGCGGCGCCAAAATTTGCTGAACGGGCGTCACGACCCGTCAAATATGATGTGCATAAATTAATGCAGTATAGACTAGGATTTGACTCCTAGGTCGTCTCTCAAGGACCAATATTTGTGGTTCGGTCTTAGATTTAACACGAAGTGGGGGGGTTTTGATGGTGTTTTTGTGAATGCAATAAAATAAAATTGGAAATTGGAATTTAAATAAAACAGAATTTAAAACCTTTTGAAATAAATTTTAAACACTGTAAAACTGAACGGTAAAAGATGGTAAAAATAGAACAGTAAATATTCAGAAACTATAGAATTGAACGGTGTAGAAAAAAACATTAAACGATAAAATAAAAGAGACAATAAAAATAGAAAACAATTAACTGGAAATGCAATTTATCAATGCTTTCAACACTTAAATTAAAATCAACAGTACAACTAAAAATAACACGAGCAAAGGTGACACACTTCTACTGCTTCTTCAGAAATTAAAACTACAATTGCATGTTTGAAATGGAAATTCAGAGAACGGAAGAGAAAGAGGAAGAGGCGAGAGCCTCTTCCATGGCTGTCTAAAACTACCCTTAAAACTCTCACACTACACACTTCTTATAGCCACCAGACCCTCTGCCCGTGAATACCATTTCCCTTTTACGTGAATATCCTTCCAATGGGCTCCCTTCTCCTTTTCATTCTTTGTCTTCTTCTGCTTTGTTTTTGCCGTGGGCTCCCTTCTCCTTTCACGTGTGTGCTGGGTGTCTTTCTTTGCTGGAACGTGAAGATAGCTGGATATGACGTCTCCCAAGTGGTGGCTGGATGGTGCGTCTAAGGCTAGACCAAGACCGTGGAGCTTCACTTTCAATTGTACTGGACGTTGAATTGCTGCTGTGTGAAGGTTGGTGGATGCGTGAAGATAGCACGTTCCTGCTCTTCCCACCATGAGTACGTGTGAAGCCTTTCTCTCCAAGCACATATCACTTCCAGCTTCTACGTGAATCAGCCGCAGCTGCAACATTTTTTTCTGGCCAAAAGTGAACTGCTCCCAAGCTTGTTGGACGCTGCCATTCACTATGTGTGAGCTTCCACCCGTGGCGCTTCTGGATGTGTCAAGATGGCTAGGAGCATGAAGTCTGCTGCTGCTCCATCAGTGATAGATCCAGTCTCTGCTGCCGGATGTATGAAGGCTGGACGATGTTCTCTTCTTGCTTCATGTTGGATGTGTGCTTTCCAAATTTGGACTTGAACCTTCATCTCATAATATTCTTTTTCAAAGAGTAAGTGTGTATCTTTCCAGCTTTCCAGCCAATTTTTCCATCACTTTGTGATTTCATTTTGTCTCTTAGCAGCCCCATTTCTTGGCCGTGTCAAATGAAAATAAGATGGCCCTCTTCTTTCCAACCTAATGAGTCACGTGAATACCTTTCAGCAGTGGACTTCTTTCTTCTCTGCATGGAGCAGCTGCTCCTTGTGTTGCTGGATGAAATGTTGTGAGCGTGAGGATCCGTGGCTTCACTTTGCTGGTGCAGGCCGTGGCAGCTGCTGTTCTCTTCCTTTTGTGGGCTATGTGCTTCTACTGGACCAAGCTGCTGCTGGAGCGTGACTGGTCGGAGCTGCACGCCTGTCTGGCTGGCGTGTTGGACGGTGGCAGCTGTTGTTGCTACAGGATCAACTGGCTGGTGGACGTAGGAAATAGCTGGACTGTTCCATCATTAATCAGCGTGGTGCTCTTCCATCCAAGCCGTGACCAGCAAAGTGTGATGTTGCCATTCCAGCCGTGAAATCCCTGCACTTAGATGTGGCCACTACTTCTCCAACCAAACATTAATCCAGCCGTAAAGTCCAAGGAGGACGTGTGATGTGGACGGTTTCTGCTGGAACTTGGATGGGCTGCTGCCAACTGAAGGATGCCGGATTGAACCGTGTGTGTGGAACAAGATGAAGAAGTCTTCCGGCCAACCCGTGAATGTGCTTGCTCTCAATAATTGGTCTTTGTTTATTTCAGCAAAGAGATAAGAAGCCGTGTGTAACTTCTTTCTTCAACAAAAATTAGATGAGGGCCTACACACTTAGTGTTGCTTCTTATCCTCCCTTGTGATCTATCATGCTTTGATTATAGAATAAGAGAATGAAAATATGCTGGAAAAACCGTGAGCCTGCACGTGGTCCCCTCCTTTAATGCCATCTGTGAAACAAAGTCCACTCCTCATTGCCGTATGTTGTGTATTGGTTTCAAAACAAATTTTGCTTCTTAAAATTAAATAATATAATGTGTAAATAAATATTCTTCTACATGTCTCATTTTATATATATCCAAAATTTTCCTTGCAATTACTAATGCAAATAATCAACTCAAATAATTCAAATTGAATGAAATTAGAATTTATGATCAAATTAAGTACAATAAGTAAAAACGGGAAAATTCCGGACAATTAAGCATAATTCCCTGATTAATTCTAGCACAATAAACTAAGTAAAGTGAATAAAATATCGACTCATCACCAAGCATCTGTAAACGATTACAAGTGTATTTTTGGTCCAGAAGTCTCAAGACTTCATCTAAGTTGTTCATCTCACAAACATTGTTCCTTTCCTCAACCCAAACATGACTTTCCAGCCTCTACTCACACTTAAACACTAAAATCAAGTGAAAACCAGTGGATTTATGCCAAAAAATCAAAAATTTTGATTATGGTCACCTAGGTTACCACAACTGACTCCTCCAGTACAAGTTTCTGTACAAATCCTGGATTTTGTTCGTGTAATCGTTTACCAAACATCTGTAAACGATTACAAGTGTATTTTTTGGTGCAGAAGTCTCAAGACTTCATCTAAGTTGTTCATCTCACAAACATTGTTCCTTTCCTCAATCATGGGGTGTCCAAACATGACTTTCTAGCCTCTACTCACACTTAAACACTAAAATCAAGTGAAAACCAGTTGATTTATGCCGAAAAATTAAAAATTTTGACTATGGTCACCTAGGTTACCACAACTGACTCCTCCAGTACAAGTTTCTGTACAAATCCTGAATTTTGTTCGTATAATCGTTTACCAAGCATCTGTAAACGATTACAAGTGTATTTTTTGGTCCATAAGTGTCAAGACTTCATCTAAGTTGTTCATCTCACAAACATTGTTCCTTTCCTCAATCATGGGGTGCCCAAACATGACTTTCCAGCCACTACTCACACTTAAACACTAAAATCAAGTGAAAACCAGTGGATTTATGCCAAAAAATTAAAATTTTTGACTATGGTCACCTAGGTTACCACAACTGACTCCTTCAGTACAAGTTTCTATACAAATCTTTGATTTTGTTCGTGTAATCATTTAGCAAACATCTATAAACTATTACAAGTGTATTTTTTGGTGCAAAAGGCTCAAGACTTCATCTAAGTTATTGATCTCACAAACATTGTTCCTTTCTTCAATCATGGGGTGCCCAAACATGACTTTCCAGCCTCTACTCACACTTAAACACTAAAATCAAGTGAAAACCAGTTGATTTATGCCAAAAAATTAAAAATTTTGACTATGGTCACCTATGTTACCACAACTGACTCCTTTAGTACAAGTTTCTGTACAAATCCTGGATTTTGTTCCTGTAATCGTTTACCATTGAGTTGTAATCGATTACAAATGTGTTTTTTGGTGCAGAAGTTCCAGGACTTCACCTAACTTCATCATGTCACAAGCATTATTTCATTCCTCCGTCAAATACATCAATACTAATCAAAGTGGCCACTTTATTCATTAACAAATCAAACAAAACCTCATTTCACAATGACAATAACAAAGGAAATTCAATTAACATTAATAATATGTACAATTTTGTATTACTTTCTCTTAACATTGAACAAAATATATTCCAAATTACAAACATTTGTTCATCTATGTACAATTTTGTATTACTTTCTCTTAAGAAATCTATACAAATATCACTCATATTTTATTCTAAGAAATTGAGTGTAAGGAGTCCTAAGCACTCTGCTCTTGTAATGCCTTCATGACCCCTCCTCACATAAGTCTTCATTGGAGGTGGATTGGTGGACATGCCTCCCGGGGAAAAAAAATCCAGTGTTCATAGACGGTTCTTTACATAAAACACTCTGTCCACCATCTCTGCAATCAATGACCGGTGCTCCTCTGTCAAATGCTCGTTCAAAGTAGAAATATACTTTGTTAAAAAAGAGTGACTAAACCTCAACTACATCAACAACAAACAAAATAACCAAAACAAAAACAACAAAAAATTTAACAGGGAAAACCCAAAATCCAAATCGAAAACGCAATGTACAAAATGAAGGAAGAATGCATTTACCTTGCTCGTCGAAGGACCATGGTTATCGGAACTTGCCATTTTGCACAATACACTCAACAAAGAGGACGACATTGACCAAAACAAAGAGATGTAATGAAAACGTACAAGGGTAACAACAAAGAAGAGCGACAATCACAAGGAAGAGGGAGACCGAAAACCAAAAAGGAGAGAACGAAGATGGTGTACAAAAAGGAAGAAAGAGAACGATGATTTCTAATGAATTAGGACAAGGAGTATATTTGGAATCCCAAACTTTCTGAAACTCTCATCAATTTCAATGTCACAATTTCAGAAATAAAAGAAAAAAATTGGACCAATGCACTACTGACACCTGGCATTGTTAAAAATGTGTTAAAATTTTATTGTTGGAATATCGCTGTCCTTTTCCTTATTGCTAATTTTATCCTTTCACTTGATGATGCTTCTATATGGTATTGGAATCAATTGAAACTCAGCAACCTTTTGTATGAGGCATCACTGCTACCGGCCAACTTATTAAAATTTTCTATTCCAAAATCTTGATTACGAGCAGTGTAAGCTTTTGAATACGAAATATGCCGAAGGTTGTCATTCCTGGGCAGATTAGCAAGTCCTTTGCCAGTGTTAGAGTAGAGATACAAAAATCAGTTAAGTGTAGAATTTCCGAGGTAATTTTCAGCTTAGTTGCTAGGGACAGGCATGGCAAACTATGTCTTGGTCAGACAAAAGTTGAACCTCCAGTGAAAATCAGGCACACATTATTTTCTAGTAGGATAAGAGTTGCTGATGAATATAAAGATGGGTTATCTGATGAAGATGAAGATCTCTGTCCCGTTGAATGTGTAAGAGAGTTCACCATTGATGAAGAGTTGAGCAAAATTCTGGAGAAGTCTAAAGGAACTGGATCTTTGGTGGTGGTAGATTTCTTCTGCACCTCTTGTGGAAGCTGCAAGTATATAGAGCAGGGTTTTGCAAAGTTGTGCAAGAAATCTGGCGATCATGAAGCTCCGGTAATCTTTCTAAAGCATAATGTAAGCATCTGTTTCCTCCATATAGCAGACAAATATTTATGTTCCTATATTCTGTACAACAGTTTTATTTAGATTAATTTTTCCATACAGTAAATATTATTACACTATTAAGCAAAACTATTTAATATTTGATTTTTAAAGTAATTATTGTAAAAGGCAACAAGTTTATACACACGATAACATGTAATTGGAAGACAGTGTCATTAACCTCTGCACTATCAGCGTATGTTATATTATTTTATTTTCCAGGTCCTATTAAGATTTTATTTTGAGTAAACATTGTATATGTGACCATTTGAATGATCTCTATTAGTGATAATAAATATTAATATTATGTCAAAACTCATTAGTGATAATTTGTAACTAGTTTAGAGTGCTATGTAAAGTTCCTAAAAGAATAAAAGTGCATAAAAGTTAAAGTCTTTATTTGTGATGTGTGTGTTTCCTGTCTCCCTTTTACACACCTCTTTACAGTTTGCGGAGAAGAAATTCACGATCAGCTAATATTTACATTCTCGAAAAAAAGATTCATCATGATTTTTAGGAGCGTAAAATAAAAAATAAAAAAAATATATATATATATATATATATATATATAACAGTTTTATCCTAAATTAAAATTAGTTCCTCTATAATCTATTTATAGAAATTATTTCATATTACATTTTCCAAAATTTGATTTCTAATTTATACATACTAATTCTAATTTACAAAGGAATTGGGTGTTTTTTTTTCTTCCATAGAAATTTATCCGACGAGAGCTTTTATCATTGTCACTCAAACTAGAGGCTTTATTTGATTAATTATTAGATTGAACATGTTAAAAGTTCATGTACAAAGACTCTTACTACGCTATTGCTTGCAGGTAATGGACGAGTATGATGAGCAGTCCGAGGTTGCTGATCGACTTAGAATCAGGCTATATCTCATTTATTGATTACTGATTATCAAATGAAACTTAATCTTCATAAACTGACATGGCTAA
Organism: Vigna nakashimae; assembly: GCA_034642375.1. NCBI lineage: Eukaryota > Viridiplantae > Streptophyta > Magnoliopsida > Fabales > Fabaceae > Vigna > Vigna nakashimae. The sequence continues at coordinate 17,003,813 of CM067768.1, forward strand.
GCATCAACCATGGGTTAATCTAAATGTTTGCTGTCCAACTTCTTTTCGGTGTTTGTTGTCCTCTGGTATCGGTGTGGGTTCTTTTTGACGTTCATGGTTTTGATGGCGGTGACTGTCTGACCCGTGATGGGAGATGCGAGAGAAAACCTTGATCGGAAGATTTTACTGTTTTGTGATATAGGAAGTCTAGGAATAGAAATTATTCGAAGAACTTCAAGGAATTAGGGATTCAAACCTGAATCCGAACCAGATAAATTGAAAAGAAGAAGGTTGTTTCTGTGGTAAGAATCGTGTGTCTCCTCCCCCTCTGAGAAGAGTATTTATTTGAAAACCAAAAGGATAACAAATTCTACTACCCTCTAACAGAATTGCAACAGAAGAAATTAAAGTATTGACTGCCACGTGTAACCACGTGTCTTTTATTTAAATCCCTATATCAATTCCCCTGCCTTCAAAAAAATCCTTGACCTCAAGGATTAAAATTCGGATATTTCTTCTTCAAATCAAAGAAGTATTCCCAAGTGGCATCTTCTAACAATTGGTGCTTCCACTTCACTAAGACTTTGGTTACAACTTTGTTGCCCCTCTTCACAGTTGTTCGATCCAGAATTTCCTCAGGTTCTTTGCCCCCCATAACACCGTCAAACTCTGCAGGAAGTGAGTTGGAACTAGGTGTGTGACCCACCTTTCTTCTAAGCTGCGAAATGTGAAAAACATCATGAATTTTTGACCCCTGCGGAAGCCTGAGCTTATAAGCTACTGCCCCAATCTGATCCACTATTTGAAATGGGCCAAAATATTTAGGTGCTAATTTGGCATTTGATCTAAATGCCACTGAAATTTGGCGATATGGATGGAGCTTCACATACACAAAATCACCAATATTATAGGATCGGTCACTCCTCTTCTTATCAGCCAATTGTTTCATTCTATCTTGCGCCCTTTTCATGTGAAATTTGACTAGCTTTAAAGCCTCCTCTCTTTTCTGCAAACTTCTGTCAATGATTTCCACCTTTGACTCCCCTGGTAAATAAGGAAGGTAAAGTGGAGGGGGTTGTCCAAACATCACCTCATAAGGACTGCACTTTATGGCCGTATGATCGGTGGTATTGTACCACCATTCGGCTAAAGGAAGCCATTTAGCCCACTCATGGGAAGTATCACAACACATACAACGCAAGAACGTCTCCAAACATCTATTCACAACTTCAGATTGGCCATCGGTTTGGGGATGATAAGCGGATGAAAGGTGCAATTGAACTCCCTGAAGTGACATCAAATCCTTCCAGAATTGACTAACAAAGATGGGGTCTCGGTCACTGGTGATAGAATATGGAAAACCATGCAATTTGAACACGTTGTCCAAGAAGGATTGAGCAACTTCAGTAGCACTATAAGGATATTTTAAGGACATGAAGTGAGCAGCCTTGCTTAATCTGTCCACCACCACATATATAACTTGTTTACCGTTGGATGTTGGTAAACCTTCAATAAAATCCATGGTGATATGCTGCCATATCCTCTCTGGTATTGGTAAGGGTTGCAGCAAACCTGGAGAAGCAGATGTGTCATATTTGCATTTTTGACAAATCTCACATGTTAGTACAAACCTACTAACATCTTTGGTCATACCCCGCCAATATACTACGGATTTCAACCGTTTTAATGTAGCATCCCTACCAGAGTGGCCACTAGTAGAACCTGCATGTACCCAATGCAATAACTCATTTCTCAAGGCACCATCTTTCCCTACAACCAATCTGCCCTTCCTTCTAAGTTCATTTTGAGTCCAAGTATAATGTTTATGTGAGGAAGTATCTTTTTGTAATTCTTGGAGCAGTTTTTGAATGCTCACATCATTCTGCCAAGAAGCTATAATTCTAGTCAACATGTTGCTTTCAGGGATGAGAGTTGTGATAGCTTGGCAGTCTACAGATTCTTGTCTAGATAAAGCATCGGCTGCTACATTTTCCCTACCTTGTTTGAATTCAATTGTAAAATCAAATTCCATTAATTTCACCAGCCATTTCTGTTGGAATGTTGTAGTCAATCTTTGACTCAATATATATTGCAAGCTTCTATTGTCTGTGCGGATAACAAAGTGTCTATTCAACAAATAATGCCTCCATTTTTGAACTGCAAAAACCACTGCTATAATTCTTTTTCATAGGTGGAAAGTGATTGTTGTTGCATATTGAGAACCCGGCTAATAAAAGCAATTGGGTGGTGATCTTGCATCAGGACAACACCAATTCCCGAACCTGAAGCATCCACCTCAACCACAAACACCTTAGAAAAATTAGGTAATTCTAATACTGGAGATTGGGTCAAACAATCCTTGAGAGATTGAAATGCAGTCTTGGCCTCCTCAGACCAATAAAAACTATCTTGCTTCAACATATTAGTCAATGGTCGTGCAATACTACCATATCCCTGAACAAAGCATCGATAGTACCCGGCAAGTCCTAAAAATCCTCTCAACTGTTTCAAAGACATTGGAATAGGCCAATTCTGGACAGCCAAGATTTTTGCAGGGTCGGTGGATACACCCTCCTTTGTGATAAAATGGCCTAAATACTCAACTCGTTCTACACCAAAGTAGCATTTGGATTTCTTAGCATACAAAGAAGTTTGGCGCATAGTCAACAATACGCTATGCAAATGCGAAAGGTGATGTGGAAGATCCTTGCTGTATATTAATATATCATCAAAGAACACCAAAAGAAAGTGTCGCAAATAATCCTTGAAAACATCATTCATGAGACCTTGGAAGGTGGCTGGAGCATTAGTTAAGCCAAATGGCATAACTAAATACTCAAAGTGACCTCCGTGGGTCTTAAATGCAGTTTTGTGAATATCACCATCCTCCATTCGTACTTGATTATATCCGGACCGTAAATCAATTTTAGAAAACACCATAGAACCATGTAACTCATCTAACAGATCATCCACTAACGGAATAGGAAATCTATCCTTAATGGTTTGTTTATTAAGGTCTCGGTAATCTACATAGAGTCTCCAAGAGCCATCTTTTTTTCCAACCAAAACAACAGGGCTAGCAAAAGGGCTGTTACTTTGTTGTATGATACCAGATTTAAGAGAGTCTTGCACCAATTTGTCAATAATATCCTTCTGCTGTTTAGCATACCTATAAGGCCGCTTGTTGATAGGATTGGCGCCTGTAACCAAGGGAATTTTGTGATCATGACCAGGTCGTGTAGGAGGCAGGGTTGTAGGTTCTTGAAAAATATCATCAAATTGCAACAACAATGCCTCTATAGAGTTAGGAATGGGCTGGCAGTCCGCATGTGTAGTCGAGGAGTGGAAGAGAAAATCGTTATCCTGGTCACACAATTGCAATAGGGATAAATGAACACCACCAGTAATTGTTTTCTGCAACTGTCTTTTTCTAGCAGTTTTCAGCCCAATGTCAGTAGTACCTCTCAAAACCATCCTCTTGCCCTGGACAGAAAATTGCATAGTCAACTTATCAAAATTCCAAGTAATATCTCCGAGGGTAACCAACCATTCAATTCCTAATACCACATCACAGCATCCTAAAGGAATTAGAAGCATATCTGAGGTAAATTCCCTGTTGTGCATTGTCCAAGGAAAATGTTTAGCAATGGCAGTGATGTTTACTCGAGCCCCATCAGCCACTGCTACACTTAAAGGGGAAATAACAGTCAGCGGATAGCCCAATTGTTTAGCTACTGACTCATCCAAGAAATTATGGGTACTGCCGCTGTCAATGAGTATATGCAGGGGTTTCTTCTTAAAGTAACCGGTCACCCTCATAGTTTTGAAGGTTGCAATACCAGTCAAGGCATTAACTGATATGTGAGGGTCCAAGGAAGGATTATCATCTTCTTGTGTATCATCAAGCAAATCGACAAGTTCCTCCTCATTGTTACTTACCTCCAGAACATGAATCTCCAATTTCTTATGTGTCAAAGCATGGGCAGGGCTGTAAGGTTCATCACAAAAATAGCAAAGGCCCTTTGATCTCCTCTCAATCATAAAAGCAGGAGTGAGTTTCTTATTAGAGTGTCGTTGGTTTGTCTGTGAGTCAGGTGGTTTGTTCAAAGGTTTCGGTGGAGGTAAAATGGCCTTTGTATTCGTATATGCACTCGGGGATTTAAGAGAAAATTTGGGCGGCATGTTTGAAGTAGAAGCGGACTCATACAATTTAGCTAAATGGAATGCCTTCCTTAAATCTTGGGGCTGAAACATTTTGACAGTCAGTTGAATATCCTTTTTCAAACCGCCTAAGAAACAACTTAACAAATGGTTGTCACTGAGATCCAATCGAGAAGTTATAACATCAAAGTGATCATGATATTCAACCACAAAACCAGTTTGCCTTAATTTCATAAGGTCCGACATCGGGTCATCATCGATCTCACCAAAACGATCTATCAATATACGGGTAAAGTTGGTCCAAGTTGGAAGGTGACCTGCTGGAAGAGTCTTAATAAAAGAAGTATGCCACTGCAGTACCTTTCCTTCAAAATGGATTACCGCTAATTTCACACGAAAATCTTCCGGAGTGCCGTCAATCGCAAAGAAAGTTTCACACTGATAAATCCACTGTTGGATTGCATCACCGCCAAAGCGTGGAAAATCGATTTGAGCCAAACGGGTGCCACAAGAATAGGTGGAGTTCGAGTTGCGGGCACCTCTAGAATTAGGACTGCTCCCTGAAGCATCATTCCCAGATTCAGAGGTCCGGTGTAAGGTCTCCAAGATGCGCCGATCAACCGATGCTTCAATTGCTTGCCGAATTGAAGCTGTAAGCTCAATTAAACGTTCGTCAAGTTTCGAAATAATTTTGTTCTCTAATCGCTCCTCTTGTTCGCGCATTGCTGCTTGAAGACGAGTTGCCTCTACCATAAGTGTCGATGGAACGTCCAAGCTGATACCACTGATATAGGAAGTTTAAGAATAGAAATTATTCGAAGAACTTCAAGGAATTAGGGATTCAAACTTGAATCTGAACCAGATAAATTGAAAAGAAGAAGGTTGTTTCTGTGTGTAACCACGTGTCTTTTATTTAAATCCCTATATCAATTTGTGTTTTGGGATTGAAAGAAGAGACGAGGGAGAGAGAGGAAGAAAAACTGATAAACTCTGACAATCTACATCAACTAGTTTTTAACGGTGTTAGTTTTTGAGGATTAAAATTAAAGTTTCTTTGAGAAGAATGACTAAAATGTACCTTACTTTGAAAGAAGGACTAAAACCAAAAACGCTTGATAGTATAGGGACTAAAAACATATTTAACCCAACATTTTTTGTGCTATTATCTAATAATATTTAGAATTCTATAGTTGATAATGTGTATTTTTCATTCTACTAAAACAAACCTTTAAATATGTTTAGAGATTCGTACTAATCGCACCTATGTAAAATAATGTATGCAACTTTTTTTATTTTCATAATAGTAAATAAATAAAAATAAGTAAAAAGAAACTATAAAAGACGAGTAAATAAATAGTCTCACTAAAAAAGTATAACGGATCTTATTCCTTTTAAATATTTCTACTTTATTTCTGCAGCACTAAACAACCTCTACTACTAGATTGAATAAATATATTTTATATTTGGAAAATGAACAAAATTACTATTTTTAATTAGTAAGTTTTGGGCCACATTTACAAGATTAATTTTAACTAAAATATAATTTTATAAAATATAATTAAGTTATATAATTATATAACTTAAGAATATATATTAACTTGACGAATATATGGAGCATATTATTAATTATTTTTTACAAATTTAAAATATACAAATTAAATGAAGCTATATTAGAACAGGTTAATTTAGGATAACTATAATATATATAGGGTTTGTTAACGGGCGTACGCCTGTTTTTCAGTTGGTACATTTTAGCAATGTGTACCGAGTTTTAGTAGACAAAAGTATCCTTATATAACATGGATTCTAAGTTTTAAGGTTAAGGATATTTTAATAATTTTCATTCTCAAAACTAAAAAAAAAAATCAAATCCTTACTCACCTCTCTCATTCCTCTCAACCCTTTCTCTTTCATCTCTCTCACTCAAACATTTTCTCTGTTAGCCCCAATTCAAAAAATCAGAAACACTTCTGGTTAAACAATCTTAAAAAAAATGATTTTATAATGAGTTTTCATTTTATAATTTTTGTCATATTTAATTTTATCCAATTTTCACAAGCATAAAGGAATTGATAATTGACCTAGAAAAGATCAGAAATACTCGTTAAATAATTTCTTACAAAAATATGATTTTATAATGAGTTTTCATTTTATAATTTTTGTCTTATCTAATTTTCACAAGCATAATGACATCAAAGGAATTAGTAATTGGTCCAGAAACACTCGTTGTTAAACAATTTCTTACAAAAAATGATTTTATAATGAGTTTTCATTTTATAATTTTTGTCGTATATAATTTTATCGAATTTTCACAAGCATAATGACATCCAAAGGAATTGGTAATTGGCTTGGAGGGTTTTTTTTAGAGATAATGATTCAACATATGATAAAATTAGAGAGGATAGTAAAGATGGTGAAATTGAAGAGATCTTGAATGAACCTTTGCCTGAAGGTGAATATGTCAATGACTCAACTATTTACAAAGGCAAATTGTTTAACGACAAGTATTTCTGATTTTCTCAATTGGGCCTTCAGTAAGCATGACAGAGAAAAGGTTGGAGTAAGAGAGATGAAAGAGAAAGGGTTGAGAGGAATGAGAGAGGTGAGTAAGGGTTTCGATTTTTTATTTTTTTTGTAGTTTTGAGAATGAAAATTATTAAAATACCCTTAACCTTAAAACTTATAATCTATGATATATAAGGGTATTCTTGTCTACTAAAACAAGGTACACATTTTTAAAATGTACCAACTGAAAAGCATGCGTACGCGCGTTAGCAAACCATATATAAAATCAAATTGTATATAAATGTTGCGAATATTATTTTATATGATTTTATGAGATTAAATTACGTTATTATTTTAACATAATAGTGAGAGTAGTACAATTAAAATAAGTTGGAACGTATGAGCCAATTCAGTTCATCATAGGTTTGAGTTAAGTTGGATTGAAAAATATTTTGAAATTTCAATGAGTCAATTGTGAACTTGATTCATTAAAACTCGACTCACTAGTTAAATCTCTGGTAAGTCAGATTGACTCACCAAACTCACATAAATTTTCTAACAAGTACTTTTAGTTTGGTTAATCATTTTACAAAATATTAAAACATCGTGTGAAATTATTTTAGTATAAATAATTAGACAACATGAAAAATTCACAAATGTATACTTAGTAACTCAAAGTTACTAAATATTTTGTTGAGACGATTTTGTGATGCGAATGAAATCTAATGTTTAATTGATCATAAATATAATTTAAAATCCTTCTCATTTATTTATATTTGAATTAGAAACTTTTTATTGAAAAAGAAAAAAAAACGTAATTAAGTGAGCTAATAAATCATCCTGTTTAACCCACCAACCCGTGGTGAGCCAAATTGGGTTTAAAATTTTTTAATTTGCTAATAAATGAATTGGGTTAGATTAACTCACTAAGTAGCCAGGTAGTAAGTCGAATCGGGTTGGACTGGATGACTGCATCTCTTAGTATAAAAAAGTTTTGTAGTTGATAAAATATTATTATGTACACAAAGCATTAGCCATTTCAACATTGAACAATTTGATTTTGTCCTGAAATAAGCATGAGATTTCAAATGCCGTGATAACTACACTACCATTGTACATGAAATAAACACTTCTCTCTCAAATCTGAAACAGTGTAATTTGAAAGAATCATAAAATTGCAGACACCATAAAACAAAATGAAGCATAAAACAATTAACAAGGATAACAATACTACATATGACAAGTCATAAAACATAGTAAGATGTAATTAGATTAGGTTTTCAGTAACCAACTTCATCATCCACACCTTCATCTCCAACTTCCTCATAGTCCTTTTCAAGGGCTGCAAGATCCTCCCTGGCTTCTGAGAACTCACCTTCTTCCATGCCTTCACTCACATACCAATGCACAAAGGCCCTTTTGGCAAACATGAGATCAAATTTGTGATCAATGCGTGAGAAAACCTCAGCCACGGCTGTGTTGTTGCTAATCATACAAACTGCTCTCTTCACCTTTGCAAGGTCACCATCTGGTACAACTGTTGGAGCCTGGTAGTTTATACCACATTTGAAACCAGTAGGACACCTGAAATTAGTCATCAAAAACATTCATTCACATTCTCTGTGAAAGACAAGTTATACATATATAAGCATCATAGTATGATGTTCTTCTAAGGAAATGTACTTACCAGTCTACAAATTGAACTTGTCTCTTTGTCTTGATATTTGAGACAGCAAGGTTTACATCTTTTGGCACAATATCCCCACGGTACATGAGGCAACATGCCATGTACTTTCCATGTCTTGGATCACACTTGACCATCATGCTTGTTGGCTCAAACACAGCTCTGGTGATCTCAGGCACTGATAGCTGCTCATGGAAGGCCTTGGCAGAAGATATAACTGGGGCATAAGATGAGAGCATGAAATGAATTCGTGGATAAGGCACAAGGTTGGTTTGGAACTCTGAAATGTCCACATTGATTGCACCATCAAATCTCAAGGAAGTGGTCAAGGAAGATATTATTTGAGATATCAAACGGTTCAAGTTGGTGTAAGTTGGTCTTTCTAATTCTAGTGATCTTCTGCATATATCATATATTGCTTCATTGTCCAAGAGCACAACTACATCACTGTGCTCAATAAGAGAGTGATTAGAAAGAACAGTGTTGTAAGGCTCAACAACTGCAGTTGATACCTGCATGTTAATAACTAGTTAACACCATTCCCACCACAATAAGGGCATTCTACTTTTGCATGAATTGAGGAACCCAATAATAACTTGAAGTGTCCAAAGCAATATATATATATATGTGAAACCATCATGTAATTTTACAACATCTCTTGGAGTATGCAACAAAATCATTTATTATTCAGATGCATTTGCAATTTGCATGATTTACTACTACACATAGTTTGTTTCACTAGACCTGAGGAGAAGGATAAATGATGAAGCCAAGTTTTGACTTTTTTCCATAATCTACAGACAAACGTTCGAGAAGCAATGATCCCAATCCAGAACCAGTGCCACCACCAACAGCATTGAAAACCAAGAAACCTTGCAAACCAGTGCAATTATCAGCTAATTTTCTGATACGGTCAAGGCACAACTCTTCAATTTCTTTTCCAACTGCAGCACATACACCACACCAAATTACTGATACTGGCAGATAGATAAAAAAATACCCAGTTATTCTTTTGATCAAATATGGAAATGTCTGACCTGTGTAATGTCCCCTTGCAAAGTTATTAGCAGCATCTTCCTTACCAGACATTAATTGTTCGGGATGGAAGAGTTGTCTGTAAGGACCACATCTTACTTCATCAATTACAGTAGGTTCCAGATCAACAAACAGTGCCCTAGGAACATATTGGCCACTTCCAATTTCACTGAAGAAGGTGTTGAAAGCATCATGTGCTTCAGCTGACCCATCACTGCAAACACAAGTTTATAATTACTATCTGTTGTGGCAAAAAGTAAAGAGAGAAATACTGCCATTGTATTTATTAAAAAAGCTTAATTAATAGTTTCTGAAAATGGAAATCTTTGAATACATTGAGGAATTTTTATTCACATTTTGTTTTCTGGGTTTGGAAGGTGAAGTTTATATCAACTTCACTTTTTTAGAAACCAATACATAGTTAACCATTGATTTTAACCTTCATTGACACCTAAATGCCATTGGTTAAGTAGAATTAGACTTGGATGAATATTCTTATTAATTCAATTTATACTGAATGTAAATAAAGAACTGTTATAGACTGTATTGAATAAAAAATTGAATGATGAGAGTTGTAAAATTATAGAAAATATATTGATGACAATTAATTTTGATTTTTAAAATATATTAAAAAATTATTAATATATTTTGAACAACCATTATATTTTAACAACTTTTTTATATAATTTTTTGACAACATTATGTGTCACTTTTTTATTGGTTTGTATATTTGAAATGCTCCAATCACAAGTTAGTACATAAATTGTTATAAAAAAGTTGTCAAAAAAGTTGTTAAAAAAATATTTTCCTATTTTTAATGTTCATAAAAAATAACAAAAAAAACCTAACAAAGGGAATAGAAAGCAATCTTAATGGTAAAGGATTTCTAGTTGTTTCAAGGAAATGAAAAAAAAATCACAATATCTGAATAATAGTTATGAATGTGTATTGATCATGTATATATACTTATTGGAAAAGAAAATTGTAGAAGGAAATAACGAATTTTAGAAGAGTTGATAGAAAATAATACATGATGTATGATGAGAGAAAATGGAATAAAAATTGAATCACAGAGATTGATTTTAAAGAAATTGCCACATATTATATTTCAAAATTGGTAGAAATAGGAGAAATTGATGTATATAAAGAAAATTGAAGAAAAGAAATGATGATAAATACAAGACCTGGGCATTGTTCCATCAGGTTGAATGCCATGTTCAAGGCAATATAGCTCCCAGCACGAATTACCAACCTGAATTCCAGCTTGTCCAATATGAATGCTTATTATTTCTCTCATATTCCAACACTCTCTTTCCTTCTATGATTGTGTTTAACAATGTAAAACACTAATCAAAAGCAATAATCACAATTTCAAGGGAATAAAACTGTTAATTGCTGGTGGGAAGGGAATACAAAATAGTCCAGAAATCACACAAAAAGAAGAAAAAGGAGAAACTCTGATTTTATCCCTTCCTCTCTCTCTCTCTCTCTCAACGTAAATGTAATTAGGGCATGAAGTTCCAATCAAATGCTATAAGCACTGAGTTTTACAGATGATTAAATCCTCAAATCAATGAACGGTTTTGATTAATATTAACTGGGAACCAGTCATTTGGCACCGATTGATTGAATGAGTTAATTTATTTTTATTCTAAATATTGAATTTTATTTTAATTTTGTTTACGTATTTTTCATTCATTATTGTTTGTGTTGGTCTCACTAATTCAAGAACAAGGAGAACCAGACTTATACATTTAATGAGATTCAGATGAGTTTCATACAAACAAAGAGTGTGTCGAATATAATTTAATTGAAATATGCATCATTAAATTGTTTATATATGAAATATATGTTTTTCATTTATGATGATAAAATTTGAAAGAATGACAATTAATTAAAGTTATTTAGATAATGTTTCTAAATATAGCTGTTATATAGTATACTACATAACGAATTATAATTGAATGATAATGTCAGAAAATTATGTTATTAGTAATAATATATAAATTGCATAGTTAAAACATCCAATTAAATTCATCTTAAAAGCAAAAGAATGTGTTTGTGTTATTTGTAAAATCCTATATAGCGATATTAGTATTTTCAACTAGTATGTTATGAGAAGAGTCTATAGTAATTGTGTGGAAGAGTTTTTTTTTCTCCCATTAGGAAAAACCTTCGTTTTAATCTATGTGAAATTTTAAGAGTTTTAAGAAAGTTTTAAATATTTTATAAATTTAAATATTTTAATTGAATTTTTATTAAATGGTTTTGTTTAAGTGTTTATAATATTTTTTATATTCATCTAAGTACTCTATTGTTTGATTTTTGTCACATGACCATTACTTTCATTCTTTTCATCACCCATTCATGGATTAACTCACTTTTTCTCTCTCCAATTTACTCTTAATGCAAATAAAGACATGAAAAACATGCTAATAATCGAAGGAAAGAAATACAAAAAATTATACATAAAAGTAAAAAGAAGAAATTCACAAAAGATCCAAAGAAAGATTCAAAAGTGGGAAGTTTAGAAAATTAAAAAACGAAATAAATAATAAACTTTTAATCTTGTAAAACTCTTAAATATTATAAAATATTTCTTGATTTTAGAATATTCTATAATCGAAGATTCACCAAGAGTCATGTTGGACAAAATATACATAATTAGGAATGTCAAATAAAGATATATTAACCATGAGTGTAACGATGGTTTTAACTATTTTATATTACTTTCAACTTCTCTAAGTGTCACATGTACTTCTTAGAGGTGTAATGACTGGTTTCCTTAATCTTAAGAACTACCACGTGACATTTCCTAATTTCAAGGAACCACTCATGTGTAAGAAAGAATTAATTAGAAGTCATTGTTAAACATATGATTAGTTGAGTAAATTTTAACTTAAGTAGTTTATGTCGTGAAATTTCCTATATAAAGGATCCTATGTTCATATTGTAAAAATCACCCTTGAATAATATATGAAGTCCCTTCTATAAGATATATCTTTTTTAGTCTTGAGAGAATTCTTCTCTTGCTTTAATTCTTATCTTGCAAAGATTTTTGAAGTGGCAAAACCTCGTACATTTATTTAAATCAGGAATAACATAAGAAGGGATATTTGAATTATGTTATCAATTTTACATTTGACACTTTTTTTTTTTGCAAATATTGTTTGATAAGTGATACTTAAAATAGTTTGTGTTAAGTAATTAGTTGATGATAATTGTGTATGATAAATGCAATAGACACAATCTTATTTCTTAACTAATTTACTTGTGTAAACGTTTTTATTATCACTAGTACAAAACCAGCATATTACGTCGGTTAATTTTGGCTTTTAACGACCAATTTGCGACCAACGTCATAGCGAGTGACATAAATTTTATATCGAATATCACGAAACGACGTTAATAGGATAATTTGACGTCGAGTCGATCGATAATTGACATAAACCTAACATCGATTTTGAGCAACGATGTGAGATTATGTCAGTTAGTAAAGAGAATGACGTTCAATATTTGAATAAATATTTATACTTATAGTAAGATTTTTTGTCTTATGTACAAGGAAAGTGACGTAAAGTTAATGTCGTTACGGAAGATAACGGATGTAATGTTCACGTCAAAGTTCAAAGAGAACGTCAATTTTTGAGTAATATTTGAATAAATGTTTATATTTAAAGGAATATTTGACGTCAAGTATAAGGGGATGGACGTAAGGTTAACGTCGAACTTGTCGATATTGGACGTTACTATCGATGTTTGAACGTCGAATGGTGTATACTTCGACATTACCTTCAGTGTTTTACACTAAACATGTGAAAGAACTTAGTCAAATGTAATGGTTTAAATTTGACTACGAAAATTAAAGGTTAAAGATCAATGAATTCCAACCTTAGGATATAAAATTTCAAGTTGTTGTCATCTGGTCCTAGTCACAACTCTAAACAAATTTGAAACATTTGAAACATTAGAAACATAAGTTAATATATTAATATCATAATGAATTGATAAGAATGAATGTAATACTTATGTTTGTATCAAGGACTTCAACTCCGCTTCAATCTTCCTATGAAGAGAACAAAATCATACAACTTGTGCTTTTTTTGAAATGATCACCATGAGTTGCCAATGACCCCTGTCATGTACCAACAACTAGTGAGTTAGTTTATTGATTAAAATTTGATAAAAGTTGACAATATTGGGAAACACATACGCATCAGTGTATGGTGCGATATATATCTCTCTGTTAGACTCAATCATCCATGTTTGAATATATGATTTTCTAAAATATAATGTGTTTCCAGATGGTTGAATGGTCTGAGGTTCAAGAAAGCCATAAACTGACGCCCGACCTGATTCAACTACGATGGTGTCCATGTACCTGTAAGAATAAAGTTAAGTATATTTATTAAAAAGTAGTAATACTAATATACAAATTGGAAAATAACAAATAAAAAACTTACATGCACCATAGTTGTATGCATGAAATGTTGAGCATTTTTTCTCTACCAATGATCTCATATGCATCATCAAATTAATATACAATGGAACATGGCACTCGAGGTCAAATGTTCTTAACTCCCACAACATCTCTACCGGTCCTTTTCTCAACTTATTTAATCTGGAGGTCAATATGGATATAGCATCATGGTCTTCTGCTTCCCCACGAGCCTCATTCACAGGTTGAGCAATTGGTTGTTTCTTAGGACGGTAGACCTACAACTCACATTTACAAAAGTTAGGTGATAACGGTTGAAAAACCGTTATTTTTATACTTAATTTTGATATTAAAAGCACCATTTATGACTTAGAAACTAGCTTGAAATCATGCTTTTGTTTAAGTTTTGAAAATAAGAGAGTTGGATGGGTTTTATGCTTCATTTTCCTTGTTTTGACAAGAATGAAGATGAATTGGATGAAAGAAGTTGAAGTAGCAAGGAGTTAGAACCCAGAAAAGACAGAAACAGTACCATACCCAACAGTAGGATGCGGGAGAATCCAAACTGAACGGTTAAGAACCCAGATCGAACGGTTACTATATTGACCGAACGGTCAGATCAAGGAGAAGACAGAGATCGAACGGTTCATAACAGAGACCGAATGGTGTGAAGGTGGTGGAATTAGGCCGAACGGTGTGAGCAAGAAAGACAACTACCGAACGATGTAACTGAGGACCGACGGTTTGTGAGAAGAGAGGTTGAATAAAGTGGTAGAAGTCATGCCGAACGGTCAACAGTGTAAGATCGATCGGTCAAAAGTGAAACCAAACGGTCATGCGTCATTTGAGTGTTGCAGCTACCGCTGAGCGCCGATTTGGGGCGTTGAGCGCCGACGACATGGGCTTGGACCTGTTTTCTGTTATTTTTATGGGCTTGGACTTGTTTTCTGTTATTTTTATGGGCTTGGACCTGTTTTCTGTTATTTTTATGTTATATTTAAGGACTTGCACGTCCTAGGGATTGTATCTTTTGATGGCTTGAGCATAGAAACACATTTTTCACCCCTTGGGGGAAGATTTGGGGATGCGGGAGTTTCCTCTTCTCTTTCTAGGGTTTTTCTATATCATTCATTCTTTCATTCCATTGTTCATATAGTTTCTCCATGATAATGAAGAGCTAAACCTTATTTGTTGTTGGGAAAGATGTAACCTCTTAACTCTTATGTATTGAATTGATTCTTGATTATATATGCTTTACTTCATTAATTGTTAGGGTTTTTCCTCTTTTCTCTTTGCATGCTTTGTTTAACTCATTCAATTGCATGATCATTGATTTTGTCGATATGGACACATAGGGGGAAATTCTCCCGGAAGCAATATTACCTAGACATAGGAATAGGAGGATCGGTTGCCTTTAAGCTTCTATGCGAATGTAATGCATGAGTAATTGCTAGAGAGACAAGACATTGTGAACTAGTAATTAGGATTAGGCTTTCTTCACCGAGACATCGGATTTAAGTTAAATTAGAAAGTGGCCTTAACATTAATGAAGAAGACGAATTCATATATGCATGAGAGTAAACTATGTGAAATCTAAACCCCAACAACAATATTATCAACTTCATTCATTCATTCTTGTGTTTAGCCTCAATTGATCAAATTGCATTCATGTTTATTTTTATTGCATTTGCATTCAAAAACCCCAAAATTTGTTGTTTAGATTCTTAATTAGTTGAGTAATCACATAATTGTTTAGTGTCGTGAGTCTCTTGGGAAATGATACTTGGTCTTACCATTTATTATTACTTGATACGATTCGGTACACTTGTCGAGGTCTTAACAAGTTTTTGACTCCGTTTTCGAGGATTAAAAATTTGTTTATCATTAGGAATCATTTAATTATAACTTGAAGATTTGAGATAATAAAAAGAAGAATATAATATCGTTGGTGGGCCAAAATATGGCATGATCATAACTTTAGGCCAAGCTATAAATGTACCTAAGCCCTCCCCCGCGAATTGGATTTCAGATGTAGGCATTGGCACTCCATCTTGGGGTCTCTTGAATCATTAATCATTATCTGCGCGTGAGTGGGCAATAAAGGAGCACCGTGAATGGTCTGGCCTCCTGCAATCTGTCATCCCACGACCACTACGCGCGGAGGATCCTCATCAACCAAAAACTATTACTGAATATTGTAATCAGTACAATATGCAATAGAGCATGAGCCTTTGGTGCTCACACGAGGTGCAGTAGGATCATCCATAGGGGCGTCCTCCTATTGTGATTGTTGTTGTTTCTCTTATTGTTGTTGTTGTTGTTATTGTTGTTGCTATTGTTGGGTGATCATCGCAAGTTTTTCTTCGAGCATTCAGAAGTGTTCACCCATGCTTTCCTCTAATTTGACTTGCACATGTTCCCTGATGCTACTAACGATTTCATGAGTCACGGCTTTTGTGCTTCTTTGTTTAGGGCCAAAGTAGTCCCTCAATCCAATTGCTCCTCCAACAACACGCACACGACATGGACGGTCTAGCCGACATGTGGCTGCTACTAGCAGGTCCTCCCTGCCTTGTGCCACAAATGTGCCTTGACTCTGTTGGTCAACCAAGTCATCCTGCATATCATAATGAAGCTAGACACATTAAAAAGTTTCTTACATAATTTTTTTATGAACTATGGTAATCAGTTAAAAGTTTCCACTTACAATTCTCTAGGATATCTCCTGAGTAGACTAGGATGTAAAATGGCCATTGGACTTTGTCTGTGCAGCCTTCCACAATTCATGTCTGGCCGATGGAGGTGCTAGATCAGGTGACTCAAGACCTAACTCCTCAGCGCAACCTTTTCTCATCTTTCTCTCTAATAATGCATAACCACCATGTGACAATACGTGTGGTGTATCATTAAGCTTCTGCCTCTATTGGGCGGTTATCCTTTTCACCTATGAAAAAATGAAAATCATTAAGCATAAATCACAAATTAACATCTTGTGTGACTAGAGCAAAATATTAAAAAACATACCTACCACTCATGAGTAAGTCTAGATTCTTTAAACTGCACTCACTCCTCCTTAGTTATTTTATATTTTGTACAAGGAGTGTCAATCTATTTAGAGCCAAAGACGTATTGACATGTCATTCTCATCTTGAAGTCCCTCCACGGACTGCAATGTGGGATAAAATCTTCTTCCTTATCCTCTCATCATTAGGGATATCCCAATTTTCCTGTTAAAAAAAAATTAATGCTAAAGCATGATCAACAAAAATAAGTTAATGATGGAAGTAAAACATCTTAAACATACCAAAATATCCTGCCATAGTAGATTTTTATCAACCTGTGGGACATCATCCCAATAGGTAGCGATAATAGGGACATGTGCTTTTGTCATCACGCCCAAGTAACTCTTGTACGATGTTGCATGTGCCCCAATAGGCACAAATGTTCGGGATCAAACTCCACCATCACTAGTTTCTCATTAACCCGGCGAGATGTGGCATAACCATCCGAGTCACAGATCTACCCCCTCCTCCCGTCAGACTTGATCCAGAGCTCGTCATACCTGTTTACAAAGTGTTAGTACATTATAGTTGGAACAGACAAAATAAATAAATTGTACAAGTAATTAAAACAATGTTAAGACACCTATTTATCCCATATGCCTTCATTGTGATCACATCGAGTTGTATATATTTCATTGGGTACATCATCAACCTTATTTTCAATGGTTCTTGATGAGAAGGAGCTCGTCTCAAGTATATCTAGAGAGTCTTCATCATTAGTTGTGTGCATGGCTCTGCCTTCCAAAACCACTGACCATTTATGATTCATTGGGTCAGTGACATAGAATATTTGTCTTGCTTGACTGACCATTTTAAACTCTACTTTTATCGTCTTCCTCCTTTGAATAGAACAAGTAATTGTTTATGTAATAGCCACCGAAAGTTATCACATCAGTATTAGGTCCACGAGCTAGTCTCAATAGATTTTCAGAAACATTCGGAGTCGCAAAAATCTTTTTCTTAAACCAAGCTAAAAAGGATTTGTTATGTTCATTAAGTGTCCACTTTTCACTCATATGTGGATGTGCTGACTTAATTTCATCAAATGTGTTGTGAAATGTAAGGAATAACATCCTCTGTGTTGTTTAAAATGTACAAATGTGCTTGATTAACTTCTTTTCCACTAACACTTTCAATCCTTACTCCTCGAACTCTCTTTCCTTCACGTCTGATCACATGTCTTTTCTTTGTAAGTCCTATTGGGTCACAACTTGGTATATAACTTGAGTAGAATTTCATGGCTTCCTTTGCAATGTAGCGCTCTATAATCGAAGCTTCCGGTCTCAATTGATTCTTAACATATCCCTTTAAGATCTTCATGTATCTTTCAATCGGGTACATCCACCTCAAGAAAACCGGCCCACATATTCAAATCTCTCTCACTAGATGGACAATCAAATGAACCATGATATCAAAAACTGAGGGTGGGAAATATATTTCCAATTGGCATAATAGTCTAATGGCCTCATCGCTGACCCCGTATCAAAAACAACCTAAAGATAAAAGAAAAACAATCGATCAACCATAGAAATGAGAACCAAATGACATTACAAAGACAGAAACGACTTACAAATAACCTTCTTTCTTTATCGCAATCGTCCACCAAGAAGAAAGTTCAAGCAGAAATGGAACCACAAACAAACAATGAGACTGTGTTTTGTTTTTACATTCAATAAAAAACTTTCATGTCGCATACAACAAAAAGTTGACGTTATATTTAAAAACAACGTCGAAGTCCCAAACCATTAGACGTTTTCTCTTAAAACAGCGCGCCTTTTTTATTAATTTTTTCTTATAAATTGCAAAGGTTACGTCGAATTTGAAGGGGCTTAGACGTAGTATTGGAAGCCAAAAGTTTCTACCTTTTTATTTCTTTTTAGTTTTTTCTATTAAATACGAGAGCATTAATAGAACGTCGAGTTTGTTGGAATTCGACGTTTTGTTCTTCCGCCAAAAAGTACCATACTTTCGGATCTTTTTTCTTTTCTACCCTCCCATTGAACGTCGTAGGCTGTCGGGTTGAGATGTGAAGGGAATTGAAGTACTTGGGAGCATTAATTGTGTGCTTTGTAGAACGTTGTATTCGATGGGGCTTGGACGTTTTTTTTCTTCCGACAATAGCAAAATGTGGCGCTCTTATGATTCTTTTTGCTTTAAAATCAGACATGAATTTTTTTCTTTGTACTTTTTCCTTAATCAATTCAAGTTAGAAATGTACTGAAATTTGCACTTTTAAACCAGTGATCAGTTTTTTATCAACATCAGAACAACATAATCTTCTCTTCTCAACTAGACTGAGGGTTAGTCCACATAACAATGCAATCAACATTCACAATTCACATATCGTTTACTAAAATAAATCTTCATTTCATTTAAAACTAAAACCGAAGCAGTACATAAAACCAGAGGTGACTTAATGCCATGATTACAAAATATAAAAAAAAATCCACATAGAAAAGTAGTCCCTATTCTTACGAAGAAGGTTCCATTCAATCTTCATCAGTTGACTCATCATCAGAATCTTCAGTTTCAAAGCCAATGTCATTCTTGTTTCCCTTCTTCTCCATTCTGAAAATAACATCTTCAACTCTCTCATCCCTTTCAGACTTCTTCCTAAATTGATCAACAACATATTTCCCAAAATTAGTTTGTGGAATGAAGGCAGTATGATCTGCAGCAGGAGTAGGCGTACTTCCAATAGTTAACTCATCTCTGAAGAACCATTTATTCATAGTCCTTTCCAGCCCAATAGAAAGTGTGACTTGTTGCACACAAGTCTGACTTCTTGAGATACATCTACTCCTTGGAGTATCAACACCTGGCTGATAAATACTCCATATGGCATTTTATGTTCATATTTATGACTTGCAGCGATCATACGGTCTTTTAGTACCGCAACCCAGTTGGTTGGGATTCTAGTCTTGATAGCATTCAATAGAAATAGATCTTTTGTTGATATTTTGTCCTCAACAAATCTTCCAGGCAGCAGTAGCCAAGTCAGGACATAAGCAATCAATTTATCCTCCTTGTTTAAGCCATCATGTAGGTACCGCTTATCCACTGTGTACCTTCGTGGATATCTTAAGCAGTTTATATATATATCTCTCTTTAGCTTTCAGTCTAGTAGTATGTGACCAAACATTATTGTCAATAGTAATGTTAACACTTTTGACCCTTGAGTGAATGACCTCATTTACAACCCTCAAGTTTGTGTAGAAAACCTCTACCAAATCTGGATAGCAATCTCCTTTCATCTAGACAAAATCAGTAAGCCCTTGATATGCAATCCATTCTTGAAAAAGGAACCCTTCTTTCTTGAACAATTGCAGGTCCAGATACTTGTGAGGAACTACATATTTTATAACTCCCCAGAATAAAAACTTCCCTCGGATCTCTTCATCAATTATCCATCCAGATGGGTTTGCTTTTCTTGTAACCCGGGCAACCTTCTGTTTTCTTCTAGATGATGATGATGAAGAAACCATGTATGGATAGAATTCTTGGAACGTCTTTTAGAATCTAGTACTTTTTAACTTCTCATTTCAGAATCTAATTTAGGGTTTCTTAGGGACTTGGCAATGTTGAGAGAGGATTCTTTTGGTTCTTGGTTCTCTGATTCTTATCAACGATTAATATCTTTGTGACAAATATTTAATTTAGGGTTTCTTAGGTGCCTTAAACATTTATACCTATACTGTGGCGTTTCCATATTTGTCTTATGAACCATAAGTAAAATTTAAAAAAGTCGAGACGGACGGGCAAGGTCATCAAAGAGACTTGTCAGAATTTTAGGAACAACAAAAATTTTCTTAAGGACCAACGATATGTTAACAAAAATAAATTGTATTTTTCTTATCAAAGATTAACATCTTTGTGGTGAATCTTTCTTTTAGGGTTTCTTAGGAGCCTTAAAAATTTATACCTATATATAGGGACACCAAATACATATGTAGACATTTTGGAAGTCATAAATTTGCATTTGCAATGTTGAGAGAGAATTCTTTTGGTTCTTGGTTCTCTGATTCTTATCAAAGATTAACATCTTTGTGGTAAATATTGCTTTTAGGGTTGCTTAATTAAGTGCCTTAAACATTTATACATGTACTGTGGCGTTTCCATCTTTGTCTTATGAACCATAAATAAAATTTAAGAAAGTCGAGACGGACGAGCAAGGTCATGAAAGAGATTTGACAGAATTCTAGGAACAACACAAACTTTTTTAGGAACCAACTATATGTTAACAACTTTTGACAATATATTATGTCACTATTTTATTGGTCTGTACATTTGAAACGGAGTGATCACGACTACCACATAAGCTTTTATTAAAAAAAACTCAAATTTAAAAAGTCGACGACAATCAAAGATCAAATGAACTCTTAGAACAAATTTTATTGGCCACATTGAGATAAATTATTTTGAATAATTTAATAATTATAATTAGTTATTAGTATAAATGATTATGATATAAAAAAATATTATGAAAAACATTATTAGGAAAATACTATGAATAACATTATTTGCATTTCTTAATTTATAACGCTTTGAATCGATTCTTTATTACTTAGAATTGATTATATTATCTTAGCAAAATTGAGAGTGAAATTATATGAATATAGAGGGGCACATCAAACTTTTTAACTTCAAGCCCTCCAAATCCCACCTTCTTCGCGAGTGATTCAAAAGTAGACAATTTATGGGGGGCGGGACGTCAATTTTTCTTATATGAATCAAACTCAAATTAGTTATTTTTTTTTAATGATGTGTGAACGTCAAATTCAGAGGGGCTTCGACGATCAGACGAGATAGTTAGTAAGCATAATTACACGATGTACCTCATCAGTTCATCTATAAATATTGCATCCATCACGTAATCCCTTGCTTCCTGTTTTCATATTGAACATATTAGGATTCATGTTTTTATCTCCTTGGCATTTTCCTTTCCTTAGATTTCAAAACATGTATGTTCTTTAAATTTCAATTTGCTCGGTTGAATGTCAAAGTGCCTCATTCATGTCTCAGTTCATATGAAAGTGGCCTTTGATATTCAAGTGAACAAAATGCTTTTTACAATACAGAAATGTTTAAGTTATCTCACTGAAAGGAAAGTACTTAGGAAAAAGAAATATGGTTCACAATATGTTTAATGCTGAAATAATTTTATGATCTAAAATAATTATATAAAGAAGATGTTCAACTTCAACATTCAACTATGTATGAATCGTTTTTTAAATTGTCTTGGAGTTGTCTTCTACCATTATATTTCAAAGCTATTTGATTTCTTATGGTGGAAACAACTCCAAGACAAATTAAATTTATAATGTTGATGTCGAATGTTAAGTGCATTCGATGCGAAAGACTGCTCAATGACATGTCTACGTTTAGTCAGCAAGGAGTTCATAAGAATCCAAAGAGATTTTTTACTTTTTCACTGAATGATGTTTGAACGTTTAATTCGGCGGGGCTTCGACGTTCAAAAAGTTAATGTCAAATATTTGTGCTCAAGGACGTCCTATATTATTATTCATCATAGAAATGTATATGTTTAGTCAGCAAGGAGTTCTTAAGAATCCAAAGAGATTTTTTACTTTTTCAATGAATGATGTTTGAACGTCGAATTGTGCGGAGCGTCGATGTTCAGGAAATTAATCATGTGTACTGCTTTTAAAATGATTTAATTTTCCTTCGCGGATCATCTAATTTTTTGTATTTTTTTCTTTTTAATTTTTAATCATTCATTGGCACGTCCGACTCTATGGAGCAGTGGGACATTAATGGTGTGTCTTTCAACCTTTTTCTTTGTTTTTCTATCACTCTTTCAAGCTCTTCACCATGACAAAGAATCAAACCACAAGGAAATTACTCGCTTTGGTGGACTTGAAAGAGATGATAGCGAAACAGAGAAGAAAGGTAACAGATTATTACGAGATATTTGGTGAATGAAGGTTGTAGCGTTGTGAAAGGGTGCGAAATTTAAATCTCTCAACCTTTTTCTTTGGATTTCTATTACTCTTTCAAGCTTTGCACAAAGAATCAAACAACAAAGAAATGACTCGTTTATGTGACCTTGGAAGAAATAATAGAAAAACAAAGAAAAGAAGTTAACAGATTGTTAGGAGAAATTTTATGAACGGTGTACAGGTTATCAAAGTCTCCGAAATTGTATTTATAGAAGAAAAAAAAGAATTAATGCGCCAAACTACTCCAATGCCAATCATGTTAAATTACAAAGTGGTTAGTCGTTAATATACAATGGGACGTCCATTTTGAAAATATTCGACATCCTCTGTAGGGTATGTCTTTTAAATGTTTTGAAGGAGTTTATGAATTTTATGAATGTTGTAGCGTTTTGAAAGGTCTTGGAGTTGTTACAAGTTAACACAAAGAAACCTTGGAGTTGTTAAAAGAAATTTTATAAATGAATGTCTACATAAATAATTACTATTGGGAAAGGCCTGATATGGGCTTCAATAATAAAAGACAGTCTACTTAAATGATATATGGGAAAATGCAATTTGTTGCTATAAACAAAGAGGTTGAGGTCAATTTCTTTAGACTTCCAAAGTGTCTTTTTGGTTTAATTCTTTTTTCTTTTAATCCAACAATAAATGTCGGATTCCTTGGGCAAATGACGTATTATATGTTATCTGAAGGCAAAGGTCGCTCTATTTTTTCTTTTTCCTTTTTATTTGTTGGTTTAAAGAAAAACAAATTATTTTTGGATAAAAAACGTCGAATTGGAGTTTGAGTGCATATCCTACTATTTTGAACATATTACGATTCTCAAGAAAATATATTTCAATTTAAGAGTTTGAGTGCATATCCTACTATTTTGAACATATTCCTAAAATAGTTCCTTCATGACAATTTTTTTTATCTCTCCATGAGTACAAATCCTTAAGTATATTATCTCTAAAGCTTTCACATAGGCTTTTCTTATTGATCAGACACTTCCTATAAGTAATGTGTTTAGACGATATAGACTATAGAGAAACATTGTTGCATATGTTCTTAATTTAAGAAGACTTAGTATTAGCACTTGGAAGTTTATGTAGCTTCTTATATAAAGTCTTATGTTTTCATTTAATTTGAGCAAGTTGTTAGACATTTCAGGTAGGCACTCCCCCTCCTGAAAAGATATTTCATTTAATGTTTATTGTTAAACTTCAAAACTTGAGTTGTTAGACGGTCTAGTCTCTCTAAGCAATCTTGTCTTTATATCAGTTTTCATATTTTCTAACTTCTTTGCTCCTCATTCAATAAAAGTCAAAAAGATATTGTTTCGCTAGGATTTTCTATCAAATTCATACAACATAAGCATGTAAATGATATATAATTTTAAATAAATTAGACACTTATAACTTTTTTTTCTTGTCTTTTGTGTAGTGTGAACTTAGAGTATGAGATGTTATGCTTGAACCTGTGTTTGGATAATACAATGTAATCAATCATATCAAGTGTGAGTCATATAAATGTTGGATTTGAAGAACAACTCAAGAAGTTGTTCTGATAATGATGTTTGATAAAGATTATGTTGAAGATGTATTGTTTGTTATAACTTTCATTTAATGTGTTTGTAAGTCGTGCACATTAAGGTAATCACAAGATATTCAATTTAATACAACCTAATGTTAACCTTAATCACAAAAATTGGTTTTCAAAAAAAGGTTTTAAGTATGATTTTAATCGACTAAGGTTTTGTGTTTCTTGATGTGTTTTCAAAACAAGATAATTAATTATTAGTTTTGATAATAGATTAAAATAGATAACAAAAAATGTATTTTTAACTTGTCTTAAAGAATAATCCATTAACAACTGTAATAATTGATTAATATTGTTTTAAGTTTTTTTCAAAAATAAATAATGATAAAAAATAATTGATTAAATGTTTAAGTCATTGATTAAAACAGAATATTTATAATTAATATTCATTGAGAATAATCTATTAAAACCTTATTAAAGTAATCGATTAAATGCATATAAATCAATTTTTATGTAGTGTTTTGAAAACTCTATGAATGGAACCCTTGATTCACTCTTAAGACATATGACCATGCTTTACATTGCATAAATACAAAACGTTTAGAGAGATCATTTGCTGTTTTCATTTGCTTTTAGAGTGCTTTCTGATTTTTGAACAATGTTTTCAATTATCTCTTGGTTATCACAATGAGTAATAAAGATTGTGTATTCCTACTGAACTTCTCTTATAATTATTTCTTTTGTGTAACTAGTAATATACTTTCATCTCTATGTTGGATTAATTCTAGATTATTTTTTCTTAAAATGTATTTCAAGAGTTGAATTATTGTTTTCTCATATGTTTCAATAATTGGCTAATTGTATTTAGAAGTTTATTTCATTGAGTTGAATGAGTGAATATGTAATTTATTGTGATTTGAATAATATAATTTTAATGTGTAATCTTTCGGACTCTTTCAATGTCTTTTCCATATTATTATTGTATTAAATTTTTGTGTAATTTTTTTCGATCTTAATTCCACAATTGCATCTACTTGTATAATAAGATTAGTTTTCAAAAGCCTTTAAAAAAATCTTTAAAAAAAATTAAAAATCATTTTACTCTGAGTTAATTTAGCTTACCTCGTATTCTTTTCCAACATAAAACACAATCACAACAATATTTTCTTACAATGATAATTTGTCCCTCTCATAGAATCCTTCACACATAGTTCTTAATTCCAATATTTTAAAAACAAACTACACATAAAAGAACATATTATATGACTAAATTAATTGTAATGTTTTCCTTTTCTCAACCCCACAATCAACTCTATTAATCAAGAACCAATAAATATATATATATATATATATATATATATATATATATATATATATATATATATATATATATATATATATATATATATATATATATATATATATATATATATATATATATATATATGGGGATTTACTAACGCGCGTACGCCTGTTTTTCAGTTGGTACATTTTAGTAATGTGTACCAGATTTTAGTAGACAAAAATACCCTTATATATATGGATTCTAAGTTTTAAGGTTAAGGGTATTTTAATAATTTTCATTCTCAAAACTAAAAAAAAAAAAAAAACCCAAACCCTTATTCACCTCTCTCATTCCTCTCAACCCTTTCTCTTTCATCTTTCTCACTCCAACCTTTTCTCTGTCATTCCTACTGTAGCCCCAATTGAAAAAATCAAAAACACTTGTCTTTAAACAGTTTGTCTTTGTAAAGAGTTGAGTCATTGACATATTCACCTTCAGGGCAAAGGTTCATTCAAGATCTCTTCAATTTCATCATCTTTACTAACCTCTCTAATTTCATCATCTGCATATGTTGAATCATCATCTCTAAAAAAACCCCTCCAAACCAATTACCAATTCTTTCGGATGTCATTATGTTTGCGAAAATTAGATAAAATTATATACAACAAAAATTATAAAATGAAAACTCATTATAAAGTCATTTTTTGTAAGAAATTGTTTAACAACCACTGTTTCTGATTTTTTCCAGGGCAATTACCAACTCCTTTGATGTCATTATGCTTGTGAAAATTAGATAAGACAAAAATTATAAAATAAAAACTCATTATAAAATCATCTTTTGTAAGAAATTGTTTAACAGCGAGTATTTCTGATTTTTTCCAGGTCAATTACCAAATCCTTTATGCTTGTGAAAATTGGATAAAATTAGATAAGACAAAAATTATAAGATGAAAACTCATTATAAAATCATTTTTTTGTAAGATTGTTTACAAGTGTTTCTGATTTTTTCAATTGAGAGGAATGAGAGAGGTGAGTAAAGATGAAAGAAAATGAGTTGAGAGGAATGAGAGAGGTGAGTAAGGTCTTTTTTTTTTTTTAGTTTTGAGAATAAAAAGTATTAAAATACCCTTAACCTTAAAACTTAGAATCCATGATCTATAAGGGTATTTTTGTCTACTAAAACCCGGTACACATTGCTAAAATGTACCAACTGAAAAACAGGCGTACCCGCGTTAGCAAATCCACATATTATATATATATATATATATATATATATATATATATATATATATATATATATATATATATATATATATATATATATAAAGCATCATATCTATTTACTTTAACACCACCACTACATTAAAATAATATAAAATATTTAAATATAAACAAATTATTTTCTCTCTAAACCAAAAAAAATAAATGTATGGATTTCATTTTCCTTTTCCTAATATTCCTCTTCAGTTCAATTCAGGAGTAAAAAGGCAAATCTCTTATTAATTCCCTTTTATTTTCCTTTTGTTGTTGTTTAAACCATCCAAGCACACAGATAAGTGTTTTCCACTATCTTCATTGTTTTTTTCCTAACAGGCAGAAAAGAAGATGAAAGCTGCAATCGGAAACCCCAAAGGAGTGGCTCTCATAATCGGAGATAACAACGTTAGAGGTTCTCTTCAGTTTCTTCAGCACCCCAATGGTCTCTCTTTCTCTCTTCATATCTCTGAGTCTATATTCAGTTTGGAAAGATGATTTGCTTATTGGTCTTGTTCATTGTGATTGTGTAGGGACCACTCATGTCACAGGGAGAATAACAGGGTTGTCCCCAGGATTTCATGGCTTCCATATTCATGCTTTTGGTGACACCACCAATGGCTGCAACTCCACTGGTTCTCTCTTCTCTTCATCATTGTTTATCATCAAACTTGTACAATTCCTCTTCCACCCACCTTTTCTAGCAAAATTCAAAGGAAGGTTTACAATTGTAAACTTCCAAGACTGAGAAAGAAGAGTTAAAAAACAAGGGTGACAGAAATCCTGAATTCATTTTGAATTGACTTGTTTTGTGTGTGTAGTTGGGTTATAATTCTATTATTGAACCTACTAGAAGAAAGAAAGAAAAAAGAGTTTAATTTGAATATGGAGAGTCTTATGAGTTTTATTTTTTACATTGAAATCCAATCATGCTTTGTTGTATAACTAGAAGATGTTAACCTTTGTAATGTTTCTTTGCAAGTTATATATATAGAGTCATTTATGATTTGTTGGTGACGTAATATTAACTTAAACTTGTGAAATGAAGTCATTTTTTTTTTCTTTCAAATAATCTATAAGCTAAACATGCAACTTTCTGGTTAATTTTTTCTTTGACTTCTTTGCATCAGGTCCTCATTTCAATCCATTGAAGAAGGATCATGGGGCTCCTTCAGATGATGAGCGTCATGCTGGTGATTTGGGCAACATTGTTGCAGGGCCGGATGGTATTATCTGCTTTCTTTTTCATATTTATTTTGGTATTTCTGACTAGTTTTCAAGAATTGTCTGCTGGGAAATTTCCAAAGGGCTTTCTGTTTTGCAGGAGTTGCTGAGATTTCTATTAGAGATACACAGGTAAAGAATTTAAATTTAGTTTTGTTTGGTGTTACTCAATGTTATTTTCGTAATTTATTCTCTTTGTTCTTTTAGAGAATCATCTAATGTGATTTGATTTGATTTACCCCTCTATAAATCAATCACATGTTCAAATGCACTCACATTATGCAATGTTGGTTTTCCTTTGTATTGTTTCACTTGGTTGATAATTTTATTTATGAAATTTGAATGGTACTAGAACATTTAATTTTCCCTTTCTCCCTTTCAATATGTAGATTCCACTAACTGGAGTTCACTCCATAATTGGGAGGGCTGTTGTTGTGCATGCTGATCCTGATGATCTTGGAAAGGGTAAGATTTTAAAATTTGGCCCCAAAACTTGCTCACTGGGTTTGTTCTTGTTCCAACTTTGAATTCTAGCTTCTCTTTTCCCCTAGTCATGTTGTTTTGTATTGTAATTTCATTGAAGTAATCTTCCTATGATAGAGATTCAGTACCCTTCATGCTTGATATTGTAAGCTTAATGTGAGAAATACTTGCTGGGCAATTAAATTGGAAAGTGAGTTCCTAGAAGCCATCCATTACTCTAATTTCAATCTTTGAATTTATCGATGTGAATGATGAGTTGGCCCTTTTAAGAAACTAAATTGAGAAATAAAAGGAACTTACATGATACAAGTTTAAAATAACGAGAGACTAGATAGAGTTCTGAGAGTGTTATATTCTATCATTTCTTAATGAGAAATGGTACCATAAATATTTTCCTGTTGAGCCTGCATAATATTTTCCTAAATTTTAGAAACTTAAGATAAATATTTAAACAGTTGCACAGTTAGAGAATATAAATTGTCTGCACCCAGCTTGTTACAAATGAGCCTAATATGGGGAACTCCTAAGAGACCTGTTGAGGATGTCAGTTGGCTGGTCGGTCATATTGGGGCTCATGTAATTAGTGACAATACACTAGAGAGTACCTTTCCTCTAATGAAATGACACGCCAATGTTCTTTCATAAAAATGGTATAAGAGGCTGTCTAAATAGCTTCATTTAAGAGATCTCTACAAATTTTAGTTCTTAAATTAGTTGATTAATCCATATTAACTTACATGTAACCAAGATCATAGCATGATATTCTACTTCTGCACTAGATATAGCTAAAACCTCATACCTATTACTTTTCCAAGAACAAGATGGCCTCCAACAAGATCAAAATATCTCAAGGTAGAGAACATTTATCAAAAGGGAACCTAACCCAATAAGCATATGTATGACCGTTGTTCTTTTTAATAGCCTTGATCAAGAACCCTTTTGCCTCAATATTCGAATGGCTGCATCTCAATGTATCATAAAAGAACTCAAAGTTAATTCCTGTCTTGTTCGTGGACTGTTCATTACTGTAGTTTTTTTCTCTTGATCCACTGCATATAAAAGCTGAGGGTTTCTTTTGGAATGGTTATGTCTATATGAAGTAACTTCTTGTCCTGCAAAAAAAGAGTTGGAATTATTTTTATGAATGTATCATTTAATGTTGAAAAATGACAAGTAACATTTGTTTGAGCTAATGGCTAGAGAATGGACACATGATTTTTTTTTTCTTTATGTTGGAATTTCTGGAGTTCAAGATGGACTAAAATCTCTTGATCTAGACTATGGATTCGCTGTTTTGTTTTTCTAAATTACCATTTTTTGAGTTTTTGAGTTTTCTTTTATCACGAAACAGGTGGGCATGAACTCAGCAAAAGTACTGGGAATGCTGGTGCAAGAATAGCATGTGGTGATACTCACTTTCCTTCATACTGTTTCTAGACACTAACCAACTAGAATCTTTTCCACTAGTTTAATCCATTGCATGCAAGTGGCTTGGTTCCTCTGGTATGAATTGTTTTTCATGTCAAACTACAAAATAGACATGACTTTTGAAACACATTCTTTTAGTCATGATGATAAAAACTTCTGGGGTCATACTATGATAAGTTACTATCTATTTCATACTTGAAATGATTGTACATATAGCATTCTTATTTACACATTATGAAAGTCACTAAGGATTTGTTTGTATAAACTTAAACATAAAGATTTATAGAAGAAGAAAGTTGTAACATCCCAAAAATATAGTTGTAAACTATATTTAAGAGTTCTTACATTTATAATAAAATAGAACAGTTACAAGAAATAAAGTTAACTTACAGTTATCCTAAAATAACTATAAATTAAAACTTTACAGAAACCTACACTGATACAAACCATAAGAGCATACCGAACGGTCATACAAGAAGTGTATCAACCGAACGGTCCTACACTGAAAACGAAAACAAGAACAAGACCGAACGGTCTTACTCGTAACAGATACCATCATCTTCTGCCAGCGCTTGCTCCAGAGAACATTCCTCACCTTCTGCTCACACCCAAAAGGTGATCATTGCAAAGACGAAGATGACCGAACGGACAACATGACAAGACAGGAAATAAGGGTAAGCTAGTGTAATTTAATTAACTATGTAAACATACAATTCATACAAACATATAATACAATCATACATCTATAGAAATCATACAAGCATGTTATAACCGACCACTTTTACTCTAACTATCCAGACTGTATGAATATGTAGCTACGACGTTCTTGCACTCGTGGATAGGTAAACTGGAAACCTCATGAATACCATAGCTGGAAACCTAAGCCGCCACACGAGGTTAGCCCTTCATCCCTCACTGTAGCTGGAAACCGCAAACTACACATGAGTTTAGTCCGTTAGCTGGAACCCTAAGCTATACACGACCAGGCCTCCTGCTATTCTCACCACATGCGCCACCATTAGAATGTCAGGATAAATGTCAGCTTAGTCTAACCATATTCATACTTTCACCACATTGAAACCACCACTGAGACATTCTTCCTTAGAATTCTCTTTCATATTACATTATAAATACCATACCTCAATTCCAACATTTTTCCTCATCCATAACACATTTAAATAACATCAAACCGAATAGTAAAACAAACATCACCCTTGAGCACCACTGAACGGAAAGATCAACAAACCTTATGAACAAGACCGGACGGTAAACCCTCCCCATATGTGAACATACCGAACGGTCATTTAAAGAGTAAGACTCAAGCATGAGCCGAACACGATTTTAGGATCGAACACTAGAACAACCACATACTAAAGTTAAACCCGAGCACTTGAATCTTAGACTGAACACTTATAATTTAGAACGAACATTATTGTCTTGGACCGAATGCCATTGGCTTAGGCCGAACACTATTGGCTTAAGCCGAACACCATTAGTACCTAATACAAATACATGACTGAGTATTACGACGAGACATAATGCTTAGTACAAGACCGAGCGCTACTGAGACCGAGCGCTTAGTACAATATCGAACACTACTGAGATAGTACATGACCAAGCGGTCAATAATAGTTAAAGCCTATGATAGATCGAACGTTGTTTGCAATCAAATGTTATGTATAGACCGACTGTTATATTCACTTGAATATCAACACAAGATCGATCGGTCATTAACTAAGAATCCACAAAAGTAGAACTCAGTTAAGACCGAGTACCAGAGAAAAGCCGACCGGTCAATTAAAGACCCTCAGCGAACTACATAATTCTGCAGAATAACTGCAGAATTATGATCAACACCAATCCTTACCAATTTCACTACAATCTTCCAACTTCTAATCCTCCAAACATATATCAAATACTTCATTTACACTTGATTGAGATTGATTAAACCTTTCTAACATCATTAAGAGAGTTTCATCACAGATTTGAGATTCAGTTATGCAGAATCATTAATCAATGACCGAGAATTAGATTTCCTATACAGACCAAACTCAAACCGAACACATTTCCCCCATTTTCACTACCACACTTCCTTCCAATTTCACTCGGCCACTGAACCATAATCATGCAGAAACACAATCATCATGAATACAGCATCAATATTCCACACGAAAAGCACCGAACACCAAATCATTCAATTTCACATAGATGCAACCTCATCAAACAACATTTTCATACATCAAAACTAAGTAATTAAATTATCTAGCTTCCCTTACCAACCGGGCCGAACAGCTCTACCACTTCAGAAATTTGCTCTTAACACCAGAAAATCTCAGAGAACCTGCATTTCACCGATTTTCGGTAACGGACCAACCCAAAATACCAAAAAAGTGATCAAAATTAAGAAGAAGCTGATGAACACATGCAATCAGAAATGTGGTTTGTATGTGTCAGAAAGTTTCAGAATCCTACAAGAACCCCAGACACTGAAACTTACCCATTCTAAACGAGACTTTAATCGGTGAAAATTGAAGTTCTTGATACCAGGGGTGATTAAGTGTAGTTTGATGATTGAAAAGATGAAATGAGATAAAGAATTTCTAGAGAGAAGGAGGAGAAAAGGTAGAGGCTTAAGTTTTAGAGAGACACAGATTCTGAGAAAAATGAGATGAGTTGTGGTTTGGAAATTTCTATAAAATGCTCAATCTCTTTTATTTGAGACATATGTCTCTCCCTTCCACCTGTCATTTTTAGGGTTTGACAAAAGTAAAGAAAGAAATGTGAAATATGTTAAAATTAACTTCTGCATAAGTTAAAAATAGATTTTTGGGGAGAAGTTAATATGAGGATGTTTCTATAAATTAGCTTATGTATATGCTAACTTAGTTTGTGGAGAATTTTCTTTTGTCCCTCGTTGTTTACTAAGAAATTTATTTATATATACTTTAAATATGATAGGTTAAATTCATCATGACAAGAAAGGTAGTTCGAATATCATAGTGTTCAGTTTGATTTTACATAGTCTGCTACTTGTTGCTTTGCTTTGTATGTTGAAACCTGACAAAGGCTAATCGTTGATCAGGTATCATTGGGCTCCAGTCATCCGTTTAGGATAGTTTGCCTATAGATGATTCTCGTATGGGTAATAGAATGTAATTTGAATTTTGTATGAAATTTCAGTCAAACTGTAACTTGTTTTCATAGTAACTTTTATGACAAATTAAAGTTTGCTACATTGTTAGTTTGTTACTTGTTTGTATGCTCTAATTGGTGAGAGATGGTTTTAACAAAGTGAAATTGAATATAACTTAATCCAATAAAATTAGTTTCTAAGATTACAGATACTTATATTTAGTTTTATCTCCTATCAGTGTAAAAGTTCTTTTATATACATTCTCATGTTGAAGATTTGAGATCTTAAACGTGAAATTAGATGAAATTATAGAAGAATATAATAACGAGTGATATGAGGACATAAAATGATAGAAATGATAAGAATAATTTTATATTGATATGATGTTAAGGAACCTATGTCTAGTTTTAACTAATAAAATTTTACTGAGAATTGTTTCAATATCTTTAATATCAAAATATGAATATTGTTTTTCCTAGTGACATGAAATTATTCCAGATGTAAAATCTTTTCGAAGACTTATAAAAATAATCAATGTTTCGACTTCATATCTGTTGAGTAGCATATTTAGAATCAAATATTTCAGAGTCTATATTACGTCATAATTTTCTCATTAAAAAGCGTTTCAAATGGTGAAAAGAAAAAAACAAGTATATTTAAATTATTTTTTACATCAACTCTTGAACAATTTGAAATTATTGAACAATATCGGAACACTACCAAATTATATAAAAACATATTACATTAAACATCAAACTAAAATTAATAGAAATTCAACTAAGAATTAAAAATAAATGGAAAACTGTGTTATGGATGGCCCAAAAATAATAAGAACAGAGTTTATGTAGGTATGTCTTTCAATATCTTTAAGTCAAAATCCTCTTAGAGATTTATGAACTAAAACACTTTTCTTTGTTTTTAGAGAGATGTTGAAAATTATTAGAAATTATTTGTAATTATGTATGACTTTCTATTTTTAAAATATATATAAAGTCTTTTAAACTGATGTAGAACTAATCTAGTGTTTAATTGAATAAGAATAATTTAATTAATTATTTCCAGTCGTAATCAATTATTCATGAAACTTGTGTTTGAATCAAAGTCCAGATAATCGATAACTAGTTCAGGTAATTAATAATTAGTTCAAATAATCTATGATAATCATCTATCATAGTCAATTATTATGTTCTAAAACACTTTCAAAAAAAAGGGTTTAAGTTTTTGTAAATGCATAGAATGAGCATTAGATGCATAAACCCAAACAAGCTTTAATGCATAAATTACAATCATTTACACATAAAAATAAAAAAACTCATAATTTTGTGTAGTGCATCATCAAAAACTAAATGTAACATTGCAAAAAGGTCTTTAAGATCCTTGACCAATAATCTCTCTTTAACACTCCAAATTTATAGAGCTTTCATGCTAGAAACGAGTTTTATTGCGAAAAATGTGAAAAGATGGTTACTATTATTCAGAACTATGCAATTAATGAATTTAAGTTCAATTGTTAAATTTGTGTTTAGGATAATGTATTTATTAGTAAAATCTTATATTATTCAAGTTGAAAAACAAAAGTCATAGATTTGTACTGAATTCAGATATTATTATAACATTTTATTAAGAATTTTTATTAAAAAATATGTCATTGACCTGCTGTGGATCAATTTTGTTATTTAACATGAGAAGACTCTAAATTAATCATGTGTTTGTCTAATTCTTACAACAAAATAAAATCTATCAACTGTTAACTTTTAAAAATTATAATAATTTTACATTAGTTATCCAAACTTTATCATTTATTACTTTTCTTTTCTTTTTTCCATTTTTTCTATATGAAAGACTTTATATGTTATCTAAAAATCCATGAAATCCTTTCAAATGTTATAAATCAATATATTCTTCCATATGTTTTATAGCATTTCATGTTTTTTTTTTAATTTGAATTGCTTTTTTCAAATATTTCTTTTTTTGGATTAGAGTATTTCAATTAAATAAAAAACTATAGTGATGTTTATGAAAGAATATTTACATCGTAATAAAATAATTACTATATACTTTAACAAAAAAAAATCTTATTGACATCCATAAAAAAACATAATTCCACCAATATTAATCAGGAAAACTCTAAAAAAATTACATGTGAGAAATAATTGTAACTTACATTAACAAATAAATAATTTTAATAATATTAACTAAAAACAAATTCTCACCTAGCATTGGAATTGGCACGCGGGTTCGCGGATAGGTCCTGACATGAATTTTTTTTCAGGAAATGATACTTCGACAACCAGTTTTGACAACATTTTGACACGAGCCACGTGTTAAAATGTCATTGGTATACGTGTGATTGGTTTTCAGAAATTAATTTAACGTGGAAAGTGAAGATTCAGAGCGCGAGTTTGAAGTTGTGGGGGTCATTTGTGGTTTTCAGAATTTGAATTTTTAGGGTTGGTAGAGAGAGAAACAGAAAGGTAGTGAGATAGCGCCGTGAGAGAGACTCCGTCTTCATCTTCGTCGCACCCAGCCACCCTTGGAGGCGTTTGACGTCTGCAATCGGCCGACGCGGTTGCTTGCTTGGAGTGCAGAGGTGCTTTGGTGGCAGGTTCTTCGACTGTATCGGAGTATTGCGGTGGTCACCGGACCGTCGGCTGTGGTAATATTTCCGAACCGTAGACAGAGTCCGTCGAGCTCTCTCCCCAGCCCGCCATCGAGTCTTCTTTCGACTCCTTTGATTCCGTCGAGCATCGTGGTTTGTTGGCGACCGGAGTTTCGCCGGCTTCCCGTGTTGTCCGATTCCTTCACCGACGTTTTTGGCTGCCGTTGTTCCAAGAGGAGCCACCCACCCAGTCCGTTTTCTATGTAAGGTCCTTGGCCTTTTGTTAGGGTATTTTCCCCCGTCGATTGTACTTTGATTGAATTGGCCTAGATGGATTGCTCAAAAGAAGGAGGTTATAAGAATGTAAGTACATAAAATATTTTGAAAATTGATTTGTTTGTTTGAAACTGAGTTTTTTGATTGTTTATATTTTGAATTTGAATTGTAGTTGCGTTTGCGGGTTTGGTCCGATACAAAAGCGATATTCAACATTAATGGTATACTTCGAGAAACGAGTGCGGCCGGAGTTCGTGTTCCTCTGACCAGCCACGAGTGCCGCCGGAGTCCGTCCTCATCGGACACGAGTTTTTGTTAGAGGACGCTCGGGCAATACGGGAAACGCTACCGAAAACGAACGACCGTTCACATTACACGATCAAACGCTCTAACACTCACTAACGCACAGACCAAACGTTCAAAAGGTACACTTCGATCCAAGTCGAACGCAAACAATCACTAACACATGCCAAGATCGAACGTTAACGCTCGTTACCTGAGAACACAAAACCGGATGCTTAAAATTCAAACCTAAGAATCGAAATTAAGAACGAACGCTCACAATCATTAAAACAGAACCAAGATCGAACGTTAAAGCTCTCTGACACAACTAGGACGAACGTTTTGAGTCTTGGTCGAACACATAGCGTTCTGGACGATCGTCTAGAATCATGGCCGAATGGTCAAAACTTAACACATGACCGACCAATACCGCATCAACACTTAACCGCATAAATCAAAGCTTGATCGAACGGTATCTAAGATCTCACTTAACCGTACGGTATCAATTGAACTTCCGAACGCTTACAACATAAACCACAGAATATCTGATCCAAGTCGAACGCTATCAATCACTAATCACATAATAATACCGAACGCTCAAGATCCAAACTTAAGACTATCAAATTAAGACCGAACGCTCAAGATTGCTATCCGAGAATACCAAGTTAAGAACGAACGCTTATGCTCACTAATACACCAAGGCCGAACGTTTAAGATTTAAACTTAGAATATCAACTTAAGGTTGAACGCTCACAATCACTAATACCCAAGACCGAACGCTAAAATCCACAATTCACCAAATTCGAACGTTCATGATTTAAACATAAGAACATCAGATTTAAGACCGAACGCTACAATAACTAATTCACCAAAACGAACGTTCAAGATCTTAAACCTAAGAATATCAAATTACAGACTGAACGCTTACTAATACACCCAAAACCGAATGTTCCATATTCAAACCTAAGAATATCAAATTTAGATTGAACGCTTAAATCACTAAGACACCAAAATCGAACGCTCAGTCTAAAACATCAAAACCGAACGCTTAGACTGAAACATTAAAATTTGAATGGAACCATAAAACGCAT
This sequence comes from Vigna nakashimae, assembly GCA_034642375.1. NCBI lineage: Eukaryota > Viridiplantae > Streptophyta > Magnoliopsida > Fabales > Fabaceae > Vigna > Vigna nakashimae. The sequence goes on from CM067768.1 coordinate 17,041,214, forward strand.
AGTATGACCGAACGTTCATGCACAATTTAAACTTAAGCATAAAACGCAAACCCAGAAACACAAACTTGAATGGAACCAGTGACTGAAAGCAAGCATGAACAATAAAATCCTACCATGGCAGCTTGAAAGAGATAATGAACAGTAAAACTTGCAGCACAATGAACAGTTAAAGCGTAAAATGAACAAGAAACTTGAGTGGAGAAACAGATTCAACTAGAAAATTTCAAAGAGACTGAGTTCAATGCATGAAAATGGGAAAGAAACCAAAACCTAAACCTCCCCAAATGGGAAAGAAACCTAAACTTAAACCCCTCTTTTTCGTCCATCGAACAGTCGACACTCTGGCGGCACTCCGGCGATGCTCCGGGACAGGGACGGAAGCAGGTGGGACGAAGCGAGACCTTGAACGCGCCCCTAGTTCGTTGGGTCGGACGGAAGACGATGCCGTCTTCGCTTCGTTGGCCAACGTCGGAGCTGCGGCGGCTGTGAATCGGAACCGGCTGGAGGGGTTGAATAGCTCCGACACGGCCTTCAACGTTGTCCAGCGACACCCCGGCAAGCACTCCGTCGGACCTCTCTCTCGAACTCCCTTTCTCCAACTCTCTCGGCCTTTCTCTCTAAGTCACACTCTCTCTCTCAACCTTCGCGCTTCTCTCTTTACAATTCTTCCAAATGAATTTGAAATTTGAAACGCAACTTGAAAACCCTGCCCACCCCCTTTCCACGTCATATTTCATTTGCTTTTTGATTTTCCACGTGGACCACTTCCATTTAGACACCTGTCTTGTGTCTAAATGTTGTCAAAAGAGATTTATCATTTTCCATTTTTTTTCTCAACTAATAACAAATTTCTTACTCTATGAATTCTTTTTTTTCACATGAAGATGTTAACAATTTTCACAAATTTCATATATAGTTCAACAGTTTTAGTAAAGTGAAGTGATTAAAATTCTATATTATTACATTCTCATAAAATTTAATAATTATGGATGAAGTAGTTATGACTTTTATATGAATGTGTTGTAAGATGAAAAGAGATGATAAATAAAACACTTTATATTGTGCTTTGCGAGAGAGAAAGAAGCACGCGAAAAAACGAGAAATGCATAACAGAGAATAAGTGAGGAAGGTTTATTTTAGAATAAAAATTAGGGTTTTGACTTGTTTGCCGATCAACGAACCAGCCAGTCCAGTCCCATCACAATCAGACATATGCGGGTTAGCAAAGCTCAAAACCCTAACTTCTGTTGCGCTTTTTATTATGAACCTATGAACCAATTCACCTTACTCGTCTCACATTATCACCCTTAACTAGCAATAACAAATAACGAGACATCAAATCAAAACAATCCTAATTGACATCAATTGCAAAAATCATAAGATCTAAACAACTCCAATATTAATAATTATTTATGATTATATTTTATCTTAGTTAGAACATTTTGTTAAATAATGTCAAATCAAAAATATTTTAATTCAAGTTAAATGATTATTATTATAAAAGTTAAATATTTTTTAGTTCATAAGTTTTAAATATTAAAATTTATTTTTTCTAAAATTTTAATATATATTTTAGTTTTCAAAATTTATAAATGAATGAATATAATTTTACTAAGCATTAACAATATAAACAAATCAAAATACTAATAAACAATATAAATAATTTAAATGATAACATGAAACACGTAAAAACAATTTAATATAATTAAACTAAAATAATCATGTATATTTATTTTTAATGTTTAGGAAAAAATTATTAAAATTTTGAAGAGGATGAATATTAGTTTCATGTCAAAATTAAATAACTAAACATAGTTAATCCATATCCCAACTAATGATAAGAAAAATTATAAAATAAAACAATTTCAAAATCATAAAATAATTAAATTATTTTCATAAATTTCTAAATTTGTGATTCCTTAAAGAATCACCAAAACATATTTCGTTATAAAACAATTATTTTCTTGCATAAAAATAAATAACCATTTAATTTAAATATTCTGTTCCAGACACAAACTTTTACCAAGTAAATTTATCAACTACGAAATATTCATTACACAAGCCACATTCAAATACACCTAAACTCAATTTAGTCAAATATATTGTTTTAATATGAAACCCAAATCATTTTAATCTTATTATTATAATTTCAATAAATAAAATTACAAGCAATTGGTAATGCAGAAGGAGTATATAGCACTTCTAGAATTTCAGCAAGCAATTGAATGTATAACCTTCTAAAGAGTTCAGGATTGAATTGTATGTAACGTTTCTAATGGAGCCAGTAGTATCCCCTGCTACACTACTTAAGTTTAAAGGATTAATCCCTCTATGTAAAAAAATGCACTTCAAGAGATCTCTATCATCTATCAGATGGAAGAGAGGCCATGATTCTGTCCAAAAGCAAGGTGAAAAGCAACACAAACAAGTTTATTTACAGAAACTAGGAGACACATTGCACAGAATGAGAGTTAACCCCAAGTAACCAAATGAAACTCTATTAAAGTAGCGATGTAGTTGTCGTACATTGAATTCAAAAGACAGAAACCAGTCCTGAAACAACCACCATTAGTCAATGATTTCACTGGCTGAATGGAAGCCTGCAAGAGTATGCAATATAGCTTCCACTGCAGGGATTCTGGCGAGAACACGGTTCTACATCTATCTACCCTCTCAACCAAGTGTTCCTGTAGGATGAATTGTCTCGCAGAGAGGCGTCATGGGGTTTGTACTCCATAACATAGCTGTGAGGAAGCTTCAAGTGACGTTTAATTGAATCTCTCAGGGCCATTACAGCCTGTAATGTGAAAGCAGGAACAATACTAAGAACATGCATGAATGTATAAAGTATAAATAAATAGGTTCAGTTAAAATGCCTACCTGATGGTCAGAAGCATTGCGATTCCAGACACTCAATATATCCTCATTGAAACGAATGCTTAGTACTGCACCGCATATGTTATCCCCATAATCCAATTGGTCACCCACTAAGGCAAGAACCTGCACTTAGTCATGTAATGCTATTAAAAATTGAGTATCCAACTATGCAAGAAAATTATATTTGCAATCGATGCTGTAGATCATGAAATCAATTCTCCAAGAGATTCCAAATTGTAACTTAGCCGGTCAATAGTTTGTCATTAAAATTTTCAAAAGTGTAAGGAAAAACCTCAGAGCAATAAAATCATATGTAAACCAAATAAAGGGTATATGGTTTGTTAGGTTGTCCCTACATACTGTATATATTAATGGTGTGGAAAATATACAAAATGTATTTTGGAAAAATTCAAGTAACAAGTAGAATTAATCCAGGCCTAGCTACTCATCATTATTCCACTATAAGAAACATGAATGAAAATTATAAGAGCAACAAAACCAGGAATCCCCACTCCTTGATGCTTCTAAAAGGATTAGGATTTAATATTTCAATCAAGTTCAAAATTGAATTGGCCTTCTATTGAATTCCATTTTGCATATAGGGTAGGCTGAATATCTATGAACCTCCAGAAAAATTGAAGAGCTTAACAGTTATATCACAACACAAAGTAAGGGGACAAACAAAGCAAAAGAAATCATTGAAGGCTGCCATTTTGGTAAATGTAAGCAGAAATTGGTTAACACTATATTCAATATATCAAATCTTCCCCACAAGAAATACATAGGTCTACTGGATCCAATATGTAGTCCATACTGGTGTCATCCCAGAGCTGCAAGAACTAGAGGAACTCACTCTTTGAACTTAGAAAAACAAGTTTTCTTTTTCATTTTCATTATTCAATTTTTAAAAAACAAACTGCTGAGAGAGGCTTCAGAAACATTTCCCTATCCCCAAACAAATTTGTTGAGCTTAAATCTTGGAAACCTCAAGAGAATGCACTGTGAACAACCCTGTGGAATCATGCTTTACAAATGGAGAAAATTTGTAACTCATAAATTGGAATCAAAACCTAGTTTTCTGTTTTCAGTATCAGGTTAAAATAAACAAAAAAGAAATTGAGGTCCATAAATCATTTCAATGAGCAGAATACTTTACAATTTTAAGAGAAATGCTAGCAAGACACAGTCTATTATAGGCTGATATTTATAGGAAATCACAATTATGGTACGTCTCACTTCTTATTTAATGAGTCTCCCACATACTTTTGTAGTTTCCAATAAATTTAATCAAGTGTTAAAACGAGTGTTACTGGCTTGACACTAACATCCCCCTTATTTCAATGGAAAATCTAGACACCATCAACCACAACCAACACTTATAGTATTGAGTGGGATCAACTACATGTATCAAACCATGCCATGAGGATCTATCAAAAACCAAATTTTCAGTGAAACTATTTGATGCAAGTACAAAGTTAAATAATCACTCAATAAATAAAAGATGTTATTATTTCCCACAGTCAATTCAGATATTTTATCAACATACAAAATACCAGAGATGAAAATATGTGCACTTACCAGGTCCTCCCAAAAACGACCCGAGACAACCTTTTTGAATCGTATAATCCATTTACCACCATTGCAGTTAGCAGAGTCCTATAGAAAAAATAAATGTTGTGTCACAAAATTAAAACATATCTAACAGACACTTACCCCAGTTTTCCTCCCACACCCTCTCAAAAGAATGGAACAGCTTGTAAATGCTCCATCAGAAAGAAAATGCAACTTCGGCTACGAATTTTAAATATATACCTCCCATAAAGGGCGAATTCCTTCCTTGAAAAGGTGCAAATCTGTGGGACTAGGCAAAGAAGCAGGCCGGGCAAGATGGCAATAGCAGACCCAAAATCCTTCAACCTATTAACATACAATCACAGAATCACAAAAGTAAGGATATATGTTATGAAGTATGAACTAATATTTAACTAGAACTCTAAACAAAGCGAAGACTCACCGTACTAAATTCAACAATTTTCTTTATGTTGTCCTCATATGAGGTCTGGTTTCGAACTCCAGGTGTTCGACGAGTGTACCAGAAGACAAATTTGTTCTGCACACAAAAATCACCACAAACATAAACTATATCAACAACCAAAAATGTCGAGTAGCACTAAAAGCATCCAAGAAAGAGAAAGGATAGAGCAAAATAAACATAACTTTGAGACATAATCAACAAGCATGTAAAATTAAGACCCTGAATCAAATTTAAAGTGCAACATTGATATATCTGCTTCAATGTAGAAGCACCCAACACAGCATCCAATCAACTCCTCCACATTTAGAACTAATAATAAGAGTTTTCGATAGCGGTAAGAACGGTTCAGTTGCGAAGAAACAAAAAATTAAAGTGAGGGAGAAAAACCTTCAGAGGGTGAAGACCAGCTTTGAGTTCACGAGATTGTCGTTCTTCGGTTTCTTTGCTGCTTGAATCAAGTGCCGACGCCAATTGAGAAGAAGAATCTAACGTTTGATTAGCGTTTTCGGGGTTATTGGCGCTGTTGTTCTCTGATTCCTTCTTCTCCGCTGTAAAATCCATAATCGCACGCTGCTTCCCAAACCCTAATCTCCTTTTCCCCTTTCTGTGTTCAACGTTGAGGTTCTGAGATCAGATAAATGATCTTCGCTTGGGTTTTTTAAGCTTTATATCTAGATGCAGTTCAGAAATAATTTAACCGTTTTTTTATTTATGTTTTACTCAATTTTGTTTTACTGGGATAAAAAATATTTGTATGGTCTATGTCGTAGATTTCATTGTGTTTTGTTTGACTGGTGATGTATTTTTATTTTTGTGATATTATTACAAGTTATTAGTAATTATTTGTGAGGATTTTTATTCATTTTTTTTTTCTGTACTGAACAAATAATTATATGGTATATTTTTTTAGAAAAAGAAATAAAATTTATTTAGTATTTATTTATTGGTTTAAATCCTAATTTTTGTATGAAAATCTCAGTTGAGTCATATTTTTTCAACTATCTCAATTGGGTCATATTTTTTGTAAAAATGAACACATTTTACCCTAACCGTTAAGTGCTTTCTGACGGCGTTAACAGTTGCTGACCTATGCACGCTGATGTAGAAGTGTTTTATTACGTGGAATTTTCTTTTTAAAATTAAGAGTTTTTTGACGTGGCTCATCCAAATCTTGTCAGATTCCCTTCACCACCCACTTCACTGGATTCACTCTCCCATGGACCTCGTTGTCGGAGCTTCGTCGGCGCAAGTCATTAGCAATGTCATTGATTGGGTAATTAAAAAGATAAAAACCATGGAGCGAGTCCTCCTCGTCGCGCCTTCATCGTCGATCGTTGCCACTATGCCGCACCGAACGATTCCCTTCACCATCCACTTTTTCGCCTCTCCCACCAGAGATCATCAAGGGTGAAGGGCATGGAAGTGTTGTGGACTGGGTGGACATTTGGGATATTCCTGTATGAGCTTCTGTTTGGTAGAACACCATTCAAAGGTCCTGCAAACCGTGCAACTCTGTTCAATGTAATTGGTGAGCCTCTAAAGTTTCCAGAATCTCCAACTGTTAGCTTTGCTGCCAGAGATTTGATCAGAGGGTTGCTTGTGAAGGAGCCCTAGCATCGTCTCGCCTATAAACGTGGCGCCACAAATTAAAAAGAAAAACTTTGAGAGAAATTTCAGGGTTTTTTATCATAAAGAAATCTGAAGTTTTTCCCTGGCAAGTTGAGCTAAAATTGTGAAATTTCAGTTTTGATCTAACTGCCATTCTCGCACCTCTATAGTTTCCAAATCCATTCAATTCCTATTTCAATTTTTCTCAAAGATAACAATGTTTTTTATGTCTCGTGAATTTTGGGTTTTAATTGGGTTTTGTTGTTTTGATATCAAAATGGTTTTTATTGTAGTGTGGTGTCATTGCATAATGGAAAACAATGGAGAAGGACTGGAAAAGTTGGAAGATGAAGTAGAAGAGGAAAAAACAAAATAAGATTGCAGCTTTTGAGTGTTGGAAGAGATGGGAGAGAGAGAAAGTGGTGAGACAGAAGAAGAAGTTGATTTGAGATGTGACGTGAACAATTTTAAAACACATCAGCCATTCAATTTTAATGAACAATGTCACGCCATCAAAATATAAAATACAGTTTAGCTACACTTAACGCCGTCTGAGAGCATTTAACGGTTAGGGTAAAATTGGCTCATTTTTACAAAAAATATGACCCAATTGAGACCGAAAAAAAAAGATGACCCATTTGAGATTTTCATATAAATATGAGGACCAACCGAGGGTTTAAACCTTATTTATTTTGAAAACAAATACTTTGTGATCTTATAAACTCAGTAGAATAAAAAAATGACATTATTATTTATTTTAATTGTTCTTATTAATATTATTAAAATAGGTAATCTGATCCAGTCCACTAGGGTTTGGTAACTTAGTGAATCAATTTGGTTTACTCATTAGCGAGTTGAAAAAATTTGAATTTGTCAGAGCGGCTGCAGCGGAATGGTTAGCGTGGAAACAAACCAAGAGGGGGGGTGAATTGGTTATATTCAAATATTATCCCTTTTTAATATTTTTCTCTTAATTTCTTACTAAGCAGATAATTAAACGTAAATAACAGAGTAAGGGAAAGAGAAAAATTACACAGGTATTTTATCCTGGTTCAGATCACTAAGATCCTACGTCCAGTCGCTTATCTCAAATAAGATAAACCTTTTTCACTATCACAAAACTATTACAAATATTAGTCACACAGAAAAACAATTTGTAACAGTTTAGAAATTACCACCTCTCTTGAAACCACAAGAGATGAAACAACACCTCCTTTGAATCTTCACAAAGGATGATCACCTCCTTCGAATGCTTCACGAAGGATGATTCTCTTCCAGACACTTCCTCAGACACACCAAGGATGATCCAGCTATTCCTCTATCACCGTAGCAGTATTTAACCAACTCTACAGACAGAGTTTCCTTAGCTGAGCAAGAGCACACAATTCTCAAAGAGTTCAGAGATGTTTTGCACAAGGGAAGAGTTTCTGTGTCTCTGTTATTTTTCTTGAGAGAAAATGAGAGTCTATTTATAGACTCATCCAAAGACTCTTCCATTCACTAAAAGACAAACTTAACGGCTAGTTTCTCCAACGGCCATAAACGGCTAGTTTGTCCAACGGCCATAAACGGCTAGTTTGTCCAACGGCCATAAACGGCTAGTTTGTCCAACGGTCATAAACGGCTAGTTTCTTCAACGACTAGTTTCCCCAACGTCCGTGTTAAGTGCGATACTCTTACCGTTAACCGTCACTATTCACGTGAATAGTGTTACTATTCATGTGAATAGTACTATAGTGTTTTGTTGCAATGATTTACTATAGTAATTTTACAAAACACTTTTCTTTTTCTGATCTACGTCCTATACATATTTCTAAGAGTATTACAAAAGCTTTCTATCACAATACAAATCTTCAGATCATTTTGATTCTTGATTGGTCTTGACTTGATTTGGACATCATCAAAATTTCATCTGCATCATTTTGCTAACAATCTCCCCCTTTTTGATGATGATCAAAAACTTCTTGATTTAAAGCTTTTGGTAATAATCTGTATTTAAAACACAACTTATGGAAGAAAGAGTGCATTAGTGAATAAACACAAATAAGCTAAATAAGCAAATAAGCTTTAATAAGTTTTAAGCATTTTCTCCCCCTTTTTGATCATAATTAAAAAGTTGTGTTGAATGTTCTCCCCCTAAGATAATACTCCCCCTTAATAAAAGCATGTATGCATATGAGCTAAAAATATTTCAAATTTAAAGATTCATTCAAACATGCACAATAGGATATTTAAAGCAAATATTTTTAGGAGAAAGAGCTTATAAAACATTGTTGAGATCTTCATCTTGAGGATTGTCATCATTCTTTGCTTCATTTGTTGTCTTCTACAAATCTTCGTCGTTGCCTGCATGTAATTCAACTGACTCAAGAGGTTTTGCCTCAAGGTCTACAATTTCATCAAAGACAACATGCTCACATAAAAGTTTTTCCGATTTAAAACTATATATACTTTATATATTAAATAAATTAAAATAATTCCATCTACCTTGGAATAATAATTAAATATTGTTTTAAAGAAATTCTAAATTTTAAACAATAGGTACCCAACTATTTTGTATGGGTCCTTTGGGTTAATTTAAAAATTTGAAATCATTTTACAACCCAAATATATCTACCACTTGGAACACCATAATGCTTAATTTTACACTTATTAGATGTATGACCCTTTTTCATACAATAAAAGCATGATGCAGTATATGTGTTCCTATAAGTTGTTCCCTTTTCTACCCAAGTTCTACGGGTTCTATAATTATGCTTATTTTTAATTCTAGGAACATACTTATTATTACCAACCTTATGTTCATTTATTTTACTACATTCTCCTAAGGTTGTTTCATCTAGTAATTTCTTATAATTAACACAAGATGCACATTCATCATTACTAGAAAATTTGGCTTTTTCATAATACAAAACTTTTCCTTTTAAATTTCTAATTTCTTCTGCTTGATATAAAAATTTATTTTTTAAACTTCTGTTTTCTTCAGATAAATTTGTAAATTCAGTTTTCAAATCATCAGTTAATTTAGAAGAATTTTCAGAAGTGAGTTTCAAATTTTCATTTTCTTTAAGAAGGCTATCAAGTTCAGATTTTAAATTTTTAAAATCCTTTTTCAGCTTTTTATGAGCAATATCTAACTTTTCAGATTCAATTAATAATGCAGCATACATTTCATTTTCATCAATATGACTATCATTATCAGAATAGTTTGAACTACTTACTTGGCTGTCATTATCGTCATCTGCCATCAAACAGATGTTTGCTTCTTCATCTGAGTCGCTTGAATCTGTAATTGTTTCATTGTCGTCTTCCCAAGCAATGTATGCCTTCTTTTTCTTGAAAAATTTCTTTTCTTTCTTTTCTTCACCCTTCTTTTGATTTGGGCAGTCTACTTTTAAGTGTCCCTTTTCTCCGCAACCATAGCATCTGTAGTTTGAGGAAGATCCTTGATTTTCTCTCTTTTCATTTTTGAATCTCCCTTTGCCTTTTGATTTCATGAACCTATTGAATCTCTTGATAAGTAGACTCAAATTTTCATCTTCTTCGGAGTCTTCATCTTCTGATCTTCCTTTGCTTCTGTGAATCTCCGACTTTAATGCCAAACTCTTCTTGTTGGTTTTGGCTTTTGCTTCTTCTTCATCAAGTCTTCCAAGATCTAGTTCATGTTCTCTCAATTTTCCAAAGAGTGCCGCCATGGTCATGGTGTTGAGATTTTGTGACTCCGAGATTGCAGTCACCTTTGGTTGCCATGATCTGTCTAAGGATTTCAAGATTTTAATGTTAAGTTCATCTACATCGAATGACTTACCTAGTCCAATGAGATGATTGACAATGTTGGTGAAGCGTTTTTGAACGTCTGAAATAGTTTCTCCTTGCTTCATTCTAAACATCTCATATTCTTGGATTAGGGAGTTCTTCCTTGCCCTCTTTACATCATCTGTTCCTTCATGTGTTACTCTGAGTACATCCCACATTTCCTGAGCGGTTTTGCAGATAGAGACTCTGTAGAACTCATCAACAGTCAGTGCTGATGCAATGATGTTCCGGGCTTTTACGTCATTTTGAGATCTTTTCTTTTCTTCAATGGTCCATTGATCACGGGGCTTAGGTTCCTGTAAGTTGTTAGTGGGAACAGAAAAGCCAGACGCAATAACATCCCAAATATCACAATCAATAGATTCAATAAATATTTGCATTCTTACCTTCCAGAATGCATAGTTCTCACCAGTGAATAGTGGGGGTCTATTGATTGAAGCACCCTCTGCAAAGGTTTGATGTGATCCTGCCATTTGAATTACTATCAAAGCAAGCTCTGATACCAATTGTCAGAGCGGCTGCAGCGGAATGGTTAGCGTGGAAACAAACCAAGAGGGGGGGTGAATTGGTTATATTCAAATATTATCCCTTTTTAATATTTTTCTCTTAATTTCTTACTAAGCAGATAATTAAACGTAAATAACAGAGTAAGGGAAAGAGAAAAATTACACAGGTATTTTATCCTGGTTCAGATCACTAAGATCCTACGTCCAGTCGCTTATCTCAAATAAGATAAACCTTTTTCACTATCACAAAACTATTACAAATATTAGTCACACAGAAAAACAATTTGTAACAGTTTAGAAATTACCACCTCTCTTGAAACCACAAGAGATGAAACAACACCTCCTTTGAATCTTCACAAAGGATGATCACCTCCTTCGAATGCTTCACGAAGGATGATTCTCTTCCAGACACTTCCTCAGACACACCAAGGATGATCCAGCTATTCCTCTATCACCGTAGCAGTATTTAACCAACTCTACAGACAGAGTTTCCTTAGCTGAGCAAGAGCACACAATTCTCAAAGAGTTCAGAGATGTTTTGCACAAGGGAAGAGTTTCTGTGTCTCTGTTATTTTTCTTGAGAGAAAATGAGAGTCTATTTATAGACTCATCCAAAGACTCTTCCATTCACTAAAAGACAAACTTAACGGCTAGTTTCTCCAACGGCCATAAACGGCTAGTTTGTCCAACGGCCATAAACGGCTAGTTTGTCCAACGGCCATAAACGGCTAGTTTGTCCAACGGTCATAAACGGCTAGTTTCTTCAACGACTAGTTTCCCCAACGTCCGTGTTAAGTGCGATACTCTTACCGTTAACCGTCACTATTCACGTGAATAGTGTTACTATTCATGTGAATAGTACTATAGTGTTTTGTTGCAATGATTTACTATAGTAATTTTACAAAACACTTTTCTTTTTCTGATCTACGTCCTATACATATTTCTAAGAGTATTACAAAAGCTTTCTATCACAATACAAATCTTCAGATCATTTTGATTCTTGATTGGTCTTGACTTGATTTGGACATCATCAAAATTTCATCTGCATCATTTTGCTAACAGAATTTGGTTCAATTCACCACAAGTTGGTAAATTAAATGGGTTGACTCACTCATTGACTTAATTACAAGTTTTTTTTTCAAATCCAAAAAAAATACAAAATGTAAAGACAAATCAAAATTAAAAGAAAAAAGTATCATATAATCCAAATGTAATTCAAAATCAAGCACAAAAAGCGAATAAATAAGTTTCTAATATTCATAATTTTTGTGTCACTTATTCCATTTATAAGATTAGAGTCTTTGATGGATAAATTCATAATATTTTGCTCTCGTGAAACATCTTTATCTTTATCTCATCTACAATACAATAAAAAAATGTTAAGTAATAAAACTGAAACACAAAATAATAAATAATTAAATTAAATTATGTGGGTTTGTGAGCCAACGCACCTCACCACCACGGGTAAGTCAAGTTCTAAGTAGGCCGAGTTAAAAATTGGTCCCTATAAAAAAATTACATTTTTTCAAACCCAACCCAACCCGAACCCCGTGGTGGACCGAGTTTGCCCGCAGATTCTAACTCATTTTCACAACATTAGTTCTTACCTGATTTGGATTTTAAGTTTGACAAGACACGTGACTGAATCCTGAATTGTGGACCTTGAGAAAAACCCTCTTGAATCAAACATATCAATTGCAAGTAATAAGAATACTTAAGGGAAACACTAGAAGAAATATACCTTGATGAGAATCTTATCCCTTAACCTGATGATGTTTACAAAACTTATCAAACACCAAGAGGACTATCTTAGAAAGCATCCACAACTACAAAATTATACATAGACAACACTTTATTTTCTCATACTTAAGGGAAACACTAGAAGAAATATACCTTGATGAGAATCCTATCCCTCAACTTGATGATGCTTACAAAAGTTATCAAACACCAAGAAGACTATCTTAGAAAAGATCCACTACTACAAAATTGTATATAGACAATGCTTTTTTTTTCATAGATAACGCTTTTTAGCATTATCGATTTGAGCATTGTCTATTAATAGACCAAGCTTCTAAAGAAGCGGTATCTATTGACAACCACCAATAAACATTGCTTATTTGAAAAAAGTGTCCCGATAAACAACGTTTATTTGAAAAAGCTTGTCTATTAAAGGACACCGATAAACAATGTTTATTTGAAAAAGCATTGTCTACTTACAGCCACTAATAGACAATGATTTTTCAAATAAGCGTTGCCTATTGGTCTGAATTTTTTTTTTAGAATAATTTATTTAATTTCTTAATAGACAACACTTTTTTAAACGGGCACTATCTATTGGTTCAATTTTTTTATTTAAAATAATTTATTTAATTTTTCAATAGACACCATTTTTTTTCAAAAAAACATTATGCATTGGTTCCAATATAAAATATTTAAGAAAAATATGAAAACAACAAATATCACAAAAAGAATGTTTGTTACTTCAGTGTATCAATAAAATATTATTATCACTACAATATTCTTAAATACATCAAAATAAACAAAACATATGAAAACAAAAAAACAATAAATAACAAAGCTAATAGATATAGCTATCTAACGTGTTTTCAATAAGTCACTATTTTCTAAAATGTTGGTAGTTAGACATAACTCCGTACGTTGCATAATTTCATCAAAAATGTAGTTTAAACCACTCAAAATCTAGTATGTATAATGACTTCATTGGTGAACTCACTCCTACTGTAACAAAGAAAAATATTAAAAAATTAGTCAATTAAAATTCTACTACATATTAATTATATAGACAATCAAGATCCATAGTTTTTATACACACATAGTAAAGATGAATGCAAACTATACTTAGTAAATAATAAGAATAAATGGGGAGAAACAAAAGTAGCAAGAAAGCATGATAAAAGATTCGTACAAAAAACTATGGAAACATCAAAAGTCCAATAGATAAAATTCCAACTAATTATCCCACACTTCTATATAGGAAGGACTCTTTCTTAAGAACAACTATATGAATAATGACAACAAACTAGGGCTTGATATATATGTTGACTTTTTTAGTATTCATAACTAATGAATACATCTTCTTTATAGAGTTTCATCTAAACAATCAACAGTTACAAGATTTAACTTTGATTGAGATAGAAAATTTTTTACAATCATATAGAAAAAGTACGAAGGACTTCCCTTCCTTATGTTAACAACTTTACTATATCTCAAACAGGAAACAATAAGATATATGCAGAATTGGATTATGACATAGTTGATGAACATTTAAATTTTCAATCAAACTTCAACTCCATGACTGGTAAGTTATTTTAATATGGAGCAATACAAAATTTTTTTATCAACAATCTATTGATATGTGATTAATTTTATAGATGAGTAGAAATAGATCTTTCGAAATGTAAGAGATTGTCAACTACAACAAAGGAGGAATGTTCTTTTTAAATGGATATGGAGGCATGAGAAAAACATTCATGTGAAAAACAATATCATTTACTCTAGGATCCAAGAGAAAAATTGTCTTGATTGTTGCATCAATTGGAATAACTTCTCTTTTGCTATTAAGTGGAAGAACAACTCATTCAAAATTTAAAATCCTAATGCTTACTACATAAAACTTAATTTGTAACATTTTCCAAGGATCTAAGTTGTCACAATTATTAAAACAGGTTAATTTAATCATACAGGAAGAAGTACCAATGACATACAAATTTTGTTTCAAAGTACTTGATTGAACTTTAAATGACATCATGAAAATAAAAAACAAATATGACAATATTTGGTGGAAATGTTATTGTGTTTGGTGGAGATTTGAACAAAATACTCCCAATTGTTCTAAGAGGAACAAGATCAGATATTGTTCATGATACTGGTAATTCTTCTTACCTTTGAAATCATTATCATATGTTATATATGAAAAAAACAATCTACATTTATCACAACCTAAAACAACTAAGACAACAAAAATTAAAAATTTTGGTAATTGGATAGTCAAAGTTGAAGATGGTAATTAGCTTAACCAAATGACATTTAGTAAAAATTGACATTCCACCATAATTTTTTATCTTGGATTTTAATAATCCCATTAAATCTATTGTCAACAACACATACCCCTAACAAAAAATTACATAAATGACAATTACGTGCAATCTAGATCAATTTTGGCTAACAAAATATAAATTATGAATGAGATTAATGAATATATTTTGTCCTTAACACTAGGTATGCTCTTCATATTAACATCACTTATTTAAACATATGAATAATAGTATATATACTTAATCAATATACAATTATAGGTGAACACAAAGAATACTTCAATTCTGATAGCATTGTCGACACTAAATAAATGATATGATTGATGCACATAACCAAATTACCCAAAAATTTCTAAATACATTGAATACATTAAGTCTACCGAATCATAACATTAAACTCAATACTAATGCACCAATTATGCTTTTTTAGGAACTTGGACTAGGTTGAGAGATTATGTAATGACAATATATTAGTAGTAAGTAGACTAACCAAGCATGTTATTGGAGCAAAGATAATTATAAAAAATAAAAGAGTTCATGAGATATATATACCTCAAATGTCAAATGTCTTTGTCACCATCATAGTCCCTATGACTTTTCAAGTTTATTAAAAGACAATTCTAGTTATTCTATCATATACGATGACGATCATATACGATGACGATAAACAAATTTCACGAAAAATCTCTAACATCATAACATCATTAGGATTGTACCTTCCAACACCACTTTTTAGTCATCATGACTAACTATATGTTGCACTATCTAAAGTTCAAACCAAAACTAGAATGAAGATACTAATTCATGACAATCAAAAGAAACCTTTAAATTCCACAACCACGGTAGTTTTCAGAGAAGTTTTCCAGAATCTATACTACGCACCTAAGTTTCATGTAACCTCTGTTGTGCCGTTCTAAAGTGAACAAAACAATCTCAAACGAATGTTCCTATTTTCATTTCTTCATTTATGCATTTTAAAAAAGGGAATATATATATATATATATATATATATATATATATATATATATATATATATATATATATATATATATATATATATATTCATTACTAAAGTTAATGCTTAGATATACAATCTACCATTGTTATATAAGGACAAAAGCCACAAATTTAATTATATCGGATTAACTACGAACTGCAATACATATTAATAAATTCTTTCGCAATACTTAAACTCAACCACTTCAAATTATGGTTGTTATTACCAATACTATTAAAGAGATATATACAATTAACTACCACGATTTTATCATATCGATCAATCTTTCATATGACTAAATTAAACAAAATTTCAAATTCAAAAACAGATCTAAATTTTCTAAGTAATGCATTAAAAAACAAACTTCTAATAAAACATCAAGCTGTCCTCGTATCTCCTCAACAAGTTTGGTCTTCCATCAAAAGCTACATCCATAACATTATAACTACACGACAATCATTAAATTTAAGCCATCTAGGTGCACCTTAATGACCAACACAAATCTAGACACATACTGCACTTATACATGGGCTTTCGTGACTACACCACACTAATTTCTCTTTGCACCCTTCCTATATTGAATTTATCTTTCAATTTCAATTTTTTTCAGTCATAATTAATAATTGACCAAATGATTTTGAAATAACAATTTTCATTCACAGTCTAATACTTATTTCTACATTATTGTTACTGAAAACTTCAAATTTTAAAACTAAACTTTAATATGATTACATTGTACCATATTTATAATCACTATTTTAAATTAATATATTTAATTACTAAATCTAAACTATGTAAAATTAAATAATATTTGTTTTATTGTCATTTTAAAGACCATATTTATATTTAGGGTTAAATATGCTTTTAATCCCTCAACTATCAGACGATTTTATTTTTCGTCCCTCTTTCAAACTTTGTACGCTTTGATCCCTCTTCTGAAGGAAACCATAATTTTTGGTTCTCCAAAACAAACAACATTAAAAATAAGGTGAGGTGGCTAACGTCTAGCCACGTGGGATGACATGTATCCTTTCTAACATGTGGTACGTGTGTTTACATTTTAAATGGCATGTGTTTAGTGATTAAATCAGATGATGGAGATTAGGGTTTTTATACTTACTAAGTATTGGGATCTTCTTATGCGAATCAAAATTGGGGTCGATAACTTTGTTTTAATGTTGAACCTAAGTCGTGATTAGGGTTGGGGTTCCATCAATTTGGTTTGGTGATTGTTGTGGCTCTAGTGTTTGTTTACATTGTGTGTGAAAGAAAGGTGATTCCAAGAAGGTAATTTTGTTCTTTTCGTTTTCGTTTAGTGTGACTCCATTGCTTGTTGTGCATTGTGTGAGTAAATTTTTCATTTTACAATGTAGGATTAACAATGGCTTTCTATGTTTCTCTGCATCACATGGGGAAGTTTGTTTAACCCTAGACAAGTGTAACTGAATCGTATCAAGTAATAAAACTGGTAAGACCAAGTATCATTCTCCCAAAGGACTCACGGCCTAGACAGTTATGTGATTTGTTGATTATCTAAGATTTGTAAAATCAATTCTTTGATATTTTAAATGCAAATTACTAAAAAGTAAATATGAATGCATGTATTGATCAATGGAAAAGAAGAAGCAAAACACGTGAATTGAAATATGTTATGAATATGTTGTTGGGGTTTATCAATTTCATCCTATCCACTCTCATGTATTCAAGAATTCATCTTTCTTCATTAATGTTAATGCCACTCTCTAAATTTTCTTAAACTCGATGTCTCGGCAAAGAAAGCCTAATCATAATCACTAGTTTACAATGTCTTGTCTCCCTAGCAATTATTCATGCATTATAAAGCACATAAGCTTAAAGGCAACCAATCATCATATTCCTATGTCTAGGTTTATACTACTATTGGGAGAGATTCTCCAGATCTAGAAGTCCCCATATGTGTCCATATCGACAAAATCAATTATCATGCTATGAATGAGTTAAACAATGCAAGCATTAAGCAAAGGAGAAAAATCCTAACAATTAATGAAAGAAAACATATACATTAAAGAACAAATTCAATACATGAGAGTTTCAAAAGGATTACATTGATTCCCCAACAACAAAAGAAGTTTAGTTCACCATATTCATGGTGAAACTAGTTGAAATGCAATGAAAGAGGGAAAGATAAAACCCTAGAAAGGTGAGCAAGGAGTTGTAACATCCAAAATCCTCCTCCAAGGGGTGAAAGAGTGTGTTTCTACTTCATTCCAACCAAAGATACTAACCCTAGGAAGACTAAAGCCTTATATAGACTTCTAAATATTACAGAAAAATAAGACCATGCCCATAAGAATGTCGCTCAATGGTAAGTGTGTGACTTCTATTCTGCCCCTCAGTTGTAGTTTTGCCCCTCAGCGGTGACTGCGAGTCTTCAAAGTGCCACTCGGCGGTAAATGACGCTGAGCGGTACTTGCAGCTTCTCCCTTTTATGCATTTTTTCTTCCTTTTCTGAATCCAACTCTTAGCTCCTTCACTTCTTTCACTCAATTCATCTTAAAACCTGCAAAAAAACAAAGAAATCAAGCATAAAACCTATCCAACTCTCTTATTTTCAAAACTTCAACAAAAACATGATTCCAAGCTAGTTTCTAAGTCATAAAGGTTGTCTTTAAGGTCAAATTTAATTATAAAAATAACAGTTTTTCAACTGTTATCAAAGTTCATGAAGAATTAGGGAATAAAATATGTGGGAGGAGAAATACATGTTACAAAAGGAATTGATCCGGACAGATGGTCTTACTTTGAAGTAGTGGGATTTGTTAGAGAATTCAAGTATGATGCAGAGTTCAAGCTATGGTGGAAGGGGGCGAAACAAAAAGCGATGAACAATCTGAGAATACTCAGTGATGACAGGGAAACACTATTCTTGGCTAACTATGAAAAGGAAAATAATGATGAGGTTGAAATCTGTGTCCAACATCTGCAACCTAGTCAGCCAGATGAAGTTAAGTTTCTTAGTTTTGGTGAAGAGGCAATACATATACAGGAGATGGAGGAAGAGGTAAATATGGAGGAAGAGGTAATATGGGTTACGAAGAAGAGGTTATTGTGGATGATATACATACATATGTTGTTGAAGAAAGTGCTATTGTGGGTGAAGAAGTTGGTTATGTTGGTGAAGCACATGGTTATGTGGATGAAGAAGATGATGCAGTGGATAAAGAAGATGGTTATGTTGGTGGGGTGGAGGGGAATGTGGAAGTAGAAGACATCCTAATGGATTACCAAGAGGAAGAGGGGAATGTTGGGGGCGAATATGTAGAGAGGGGTGAAGAAGAGGCTTATGTTCATGAGGAAGAGGAAGAGGAAGAGGGGAATGTTGGGGGTGAATATGTAGAAAGGGTTGAGGAAGAGGCTTATGTTCATGAGGAAGAGGGCAATGTGGTTGAGGGCGAAGTGGTGGAAAATGTGGTTGATAGTGAAAAGGAAAGAATAAATGATGATGATGGGTTTGGGATGGAGGATGAGAGGGTGAAGGAAGAAACAAGAAATATTAATCCTGTTTTGGAGAGGTGGAGTAGAATGAAAAAGAGGAAGAAAAATGTGAGGAAAAGAAACAGTGGTGGTGAGGGGTCATTTATGATTAACAAAGATGTTGGACACCATGAGCATAAGATAAATGAAGATTACAATACAGATGAGTTGTCTTCAAATGTGGATAATGATGAGGCTGTGAGTGAGAATAGGAGGAAGTTTCCAAAGTGTAGAGCAGATGATATGACCAAAAGCTTCAAATTTACATTGGGGATGGAGTTTAAGTTATTGAAAGATTTTAAAAGTGCCCTATAGGAGCATAGCGTTTTAAATGGCAAAGAAGTGATGTTTGTTAAGAATGATTTGAAGAGAGTGACGACAATTTGTAAAAGGGATGTGATTTTCTAATTATGGCTAGCAAGGTAGGAGGTAGGGAAAGTTTTAAAGTGAAAACTCTTGTTGTACGTCATAAGTGTGGAAGGGTTTTTGGTAACAAAAGTGCAAGTATGCAATGAATTGCACAAGTATTGATAGACAAATTTGTAAATGTGGGAGACATGACAGTGAACTAAATCATAGATGAAATCAAAAAGTCCTTTAGTGTTAGAATAACTCCTTGGAAAACTGGAAGAGCAAAGCAAATTGCTATGGATTCTTTAGGGTGATGGGGAACGACAATATGGTCGTCTTTATGATTATGTGGCTGAGTTGCTAAGAGTAAAGGCTGAAACATTCAAGATTAAGGTCAATCAACCCTAACCCACTTTGCCACCACAGTTTGGGTCATTTTACATGTGTTTAAAGGGCTGTAAAGAGGGGTTCTTAGGTAGTTGCAGGCCATTCATTAGGGTAGATGATTGCCATTTGAAGACAACATATGGAGGTTAGTTGTTAGTGGCAGTGGCAAGAGACCCTAATAACCAATATTTCCCACTAGCTTTTGTTGTGGTTGAAAATGAATGCAAAGAGACATGGAGGTGGTTTTTTAGCTTGCTGCTTTGTGATATTGGGGGCATAGATTGTCAACGCTGGATCTTTATTTCGGATCAACAAAAGGTAATGTTACGTTACTCTATACATCAACTTCTAACTCTCTACCGTTCGGTATTACTCTAACCATACCGTTCGACTTTACTCCCTTCCCCTCTTCATCTACCGTTCGGTATTACTCTATCCATACCGTTCGGCTTTACTTCCTTCTCCTCTCCTCTTCAGCTACTGTTCGGTACTACACAATTCATACCGTTCGGCCTTTCACTCCCTCTTTTATTCCTTGATAACGGTTGAAAAACCGTTATTTTTATGCTTAAAATTGATACCAAAAGCAACCTTTAAGACTTAGAAATTAGCTTGAACTCATATTTTTGCTTTAGTTTTGTGAATAAGAGAGTTGAAGGTGAATTTAATGATTTTGTGCAAGATTCCCTTGATTTTGTAGGCTAATTGAATGATTTGAAAGAAGAATTAAAGTATCGAATGATTGGAATGCTGAAAAGTCAACCAGAAACCAGAAAAGTCAACAGTCAACCAGAAAAGTCAACCAGTCAATCATAATGCTGAAAAGTCAACTAGAATACAGAAAAAGTTCCGCTGAGCGGCACTTTTCAGGTGCCAAAATCACCGCTGAGGGGTAAAAATAGCAGCTGGGGGCAAAATGGATCATGCGCTATTACTGCTCAGCGGTAAAATACCGCTGAGTGCCATTCTAAGTGGGCTTGGGCCGGTTTCTTTTGTTTTTATGGGCTTGGACTTGTTTTATGTTAATTTTATGCCCTATTTAAGGACTTGCACGTCCTAGGGTTTGTATCTTTGGCTGGGAGGAAGCAGAAATACACTTTTCACCCCTCGGGGGTAGATTGGGAGATGGTGACGGCTCTCCTCTTCTCTTTCTAGGGTTCTATCTTTCATTCTTTCATTATTGTTCATCTAGCTTCACCATGAATATGGTGAACTAAACTTTTTATTGTTGTTGGGGAATCAATGTAGTCTTGTGAAACTCTCATATATGGAATTTGTTTTAACATCTTATTTTAAGATACATGCTTTCTTTCATCATTAGTTAGGGTTTTTCTTCTTTGCTTAAAGCTTGTATTGTTTAACTCATTCAATGCCATGATTATTGATTTTGTCGATATGGGAACGTACATGGAAATCTAGATCCGGGGAATTTCTCCCAATAGCATATTGCCTAGACATAGGAATATGAGGGTTGGTTGTCGTTAAGTTTCTACGCTTCAGATTAATTATTAGGAATGCTAGGAATTGTATGAACTCGTAATTAAGGATAGGCCTTCTTGCAGGGTGATTTAGAGAGTGACATTAACAATGATGAAAAGAATGATGAATTCCTAAAAGTATATGAGAGTGGATAAAATGAAATTGATAACCCCAACAACATACTCATCCATCTAATTCATTAACGTGTTTGTATTCCTCTTTTCCATTGATCAAATTCATGCATACATGTTTAATTATTGACTTTTCCATTTAAAACCTACAATCAATTGTTAACAAGTCTTTGGGAAAACGATACTTGGTCTTACCTAATTTTATTACTTGATACGATTTGGTCACACTTGCCGAGGGTTAAACAAGTTTTTGGCGCCGTTTTTTGGTGTTCATAAATTTGTCACCATTCCTCCTCTTACAAACTTTTAGCTTCCTAACAGGTAACTTCAAATTAAACTTTATTTTCTATTTTGATTTGATTATGTATTAAAGGTTGTTTTCATTTGTTGGCAGGGATTAATGGTAGTATTTGATGAGATTTTGAATGGTGTGGAGCACAGATTGTGTTTCAGGGATTTGTACAACAATTATAAGAAGAAATTTGGTGGAGGACTACTCATTAGAGACCTTATGATGGGGGCTGCCAAGGCAACATACTTTCAGGACTGGGAAAAAAAAATGGGTGAGTTGAAGATTATCAATTCTGATGCTTATAATTGGTTAATGACAATTCCAACTAAATCTTGGTGTAAACATGC
This sequence comes from Vigna nakashimae, assembly GCA_034642375.1. NCBI lineage: Eukaryota > Viridiplantae > Streptophyta > Magnoliopsida > Fabales > Fabaceae > Vigna > Vigna nakashimae. The sequence continues at coordinate 17,063,608 of CM067768.1, forward strand.
ATTTAGTGTTTATCCTAGATGTGATGTGTTGATCAATAATTTGTTTGAGTCATTTAATAGTACAATTTTGCTGGCAAGAGACAAACCTATAATTACTATAATGGAATGGATTAGGTCATATATTATGAGTAGGTTTGCAACACTTAGAGAAAAATTTAACACATACCCTGGTGATGTTATGCCTAAACCAAGAAAAAGACTGGATAGGAAAGTTGAAAAGAGTGAGAATTGGCTTCCAGTTTGGGCAGGAGGTGCTAAATTTGAAGTCACTCATGACTTTACAATGGACAAGTTTGTAGTTGATGTAAGTAATCATAGTTGTAGTTGTTACTTTTGGGATTTGGTAGGAATACCTTGTAGACATTTTGTTCCTGCCATACATTATAAATTAGAAAACCCAGAGATTATGTTCATCCATATTACAAGAAACATGCTTATCAAACTTGTTATGCACCTGAAATAATTCCAATCAATGGACAACAACTTTGGCCTACATTCGACACTGCACCACTACTACCACCTACTTATAAAACACTCCTGGGAGGCCTAAAAAGTTAAGAAGAAGAGAAGCTGATGAATATGTCAGCCATTCAAAGTTGTCCAAGAAAAATATTGGTATGAAGTGTAGTAGTTGTAATGCATATGGAAACAATGTAACTTCCTGAACATGTTATTTACAAGTTCATTTATTTATAAGTATGTCAAATCTAACTACCTTACTCCTTTCATAGGACACAAGAGGCGCATCTGCAACAACATCTACATCAGTTGCAAGGGAAGCATCTACATCAACTAGAAGGAGAGCATCTGCAAGAAGAACTGCATCAGGTGGAAGGGGAGGATCTGCATCAACTGGAAGGGGAGTATCTGCAAGAAGAACTGCAGCCGCTGATGGACTATCTGCATCAACCTTACAAGGTCAAACAACATCACGAATGGCAGCAGGCATAGATGTAGGGGCTGCATCAACATCACAACCTGGAGGGGCTGCACGTATGTGTGAAGGGGGAAGAAGAACATCCTCAAAGTGAGTTGCAATTGATTTGCTAGTGTAGGCATGTCACATTTTTTAATGCTATAATGTACTGATTGTGACCCACTTAGGGAGACCATTAATAATAGGCACAATATTTTTTGGACCACTTGTTTGTCATGTAGTGTAGCACATGCAATGTTAATTAAAGTAGTCGGGGACCACTTGTTATTGTTGACTGAATTGTTCTGTTATTTATAGTGCTATGAGACCACTTCTTTATGTTCAATGCAATGCTTTAGGACCACTTGGATGACATTTTATTCTTCACTATCCATTTCAGTCATTATGCTTTAAATTGCTTGTTTGAGTAGTTATTTTGAAAGCATTAGGGGGTTGGAATCTCATAATAGACAGAGTTGCTATTTTTGATGAATCTTTTCAGGTTCAATAATCTTGGAAGATTGATGTTATAAGTGAAAAACCTTATTAGGTTCAATACTGGTGCTTTCTGCTATCACATTTTTTTTCTACATTTCAGCATTCTCAGACTTACATTAGGTTGTGAACTGTGGGTATGCTATCAAACTCTTTGATTTAAAATAACAACTATAATCACATAACACAAATGCACATAACACAAACATCAAGGCTAAATTGAACTCAACTTCCACATTTTATTGAATTTAAAACTTCAAAGTACATCAACAACACAACATTACCAATCTAATTACAATTTATCTTCAGCACAAACATAATAGAAAACATCATTATTAATGCCCATGACAATACAAACAAGACCAACATCATTTTGAACTTTTTTCTCTCTTGCTCTAATTTCCTCTTCAACTTGTTCTTCTTCTTCCTTAGATTCAACACAACATTTTCAATACAGACTTCAACTTCTTCACTCTTCCTTTGTAAGCTTCCTTCAATTTTAGAGTCTCCTTCATCAACCCATTCAAAGTAGTTACAACTTGAATTACTCTGCAAAAGAAATTACAAATCACGAATACAAACTTCATCACAATAAGTAAAACATTTTTTCTCATATACTGCTCAATTTCTACATCTATAAAATAGTCTTCCTTTGTTCTTTAATGTAGTTGCCTTCAACATCAACAATCTTTCCCCACAACCACAATTTTGTGAAGCTAAGTGAGAGGAGGATCCACATGTTTGGGACATTCCAAAACCAATACTCCTTCGTGCGCAACCATTTTCTCCTATGTCAGCTTCCATTTCTCTTCAACAGTAATTTCGAAAGTAAATCAAGTTCGACTACTCCCAACAAAACCCTATATCCCAAATCCATCCATTCACACGAAACGAAATAGGAAAATGAACTTACGTGACCAACTACACCAATGCTCAAGAAGATGAAATCCAACCTTTTGCGATTCACCTTCAACCTTCTTTCCAGCTGAAATGATGTGCTCGTCTTTGCTCTTCAACCTTCAGACCACACTTTCAACCAAAATTTACCAATGAACCTAATAAAGCAAAGTTCTCAGTTTGCATTTAAAATATAAACACATGTGGCAAATGTTAAAAAGGAAACATGTCATCCCACATGGCTATACATTAGCCACCTCACCTGTTTTTTAATGCCGTTTGTTTTGGAGGACAAAAAATTATGGTTTCCTTAAGGAGAGGGATCAAAGCATACAAAGTTTGAAAGAGGGACGAAAAACAAAATCGCTTGATAGTTAAAGGACTAAAAACATATTTAATCCTTATATTTATTATAAAAAATGTTATAAAATATAACTATTATATTCAAAAAGTAATTATGTAAATTCATGAATATTTTGTAATATTCCATTTTTAATAGTAAAATACAACTAAAATGAATATTACATATATGATAATGGAATTACTATAAGAAAACAAATGTACGAAAGACAAGATCTACACTTGTAAAATCATTTTACTTTCCAACTATTTCACCTTTAACTCTCGTTGGAGCAATTGTAAAGTAAAGAATGTCTATCTGAGCTCACACCATTAAGGTGATCATTGCAAGAGAGAAAATATACACAAAGACAAACAACACAAAAGTAAGGGTAAACTAGAATACAAATAATTCATGATATAAAAGAACATTTAAACATTATACACATTACACACCTTTCACACAAACGACCAAACACTTTATGCATGCCAACACTTTGACTAGATTGTCATACACCTTTCACACAAACGGCCAAACACTTTATGCATGCCAACACTTTGGCTAGATTGTCAGAACTTAGAATAAATGTCGAGCTATGACGTTGTTTGTTCCACGCCTTGGATTATATTGGAAGCACCCAAGACTAAGGTTTACTGCTACTCTCACCACATGTGTCAAGTCTCTCTATATGAGAATGTATGACTATTAAAGTGTCAGGAAAACCCTCAAGACTGAGCTACCTGCATTCATTCTAACACACTTGAACCACACCAAGAAGTTCCACCTTGGAACCAACCTTCCAAACTTTGAAATCATATACATTTGTCCATACACTTTCACATTTAAATACCAACATATATCATCATTGTTCATGCATCAAAGTACCATAAACAACCCAATAATGCATTACAACTCAATTAAAACATAAACATGGAAATATACAAGGTGACTGATGTGTGAATAAAAATGTAATTACATTCATATCTTAGTTTAGGCCATTTGCATATATAATTGCATTAATTGAATGACGATACAAAGCTCTAAGAACACTCTCATTACTTCTCGCACAAGGAATTTCTAGAAACATCTACGAATCACCAAATTAAAAAGGAAAGACTCCTTAAGACCTTAAATTAACAAGGTCAGAGAAAAGGGCAAAGTACACATGCAAATGGAAACTTTCATGCATGGACTCAATTAGAGAGCGATGAGCAAAAAGGAGTTGAAACATACTTGTTATAGTGTATAAACCAATCGGATACGAATGTAGACCTCGTCATCATGGTCGATTAGACACCTCCTAGTCATCAAAGAGATAACTAAGAAGTTAGAACTCTTAAAGAGAAGGTAAAAAACTCTAAAAGAGTGTTTTTATAGAAAGATGATACATTTTAAAATAATGAAAGTCATCTATAACAAAACTATTTATAAATAAACAATTTTATATTAAAATAACCGAATCTTACTATTTTTAAACTATCACCATTCCTAAAATACCATTGTCTCGCTTTTACACATTTACCAATTTAATTATTATTTTACATTTTACTATTCACAAATTTATATTTATAATTAAATATTTTAATATATTATATAATAAAATTGATTAATTATTTAAGTCTTTTTAATACATCAAAATTTCTATTTAAGTATATTTATATTTATACATAATTACAGCATCTAAATATAATTATGTAAATAAATTATTCCTTAAAGTATAATAATTACTACATTAATTTTCGTAATAAAATTTTAAGAAATAAGTACAAAAACAACCATCACGGATCTCAAACTAATTTTAAGGAAAATCAAGATCAAAATCTTATCACATTAACACACTTTTTATAGAGTGACTTAATAAAAAAGTTAAAGAAAATAAAAAATTATAAATTTCACTTTCTTATTAATAAAATACTAATATTTACTGTTAAAAAAAGCCAACACCTTAAAACTATGTGTCGTTGGTAGCCCTAACTTTCTACGAGGCAGTGACGCATCGTTGCTATAGATCGCGTGTGTTCTGCACATAAAAAAGCACCCATTAAAAAAAAAGAAAACACTTATTTACCTGTTTTGTAAGATTTCGTTAACAATTTGACTTACATAACAAAATTCTTATTTTCACATTGCATTTAGATTCGCTCTGTTAAAAAATCAAAACAATTTCAATAAACTCAAAATAAAAAAAAACTAATGAGAAATCGTCAACTTTAAATGATAAATTCTAAAATTTAATCAACCATAAAAAATTATTTTCAAAAGAAATTAAAATATCCACAGTGCAATTTAGAAATGTGTATAATTTCAAAATAAAAATAAAAATATGTTTAACTGGCTAATTTTTTTAAATATATTTATAGAAAAAAATTATCAGAAGAACGGTAAATGGAATTAATTCGAAAAAAAAAATGGTGTGGAAACAGGAAAAAGTCGATTGCGTGGAAACTACACATCGGTCAAAGCTTCCGCATATCTTTATTTATTCTCCAATGATATTTTATCAATGAAAAGCTATAAAACGAATTTAGATTTTTAATTTAAATATATAAAAAATCTAAAGGTAGTAAAATGAAAAAACTTAAATTAAAATAAATATAATTAATTAGTAAAATTAAAAAGAAGTGTGGAATTTCCACTCTTGAAAAAACAATGGCTATTGAAAACACACACGAGGTATAATCGGGGTAGGAGAGAGAAAGCGATATTTAAGAGAAAAGAAGCAGAAGAAGAGAGAGAGAAAAAGTGAAGAATGATAGCCATAAATAAATATACACATAATTTCAATTATTAGCTCAAAGCCTTTCCTTCTTTGAACTCTTCCTCACACCAAACGCTCGAAATATCACCCCCACTCCACCACCGTCACCGTCACCGTCACCGTTGCACCCTCACCGCCATCTCACCCTATCAACGCCCTCACACACATCACAACAGAACAAAACAAATCTCCCTCACAAACACGAGACCCTCTCTTCCTTCTTTTTTTCTTCTGTCTTTCTTTATTTCTTTCCCGTTTTGCCCTTTCGGTTCTCTTCTATCTACTCTCTCCTTTTTCTATGGCTTCTTCGCTTCTTCTTCTTCTTCTCCTTCTCCTTTACGTTTCTGTGATTCAATTCGCGTCTGCGTTTTCTTCTTCGTCTTCTTCTTCTTTGTGCCTTCCTCAGCCACCTTCGTTTCTGTATAATCTCCAATCGCAGTGTCCAATCTCGATCCCGTCGAATCCGCCTCTCCAGGTACCTCGGTTTTCAGTTTTTGTGTTAATTTCCGCGTGTTGAGGTTGTTTGCGGTGTGTATTTGTGGATTGTTGGATTTTGTTTCGATGATTGGATTGTTTGATCATTAACCTAGCTGGCAAATATTTTGTATCAAATTTTCATGGTGTGTTGTCATGGAGAATCTTTAAGTTTCTTTGTGAAAGAAGCCGTGGAATCTGATAAGATAGATATGGAATCTGATAAGTGAGATGCGGAGTAATTGTTTGCATAGTTTTCTTCTGTCTGAAGATATTCATCGAGATTATGATATTGACTCACCGGAGTTCGTTAAATAATCAGGAATAATGGCGATGTGTCGATTGATTCATGTATTTGTCCTCACCTGATTGAATAAGGTGTTTTTGGTGCTACGGTTGTTTGGATGGTTTGATGAACCTGGGTTCTGAATTAAACACATGGGAATGAGGATCTTGTAAATGTCCATTGATGGGGATAATTTCATGCACGTGAATGATTTTGAAGTTCTTGATTTGTAGGTTTTATAATTTCTCTTAATTTCCTTGTTTTGGTTAATTGTCTGATATTTTAAAATTTTATGGAAAACAACTGAATGTATTGTGTTGCCTTGGACCTTGAGTGTATTTTTGTTAGGTTAAATATTGGTGTGCTTAATTACTTGTAAACAATTGGCTATTATTCTGTTTGCGATTTTGTTGGATCATTTGGGATCAACCTGAGATGTGGGATCGGTTAGTTAAAAGCAACCAAATTGAGGACTATTTTGAGTTTAGGTTGGGGGATTTAAAGCCTTCCATGGGATCATTTGGGATCTTTTACCAAGCATGTAGAGAAGTTTAAAATATGTATTTTATGTAGCTGGTAAGAACTAGTTGACTTCATTGTTTTTACTTTGGTGTCAAGGTCGCATTGGTATAACAGTATAATATGTCCGTTTGATGTCCTTTAATAACCTAGGGAATGATCCATTAGTATCCATGGAATTAATCAACTTGTAATATAAATACACATGGATTATTGCTTTATTTCATCAGCAGAATGCATAAACTTCTCGTTTTTAACTCTCAACATTAAATTTCTTACGGATGGTAGTTTGGCAATACATTGTTAACTTTGATGATGCTCTCTAACATCTTCTGAACCACTTGATGGGACAACTTTCGTTGTATTTCTCTTCATTGGGGGGAGGGGATTTCCTGTGAATATCTTCGTTGTATTTTGCTCAGGAAAATCGATTACGTTTTTAGGATTTCAATCAAATCATTCACACTGAAGCTTTAATCCAAATCCCAATTAATTTCCTCGTTTTGAACATACTTGTTAAACCATTAATCACATAACCTGCCAACAAAATCAAAATTTCTTTAAAGTGAAGCAAACAGATGATGTTGTAAAACTTGTCCTTATTTCACCATGAAGAATTGGCTCATATCTATTAAGTCCGTTATTCCACCAGCTCTCCCCTGAAATAATTTTGTTGAATTTAATTTGCATTTTATGAACCTTTATATGACCCACTGTCATATGCTTGAAATCGTGATAGGCATTTTTAACTAAATTATTATCCAGTTCAAAAACTATTCTTTTACTCATTTTCTTCATTGCTTAAGGCTAGTCAAGTACCAGAAGCTCAAAGTGTCTAAAATATAAAATCAGAATTACAAGTATTAATATTACATTAGATAATAGTATTTTTTTTTCTTATTAGTGGAATTACTTCAGTCGGACCAGATCACCTTGGACTGTTAATTTCTAGTTTATTATACTCTTCTTTCTTTTTAACTGGATTCTAGCTCATTGATTGATCGTCAATTTTTTATATATTTCTTGTAAAATTGAAATCCATTCTGCATCAACGAGAACATTTAGATCAATGTTAATGAACTACCATCATTGATTGTGCAACTAAGTACTATTACTTTTTGTAAACTTTGTTATATTAAATGACTACTTATCTGTAATGACTAGTTGGAGGAAGGCACAAATTCCTTGGATATTTGAGAGCTACGAAGCTCGAACACCAGAAACAACACTAATACAAACACTACACCAACATGTAGGACGCATAGACATGTGTGTGTAGCATCATTATGAATTATTTAAATTGATAATCAACATTTATATATTCAAAATCATTTAAAAAAAGTTAGTCGAATATAAGATTTTGAACAATAGGCAGCTCTGATTCCAACTTGAAAAAAAACATGAGAAAAGGAACTTGTGATATCTTAAGTTGGACTTCTCTAATGATTCATATTCAAACCAGTATTTGCTTAAAAAATAATATAAACCATTATGTAATCTTGAAAAAATGTATAAATAAAAAAAGTTTAGTTAATCACCTTGGATTTAAGGAGTGAGCTAGATAATGAAGAGGGGTTGCTACCCATTGATCAATTAATATTGAATTAACCACTTCACAAAAGGTTGAACCTTCACTTTCTTCCTTTCTCCCATAGTCATATATGACCTTTTCAGCTTTTCAATCATTGAATTCTACATTTCTTACACTAGGTGAAGAGAAGAAGCTATCGAATGGGTTCTTCTAAGAACATTATAGATTGGTAAAGCATGTAATCTTTCTTATCCCACCAATTATAGGTTTTACTCTTATATATGGGTGATTATATTTTTATATGGATTAAAAGCTATCCATGTTTAGGGTTTTGACAACTTTTGTGATGGTTGTTGAGGACCTAGCATAATCATCTTCCTTTATTTGGACTGGCTATGAGATCATATGTGAATTTTCTTGCCTATAAATATATAAAAGGGTATTTTTAAGCTGTCAGAGGTAGACAGAGACCGAGTTCTAATGCACACACCATGACCAAAAATAGTGAAGTGACCTTTGAGCAGTCTGTCATTGGTTGGAAATATTAGGGCTGGCCAAACAAACAACATAAAACACTGGGTTTGACATAGTTTGAAGACAAAAAGTTACATTTTGGTCTGAACAACTGTGGAAGAAGGGTTTTGAATTAATAAAACCATTATAAAATGGAGGGGATTAACAGTATATGCTGTTTCAGGGGTAATTTCTCATTATCATGGTGCATAGACTGTTAGACAATTAAAAGTCTGTTAGAGGAGAGAGATTAGTCTGTTAGAGGAGAGAGACTAGTCTGTTAGAGGAGAGAGTATAAATAAACAAACAGAATAGAGGGAGATGATATGAGATAATTTTCTTGCCTTTGGCTAGAGACTGGATCGTTTCCAGTGGATGAAGGGAGGCTTCCTTGGGGAAATACTTGCTTGTTATTCTGTTCTTTCATACTTTACAGAATTAATAAAGTTCATATTCATACAATTGCTTCTTTTTGTTGAGTGTGTGTGAGAAGATTCTCATCTGTTACGGTCCCAGAGTAAAGGAAGCTGACATAGACGCTGCCCCAACTGATATTGAAATGGCTCTACTTAATATATGATATTGAAGATTACTATAAGTAGCTATCCTACTAAAATTCTTTCCACAACAAACTCAATGCGCTGCCATTAAAGAAATAATATCATTAACCTGACTTCTTGTTAGGTAACCCAACTGGTTTGTTGGGCTAGGTCACATGTTGGTCAAGCCCAAAGCCAGGGAGTCTGCATTTTACGTACTCATCATGAAAAACATTTTGAGTTTGCAATGGCTCATCTTGCAAATTTATTTGGCTGGAAATAAATGATTTTGTTACATTGATAATGGTAATAAGTTTCCTATTTTAAAATCTGTTACTTGAATTTTCATCGTGTCAAGGAATTAGTCTCTTTACGGACTGAAATGTGCACATTATGAGTAAAGGGGACTGATTGGCTTTGGGAATATATATGTTTTTGGCTCATTTTGTTAGTCAAAATCAAAGATGACAACTGACAAGCGGATAACAGTTTCTTTTCTTTCCATTCACCATGCTAGGCATTTCTATCATTTTCAAGCCCAAACGTCTTCTTCTGACTGAATGAGTGAATGTACCCAAGCAATAATATTTAGACAAAATACACTGTGTTTGTAACAGCATATACTGTTATATTTAGACAGTATTACACTGTGAATGTACCCAAGCAATAATATTTAGACAAAATACACTGTGTTTGTCATTATTATGCCGTATAGCTTTGCTTATGTAGATTTGAATAGATAATTATTTAATTTTAAGATTTAATTATGTTTTCCAGGCTTTATTAAATTGCATATTCTGATGACGTTTATTTTATTTTCATTTTGATTTGTTTAGGTGGATGGAGATTTTTTAGACAGAGTTCTGTCTGGCAGCAAGAGTATAGAGTATATTTCTATACTCTTCTATGCCTCCTGGTGCCCATTTTCTCAAAAAATGCTTCCGCAATTTGAAACTCTTAGTTCGATCTTTCTTCAAATAGAACATTTGATTCTCGAGCAATCATCAGCTTTGCCAAGGTTTTGAAGCTATCCCTGCTCTATTTTTTAAATTTTTGGATAAGGATGAAACTAATTTCTTTTGCTGTATGCTGTTTGCCGGGTCTGGTGATGGCCTACAATTTGATGTAGTTAATTATTCCTGGTTCAGCAATAACTAATTTCCTATTGAGGAATTCTAGTGGTACACTCAATGACACTCTTTACCAAATTCTAAATATTAATAGATGAAGTCCATGTGTATTCCACTGAATATGAGTATGATCCGCAAAGTAAAAACCTATATCATTAGTGGAATCTACATGGATTTCACCCAAAGATAGTGTGTCAGGCATTCTGTTGTTAGCATTGATCAATTTTCTGTTGTTTAGGCTAATGCCATAACTAATAGATATATTCTTTCCTTTTCTACACTGTATTTAATTTATATTTTAGACGAGATTATGTCACACAACAGGCTTACCTTTATAATTGTCTGTTGATGTCTGCATTTCTTTTTCCTCGCAGCTTGTTTTCTCGATATGGAATCCATAACTTGCCTGCAATATTACTAGTGAACCAGACATCAGTATTGAGATATTATGGACCAAACAATCTCCTTTCCGTGTCAGAATTTTACGAAAGAAACACGAGTAAGCATATCCCCATTCTTGTTTGTAAATATGTTACCATGTATTGAAGAGAATCAATTTTCCTCTCCAATTAATTGCTGACACAGAGCTTTAGAAACTTCAACGACTGAGTTTTATTTTACCTAATTTACCTCCATTGACTGATCTATCTGCTTGTTCAGGGTTAGCGGCAACTATTAATATTGTTGATCAAGCTAGCAGCATGACGAGTGATGATAATTCGTCTATGAATCTGTTTGGTTTGTCTCTGAAAGAAACATGGAGCAGGGACCCCTACTTGGTATTCTCTGTACTGTTTCTTTGTTTGAGGCTGCTCCTCTTTGTGTTCCCGAAGATCGTCTCACGTCTCCGAGCATTCTGGGTTTCTTGCATTCCTCATCTGAATCTGCAAATATTTGGTGAGACGAGCCAAGTAATGGGACGTGTGCTTCAGGTGATAGATGTCAGGAGGATTTGGAACAGGTTAAGACTGTGCAAGATTAGAATTTTTCAGGAAAGGGCAAGGAGTGCCCGAGCTTGGGCTTCATCTCTTGCTTCTGTTTCTCTTGGTGAGTCATCATCAGCTAGGTCATCCACACAAGGTTTGAATTAACAGCCTTCTTACCATGTCATTTTTTGAGGGTAGTTTAATAGTTTATCTTTGTCAGTTATATCATATCCTCAGGCTTGCAGTGAAGCTTGGCAGCTCATAGTCTTCTTCTCTCTTGCTAATTTTGTTGTAGTATACTAATAGCCAAATGTTGATTTATGTTTTAAGCTGGGTTTTGAGAGGAAGCGAACAGGCATGTAAATTTGAGAAGTGTTTCCTTTCGTGTAAATTAGTTGTTTCTGAATGAAATCATACACGTTACTGTGGAATAAGCATCCTAGCTACCCTTCCCCATCATACTTATTAGCCCCACTTAAGTAATTTGAAGTACAACCTACTTCATTATTTTCCAAGTATGGAAGATAAAGAAAACTGCCGCAGGTATTTATCTATCAACTAATTTTTTCACTAATCTCGTGTATGGCCAAGTGGCAATAAGGATCCATCCCATCTTTATAATATATTTTATAACACTCCTTTAAACAATTCATATTGTTTGAAATAGGTAGGAATCTACCAAATATTTTAGGTTCTACATTTTATTTAACCAGTTTTACTGGGGATTCTTGTTATACTGGCATCCTTATGCTTCCGAAACACGGTTCATGTGTTTAGTTGGGTAGGCAACTAAAGTGAACATTCGAAAAATTGATTTTGGAATTTTGGTTGTCTAAGCCGGGCAGTCTTTTGCAATAGAAACCGGTTAATCGATGTTTCAATTTCGGGATTTGGCTGATGGAATTACAAGGAAGAGGGTCATGCAGTAGAAATCAGTTCCATGAATGGAGGAGTGTCTCTAAAAATTTCAAAAGATGCCATTTTAGAACGCGATAATCAAATTACAACTAGTCTTTATTTTTGTAATTTTTGAAGGATGAAAGGGTAGTATCTTCAAAACCACCCTAAGAAATAGTTTGAAATTATCTGCCATTTAAATTATATTTCTGTATTTCTAAAGTCTAATTTGACCTTTCTTTGTGGTTGATTTGAAGGATAGATCTGATTTATTTATCTTTTTTGTCAATTTGCAACCACCTCTTATAAAATTTGGGGACAAAGAAAAAATAGCAGAAAATTTGGACTTTATTTCAGCGTATTACTTATAATTGAAAAAAATGGCCACGAATAATTCCTCGGAATTTATTCCTAGAGTTTCTGACCTGTGTCCTCGGCTCTTGGACTGTTGTATGTTATGATTAGACAGTAAGTTTACAGAGGTAAAACGCTTAGTTAACTTTAATTAAACTAATCTTAGTTCCTAGTAGAGATCTTACATTGATCTCTCTCCCTAGACTTTTAGGAAATCCAAACTTTTAATATAAACATCAGAAGTGATCATGTGGAAACGAAAGCCTCTAAAAGTAAATTGCTTAAATTAATACAAATATTTTGACACTTTGGATGTTACAGATAACGTAAAATTAACTCAGTGAGATGTACAATTATTGATCTTCTGCAGCAGTTCCTAGTTCTTACTCTGAGGACTTTTGTAGTAGTAGTTATTGTTTTAGGACTGCAGGGTGATTTTAACATTTTGGGTGGCTATGAACAATTCTTATATTGGATCCTCTAGTCCTTTGTCATGGATTTCCCGAAAATGTTTATATTGGGTTTAGATGGCACATTTAAAGGGTAATTTAATTTTCTAGTTAATTTTAAACGTTTTTGTGATTATATGTTATTTAAATGATTTTTTTAAAAGAAAATTAAAATTTTAAAAACCTTATTAGAGTAATTTAATAATTATTAGGATTATATAATTTTAGATTTCACTTGAAATATGAGAAATTGAAATTTATGTATTTTAATTTTTCATATATATAATTATTTTTATAATTGTTTGACTGGCAAGAGTGTTGTTGGTTTGACAATTGTCGATGTATTACCAACCCAGATTATTTTGTTTACGTTAGAGAGTAGATTTCTTTACCAAAGCGGATTAGAGTTTTACTACTGATATCCATTTGTTACTTTTAGTTTTTCATTGACGGTGTTTCAATTTTTTTTAAATATAATTCAAAATTTTTCTTTTTTAGTCAATATTGATGACCTTGTTTTCTGCTGATGTCAATTAAAATATTTTCAATTACTTGTTGAAATTATTTTTTCTTATTGTTTATATAGTTATTTTTTAATTTACACTATTAGTGTTATTTTTCTCAGAATTTCATCACATGTTTTTTAATTTTTTAATATTGAGGAGATATTTTTGAAAAACTTTTATAATATTAGTTGAGAAAAACCTTTGTGAAATATAATAAAAAATCATGTATAAGATTAATATTATACATAGTTTTTACTATATTAAATTGCTATATCTATATTAAATTGCTATATGATAGGTTACGATTTGGTAAACAAAATTTTTTATGGCCATTTACTTCATGAGTTTGTTTGATCCACATTATGTTAAGTTATAGAGTATCATGTTATTAACTTTAGTATTTCTAAAAATAGTTGGATGAGTCAAATAATGACCGTGATCATACAAGTCGTGGTGATAAAGGTTGGAATGTGGCCAAGTAAAAATAGTCAAAGGACCAACTTGTGGTAGGATAGAAGCAGTAACATAGGTTGACTTGTTGCTTAGTAGTTCACTATTAACTCTAATTGGTGGCATATAGCTCTTAGTATGCAACACATGACTTTCCAAGATCGAGAGAAGGTGTGCCTACAGAAGGCACTTTGACGTCTAAGTTAACTGAGTGTATGAGATAAGAATTAATGTTGTAATAATGAATGTAAGATATTTACTTTAATGGTTTTACTATTAATAGGATAATTGTGACGTTTATGGACCTTCACCTATATGGGTTTGGGTGGGTCTAGCGACCATATACCTCATGAGCTTGTTGTTTGATCTAGATTATGCTATAGTAACATGCCATTAGCTTTAGTAACATGCCATTAGCTTTAGTAGTCCCAAAGGTAGTTGGACATACGAATAATGGCCGAATAGTGGTGGTTATACAAGTTGTAGACGACATGTAGTCCTGATAGATGACACATAACTCTTGGTAATCGACACATATTCGTATAAATGACACCTAACTTTCAATAAACAATACATAAAGTTTGTCATAGGACGAGTACAATATTGATAAAATCAAAGGATAATTGTTCATGTATAGAAACCCTAATTATTAAATTTTGATTCTAAGTACTCCATCTCCATACATTTGGAGGCATTTCCTGTAAGACTGGTTTAATGAGACAAACAAATTTTAAGTAAAAAAAATGGACATATCAAATCAACCGGTTATTTTAGTTCCATTTAAAATAATATAAAAAGTAAAAGTATAAAAAATAAGAATTATATTTCCTTTAAAATTGAGGTCATATAAATAAAATTAATGTTAATTTTATCATATTTTATATATAAAGTTTAATGCTTAACGTATCTTTAGTTATGAAAGTTGATCTTGTGTGATCGACTCAAAATTCTATGAATTAATTGAGACAATGTATCGATTATAACTCAATAAGAAAACTTGATAACCCAATTAATTTATTTCTAGCATTTTAATTTATTTCTAAGTTAGTATTTTTATTTTATTTTTTAGTATATATATATATATATATATATATATATATATATATATATATATATATATATATATATATATATATATATATATATATATATCCTTTTAAATTAGTTTATAGAGAATTAGTTTATAGAGAGTTAGTTTATAGAGAGTTGTGATATTCTAATAGAAAAACATTATTTAAGAACTTTATTTTGAATATTAATTACTTTATTACGATAATATTTTGAATTTTAAACTGAATGTTGAACTTTATTTATTTCTTGGTACTTTAATGCAGTAAAAAATTGTAAATTTAGGTTGAATTTATTAGATTAGGCCAGACATATATCATATCTCTTTTTGGTAAAATATGTTTTTTCATACAATATGTATTGTTAAGTTTTGTATCTAGTACAATACAAAAAAATTGACCAATCTTCATACATCAACTATAATTCGGCTTAAGCTTTAATTATATTCGTTGATTGCGTCACTAAACATTGGCATGTAAAATAATATTATTTACGTGTTATTTCGTCATTGATTTTTTTTTTTCATACAAAATGTATTGTAAATTTAGAATTTAATACAATTGAAAACAACTGACCACTTGTAATAGGTATAATTTTGTTTGACTTTTCCTCCGATTTGTTAATTGATAAGTTAAATGCCTAGTTTACATCATGATGAGAAGATTAGTGGTGTTTTCTTTTAGTTATGTGTATAATTATATTTTTGTTTTATTTTTAATAGAAATAAATTCTTTGAATAAAAAATAATATTTATATTCAATTTTTGCTTTCAAAATTTTTTTAAAACTCAAAATTGTCACCATCCTCATTTGTTGAGTTATATTTCAAGTACCCTAAATTAATGAAAGAAACTCAAAAATTCATGTTAAAGAAATAAAAAAATATATTAAAATAATTCATATATATATATATATATATATATATATATGTATATATATATATATTCTAATAGTTATATAATATAGACCGAACGACTAACACTCATGATCGTTCAGTCCATCTGTTACATCAACAATGTTGGACCATAATTGGGTCAACGTTTAAGTTATTATTGGGTCAATAGTCCAGTAGACGATAAAATAATCAAAGATATTGATAAGTTGTTTATGAGTAACTAAGTGAATCTAAAGGTAAGTTTGTTTTTATTTTATTGGATATGCGCTAGTTTAGGATCCATGAGATGACTTATAAATATAAGATCAAGGCTAAAAGCCAGGGATGTTCGACCAAACCTTAAATACTAAATTGTGATAAACAATTCACTAAGCCGCTCCTAACTTGAGCGTCAGAGTGCCTTTTGCAGGTACCTCCCCCCGGTCAAGAGTTCAACCAAGCAGTATCAAGAATACAAGCAAGCAGAGCAGGCGACTCAAGCATTGGAAAGCAGGAAAGTTACGCCAAAAAGGTACGTCTCTTGGTCCTACACATTATATGCAAAAAAAATTTGGTGCCCATTGTAGGGCCTAGTGATACCGCTGAAACGCAAGGAACCAGACAAGGACACAGTCTTAGCATCATCATGTTGACGAGGCCCCTACATATTGATCCCGATTGAAGAAACTCTCACCATCAACGGTCCAATGACGCACACACCACTTAGCCAAATTTTTCATCAAGTGCTAAACCATTCAACTGTCCGGCTATTCGGCCTCACAGGTATTCGGCCCTTCGGCCTCAACTGCTCACCCTTCCATGGCCTCAAGTACTAAGCAAATTTGGCATCCATTGTTCAATCCATTCGACCGTTCGTCATCATAGGCTTCATGCGTTTCTTTATTGCTTCCTTGTTATTTACAAATGTACTAATTGCCAGCAAGCCATATCCGGCCGATCGCTCTAATCCATATGACCGAAGAAAGTTTGTGCAGAAAATTATTACTTACGGGGTATGGCCTGAGCAAACCTTGGTCTCTCTCTCTCTCTCTCTCTCTCTCTCTCTCTCTCTTTCTTTCTCTCGTTCGGTCACAAAGCATAAAGAATCTACAGCTCATTTGAGACACATACTAATGTGGCTTCCTCAGTTTGACTTTCAAACATTCAACTGAAGACTGAACGGTCTCCCCTGCTTGGCCATCTGACTTCATAATCCAAACCATTTTAATATTAATTTTATTGGGTACATTTTTTCTGACCATTCGAATTCCAATTTCTATTTTCTCTTCAGTACATATGACATGATCCTGTATACAACTACTTGGTCAACCTAGAGATTATTGTCTCGAGTCACCGAACGATTGCATGGCAATATTACAAAACATAGGGAATGCTCTCTGAGAAGCCTTGGTCTTAAACCAAGCGGTGAGGAACATTCTCCATGAATTCTCATTCTCATCCTAAACCGAGCGGAGATGAACGTTTTCCGTGAACTCTCACTCTTGTCCTAAATTGAGCCGTGAAGAACGTTCTCCGTGAACTCTCACTCTCGTCCACAAAACCCAGGCAACGCTCTCCGAGAACCCTTGGTCCTAAACTGAGTGGTGAGGAATCTTCTTAGTGATTGTGCTTATTAATGTTATTACAACCACCTTCTTATCTATTTTGCAGTTCATAAGATAGTAAAACACCTATAGCTGACCAAGGACCAAAATATAGGGAATGCTCTCTGAGAACCCTTGGTCTTAAACCAAGCGGTGAGGAACATTCTTCGTGAACTCTCATTCTCGTCCTAAACCGAGCGAAGATGAACGTTTTTCGTGAACTCTCACTCTTGTCCTAAACTGAGCCGTGAAGAACGTTCTCCGTGAACTCTCACTCTCGTCCACAAAACCCAGGCAACGCTCTTCGAGAACCCTTGGTCCTAAACTGAGTGGTGAGGAATCTTCTTAGTGATTGTGCTTATTAATGTTATTACAACCACCTTCTTATCTATTTTGCAGTTCATAAGACAGTAAAACACCTATAGCTGACCAAGGACACATTTTAATATAGATCTCTCATTTTGGGCTTCAAACGTCCCATCAAATAACAAGCGGTTTCACTTGATTGGCCGTTTGGCTATATAGCGCCTCTGCTCAACATGGTAAAAAAATCTAAAAAGCACTCCCACTAGTCGCCACTCGGCCTAGAATATGCCGTTCAGACCAGAGAAGAGAAACGATTTAAAGCACATTGAAAATAAGCTCCCCAATACAACGAGAACGACCTCTCTCAAGCTCATATAAGTCCTATAGTTAACCTTGCCTAAAGCCGAACGGTTAACTCGGACTTGGGGGGCATATGTATGGTATATAGTATAGAACGAACAGCTAACACTCAAGACCGTTCGGTCCATCCGCTACATCAACAATGTTGGGCCATAATCGGGCCAACGTTTAAGTTATTATTGAGCCAATAGTCCAGCAGACGATAAAATAATCAAAGATATCTGATTAAAGATATTGATAAGTTTTTATGAGTAACTAACCGAATCTAAAGGTAAGTTTATTTTTATTTTATTGGATCTGTGCTAGCTTAGAATCCATGAGATGACTTATAAATATATGGTCAAGGCCAAAAGCCTGGAACGTTCGACCAGAACTCAAATACTCAATTGTGATAAACAATTCACTAAACCACTCCTAACTTGAGCGTCAGAGTGCCTTTTGCAGATACCTCCCTTTGGTCAAGAGTTCAATTGAGCGGTGTCAAGAATACAAGCGAGCGAAGCAGACAACTCAAGCATTGGAAAGCAGGAAAGTCACGTCAGAAAGGTACGTCTCTCTGTCTTACACATTATATGCAGAAATAATTAGAAATATCGACATGTTTTATACATATGAATGAAAAGTTAACTTTGAATCTACAAACTCTTAAAAGAAAAAATTAATTTCAACTTTGAACAATGTGTTTTTTTTTTTAGTTTTCAAATTAAACAATACGATTTCAACCCAGATTCAGTTTATGAGATAAGAATACGATAAAAAAAACAACAAAAAAGATATATTAGTTCTTCCTCACAAGAGTAGTATATAGTTGTGTAATGACCTTGATTAAGGTTCTCCACTATTTTTTTTAAGCTTTATAGGAACCCTTTTAAGAAACTAAGGAAATACAAGTTTTAATCATGCAAGATTTACACTATACTTGAAACTTTATTAGAAGCAAACCTTGGTAACCTAAGTCAAGATCAATATGGCTCATAAATGAAAATAAGTTAATGAAACAATCGAAAAAATTTCAATTCAAATCATATAAGAACAAATAATGGTGATATTTAACGTAGTGAATCAATGTATGATCTTGAAGCCATTGACAGTCTTTCGAAATCTTCAACTTAACAAAAAGTTTGGAGGAATTCACTATTTTAAAGAAAAGAAAGCTAGCTTTGCAAGTTTGATATTTTTTGAGCAAATTAATGAAAAAAAAAAAACAAGTTAGCCATAGAAGGGATTAAACATAACTTAAAAATGATTTGCAAACTTTTCATAACATGATAGTGATTATAAGATTAGAAGGTCTATGATGACTATATGATAAATATTTTATGCACACTTTTATAGTTTTATTGTATAATGATTGCATTTTTCAAATGCTTTATTTTTTATTTTTAGTTAATTTTCATATATTAGTAATAAATTGGATTCTTTAACATATATGTTTTAATTTTGTACTTTTAGCTTATCTGATTTTCACACACTATTTTAATTGTAACTTTTTTTTAAATATCATTTTTGTCTTATTTCAATTGCATTAGACTTTCAATTTAGAAAAACGGTTTTTTAGATTTGGACTCTTATACTATTATTTATGATTTTTGGAAGTTGGAACAAATTTATTGAAAAACAAGATACAAAGAAGACCACACGCATAATTGATTTATTTCCTTATATTAGTTTACTCTTTTGTAATTGGACTTAAAAACTTTATTAGAGCCCAAATTAGACCTAAATTAGCTTTAGACTTCAAAGGTTATATAAGAATTTTATGTACCAAAAATATACATTTTTTTTCTATTGTTCTTTTAGTTTACGTCTTTTTATCTTTCTTGTCACATTTTGTTATTTTTCTGTCACGGTCAAATTTTCATTGAGGATCAACTCACAAGCTCAATATCAATTCAAGATTAGCATATGTTTTGTTTGTGTTTTTGAACTTGTGGTTAATCTATTTACAATTTCTATTCTTGTTGTCCTTGTTTTTTAGTTTCTTGCAATTTAATTGTTTGCTCTTTAATATTCTTGCTCTTTAATATTCTTGCTCTTTAATGATCTTGGCTCTTTAATTTCTAGCACTTTAAATTCTTTTCACTTTCATATTTTTTACATTTATTTTCCAACTTTAAGTTTTCTAAACACTTTTTTCTAGCAATTTTAATTCTCTATTTTTTATTTATTTTAGTTTGCATTTTATTTTTTGAAAAACCTAAATTTCAAAATTATTTTGTAAAAGGAATAATGCTAAAGATTGAATACACTTGAATACGAATCTTTAATATTGACCTAGGTTGTGCCGGTTAACATTAGATGCTGAAAATATCATTAGATGAGTATGAAATTGGGTCTTTAGATAAGTAAAAGCAAGGAAGTAGAAAAGAAAAGAAAAGAAGCATTGCATGAGTAAAAAACACTCAAACAAGTCAACATAATATGTTAGACAAGTTCGTGTAAAAGGCACACAAAGACTACTAGACGAGTATTTATTGATGAGACAAAATTAACAAAATTAACGCATCAAGCATAACACTGAAATACCTATTAGATAAATACTTTCATTAGACGACCTAATTAGAAAGACAACTAGACAAGTCAAAAGTCAAAACACTTAGCGAGTATCAAATTGATCAAACAAATAAAGTTCATAAATGTACGAAAGAAATACATTCAATGAAAAAGTGACTAGGATCAAATGCAAATTGATCAAACGAATCTAAATGTTGAAATTGATGGTCAAAATTATCAATTCAATCAGAAAGATATCACACGAGCAAGATTGTGCCACGAGGCTCAACATAATTGAAGATACTCTGATTGAAGATTATAATATAAAAATAAAGAATAATTGAAGATATTACTAAAGATACATTTTAAGAATATCCAAAACATTGATCATATATCAAATTATCCAAAAAAAGAAGTATTTTGAATTCCTCTCTGATTAATTATTCTCAATATTGTCATATGGATATCAACCAATCATGAGACAAGAAAAGGACTTTGCAAATTAAAGACTACAAGAGAATTTCTAGTTGATTAAAGCCTCAACGTTACAATTTTTGAAATTCAAATTGTTAAAAGGCTAAAAAGGAAAGAACTTATAATTTACAGGAAGCAATACACTCTGATTGATTATCAAGAACTTCCAAAGTGAAGAATACAAGAGAATATTTGAAGATATATGAAGATATGAAGATATTATACATCAATAGTCAAATGATACAAGCAAAACTATAAATATCAAGACCCAGATGAAGAAGAAGTAAGAGTCAGTAGAGAAAAAGGAGAAGTACTGAAACACTATCAAATCTATTCTTGAAGAGAAAAGAGAAATTTATCTTGACTCTCCTACAATAAAGATTATCTTTATTGTAATTGTGAGTTCTTGATTTTAAGGAGAGATTGAGATATAATATCTTGAGAGTTAAACTCGTTATAACCTGGAGAGGTTTGTACTTGTGTTTCTAGATAGGATAAACTTGTGATACCCAAGGAGGTTGATACTCGTTGTAACCGAGTGAGGTTGATACTCATTCCTAGTCAAAGATGTTGATTAGTGAATTTCTTAAGCAAGTGGTAGAGACTCAACATAACCTCAAGTGAAGGTGAACCAATAAAAATTCTATAGGCTCTATTCAAATCCCCCTCACCCCCTCCCCTCCTTCTAGAGTCACTTTGCACCAATAGTGCTTTATATTGAAAATTTTAGAGAAACTTTGTTTTATTTGAAATCACCTACACAAATTTATCACTATCTAACAATTAATAAGGGTTTTAAAAAGGATTTCATAAACAACCAAAACCTAATAAAAGTGGAATAAATAAGGGAGTAAAACACTTTAATTTTTATATTGTTTTCTCCAACAATAAGTTATGTCTACTAATTAATAAATGATTAAAAGAATTCTAACTACTATGGTTTGATCTTTAGTACACTTAAATTCATATACTTTACAATACCTTTTAATTCTCAACATGTTTTCCATACCTTGACAACATTATACAACAACACAAAGTTGGTTTGTTGTGCCAAACCCTTTATGGAAATAAGTGAGTCTATTGTCTAATGATATCATAGACTATCTAATAGATTTGAATATGAACTTCATCTTGTTATAAAAATTCAATTTTTACTTGTATAAACAAAGAAAATTAGAGAAAAACATGGAAATAAGAAAGAAATAAGAACGCCACAATCTAGTAGATTCATGAGTCAATGAAGATTCATCACAAAGATTTTAATCTTTGATAAGAACCAATGTTACGCTCTATGTCAAGAACTAAGAGAATCCTTCCTTAATGAATTCAAATTGATATAATGACTATCAAAAGTATTTAAATCTATCTTTGGTGTAAGTATATAAAGACTATAAGTTTTTAAGCAACCTAAGAAACCGAAAAGAAAGCCGAAAGACATTGGGCTGCAAAAGTAAATAAAAATCACAACTTGTAGACACGAATGCTGACCCGATTAGGTAGCTCGCCCAACGAGATTAGCCCACTAAGCGAGAATACTTGACCAACCACACAACTCACCATCACCCAACGAACCAAGTCACTCAATTACCAAAATAAAGGAAAAATTACAAACACTTTTTAAGTGCCAAATTATTCTTCAATTTTGCTCCTAGCCATGATCTTCATGAGTTTCAATAGGTTTTATTCTTCCAAGCTTTCTCTCCTTGATCTTGTCATAAATCCTTTGAATTTAAATGACTTTTCCTCAAGTTCTTCTTATGATAGATCAAGAGATAATCCTGTATAATTCTCTCTCTCTTGAAGAGAACTTGTCCTCAAATTTGTACCTACATTCAATGAAAACAAGTCATTAATATTGAAACTAGAATTCACTCCATAATTTTTAGATAGATCAACAATGTAAGCAATATCATTAATTCTTTTAAGAGTTTGAAATGGATCATCTCCTCTAGGTAGAAATTCAAATTTCCTCTTAGAAGGAATACCCTTATTCCTAAAGTGAACCCACACCTAATATTCGGTTTCAAACTTGATCTTCTTTCTTTCTTGGTTAGCCTTAAAAGCGTGAAAACAATCAATAACCAAGAAGGGAGGGGTGAATTGGTTCTTTTAAAAATTATGATTTTCTTTTGCAACTTTTATCGAATAGTTAATAAGCAAAAAGTATAAGGATAAAGAAAATCACACAAATGGATTTTTTTCCTGGTTCAAATCAACAAATTCTACATCCAGTCATTAATCACTATAAAGAGTGATTAACATTTTTACTATAATTTAGTTTCAGATTACAAACAAAGTAATACAAAGAATAGAAGCAGAAAACACTTTCCTTCGACACACGATGGAAAGAAAACCTGCTCAATCAAGTTGAAGAGAACCATTTGGACCTTAGACGCATTACACACAAGCTTCTCTTTTTCACAAGACTTGATTGAACTCACTTAAACTCAGAGAACTTCCTTAGAACTTATCTGTGCTCACAAGTAGTTTAGTTAACCTCTTAAAGGTTTAGGAAAGGTGTAGATATAGGCGAGGGAATAGAAAAATAAAAAGCCTTCTCCCAACTGTCAGTGATAATCGATTATTAGAAGTGATAATCGATTATTTGAGGCCGTTATGGGGTTTTGGAAAACGTGATAATCAATTATCCTTAGTGATAATCGATTATTGCCGAACCTGAGACAATATCAAACCAGGCAAGGATAATCAATTATCCCCCATGATAATCGATTATTGCCATGAGAAACCCTTTTCTGTCTTAGCTTGTGATAATCGATTATCTCCTTTGATAATCGATTATTGTCGTAAAGATTCACTAGTTTATGAAACTTTTAAGTGTTGTTGCAATTGCAAAATGATTCCTATACAATGATTTCTACAATGAAAGCTTTTAACATTTACAATATAGATTCTTCAATTCTTCTAGTGCATCATCATCAAAATCACTTCAAGGAATCAATGCTCGTCATTGGTAACAAAAAGTAGCTTTGGAAAGACCATCTTTGTTAGTCATAGAATGAATATTAGGAAAAGGTAACAAATATAAGGGTGTTAGAGGATTAAAACCATAAACTACCTCAAATGGAGACATACAAGTAGTAGAATGAACTACCTTATTATAAGCAAACTTCACATGAGGTAACCAATCCTCCCAAGTTCTCAAATTCTTATTTACAGAGTTAAGAAAAAGTTTTATTTATCACTTTTTATTTTTGGATCCGTTTATGGATGACAAGTTGTTGAGAAGAAAAGTTTTGTACTTGACTTGCCCTACAACACTTTCCAAAAATGGCTAGGAAATTTAAAATCTCTCTCCGACACAACGCTCCTTGGAACGCCGTGTAATTTCACCACTTCCTTGAAGAATAGGTTGGCCACATGGTTGACATCTTCAGTCTTGTTGAAAGGAATGAAGCGAACCATCTTTGAGAACCTCTCAACCATAACAAATATAAAATGTGTTGCTCCTTTAGACCTTATGGTAATCTTGATGATGGCTTTACCGTTAATGCACATCCTCCACGATCCATCCTTCTTAGGAACAAGGATGAGCGACATAGTACATGGGATCAAGCTCAACCTAATCCATCTTTTTCTCCATGAGGTTCTCCACTTTCTTTTGGATTTATTTAGTCTCTCAGATTACTCTTATTGGTTGGCATTTTAGGAAAGGATGCACCAGAAATGAGATACATGTTATCCTGAATACTCTTTTTAGGAGGTAAGTTATGAGGAATGTGAAGTACCTAAAAAACACTAGAAGGGGGATTGAATATTGTTAATGGAAAAATTCTTTTCGAACCCTTCTGATACAGCACATTGTCGAGCTTTGAGATTTTCTATTAAACGTTTAGATGCTTGACCTAATAAATAATTATAAAGGATAATTGATTTTTTCGTGTTATTTAGAATGTACACTATAGAGATTGTAAGAACTTCATTTGTTGAAGAATAACCATTTAGCTTGAAAGGTTCTTGTGTTTAGAAATGAAAACACAGCTATAGTTTTTATTAAAAAGAAGTGTTTAGGCGGGAGAAGAGATAATTGCACAAATATTTTTATGTTAGTTCACTCCAACTGAGCTACGTCCAGTCTCCTCCGCAGAGGGTTCCACTATAATCTTCACAAGATTACAACTGAGTATTTTCACTACTCTTCCATAGTCAGCGAATAACCTCCTGTTACCCTAGACTTGGATGAGTATTCTCGTGACTCTTGGTCTCCATAGCCAACGAATAACCATTGTTTGACTAGATTTCCTTAAATCAATTGAGTTCAACAAGTGTTTTAATTCTCTTCAAAATTGCAATCAAAGATTGCTTATAAATCGTTCATACTATTACTCTCATAGGGAGGATGTGATTACAATACATTGCAATCTAAACACTCGTAGGTGTTTCTCTCTTTACAATCAATAAGCAATTATATAATGAAGCTCAAGAGTATTTCTTTTCTTCTTTTCTCTTCTTCTCTTTTTCTTAAGCTCTCTTTGTGCTTTTCTTTTGAACGCTTGTCAGGATGAATATTTCGTTGTATGTTATCCTGTTACTTGATGGACAAATTTATGAGCACCAAAATATGATGTCACAAACTTGTTTCACAATCGGCAAGTATGACCGAATCGTTCAAGTAATAAACTTGGTAAGACCAAGTATCGTTCTCCCAAAGGACTCACGGCCTAGTTTAGTTGTGTGGTTTGTTGATTAGCTAAGACTTAAGAACGAAATATTTGGAGTTTAATATGCAAGACAGAAAATAAACATGTATGCATGAGTTTTTGATCAATGGCAAAAGCAAAAGATAAACACTTTCAATGAAATATATGAATGAATATGTTGTTGGGGGTCAATTTCATCTTATCCACTCTCATATATTTTAGGAATTCAACATTCAAATCATCATTGTTAATGCCACTCTCTAAATTACCTTTCTAGAAGGCTTCTCCCTAATCACGAGTTCATACAATTCCTAGCATTCCTAATGATCAGTTCATAAGCTCAGGAGCTTAACGACAACCAACATAATATTGGGAGAAATTCCCCGGATCTAGACTTCCCCGTACTTTCCCGTATCGACAAAACCAATAATCATGCATCGAATGAGTTAAACAATGCAATCATTAAGCAAAGAGGAAAAACCCTAACTAATGATGAAAGAAAGCATAAGTCTTAATTAAAAGATGTAAAAACAGATTCCATATATGAGAGCTTCAAAAGATTACATTGATTCCCCAACAAACATACAAGGTTTAGTTCACCATATTCATGGTGAACCTAGATGAACAATGAAAGAATGAAAGAATAAACCCTAAAAAGGTGAAGAGGTAGCCTGAGCATCCAAGATCCTCCTTCAAAGGGGTGGAAGAGAGAGTGTTTGCCTCGTTTCTGCCAAAGATGTCTAACCCTAGGAAACCCTAAAGCTTATATATCATTCGTAAATTACAAAAAGTTAAGCCCAAGCCCATTAAAGTGCCGCTCAGCGGTGATTGCGTGACTTGTTTTCTCCCCTCAGCGGCCATTTTGCCCCTCAGCGGGCCTCCCGCAAGCTCTTGAGTGCCGCTCAGCGGTAAACTGCCGCTGAGCGGTGACTTCGGCTTCTCCTTTTGCACTTTTTAATGTCTTTTCTGATTCCATGTCTCTCCTTCTTCACTTCTTTCACCAAATTCACCTTAAAACCTGCACAAAAACACTGAAATCAAGCATAAACCTGTCCAGCTCTCTTATTTCTGAAAATATGAATAAAAGTATGATTTCAAGCTAGTTTCTAAGTATAAAGGTTGCTTTTAGTATCAATTTTAAGCATGAAAATAACAGTTTTTCAACTGTTATCACAACCCCAAACTTAGAACTTTGCTTGTCCTCAAGCAAACAAAATGTAACTCAATCTCCAACCAATTCCTATGATGGTTTACTCATTCTAGAATCCTCTTTTTCAAGATAAGTAACAACTTCACTCAAACTTATGACCAAGAGTTCATTCAAGATGTGCACATGCTTTAGTGTTCACAAAGTCATTTAAATTCCAACAAATGCTATTTTTCATGAATGATCAATCAATTAAGCATGGATGTTTATGTGCTTATGGAATATTTCCTCACTAGATAAAGTGTTTCACTCAACAAACAACTGTATAAGAGGTAAAGTGTTTCACTCATTCACTCCACTATCACAATGTTACATGAATTAACTTTGCCTTTCATTTTACCACAATCAAAAACATTCACAAGCATGCATCATCACAAGGACTTTTCAATGGCTTATAACGTGGCTGGGCTAACAAGAAAATTGGTTTTTCTGGATCACAAAATCCTTGAGTTAAGAGAATCATAACAACAGAATTATTCTTATTCATTCCCAACTTTCTTTTGCCTTTGCATTTGCATTGAGCTTTACTTCTTTTTCTTTTCTTTTCTTTCTCTTTTTCTTTTTATTTTTCTTTGCATATTCTTACTTTTTAGCTCTTAGCTCAATGCTTTTCATGTTTTCCCAACAACCCCAAACTTGAACATTTAACAATACCACACAAGATCTTCTACTTAACTCAAGGTAAAGATTTTCAATCAAGGTTTTTCAGTGTATGTTCAAGGCTAAGGGTTCAAAGGATAGAACACAAAGTGTTCTCTTTTAGTGAGCTAACTTTATGAATTTGGCCAATAAAAAGGGTTTCAACAAACGACCTTGATCATATGATGCAAAACAAGCAATTGATTCAATCATAGAAAACCTGGGCAAAGTCATTCATGCTTTCAAAGTAATAGCATTCAACAATAACAACTCTGGAGCTCAAAACCTCACATATAAGCTCATTCACATTTGACATACACATCCTGCTTAATCTCAAAACCACAATCATGATATCATGCATTTGTTCACAAAGCTTGTGAATCACCTGTATAAGCATTTTAATGTGCACATCATCTCAACATCAATCAATCAATAAGCATCATTCAAGCATTACTTATCAAACAATCACAGTTAATAGCAAACCATCATAACAAACCAGGTGTCCAATAGAGTACATCAAACCTAATCTAAAACAAAAATAAATAAGTTCAGAAAACTTAAACCACAAAAGCAGAATCATATGATAGCATTCATCAGTAAATGCTATCTCAGCTCCTCATCAGTCTGAGCTGTCTTCTGTATCTTCCTCTTCCTCCTCATCTTCATCATCCTCAAATGCATCTTCCTCATCAGCTTCATCTTCTTCGATATCTCTAGCTGAAGCTTCAGCTGCTCCAGCTCCTTCTCCATGCACTGGTTCTTCTGGCCAAGCTACTACATTATGGAATTCATCCATAGTCCACCTGTGGGCTGTAGG
Organism: Vigna nakashimae; assembly: GCA_034642375.1. Taxonomy (NCBI): domain Eukaryota; kingdom Viridiplantae; phylum Streptophyta; class Magnoliopsida; order Fabales; family Fabaceae; genus Vigna; species Vigna nakashimae. Next base: position 17,092,087 of record CM067768.1, read on the forward strand.
TGTATCATACATCCCCACTATCATCTCAGTAGTGGCCACCTGCCCTCTGTGAATGGACTGCAACTGAGCACCTATAAGAGACATATACATGTCCCTCATCTGGAAAGGTTCTGCTTCATGTGTATCAGCAGATGTCTGGCTCTGTGCTGGCCCTCTCTCTCTTCGAGCCCGGCGTGGTGGAACTGGCTGAGCTACATCCTCACTTCCATAGTACTGTCTATAATAAGCCTCATCAATAGCTTTTCTTGGCCTCTCAAATGGTGGAACAGAAGTGTCCACCCCAGCTAGCTTGCAAAGGTGAGTGATCAAAGAAGGATGTCCTAATGGTGCTTTGTTGTTTGAGGTGTTAGCGCACACACTAATCTCATCAGCTATCACCTGCCCAATATTAACATTTAAGTTTCTGATAGCACAGTAGATGAATAGTGCCCTGCTGAGAGTAATATCTGACACATGTGAACATGGCTGAATGTTGGCATGAGAAAACGCCATCCAATACTTTGCAAGAGGAGTCAAATCTGTCCTCCTAATGTTAACCACTGAGCCAGATCTATTCCTTTGGAAGTGTCCTCCAGGTATACATAGCACTCTCTTCACATCCTCAAAATCAGCACCTTCCTCCATGCAAAGAGCAAACTGGCATTGCTCACCAACCCACACAGTATCCAGGAAGTTGTTGATAGAATCAGGATCATACCTGATAGCATGGCCTCTGACATAGCCCAAATAATTCTCAGCTGGATAATCACCAATCTTCTTTGCATTGGTGTAGAATTCCTTTACCACAGCTATGTTGGTAGGTGCAGGATAAGTGGCTAGCTTTCCCCAGTCATTCCCTAACACTTGCTCTCCAAATTGAGGAGCAAAGTTAGGTATCATTCCAACCTTTCTCTCCATTAGAAGTCTCCTGTCCTGAACCACCCTAAAGTGCTTCTCATGTTTCCTAGAGAGGAACCTGCTAGAGTGGGGTTGCTCTGGTTCCTTTTCCTTTCTCTTGGTTGCCATGGTTTTCAATCTTTTTCCTGAAGAGGATGCCATTCCTACATTCCTACATTCAAAACACAAATACAAAACCACAGAACATGATGTTAATCATTAGCAAAATACAGAACACAACTCCTTTCGAAGCTAAACCACCGCTGAGGGCCAGAATTTCCCCTCAGCGCCACCAGTGCCACATTCCAACACGCAAAAATTCAGAAAAACCAAATCTGGCAGAGTGCCGCTCAGCGGCAGTTTACCCCTCAGCGGTAACTCTGTAGATTTTTGAAAATCTTGTTTTAAAGCTGTCCTAACTCCACCCAAATGCAATTTTCAGTTTTCCAGTTTATAATCGTGCAGTTTAATCGGTTCAAACATCAAATATATCATCAAATCATGCATAGAAATCAAAACCCCTAAATATTCATGCTTTGACAATCACATTCAAATTCAAGAACCCTAGAATGAACAAAATGCATTTTACTTACTTGGGTGGAGATACTAGATGCAATAGGAATGCCTCCAAGCTAGAATGCTCTCTTCCAACCCCAAACTTTGATGACACACTAGTGAACAAGTGAGTGGAAGAGAAATTTTCTTAAGAGGTAAGAGTGAAAAGATGTGGAAAACCTTGGAGAAGGTATGTGGAAGTGTTTATGCAGAGAAAAGCCTGAAAATATGAGACTTTGCGCAGCTTAGGGTTTAAAAATACCCTAATGGGCTCGGGTCCCGCTAAGGGAAACTAAAGCCCATTCTGCGAGAGTACCGCTCAGCGGCACTTTCGTGATGTGCCCTTCTCCTTCTTTTCTTAACCTACGTGCCTTCCCTACATGCCTCTCACTGGTTCCCTGCAATTCAATGCTTAAAATACTTATGCAAACCCTAACTAAAATAAAACAAACACAAACAATCAATCAACTGGGTTGCCTCCCAGGTAGCGCTTGTTTAACGTCACGAGCCTGACCCAAAATCCACCAACACCCATTAGTAGGTGTTTCAAACTTACCAGCACCCATCAGTAGGTGCAAAATTTTCTCACCAACACCCATCAGTAGGTGTTACAAACCTAGTATCCTTCAGTAGATACTTAACCACCTAGCATCCTTCAGTAGATGCTGGATCCAACAAAATAATGTCCAAAATAATGTTCACAGATTAAAAGTTACAAAACCAAAATAAAAATCAAAAGTTTGTAAATCCACTGGGTTGCCTCCCAGCAAGCGCTCATTTAACGTCATTAGCTTGACCCAATAAAGCTCATGTTCCTTCTTCTTTATAGCTGATGTTGTCATTCCACCAACTTTTCAACTGTTTCCTTTGAACTGTTTTGGTTCTTCTAGAATATGGAGACTCTATCTCTATCGTCTCCTTTTCTTTAAAGCCCTTTACAACCCACAACTTGTTCTTGATTCTTACAGGTGTGCCAAGTTGGAGTCTTCTTTTCTTCCAGTCTCTAGGAATTTCTTCTCCTTTTCCAATCTCTTCTTCCTTGGGTACCTGAAACAACAAACAATGGTTACCTGAAACTTCAAGATTTTCATCTTTACTGCTAGTCATGGGTGCATCTCGAAATGCAGCTTTATAACTAGCTTCTTCCTCCTTTGCTCGCGTCTCATCTTTGAAGACATCCACCACCACTCTCTCCTCTCTGTCCTGAAGCACCACTATACCTTCATTTACATCTATGATAGCCCTGACCGTTTTCATAAACGGTCTTCCAAGTATGATAGGTATCTTCTCGGTTTCCATCTTCATCACCACAAAGTCTGCCAAAAACTGAAGTTTGCCAACACAAACTACAATGTCTTCTGCAATCCCACATGGCTCCTTTGAAGATCCATCGACCATCACTAGATTAACCTTTACAGGTTTCATTTTAACATTGCCAATTTGCTCCAATAAAGAATAAGGCATCAAGTTAACACTTGAACCTAAATCAAGGAGAGCTTTCTTTACCTTTTTCTTCCCTATAGTACAAGGGATAGAAAAACTACCTGGATCTGATGCTTTAGGAGGGAATGACTCTTTCTTAACAGTTATACACTTTTTTTCCTCATCATCTCTACGTCTCTTCTTTGTAGAGATTTCTTCATCAGATTTTGTATAAACTGCAATTTTCTGTAAAATCTGTTCCCAAGGTGCTTCATTATCCACCATTCTGAATAATTCTGTGAAGTCCATTTGTTTCTCTTGATTTGTTGGAAAAGGAAAAATGTCCTTTCTTTCTACTTCTCTTCTTTCTTCTGTTTCTCCTTCTTCTAACTCAATTATCTCTTCATTCACACTCTTTACCACTTTGCACTCTTCTCTAGGGTTAACCTCAATATTAGCCCCAAAATTTCTGTTTGGCCTTTCTTCCAATTGCTTGGTGATCTGACCCATTTGAATCTCCAAATTCTTTATAGCAGCTTCAGTGCTCTTTTGAGAAGATTCAGTTTTCTGTATGAATTGCTGAAGAGTTTCTTCCAACCTTGTTGATCTTTCATTAAGCATAGATAACTGTTGCCACAAGGTTGGTCGCTGCTGCTGCTTATTATATTGATTAACTTGCCCAGTTTGTCCTTGACCAATGCTTGGATGTGGTTTCCACCCCTGATTATAATTCCCTTGACGGTATGGAAATTGATTAGCCATGAAATTAACATCCTCCACGGCTTCCACTGGAAAAGCACATTGACCATTAATATGATCACCTCCACATAATTCGCACAACTGGGTTTGTACCTGTGCAGCAGATTTCAACTCTTTAGGTAATTGAGCAAGAGTTTTAGTCAGAGTCTCCAGCTGTTGAGTTAGAATTTTATTCTGAGCTAGCAAGGCATCATGTGTTTGTAATTGAAGAACCCCTTTTTGTTGCATAGGAGCTCCTCTCTCACTGTGCAGCTCATTATCACTAGTAGCCATGTTTTCTATAATTTCAGTTGCTTCCTCTGGAGTTTTCCATTTGATATTGCCTCCTGCTGAGGCGTCCAGCATCATCTTGGTTTGTGAACCAAGCCCTCCAAGGAAAGTTAAGACTACTTCTTGATCTTCAAAACCATGCGTGGGAGTTTTACGCAGTAAGCTTTTATACCTGTCCCATGCATGCCCCAGTGATTCTTCCATGCCCTGCTTAAATGAAGAAATCTCTTGTTTGCCTTTAGTCACCTTAGATTGTGGAAAGTATTTGTTTAAAAATTTTGTGACTACTGCTTCCCACTCTGTGAAACTTTCTTCTGGAAAAGAATTCAACCAAAGCTTAGCATTGCCTCCCAATGAGAAAGGAAACAAGCTAAGTTTGATAGCTTCGTCTGGCACCCCATTAATCTTGACTGTGTTGCAAATCTCATTAAAGGTAGTGAGGTGCTCATATGGGCTTTCATGAGATAACCCATTAAATTGGTTGCTTTTTACCAGTTGAATCAGTGCTGCATTGACTCTAGGTCTAGCTATGCTGTTAAAGTGCTGAGGTCCAGCAATATTGGTGTAATCTGCAAGAGTTCTTCTACCATTATTGTTCTCCATATTTCCTGTGCTATGAACAGAACCTTGTGGTGATAATTGTAAGAGAGTTTCTGGAGAAGGGAAAAGTTCTCTAGACGTTCTGATTCTTCTCCTCCGTCTACTGTCTTCTAATCCTTCAAGAAGAGGTTCTGTTGTTTTCTTACTCCTTGTTCTAATTGCTTCCTGCATACACAAGAAAACAAAACCCTAGAAAATCTTTGTTAGCACAAAAAGATATAGGAGAAGATATATATTCAGAAGATAAAATAAGATAAAATAAAATAAAATAAAATCTAATCTAATCAAATAAAATAAAATAAAATAAAATAAAATCTAATCAAATCAAATAAGATAAAAAAAATAAAATAAAAACAGAAAAATAAAAACAGAAATTCAAAATTAAAGTCAAAGATAATCAATAATCACACAAATTAACCAGTTAAACCACGAGTCCCCGGCAACGGCGCCAAAAACTTGATGGACAAATTTATGAGCACCAAAATATGATGTCACAAACTTGTTTCACAATCGGCAAGTATGACCGAATCGTTCAAGTAATAAACTTGGTAAGACCAAGTATCGTTCTCCCAAAGGACTCACGGCCTAGTTTAGTTATGTGGTTTGTTGATTAGCTAAGACTTAAGAACGAAATATTTGGAGTTTAATATGCAAGACAGAAAATAAACATGTATGCATGAGTTTTTGATCAATGAAAAAAGCAAAAGATAAACACTTTCAATGAAATATATGAATGAATATGTTGTTGGGGGTCAATTTCATCTTATCCACTCTCATATATTTTAGGAATTCAACATTCAAATCATCATTGTTAATGCCACTCTCTAAAGTACCTTCCTAGAAGGCTTCTCCCTAATCACGAGTTCATACAATTCCTAGCATTCCTAATGATCAGTTCATAAGCTCAGGAGCTTAACGACAACCAACATAATATTGGGAGAAATTCCCCGGATCTAGACTTCCCCGTACGTTCCCGTATCGACAAAACCAATAATCATGCATCGAATGAGTTAAACAATGCAAGCATTAAGCAAAGAGGAAAAACCCTAACTAATGATGAAAGAAAGCATAAGTCTTAATTAAAAGATGTAAAAACAGATTCCATATATGAGAGCTTCAAAAGATTACATTGATTCCCTAACAAACATACAAGGTTTAGTTCACCATATTCATGGTGAACCTAGATGAACAATGAAAGAATGAAAGAATAAACCCTAAAAAGGTGAAGAGGTAGCCTGAGCATCCAAGATCCTCCTTCAAAGGGGTGGAAGAGAGAGTGTTTGCCTCGTTTCTGCCAAAGATGTCTAACCTAGGAAACCCTAAAGCTTATATATCATTCGTAAATTACAAAAAGTTAAACCCAATCCCATTAAAGTGCCGCTCAACAGTAAAATACCGCTCAGCGGTGATTGCATGACTTGTTTTCTCCCCTCAGCGGCCATTTTGCCCCTCAGCGGGCCTCCCGCAAGCTCCTGAGTGCCGCTCAGCGGTAAACTGCCGCTGAGCGGTGACTTCGACTTCTCCTTTTGCACTTTTTAATGTCTTTTCTGATTCCATCTCTCTCCTTCTTCACTTATTTCACCAAATTCACCTTAAAACCTGCACAAAAACACTGAAATCAAGCATAAACTTGTCCAGCTCTCTTATTTATGAAAATATGAATAAAAGTATGATTTCAAGCTAGTTTCTAAGTATAAAGGTTGTTTTTAGTATCAATTTTAAGCATGAAAATAACAGTTTTTCAACTGTTATCATTACTATACTTTTTTTTCTTTCATTTGAAAGATAACATCTTTATAGGCTTTTCTGATAAGTATCTGTTATACTAAGATCTTGGCCTTGAGTCTTGTGCTTTCTCTTTCTTCATGTACAACAACCGTTGGTTAAAGTCAACTTGTCAAAGCCGACATGCTTTTTTAGTACTTTGCTTGAAGTAGGTTGTACGTTCTTTTGGACATCGCTTCAAATGAAGAACATTCTGTGAACATCTCTTTTATCTCTAACGTCCACTTCTGATATTTTTTATCTGAAGCTTATGGATACATGTACAATATCTCATATACAAGGAATATATTAAATTGTGCATGCAACAAATATGTCTTTTCTTATCACTTTTTCCTTTTTTGAACGTTGAAAATTTAATGTCATTTAATGATTGCTTAGAACAACAAAGTGTTTTTGGATTTCCTACCATTGAGGTAACATTTAACAATTAAGCTTTTCTTCTAATGATACCAAGCGTTTAGTAAAACTTCATCGTTAAACGAAGTATTGTTTACTCATGGTATTGTTTAGATTGAGTAAACACTTCTTGTGATTTTGTCTTTTTAGGTAGACAACATTTAACGTTGTTTGTGTTTTCTTTGGTGTTTTAAGTTTTAGTCTTTTAGAGTGTTTTGTCAACGACATCGTCTTAACATTGTTTCGTTTTCCCGAGAGTTAAACTAAATACCCTTTAGGTATGATAAGCTTTACGCATTTAGCTTCAACTCTTTTAGACTTTTTTGACTTGTTAGTCATTTAACATTGCGGCTAGGTGTTTTGACTTAGTTGGTTTTATTGTTTTCTAAAATCCTAAGTGTTTTCCTAAGGTTTTTTGTGTTGGAGATTTTGGCTCTAAGTCTTATGTTTTCATCCAATGTTGTCTTAACATTATTATTCCATTTAATGTTATTTGATTAAACTTCAAAACATGAGGAATTTAGGTACATAGACAATTTATCTTAGCAGAAAGTCTTTAGGAAAGACATCCTTATACTCCCTAGGAAGTTGCTCCATACCTAAATACAAGGAAACTTGCATAGAAGACAAAAAAATATTGTTAGGCATAAGCAACTATAGGAGTTGTTATGTCACCAACACTCTTTTTATCTTTTCCTCTCTCAAGAAAATGTTTTTCCCACTCTTTGGTTTTTCAACTTTACTCACCCTTTTATGTGCCTTTTTCTTGAGTTTTCTCTTTCATTCTTGTTTTCTCTCTTGCTCTCTTCTTACCCTCATTTTAATTGGGTACTCACAAACATTTGTAGGTGATAAAGGTGTTAAGAACACCTTTTTCCCTTTAAACAAGAAAGAGTACTTGTTGGTTAGGCCATCATGCACCACCTTTCTATTTTATTGCCATGTCCTCCCCAAAATCAAGTGACTTGCCTCTATAGGTACCACATCACGTACTACCTCATATACATACTTACCTATATTGAAATCAATAGTCACTTGCTTATCGACCATTAACTTTATTCTTACTTACCATTGCAAGGCGTAAGGACTAGGGTTTATAGATGTCTCTAACCCAAGCATCCTATCAAATCATCTAGCTTATTACATTTGTACATCTCTCACCATCAATGAGGAGTGAGCATATCTTTCCCATAATCATTGTTATTGTGTCTATGCAACACCCAAAATATGTCTGTAAATATACTAAGTAGTTGTAGTATAACAAGTATCGTATCCACAGGTATTTGGTAGAAAATACAATATGTTAACTATCTTGATCTTTTGTGTGTAAAATGTATTAAGAACATGTTTTTATTGGTCAAAATGTTCGAAAATAAGTTAGAAAACAGTTTGGATTACTATATCAGTGACTTTTAGATTGTTAAAACTATGTTGGAGTTTAACTTCACAACTTCTCCCTATCTTGCACCTTGAGCCTAGAATTTCCACCCTTCAATATGATTCCTCAGTGACTGATTGAATGAGTCATCTACGTTAAGATCAAGACTTTATCTCCATCTACACACCCTATATCTATTCTTAGCATCTAGAAGCCCATAGGAAAACAGATTGGACCACAACTTAAGACTAGTATCCACTGAATCTTTAGCCAGTGAAGTAAAACAAGTGATAAATGCATCCAACATTAAGCATAAATCAATTAACAAATTTAGATAAGAAGAAAACATATGTAAATGAAAAATAATATTGAATATAAGAGTGTTCAAGGCTACTACATCTCACTCCAACACATGGAGATTTAACTCTTCATAAATGATAGAAAGAAGTAATAACAAGGAAGGTAATCCAACTCTTATTCCTTTAAAGATGTTTTATTAATTACAAAGGATGTGAGTGAGAAGACTCTCTAGAGTCTCTCTCTAAAATTGCTCTAAAAAAGCCTCTCAAACTAACTTCTTATCTGAAGTCCTTAAAATAGATATGAAATTTTGGTACTAATACACTCTTACGGCTCAAGCGGTGGTTCATGGCTCTAGTCGTGAGGTTTCCTCCTTAGGTAAGTTTTCTACATGGCTTTAGCTGTGAATTCTTGGGTTGGAGCATCTTGATATTACTTCATGATTAAGGATTCTCCATGGCTTGAGCCTCAGGTCAGAGCTTGAGGTTTCCTTCCATCCTAGGTTTTGTTCTTGCAGTTCAAGCCCTCACTTGGCGCTGCAGTTGTGTTGTGATAGAATGCTTGAAAAGAGTTTGAATTTCTCTGTTTTTCTTTAAAATGAAACTTTGACTCTCTAAATTCTTTTATTCTTGCAAAATAAGTAAAATTGTGGTAGTTATCATGAATTTTACTCAGGATTAAAGCAAGATAAGTGTTAATTCAACATTGAAATCAATTAATACTAGGTAGGAACTTATCAATTATACTTCTAGAATGGAAAATATTTCTTCTTTAGGTTTCAACCTCCTTCCTACTCACACTTCTCATCAACCTCCTAATGATCAAGATATCTCCCTCCAAAGGTGGTACCACATTCCTTTTCCTCCTCTTTACTCTCTAACAACACCATTGTTATCATGTTAAGACATTAAGATGTTATATGCCCCTTTCCTAAACATTTGATTGAACTATAATGTGAAGAAGAAAAATTAGTAGGTTGAGAAGTGATTTTACCATTTGAAGACTCATTCTCTTTAGGTTTGGTTGTTGTAAAAGTAGCACCCTCCTTCTTAGATTTCTCTTTATCCTCCCACGAAGTGGATGATTTCTTATAGAAGATCCTTCTCTTAAGTTTTTGTTTCACGCTAGTGGCTTGGTGAATGAGATCCTCCAAAGTGTTGTAATGGTGCATCTCCACTACATCTTGAATCTCCCAACTCAACCCATTCAAGATTCTATCCATTGTAGCTAAAGGTGTTTCCTCCACTTCCACTTTCATGAATGTGACCTCCATCTCTTGAACATACTCTTCAAGATTCCTATTTCCTTGTGTAATTATTTATAACTTGTTAAAGATCTCCTTTTTGTAACAAGGAAGCACAAATCTCTCCCTTAATGCTAAGTTCAAGTTCTCCCATGAAGATATTAGAAAGCTTCTTCTACTAGCCATGTCCACGGTGATTTGATTCTACCAATTCATAGCATATCCTTAAAACTCCAAAGTTGCCATAAGGATCTTATCATCCTCTTCATAATCATAACAAGTGAAGATTTGGTCAAGCTTCATCTCTCATGCAAGGTAGGCTTCTGAGTCATTGTCTCCATTAAACTTATGGATTTTAACCTTCCTCAACATGTTATCTCTCCTAGGTATGTGGTTTCCCATCTCCTCACAATTTTTGCCTCTCCTTGGCCTATAGTCATGCTTATCTTCATCATGATAATAGGAATGGGTTGAATAATCTCGTCTTCCTCTCCTTCTCTCTACTTCCTCTAGCCTCACACTAACATCTTCATTAGTCTTTTGGAACCTCTTAAACTGTCATATAGTGTTTCGTTACAAATGAGCCATTTGTAAGTTGAACTTAACAAGTGCAACCATAGTTGTTGCCATCTTAGGTGAATGAGGATCATTATTTGGTGAAAAAGCCATGTCCTACAAGAAAGGTTAGTTAAAAAAATAACAAGAATAAGTTTAAGACTTCATTACTCTTTTAAGTGTTTCACTCAAAAAGTCCACTTGTGTATTACACTTGTAACCTCTTTTTTAAAACTACTCTCTTTCCTTTTTCCACTCAAATTCCCTTTATCACTTGAAAAAGAAATCTAGTAGCTTAAGCAATCAATGTGAAAAACGTGGTGAGATCTAAATCATGACTCAAGAGGCAAAGGTAAAAGAAAAACTTCAAAAAAATTTAAAAGACACAAAATAATAAAGCTAGAAGAAAAATAAGACTACCAAATAAATTTAATTGAAATAATTTGGAGACTCTAAAAAAAGACTAATAGTAAATCAACAGATCAAACAAACCACAAGCAAATAATGCAACAAATAATTGTGTTGAACTCTCCAATTTTGTTTTTCCTTCTAGATCTTTATTTTTATATTTCCTTTTGGATCCTTATTTTTTCTTTCCTTTTGTATTCTTTTCTTTTGTACTTGGATCCACTACTCTTTCTTTTCCTTTTAATTTTGTAGTTCAAACACAAACACGAAAAGCTACAGATAGGGTCTCATTGAGCTAGTCTAGCCTCGCTAGGCAAGATTAACAAATTGATTTCTTTTGTTGAGCGAGAGTCACAATTAGACTTCTCTCTTTGGGTGACTTGTTATTCTTTAGGAAAAGGCATCGTTCGACAAAATTCAAAATGCTCACACAGTTGCTATTCAAACACCAAAAACCATGTAATTTAATGGAATTACACTTCTAAATAGTTAATTGGAACTACAAGTAACAAAACAATCCAAAAAGTATATATTTTCCATGGATGAAATGCAGAAAAGCACAATTAGAAATGAAGAACACAAAGAACGGTTAAAATACTAAAAGTTAACGAAAACAGATAAAACCTTAGGGGTTTTACTCTTTACAAGATTCTAAGAACAAAGAACCAAAAAAAATTGCAAACCAAACATAGAACACAAACAATCAAAATTTTAGGTTTTCTTCATATGAATAGAAAAACAAGATATAAGAGGAAATTCAAACCAAAACTTTGCTCTAGATACCAGATGATACGATCTTATCCAGAAAAAAGTATGATTATTTCTGAATTTTATTTCTCTAGTAGTATAAACAAAGAACATTATAGAAGAATGTGGAAAAAAGACAGAAATGGAAATGCCACATTCTCTAATAGCATAAACAAAGAACATTATAAATAAGATGATTTCATAACAAAATATTGTTTGAACTTAAAAAAAAACACTCTTATAGATTTTCTTGATAAACATACTCTTAAATCAAATATATTAGATCACCAAAATTAGACATTATTTGTTATCACCAAAGCTAGATATTGTCTAGATTATCTTTGTCTAGGAAGATTAGATTATCATATATAGACAACTGACACAAGATTGACTTGTGATAAAAACATCTAGCTTTTTAAATTTTCACTATTTTTGTTATGACAAATAATATTAATTTTGTGTTATAATGATTTTTTCTTGTCAAACCTATATAGTCTATTGTTTATCTATTTCTATCCAAAAATATTTTATAACAAAATTTAAAAACAATTAGATGATAAACGCTTGTAAACATTATATTTGAAAAAAAGTATTTATGATTCTAGTAAGTTACTCTAGTCAATCTCATAGTTATGTGGGATGATATATGAATTGTTATTTAATTTATTTATTAAGTATTGAAACCTATTTTATAATAGAGATCCTCTTACTCATCTAAGTCACATAAATTAAGATATCAAGTGATAAGAAGTTGAATGAATAGTTCTTGCATATTGTGACATGTGTAAATATACAACTTGAGTTGTAATAAACTTACTTTTATTCACTCTTTTAGATTCGTTTGTAAATCTAAGTCTTGTGTATTAGTTGATATATTATTTTTTAATATATTGTATTTCATACAAGTCTTCCATGTAAATCAATAATCTATTTGTTATATATTTTTAATCTATAAATACATATATATTTTTTTGAATTTTTTATGTTGGTGTTTTGATGGAATTGAACTTTTTTTATACTTGTTAATCATACTTTGTAAGTATATTTTCTTAAGTTAAAAATATATTCAATTTATCATGCATTAGTTGTTTGTTTTTATATTATGTACACAAATACATACACGTATAGATTAAAAAAATTGTTTGAAAGATAATGGACATATTTTTTATTTATTTTAACTATCCTTGGGTAAATATAATATTGATGTATACTTTATGTATGTTTAAGTTATATTTTATAATATAATATATAGTTTAATTTTCAGATATTACAATTCGAACCAAAAATAATCCATTGTTATTTTTATCAATCACTACAGGAAAAACATTTATTTCCGGCGGAGTATTACCGAGGGCCTTTTGGCCTTCGGTAAATTACATTTACCGAAGGCTTTTCCGAAGGCTTGTGTAGTGTGACTTTACCGAAGGGTAATGGCCGTCTGTAATGGACAGGAGTGATTACCGAAGGCAAACGACCCTCGGTAAGTGAATGATGTATATGGAATTAGAAAGTGAAATATTTCCCTCCTTTCGCGAAAACTTGTTCTTCCCCAATTTTCAGATTGTGTACCTTAACTCCCTCGACGAACTCACTGGCTGGCTTGTGCAGAGTGCTTCCTTCCATAACCACAATCGAGATACGCTTCTTCCCCTCTCCTCCATTATAGGTGAAGTGTCCCATTCTCCCATCTCATTTTGTTTTCCTGTTACTGTTTTGGATTACGCGTCAATGATGTAAGCTTATTTCTTGTAGCATTTTGCAGTGTTCTGAGGTGAGGAAGGTGGTGGGTGGCTGAGTTGAAGGCTACCATTGTCCAGGGAGGATATTGGACGACGCGGCATAGACGAGGCGGCGTAACCAGGGCAGTGACGCTGCTTGACAAGGTCTTCCAGTACTGCTTCAGAGGCTATTGAAGGGGCTACCGTCGAGGTAAGTTGTTATTTCGATTGATGAACTATAAAAGCTAAGAAGCATTTGTTCTGAGTTTGTTCAATGTATGCTCTAAATTAGTTTGTGCAATATGATTTGTTATAGAAAAATTGTTCAAAGTTGGCATTTTGATTGCTAATGCATTTTTTAGAAATAGCCATTTTAAAACTAAAGCAAGCTAATATTAGTAGATTACGAAAACTGATAACAATTACTGAATCAGAGTACAAAGCTACTGGTACACCTAAAAAGCCAATTTGATATAGCATAAGTAGTGAAATACTCAGATAGTCTAATACTTTACTATCATGAATAATAACACAAATACAGGATCAATCAGATTTTATGTTGGATATCATGGCCTACCTTATTAAAGCAAGGAAGACACCATCATGAAACTGTTAGCAGTACAAATTATTGGTTGAAGAGAAGACTCAATCCCTTAGTCTGCTTGAATCATATTCAAACAGAGTCTAAGCTTACATATCAAGCATTGATTCACTAGTATATATATTTTTTCCAATCTTACATCATGTAAAACTTGCATCCCAATTTTTATGCAAGTTTATGCCTTCTCTAGAGTGTTAATATGAACAACTAATTCCAAACCACATAAAAACATATAAAAACAACTTAAATGTAAGATAGACATGTAAGAACACACAATACAAGAAAATCATCATCATTAAATGACAAAACACCATCATCATGGGACAAAGCAGGCATTGATGTGAGTCAGTGAGTTATGGGACTAACATCAGATATTGATGCAATAGAGTAAGGTTGCACTTAGAATTAGGGTATCATATGACATGACATAAGCTCTTGGTAAGAGATTAGGAGAATTTATAAAATAGTTTATGATATGTCTATTAGATTATCTCAATATGCATTCAGGATAGCTTGTAGAAATGACTTCCAACTTAAATAAAAACTTTTTAAGCCAATTTCCTCTTCAAATAAAAAAATTAGTTATATGTAATAATGACTTGAATTGTTTACCTAAATCCATCCTAGATATGGTGTATACTTAAGTCCTATATGGGTAAAACTCCTAAATCATTTATAGGAGAACAAAATCAAGGAGGTATTGAATCGAGTTTTTCCCATAAGCCAAAGGCAATTTATGCACTTAACTTTTGTAGAAGCTCTTTCATTTAACTTTTTCACAAGCTAAAGCACATAAGATGAATTTAGTTTATGGGAGAAGAAAAATTCATTTTACTTTCATATTTTGTTATCTTATAAATAGTTATCAAGATATTTATGCAAATGGGCCAAACTGGTTTGCTTGGTCTATTTGTCTATCTTCTTTGCCAGAGATAGAAGGATTCCCTGGAACCCTCTGGAGTTCGTACTTGTTAATCTTGCTCCCAATTCCTTGATCAATCTCTTGACCAAAAAGCTTTTTTCTTCACATCACCTTTGAAAGCTATGGCATTTTTTTGAAGGTGAATCGTTTATTTGGATGGTGGTACATAATAGGATAGGATTAATATGAATTATTTGTTACAGAACTGCAACCCTCACAAAACTCTATATATCCCAAAGTCCACACTATACTCTGGCTATGAGAAAATTGGTTTATATGAAAATTTTCTTTCTAAACCATCACTTTTTGAATTAAAATGGAAGTGGAGTATTGATTTTGAGCTGCAAGCTGTTTATAACTCATTTTAGAGTTTAAACACAAATTAAATCATCAAACAAAGTTGCTTGAACATTGAGCTGTGTGTTTAAATACCTTTTTGGATACTATTAGGTAATGCTTAAACTGTTGCTATGGTTATTAAATTAATGGAACAATATCTAATGAATAACCTTAAATACACTTGTATTTGATGTCTTAGGTGAGTTTTTAAAGCAATTGTGGCCAGAAGGGGAGGAAGAGAGTCTACAAAGAAGACTTGAGCAGGAAAGGATAACAAAGGCGAAGGTATGGTCACCTAAACTAAAATTGCATGATTATATGTGATATGTTATTTTCATTCTTGTTTCATGAATTTGATGTTGTTATAAAATGTTGTGAATGTCCACTTTGAATGTTAAGTTATGTTGAATGGAGTTTATGAAACTGTATACATTGAGTTTTGTATGAGTGTGAGTGAAATCTTCCACTATGAGCAGCCATTATGGAACGTAAGCCTCCTACTATGCCTTGTTTACTAATACAAATTAGTTTTATCAACAAAAGAAGAGTAGAGTTTCTACTTTTCCATTCTAATCTTGGCTGTTTAATTTCTCTTGGTAATTGAGCAAAATAAAAAAGAGATAACAGAGAAAATTAAAGATGAGATATGAGATATGAACAAAAATTCCCAAAAATTATTAAACTTTACATTAAAAAAAGTTTACAATGTTTCCAAATTGGTTGTTTGAATACAACACATAACAAGATTTAGGTTCAGATGTTTAAAGCAATAAAAAAGGGTGTAGAAATGAAGGAGGCACACAATTAGACCTTAGGAATGGATCCAGAACAAATTATAGAAGACCAAAAAAATAGAAATGCAGATTGAAACCAAGTCTGCAGATTGAAATGCAGATTAAAATGGTTCTTAAACAATCAGTATCCTACATTAGTGATATCTACAGTCTAGTTTTGTTGTCACTAGACCAGAACATATATGTATTTAAACATAACTACAGAAAACAACAAAGTTAATAGCTTCTGTTCTGTTTTTTCCTGACAAGCAAAGTTAAGAAATGCTTCTGGAATTAACTGTTCAAACTTTTTGATATGACAAGCAAAGTTAAGAATCCTTTTTAACACTTTGCTTTACTTCTTTTAATCATTTAGTTCTATTTTAAATCACTGAACCAGGTCTTGGTGCAACCCAAATTGAATTTTAAAGCAACTTCATCAAAACAGTACCTCAATTTTCAACTCTGCACCAAAAATTGACTCAAGATTGATGGTTTTAAAAGTGAATTCGTGCACAAGTGATTCTGACACTTTGGTACTCTATATATGATACTCTATAGGCTGAATATGATACTCTGAATTGAAAGCTTGAATTATATATATATACACTGAAAGGCAACTAGTCTACAGGACTTTGTTTTGTTATTTGGATTTAGTGAAACTAGATATATGTATTCATAAGTAAAAATCTATGCAACCAGAGGAAGAGAAGTGATAACAACTTGTCTGGTTTCATTGCTTTGGCAGAGATTAATTGATGATACTGTTTGATTAACTTCTTTGGATATTGAGTTGTCAAAATTCAAAGAATTTGGTTTGTTGAATTCTGGTGCAGTATGATAACCTTAAGTTCACTTCTATTTGATGTCTTAGGTCAGTTTTTAAAGGTAAGACAAAAGATAATGAGAAAGCAAGAAAAGATTTACCTTTGTATTGTGGACGAAAAGACTTAGAGTTGAAGGCACAAGGTAACGGCCGATTATTTAAACCAAAAGCAAATTACACCATGTCAAAAGACAAGACAAGAATAGTGTGTGGATGGATCAAGGAGCTCAGAATGCCAGATGGATATGCTTCTAACTTGTCCAGATGTGCCAATGTTCATAACAGTACTATTCAAGGGTTGAAGAGTCATGATTGTCATGTATTCATGGAGACTTTCATCCCTCTTGCGTTCAGTTGTTTGCCAACACACGTGTTACATCCACTGATAGAAATCAGTAACTTCTTTAAAGATTTGTGTTGCACGACACTAAAGGAAGATTCCCTTAAAAAGATGGATGAAAATATCCCGATTATTCTCTGTAAATTGGAAAGAATATTCCCTCCTGCATTCTTTGATTCAATGGAGCACATTCCAATACATCTTGCATATGAAGCTTGGCTTGGGGGACCCGTGCAGTACAGGTGGATGTATCCCTTTGAAAGGTTTATGGGAGAATCCAAACGCTCAGTTAAAAATAAAGCTAGAGTGGAAGGCTCAATTTGTGCAGCTTACTTGCACAGAGAGACAACTTATTTTTGTTCACATTATTTCAAGAACTTCATGTTGTCCCCCACTCATGTCAGAAATGAAATGCAATGGCAAGTTGAACCACTCGAAGGTGCATTATCAGTTTTCCGACAAACAGGCCGTCACGCAGGGAAAGAATTCACTCACTGGTTAACTGATGTTGAATTCAACTCTGCTCATGTCCATGTCTTGATCAATTGCAGTGAAGTAAAGCCGTACCTTGAGTATGTCATCATCCATCTCTAATCTATCAAACGGTTTAATTGTTATACACTAATGAATTTCATTTGTACCAGCTCATTTGTTGTGGCTGAGCAAGTCGCAGAAGGAAATACTTCTGCTAGAATACACTCAGAGTTTCCGCATTGGTTTAGAAATCAGGTTCGTAGTTTTTCGTACGTTTAGAGCAAGGTTAATTTGACCATTGCTTTTATAATTTTGTTACTACCTTTGTAGGTTTTTAATCAGGCATTAACTCCCACGGTTCAAGAGTTAAGACATCTCTCCAATTGGCCAATGAGATGTGTCAAAGAATGGCACACTTACTTCATCAATGGTTACAAATTCCATACACATGAATGGTCTAAAGGAAAGAAAACATCAAATTGTGGTGTGTATGTCAAGGGCCTGACAGAGGGGTCTTATGATGATTTCTACGGCATCATTCATAAAATATATGAGTTAGAGTACAACAGCACTACTTCTCCAAACAGAGTGGTACTCTTCTATTGTGAATGGTTTGATCCTTCTAGAGCTGGTACTAGAGTTGATCCACGCTTTAATATTGTCGAACTGAACCAGAGACTAAGATATGGGCCTTTTGATCCTTTCATTCTACCATCTAATGTGAGACAGGTTTATTATGTGCCATATCCACCATTTCGCAATATTGACAAGCGTGGTTGGTGTTAACCCTTTGGAAAGTGTACCAAATCGTTCAAAGTAATAAATCGGTAAGACCGGATATCGTTTCCCAAGAGACCCGTGTAATACTTTAAAACCGTATAATAAGTTAACTAACTTAGACTAAGAACAAACATCATTTTAGTATGATTCAAGTGTAATAAGATTTACATTCATAAATATGTGATAAAATGAACGTCTTAAAGGCTAAAAGATTGAAAATGGTTAATGGATAATGAAACAATATGGATGAGATGTTGGAGAATGATTATAATTACTACGCTATCATGCAAATGCACATAACTACTTCATTAATTGATTGCGTTTGTCAACCTTCCTATTATACTTAGACCCAATTCCTTGGTAGAAAAAGCCTAGACTCACTTTTGCAGTCCCAATTCCTTGGTAACCTAGAAAGTTCATCTGCATTACAATTAGAGGTTTATGACAACTAAAGGGTCAAGCTCCATTCCTAGATACAATCTCCTATAGGTGTTAATTCCAGTTCAAGATCCACAAAATACTTTCCAATATCTAGCAAATCTTAGAATCATGCTATGGTTGATCAAGTCACAACAAGCTTTAAGAGAAGGAAATTAAACACTCACAATCAAATGAAAGAAGCTTAAACTCATTAAAACACCAGTGCATTTACATGAAAGTTTCGTAACTACATCATTCCCCAACAAATTGAGATTAGTTCTCCATAGTCATGGAGAACTTGAGCTTACAATGGAGAAAAATGGAAGAATGGGGATCCAAGGAGGAAGGATGGAGAGTTTCCACTGTCCAAAACCAGCTCCTTTAGGTCCGAAAATGGTGTTCCAAGCTTCAGCCGCCAAGAAGATACCACCCTCAGTTACAGAATGCTTTAAATAGATCTAGGGTTCCAGGTCAGCAAAGTCGCGCCCGGGCGCCCCTCCTCAGTCGCGCCCAGGCGCGAAGCCCTCGCAGAAAGTCGCGCCCGGGCGCCCTCTTTCTCGCGCCCAGGCGCGGAGCTCGCGCAGATGGTCGCGCCCGGGCGCCCTCTTGGTCGCGCCCGGGCGCGAGGCTTGCGCAGAAATTGGCATTTTTCCTCCTTCTTCTTAGGCGCTTAGGCGTGAACTTCCTTCCCTGCTCCATCAGATCCTGCTTTTGTATCTTTTCCTTGCTCCCGTTCTTGGTAAATACAATACTTCTCCAATAACTTGCAAATCACCTACGAATTTGAGGAACAAAAGACGAAAACTTAAATATAAAGCTTAAGCTAGACTTATTCACAAACTTAGACAAAAAGGGAGGATTAGACATGTTTCAAGCTTAAAAAGGGTAGATTTTGTATAAGAATTGGTTCAAAGATAATGGTAAAAGTTACCGTTATCACAACCCCAAACTTGAAATCTTGCTTGTCCTCAAGCAGAAAAACAACAAAAATTGAACTGGTTTGAACAAACTGTCAGGATCGGCTGCAGCGGATGGGTTAGCGTGGAACAACAAACCAAGAGGGGTTTCTAATACTAACGTGTGCCTTTTAATTTCTACTCAATTAAACTTACTTAGCAATTAATAATAACAGTTAAATAGAGTAAGGTTGAGAGAAATTTGCACAGATGATTTTATCCTGGTTCGGATCTTACCAATCCTACGTCCAGTCGCTTATCTCAAAACAAGATAAACAGTTTCACTATCACAAAACAATTACAAACTACAATCACAAAGATACAATTTGTAAGAGTTTAGAAAACACCTCTCTTGATACCACAAGAGATGAAACTACACCTCCTTTGAGTCTTCACAAAGGATGAACACCTCCTCCGAGTACTTCACGAAGGATGATTCTCTTCCGAACACCTCCTCAGACACACCAAGGATGAACCGGCTATTTCCTCTGTCACCGTAGCAGCACTTCACCAGCTCCACAGACAAGAGTTTCACAAGCCGAACAAGAACACACAAGTCTCAAAGAATTCTGAGTATTTGAGCACAAGGGAAGAGTTTCTGTGTCTCTGTATATATTTTTTTTTGAGAGGAAATGAGAGTCTATTTATAGACTCATCCAAAGGCTCTTCCATTCACTAAAAGACAAACTTAACGGCTAGTTTCTCCAACGGCCATAAACGGCTAGTTTGTCCAACGGCCATAAACGGCTAGTTTGTCCAACGGTCATAAACGGCTAGTTTCTTCAACGACTAGTTTCTCCAACGTCCGTGTTAAGTGCGATACTCTTACCGTTAACCGTCACTATTCACGTGAATAGTGTTACTATTCATGTGAATAGTACTATAGTGTTTTGTTGCAATGATTTACTATAGTAATTTTACAAAACACTTTTCTTTTTCTAATCTAAGTCCTATACATATTTCTAAGAGTATTACAAAAGCTTTCCATCACAATATAAGTCTTCATAACATCTTGAATCTTGATTTCTCTTGACTTGATTTGGACATCATCAAAACTTCATCTTGATCATTTTGCTAACAATCTCCCCCTTTTTGATGATGATCAAAAACTCCTTGATTTAAAGCTTTTGGTAACAATCTGTATTTAAAACACAACTTATGGAAGAAAGAGTGCATTAGTGAATAAGCACAAATAGTACAAATAGGCAAATAAGCTTTAAACATTTTCTCCCCCTTTTTGATCATAATTAAAAAGTTGTGTTGATGTTCTCCCCCTAAGATAATACTCCCCCTTAATAAAAGTATGTATGCATATGAGCTAAAAATATTTCAAATTTAAAGATTCATTCAAACATGCACAATAGGATATTTAAAGCAAATATTTTTAGGAGAAAGATCTTATAAAACATTGTTTAGATCTTTATCTTGAGGATTGTCATCATTATTTGCTTCATTTGTTGTCTTCTACAAATCTTCGTCATTGCCTGCATGTAATTCAACTGACTCAAGAGGTTTTGCCTCAAGGTCTACAATTTCATCAAAGCAACATGCTCACATAAAATTTTTCCGATTGAAAACTATATATGCTTTGTATATTAGAAGATATAAAAATAGTTTTACCGGTCTTGAAAAAATTTTCTTAAAATTTGTTTTAAAGAAATTCTTAAATTTTTAAACAATAGGTACCCAACTACTTGTATGGGTCCTTTGGGTTAGATTTAGAAAAGAGAAATTATTTTATAACCCAAACATATCTACCACTTGGAACACCATAATGCTTAATTTTACATTTATTAGATGTATGACCCTTTTTCATACAATAAAAGCATGATACAACATTTGTGTTCCTATAAGTTGTTCCTTTTTCTACCCAAGTTCTACGGGTTCTATGATTGTGTTTATTTTTAATTCTAGGAACATACTTATTTTTAACAACCTTATTTTCATTATTTTTACTACATTCTCCTGAGGTTGTTTCATCTAGTAGTTTCTTATAATTAACACAAGATGCACATTCATTACTACTAGTAAATTTACCCTTTTCAAAAATTAAAACTTTATTTTTCAAATCTTTATTTTCTTCAAAAGTATTTTCAAAATTTAATTTTAAATTCTTATTTTCTTCAAGAATATTTTCAAAATTTAATTTTAAATTTTTGAAATCCTTTTTCAACTTCTGATGGGCTTTATCTAACTTTTCAGATTCTACTATTAAAGCAGCATAAATTTCATGCAATTCATTTTCACTAATTTGACTAGAATTATCAGAATCCCTAGATGTACTTACTTGGCTTCCAGCGTCGTCGTTCACCACTAAACAGATGTTTGCTTCTTCATCTGAGTAGCTTGAATCTGAAATGGTCTCATTGTCGTCTTCCCATGCAATGTATGCCTTCTTTTTCTTGAAGAATTTCTTTTCTTTCTTTTCTTCACCCTTCCTTTGATTTGGGCAGTCTGCTTTTAAATGTCCCTTTTCTCCGCAACCGTAGCATCGGTAATTTGAGGAAGATACTGGATTATCTTTCTTTTCGTATCTAAATTTTCCTTTACCTTTAGACTTCATGAACTTGTTGAGTCTTTTTATCATGAGTCTCAATTCTTCTTCTTCGTCTGAGTCTTCATCTTCCGATTTACCTTTGCTTCTTTCAACCTCCGACTTTAACGCCAAACTCTTCTTGTTGTTTTTGGCTTTTGATTCTTCTTCATCAAGTCTTCCGAGGTCAAGTTCATGCTCTCTCAACTTTCCAAATAATGCAGCCATGGTCATTGTGTTGAGATTTTGTGACTCAGAAATTGCAGTCACTTTTGGTTGCCAAGACCTGTCTAAAGATTTCAAAATTTTTATATTAAGCTCATCAATATCGAAAGACTTACCTAGTCCAATAAGATGGTTAACGATGTTGGTGAAGCGTTTCTGAACATCTACTATTGTTTCCCCTTGCTTCATCCTGAACATTTCGTATTCCTGGATTAAGGTATTCTTTCTAGCTCTCTTAACATCATCTGTACCTTCATGGGTTACTTTCAGTACTTCCCACATTTCTTGTGCAGTTTTACAAACAGAAATCCTGTAAAACTCATCAACAGTTAAAGCAGATGAAATAATATTACGAGCTTTTACATCATTACCAAATTTTTTCTTATCTTGAGCAGTCCATTGGTCACGGGGCTTTGGTTCCTGCATATTGTTAGTTGGAACAAAAGGACCAGATGCAACAGCATCCCAAATATCTATATCAATAGATTCCATAAAAATTTGCATTCTAACCTTCCAGAATGCGTAATTTTCACCTGTGAATAGTGGTGGTCTATTGATAGAAGCACCCTCTGCGAATGTTTGAAACGATCCCGCCATTTGAATGACTATCAAAGCAAGCTCTGATACCAATTGTCAGGATCGGCTGCAGCGGATGGGTTAGCGTGGAACAACAAACCAAGAGGGGTTTCTAATACTAACGTGTGCCTTTTAATTTCTACTCAATTAAACTTACTTAGCAATTAATAATAACAGTTAAATAGAGTAAGGTTGAGAGAAATTTGCACAGATGATTTTATCCTGGTTCGGATCTTACCAATCCTACGTCCAGTCGCTTATCTCAAAACAAGATAAACAGTTTCACTATCACAAAACAATTACAAACTACAATCACAAAGATACAATTTGTAAGAGTTTAGAAAACACCTCTCTTGATACCACAAGAGATGAAACTACACCTCCTTTGAGTCTTCACAAAGGATGAACACCTCCTCCGAGTACTTCACGAAGGATGATTCTCTTCCGAACACCTCCTCAGACACACCAAGGATGAACCGGCTATTTCCTCTGTCACCGTAGCAGCACTTCACCAGCTCCACAGACAAGAGTTTCACAAGCCGAACAAGAACACACAAGTCTCAAAGAATTCTGAGTATTTGAGCACAAGGGAAGAGTTTCTGTGTCTCTGTATATATTTTTTTTTGAGAGGAAATGAGAGTCTATTTATAGACTCATCCAAAGGCTCTTCCATTCACTAAAAGACAAACTTAACGGCTAGTTTCTCCAACGGCCATAAACGGCTAGTTTGTCCAACGGCCATAAACGGCTAGTTTGTCCAACGGTCATAAACGGCTAGTTTCTTCAACGACTAGTTTCTCCAACGTCCGTGTTAAGTGCGATACTCTTACCGTTAACCGTCACTATTCACGTGAATAGTGTTACTATTCATGTGAATAGTACTATAGTGTTTTGTTGCAATGATTTACTATAGTAATTTTACAAAACACTTTTCTTTTTCTAATCTAAGTCCTATACATATTTCTAAGAGTATTACAAAAGCTTTCCATCACAATATAAGTCTTCATAACATCTTGAATCTTGATTTCTCTTGACTTGATTTGGACATCATCAAAACTTCATCTTGATCATTTTGCTAACACAAACAACTCAAATTTAATGCTTCATCACTCAAGAAGAGTAAAATTCAATTATGCTTGCTCATATTGTTGACTTGATTTTTGTCACAAGAGGTGAAGCTTTTACTGATGGTACTCACAAAATTACAAAATTAAACATCAGCTATGTTCTATGAGGGACTAACACACATGGCAAAAGTATTTTCTTAACTAACATGGAACCCTTCCTCTGAAAAGAAACTGTTTCTCTCACTTTCACAGGTGTATGGGGATGTGTGTCTCTCACTCAATCATCACAATATCACACAATTGAACTTTGCCTTTCATTTCCCTTACAATGAACACAGTTACCTATAAAATTGAAGTACAAGAACATTCAAGGCTCAACAAGGGTTAGGCTAAGAAGGAGCTTTGGTTTTTCTAGGCAAAACTGATACTAAGAGAGCATTCATTTTAGCACAAGGTAACACAGTCTCGCGTACTTCCACCAATTGTAAGCAAATCTTACTTCTTTTTTTTTTTTTTTGTAGTATTTTTCATTTTGGCTCTTAATGTCATTTTTCTCATGTCACCTCAAATACCCCAAACTTGAACCATTTTCCTGTACCCCACTTGAATGCTCATCTGAGCTTAAGGTAGAGGGATTACAAATTTTTCAGATTGCTTTTTAAGGTTCATGGATGGGCTACATAAGGTTACAATAGACTTTGGGTTCAACAAAGGGAGAACAAGACAACCTTGATCATGTGTATTGAACAAGTAAATGATCCACTTCAGGGAAAATCAGGCAAAACTCAATTGTGCTTCTAAAGTGAAATCATTCAACAATAATTCTGGAGCACAAAATCTCACTAGGTTACTTAGGGTTCCATATTTGTTTTCAAACACAATGCCATGCATATTAATCACAAGAAAAACAGCGCATGAAATTCATTCAGTCGAGCGTAACCACACTACAAAACTTCACAACTCGATCCTAATTTCTCAAAGTCTCGCAGAGTAAGAGCAAACATAAGCGATTTTTAATCAAATCAAGTTCAGAAACATTTTCATCAATATGTTCATTCAGCCATGTTCAACATTAAACCAAAAGTTCTAAAATTATGAGTGCTGAAATTAAATTAACTACGGAAATTAAAGCATGAAAGTAGTAATTGTTTATGTCTCATCTGTCTCCTCAAGAATCACTCTCAGTGTCCTCCTCTTCTTCTTCTTCTTCAGATTGCTCCTGCTCCTCATCTTCCTCTTCAGATTGATCCTCGTCCATTGCTTGCGCTCCAGAGGATGTTCCAGCTCCCCCATCAGTAGAGGTCTGGTCCCCAGGCCAAGCTACTCTTGCAGCATACTCCTCAGAAGTCATGAAACCTGGGTGAGAGGAGGCGTAGACCTGACGCATCATGGCTGCGTGAGCAAGGCCCATCCTGTGGAGTGCTTCCAGCTTAGCATTAAGGTCAGCCATATTGAAAGTGTTGTGTGGGCCGTCTTCTTCAGGCTGTGCAGGTGGGTCTGGATGATTTCTCCTATGCCGTCTTGGTGGCTGGGGTGCAGGAATGTTTTGACCCTCCTCATCAATTAAGCAGTATTGCAGGTAATAGGAGCGATCAATGGTTTTCCTTGGTTTCTCAAATGGAGGCGTTGAAGTGTCAACCCCAGCTATCTCACATAAGTGAGTGATCAGAGATGGGTGGCCTAGTGGAGTGTTGCTCAGTGCAGTATGGGCACAGTCATTGATCTCATGTGCAATAATGTTACCCACATTGATTGGCTGACCCTGCAGTATAAAGAAAAGGAGAAGTGCTCTACTCACATTGAGATCTGACATATGGGAGCATGGAGATATGTTTGCATGTATGAATGCCATCCAATATTTGGAGAGAGGTGTAAGAAAGGAACGCTTGATGTGCAATGGTTGTCCCTGTCTGTTTCTGTGAAAGTGGCCTCTTGGAAGGCATAAAGTTCTTTCAACCTCCTCGTAGTCTATCCCTGCAAAATCTGTCCGGAGTGCGTCTGAATAATGGCAATGTGAGTTGCCCCCTGGCCACTGAGTGTTGAAGAAGGAGTTGATTGTATTTGCATCAAAAGCCACGGGCCTCCCTCGCACATAACTTGTGAACGGCTGTGGTTCGTCTGAATAACTGCGAGCATTGGCATAGAATTCCCGGACTACATCAATATTAGCCGGTTCAGGGAAGGAGATAAGATTGCTCCAGTGTCGACGCCACACCTCTTGGGCGAATTGTGGTTCCTCCCGAGGTAGCTGTTCTATGACTCTTTCCATAAGGAGTCGTCTGTTTTGAGACTCCTCAAAATTTTTCTTATGTCTCTGGGAGAGGAAAGTTTGAGGTTTTGAGTGCTTCTTTTGCTTCTGCCTCTTTGTTGCTATGGTTTTGATTCTTTTTGATCCTGAAACAGAGGCCATTTCTGCACAAACATGGAAGCATTGTGATTGTAAGGAGGAGACACAGAGAAATCAAAGTTAGATGTAACAATTGTGCAAAGGCTGTGCATTCATGGCTCAAGATCATACACAAACAATTAGGGCACTCAATCACAGACAATCACAAGGAAATCAAAAGACAAAAATTGCCAAATGC
Organism: Vigna nakashimae; assembly: GCA_034642375.1. NCBI lineage: Eukaryota > Viridiplantae > Streptophyta > Magnoliopsida > Fabales > Fabaceae > Vigna > Vigna nakashimae. The sequence continues at coordinate 17,118,516 of CM067768.1, forward strand.
TGGATGAACTAGTCGCGCCCTGGCGCGACCTGCAAGGGGCGCCCAGGCGCGAGTTCTGCAGAAAAATTCTGCAGAATTGTGCCCTCATCTCTACCTATTTTTGTGATTTTTTTTTTTTTTAAGGTTTTTCAGAATTCAAATCATCATGCAAGCAATTCAATTAAACACACAGACTAAAACAAAGCAGTCAAAACATGGATGAAACAGAGAAAATGGAAAAACAAATGAAGATCAAAGCATGAGCCACATTCTTGGCCGAGCCACTCGCGCTTGGGCGCGACCCTGCAAGGGGCGCCCGGGCGCGAGTTTCTGCAGAGTGCAGAACTCAGTGGCAGTGGTTTGGTTCCAATTTTTCATGATCAAACACGCATTCACACAGTTTAATTGAACAAACTTATTCTAATTCAAACAACAATCAACACATGAAAGCAAAAGGAATTTTCAAAACTAGCAAACGAAAATAAAACCTACTTGATTTGGATAATTGAATTTGAATTTGGAAATTGGGGATCTTGAGAGAGTTGAGAGCTTGACCGTGATTGCCCAAAGAAAACGAATTTGGTGAGGAGAATGGGTGGGTGTGATGTGTAAGTGATAAAGTTGAGTGGGTGGGTTGAGTTGGGAATAGGTTTACCAAGTGAGAGAGGTCACAATGGTGAGGGGGATGGTTGTTGAGTGGTGGCAGTTTGTGTGGCTTAGATGGAAGGGTATGGTGGTTTTGGGGTTTTGGAGAGAATAGGCACGAGAGAGAGAGAGGGGGCTGGAAATTAGGGTTTGAAAATGGGCAAAATCTGACCACTGTGCACTTAAAAAGCAGTTGGATTGGGCCTGCATAAGTCGCGCTCGGGCGCCCTCTTGGTCGCGCCCGGGCGTGACCAGCACGCTGCTGCATCTCGCGCCTGGGCGCGCCTGGGCAGGGGGGCTTGGGCGTGAATTCTGCAGAATTTCAGCAGACTGCAGAATGGCTCAACTCACAATACCATTTTCTGATTTTTGCGTTCTCTAGCTCTCAAAGCACCCCAGAACACCTTGTTTTTATCAAACCCATTTGCTTAAATCTCCAAAAAGGAGAATTCACTTGAAGAATCAAATTGAAGGTGTTCAAATTTCACAAATTTTTTTAAAATTCTCCAAAACAAGCAATTAAAAATCAAGACACAATACATTCAAACTATTCACATCTCAAAATACACAACACACTAACATACTTCCTCACAGGCAAATTTTAACAAGCTCTAAAACACAATCAAACAATCAACAACACACAAATAACAAAATAACACTGAAGGAAGGTTAGAAAGCTGGGTTGCCTCCCAGTAAGCGCTTGTTTAACGTCATTAGCTTGACACACTGATGCTCAAGGATCTGAGAGGTGAGTGATTGTGGTGAGACGCTGAATCTCACCGCCTAGGTACGGTTTCAGCCTCTGTCCATTAACCACCCAACTTCTGGTTGGGTCATCTGCTGCAGGGTTAACCAACTCAATAGCCCCATGGGGCTTGACCTCCTTTATAATGAATGGTCCAGACCACTTTGATTTCAACTTGCCTTGAAGAATTTTGAATCTTGAATTGAAGAGTAAAACTTGTTGGCCAGGTTGAAACTCTCTCTTTAAGAGCTTTTTGTCATGATACAACTTAACCTTCTCTTTGTAATTCTTGGAGTTATCATAAGCTGTCAATCTCATTTCTTCCAACTCCTGTAATTGCAACTTTCTCTTTTCTGCAGACAAGGTAGAATCAAAGTTCAAGAACTTCAGGGCCCAATAAGCTTTGTGCTCCATCTCCACCGGTAAATGACAAGATTTGCCATAGACTAGTTGAAAGGGAGTCATCCCCACAGGTGTTTTCATTGCAGTCCTGTAAGCCCACAGAGCATCATCCAGCTTTAATGACCAATCCTTCCTGGAAGAAGAAACAGTTTTCTCAAGAATTCTCTTGATTTCTCTATTTGATACTTCCGCTTGCCCATTGGTTTGAGGATGATATGGGGAAGCAACTTTATGTTTCACCTCATAGTGTTTTAGTATCTTTTCAAGTTGATAGTTGCAGAAATGTGATCCTCCATCGCTGATAAGAATTCTTGGCACCCCAAATCTTGAGAATATATTTTTCCTCAAGAATTTAATCACAGTGGTTGCATCATTCTTCTGACATGCTACTACTTCCACCCATTTGCTAACATAGTCTACTGCAACCAGAATATACTCATTAGTATAAGATGAAGGTAGGGGACCGACAAAATCAATACCCCAGCAATCAAAAACCTCAACTTCCAGGATGCTTTGTAGTGGCATTTCATGCCTTCTTGAGATAGTGCCCACTCTTTGACATTTATCACAACGCTTGGCGTGGGCATAAGCGTCCTTGAATATAGTAGGCCAGTAAAATCCAGATTGGAGGACTTTGGCAGCTGTTCTTTCACCATTGAAGTGTCCTCCATAGGGTGAGTTATGGCAATGCCACAAGATTCCTGCTGATTCCTCTTCAGTAACACACCGCCTCAAGATATTGTCAGCTCCTAGTTTGAATAAATAGGGGTCATCCCAAACAAACTGCTTAGCATCATTTAAGAATTTCTTCTTTTGCTGCCATGAAAGATCATCTGGAAGGATTCCCGCAACTTTGAAATTAGCTATGTCAACAAACTAGGGCCTTTGTTGGACCATCATCAAGTTCTCATCATAAAACTCTTCACGGATTTCTCTTTCTTTAGTTGTAACTTCATCATTGACAAGTCTTGAGAGATGATCAGCAATGACATTTTCGCTTCCTTTCTTATCCCTAATCTCCAAATCAAATTCTTGCAACATAAGAACCCATCTTATCAATCTTGGTTTGGAATCAGGCTTGGTAAGCAAATACTTGATAGCAGCATGATCAGTGTGAATAATCACCTTTGATCCGATGAGATAGGGTCTGAATTTCTCTAATGCATACACTATGGCAAGAAACTCCTTTTCCGTGGTTGCATACTTTAGTTGTGCTCCATTCAAGACCTTGCTTGCATAGTAGATTGTGTGGAACACTTTCTCTCTTCTCTGTCCAAGCACTGCACCAATGGCATAGTCACTAGCATCACACATTAATTCAAAATCTTTGTTCCAATTAGGAGATATGATCACCGGAGCGGAAATTAGCTTGGCTTTCAATGCTTCAAATGCCTTCAAGCATTCCTCATTCAGTTCAAATGGTGTATCTTTTACAAGGAGATTGCTTAAAGGCTTAGCAATCTTGGAAAAATCCTGAATAAATCTTCTATAAAAGCCAGCATGCCCAAGAAAGCTTCGAATTCCTTTTACATTGGTCGGTGGTGGAAGTTTTTCAATGACTTCCACTTTAGCTATGTCCACTTCAATTCCTTTGGATGAAATTTTATGCCCCAAAACAATCCCTTCTGTTACCATGAAATGACATTTCTCCCAATTAAGAATGAGGTTGGTTTGGATGCATCTCTTCAAAACTGTTTCCAAATTGGCCAGACATAGATCGAATGAGCTTCCAAACACTGAGAAGTCGTCCATGAAGACTTTTATACACTTCTCCACAAGATCGGAGAATATAGCTTGCATGCATCTTTGAAAAGTGGCAGGGGCATTGCAAAGCCCAAAGGGCATCTTTCTATAAGCGAATATACCGAAGGGGCACGTGAATGCGGTCTTTTCTTGATCTTTTGGATCGACAGCTATTTGATTATAGCCCGAATAACCGTCCAAAAAGCAATAGAAAGCTTGCCCTGCTAATCTCTCCAGCATTTGATCCATAAAGGGGAGTGGAAAATGGTCTTTTCTTGTGGCCTTGTTTAACTTCCGGTAGTCAATACACATTCTCCAACCAGTGACAGTTCGTGTAGGTATAAGCTCATTTTTCTCATTACATATAACTGTCATGCCACCCTTCTTCGGGACCACTTGCACAGGACTTACCCATGTGCTATCAGAGATAGGATAAATGATTCCTGCCTCAAGAAGCTTGAGAACCTCCTTTCTCACCTCCTCTTTCATGACTGGATTTAGCCTTCTTTGAGGTTGAGTTGCTGGTTTAAAATCATCTTCCATAAAAATGCGGTGCATGCAATAGGTTGGACTTATCCCCTTTAAATCAGAGATAGACCATCCTACGGCTCCTTTGTTTCTTTTCAACACTTCAATCAACTGCCTCTCTTCAGTAGATGATAAGGAGCTGCTGATGATCACAGGCTTGTTGTTGCCCTCATCTAGAAAAACGTACTTTAAGTGAGAGGGTAAAATTTTTAGTTCAAGCTTCTTTTCTTTCATTATGACATCAGTCTTCATATCTTCAATCTGCACCTCATGAGATGGGATCTCCTTCAGCACATCCAAATCTGTTAAACGTTCTTCAATCAATCTCTCTTCTTCTTCATTGAGAGATTCACGTGCATTTATGAGGGTTTTTATCAGTGGAGACGACACATGTATCTCCCTTTCTACCATTCTGCAGGCTTCGTCAAGCACATCAACTTGAAAACAAGCTCCCTCATCGGTGGGGTGAGACATTGCTTCAAAAACATTGAAATTCACCTCTTCATCTTCCACCCTCACCTTGAGCTTACCATCATCAACATCAATGAGTACTCTTGCCGTCTTCATGAATGGCCTTCCAAGGATAAGTGGTACCTCCACATCCGCCTCCATTTCCATGATAACGAAATCCACTGGAAACACAAATTTATCTACTCGTACAAGAACATCCTCCACTACACCAAGTGGATACTTGATGGATCTGTCTGCCAATTGTAGGCTCATCCGAGTAGGTTTGAGTTCAAGCTCTCCAATTTTCTCAAATAAAGAGAAAGGCATCAAGTTGATGCTTGCACCCAAATCAATCAATGCTTTTCCAATAGCTAGCTTACCTATAGTGCAGGGAATGGTGAAGCTACCAGGATCCTTGAATTTAGGAGGGAGAAGCTTCTGGATAATGGCACTGCAGTTACCTTGGACTTCAATGGTCTCTTCCTCAATGTATTTCCTCTTTTTAGTGAGGAGTTCCTTCATGAATTTTGCGTAAGCTGGCATTTGTTGTAGTGCTTCTGAGAATGGTATTTTTATCTCCAATTGCTTGAAGATATCCATGAACCGTCCAAACTGCTTTTCTTTATCCTTTCTTGAGTATTTTTGTGGATAGGGAAGGGGCCTCTCAACTTCTTTTTCTTTTCTTTTTCTTCTTTCATCCTCTTCTTCTTTTTCTTTCTCTCTACTAACACTATTCTCATTTTCTTCTCTCTCATTCTCTTCTTCTTTTCTATTCTCACTCTTTGTCTCATTTTCATCTTTTCTTTCATCACTCTCTTCTGAGTTCTTTTTCTCTCCACTCACTAACAACTTACCACTTCTTGTAGTGATTGCCTTGCACTCCTCCTTTGGGTTGGTTTCAGTATTAGCTCCAAAACTCTTATCAGGTTTTTCTTCTAGCTTCTTGGCCAGTTGGCCAACTTGTATCTCCAAATTCCTTATGGATGCTTCTGTGCTTTTGTGGTTGGAGATGGATACTTGCATGAATTGTTGAAGAGTGTCCTCCAATTTAGAGGTCCTGTCTGATAAAGAGGGGTGTGGTTGGTATTGTTGTTGTGGTGGTCTGTTTGAGGGTCCAGCTTGTCCTTGGCCCATACTTGGGTGCGGTCTCCAACCTTGATTATAGTGATTGTTACGGTTTTGATTACCCATATAGTTCACGTCTTCTTGGGTATTGACCTGCATAGCACAGTGACCATTAGCATGTTCTCCACCACACAATTCACACCCTTGATGTTGGGCTTGTGAAACATTCTGGAGTTCTTTTGGTAATTGAGAGAGTTTGTTCATGAGTGCTTCAAGCTGTTGGGTCATTATCTTGTTTTGGGCTAATAGTGCATCCTGAGATTGTAGTTGAAACACGCCTTTTTGTTGAGCCCTTTCATTCTGCAATTCACTGTCATTTGCAGCCATGTTTTCTATTAGTTCATGGGCTTCATCTGGAGTCTTCCAACGGATGTTTCCTCCTGCTGAGGCATCCAACATCAATTTGGTTTGGGATCTCAATCCTCCCAAAAACATGTTGAGAACGGTAGGCTCATCAAACCCATGAGTGGGTGTCTTTCTCAGTAGCCCTTTAAATCTGTCCCAGGCTTGACTCAAAGTCTCATTGACATCCTGCTGAAAAGATGAAATCTCCTGTTTCCCTTTGTTAACCTTGGACTGTGGAAAGAATTTGTTGAGGAATTTTGCTACAACATCCTCCCAAGTAGTAAAGCTATTTTCAGGGAAAGAGTTCAGCCACATCTTCGCATTACCTCCCAAAGAGAATGGAAATAAGCTGAGCCTTATTGCCTCATCTGGCACTTGATGGATCTTTACAGTGTTGCAAATTTCTAAGAAAGTTGCCAGATGATTATAAGGATTCTCGTGTGATAGGCCATTGAACTGATTACTCTGCACCAGATGGATGAGAGCAGGCTTCATTTCCATGTTCATAGCATTTACCCGTGGTCGAGCAATACTATTAAAGTGAAGCGGTCCTGCGAAAGTAGAGTAATCTTCCAAGGTGCGCCTTGCTTGTCTATCACCATTGTCATTCATATCGTCACCCATATCTCCCATTTCCTGCTCAGCTGTAGGAGAAATTGGTCGATCAGAGGTTACAGGTGTGGGAGAAATGTCTCTTGAAGTCCTGTTTTCTCTTCTTCTTCGGCTATTGTTTCTTCTTGCTGTCTTTTCAACTTCAGGATCCAATAGAAGAGGTTCAACTGATGGTGTGCTTCTAGTACGAATTTTTCTCTGCATTCACTAAAACAACAATACTAGAGCACAAGATTAACTTTAATATCAATAAAAACAGATTTATTCACAGTATAAAGAATATAAGAATAAAGCCTAAGTTGGTTAAGAATTACACAACAGTAAAGTACTAACACCGAGTCCCCGGCAACGGCGCCAAAAACTTGTTAACTCTTTGGCAAGTGTACCAAATCGTTCAAAGTAATAAATCGGTAAGACCGGATATCGTTTCCCAAGAGACCCGTGTAATACTTTAAAACCGTATAATAAGTTAACTAACTTAGACTAAGAACAAACATCATTTTAGTATGATTCAAGTGTAATAAGATTTACATTCATAAATATGTGATAAAATGAACGTCTTAAAGGCTAAAAGATTGAAAATGGTTAATGGATAATGAAACAATATGGATGAGATGTTGGAGAATGATTATAATTACTACGCTATCATGCAAATGCACATAACTACTTCATTAATTGATTGCGTTTGTCAACCTTCCTATTATACTTAGACCCAATTCCTTGGTAGAAAAAGCCTAGACTCACTTTTGCAGTCCCAATTCCTTGGTAACCTAGAAAGTTCATCTGCATTACAATTAGAGGTTTATGACAACTAAAGGGTCAAGCTCCATTCCTAGATACAATCTCCTATAGGTGTTAATTCCAGTTCAAGATCCACAAAATACTTTCCAATATCTAGCAAATCTTAGAATCATGCTATGGTTGATCAAGTCACAACAAGCTTTAAGAGAAGGAAATTAAACACTCACAATCAAATGAAAGAAGCTTAAACTCATTAAAACACCAGTGCATTTACATGAAAGTTTCGTAACTACATCATTCCCCAACAAATTGAGATTAGTTCTCCATAGTCATGGAGAACTTGAGCTTACAATGGAGAAAAATGGAAGAATGGGGATCCAAGGAGGAAGGATGGAGAGTTTCCACTGTCCAAAACCAGCTCCTTTAGGTCCGAAAATGGTGTTCCAAGCTTCAGCCGCCAAGAAGATACCACTCTCAGTTACAGAATGCTTTAAATAGATCTAGGGTTCCAGGTCAGCAAAGTCGCGCCCGGGCGCCCCTCCTCAGTCGCGCCCAGGCGCGAAGCCCTCGCAGAAAGTCGCGCCCGGGCGCCCTCTTTCTCGCGCCCAGGCGCGGAGCTCGCGCAGATGGTCGCGCCCGGGCGCCCTCTGGGGCGCGCCCGGGCGCGAGGCTTGCGCAGAAATTGGCATTTTTCCTCCTTCTTCTTAGGCGCTTAGGCGTGAACTTCCTTCCCTGCTCCATCAGATCCTGCTTTTGTATCTTTTCCTTGCTCCCGTTCTTGGTAAATACAATACTTCTCCAATAACTTGCAAATCACCTACGAATTTGAGGAACAAAAGACGAAAACTTAAATATAAAGCTTAAGCTAGACTTATTCACAAACTTAGACAAAAAGGGAGGATTAGACATGTTTCAAGCTTAAAAAGGGTAGATTTTGTATAAGAATTGGTTCAAAGATAATGGTAAAAGTTACCGTTATCAGTTGGGCCGTAGCAATACAAACGAAGCCTAGAGGTCGCATAGACTCAAATGAAGTTGAGGAAGATGTAGCCTACCAACTTGACCAAATGTCACAACCACAAGAAATTATCGAAGTTGAACGTTTAACCGCATTGGTCGACCCTGATGGTGATGGAGATGAATTAGAAGCAACAGTACAAGGTGATGAAGAACAAGAGGAAGAAGAAGAAGAAGAAGAAGAAGAAGAAGATAAAGAAGAACAAGAAGAAGAAGATGATGATGATGATGATGATGAAGAAGAAGAACAAGAAGAAGAAGACGATGATGAAGATGAAGATGAAGATGATCATCATGATGACGATGATTGAATGTTGAACATCTATTGTAGCAAATTGGACTATCATTTCATTAGCATTATCTAAAATACCATCTTTAAGTTGTATGCAATTACTTGTACATTGACTTTGAAAACAATAGATCCTTCTTTATTTATTTATATTTTTTCGCTTTATTTGTAACCATTTGAATGCAGTAATGACGGGACAAGGTTCAGAACGTCCTCATAAAGGAAAAGGGGTAGCAAGGCCTACGAAGAGGCAACGGCAGGCACCAAAGTATGTACTTAGGGTGCCTGCTAGACTACCTCCCACGGCTGCAGGTAGTACATCATCTGCAGGGCCTCCTCCTACCCCTATTATACACCCTCCTACACCTGCAGCAGACCCTTCTCCTCCTCCTGCAGCACACCCTTCTACTACCACTGCAGTAGAGCCTTCTCCTCCTCCTGCAGCACACCCTTCTACAACCCCTGCAGCAGACCCTCTTCCTCCTCCTATTATTGCCACCCCCACTCGTCCCCCTATTGTTATTACCCCCACTCCTCTCCTTGACCCTACTTCTATACCTTCCTCATCTTCTGTACCTCCTTCTGACACTGTCACACCACTTGGTGATCCAGATTCAAGTGGTGATGCTGAAGATCTTGACCCGCCCCTCCATGATCGACCATGGATTGAGCCCTATGGTAAAGGGTAAGTTTATAATATGTTGATATCATTTTATGTTTAAACCATATTGTAATTGAAATGAGTTTTGTTATGCAGGTTTATTCCATCTAGGGTTGCTTCCCAGGCCATCACACGTTCAATAAAGCAACAGTTTTTAAGTCCATGGCCTACTTGGGGAGCAATACCTCATGACGACAGAAAGCCATTCTGGCAGCGCTTTCAGGTGAGCAATCAATTACACTAATGTTCGTCTTATTTTAGTTTGTTTTGTAATCAATGTTTGTTCTCTTTAATGTTACAGATGAAGGTGCAGTGGAAACCTGAACATGAAACTCAAATACACAGAAATTTCCACATGAAAGCATCTCATCGGCTGTCAGAGATGTTTAGGGATGCCCGGAATGCAGGATAGCGCCCTAACTGGCTGGGTGAGCACATTTGGAACTCTTTACTGGCCCATTGGAATACAGTAGAGTTCCGCAATAAGTGTGCCAAAGCCCAGCGGAACAGAGCGTCTGAAAGGGGTGGCACCCTGCATACTGGTGGGTCGATCACCATTCATGAGCATGCCATTCGTATGGTATAATCTCATTACATAACTTTTTCTTTCATACATAAGTTATGTATATTGTATTTCATATGTATGCTTGTAATTCTTAATTATGTTACAAGCACAGGCTCTAGGACGGGCGGTCCATGTTGATGAGGTCTTTGCACAGACTCATGTTCGGAAGGGAACTAATCAATTTGTTGATGAAAGATCTCGGAAGACTCATGTAAGCAAATAACACTATTACTAATTGTTCATTTATGTTATACTATCGTTCCCTGACATTGCTTTTAATGTTTCAACAGGAAGACTTTTCTACGAGACTTTCACAAGTTAGATCTGAACATGAGTCAGCTCCTACACCGGATGATGCCAGTAATGCAGATGATGACATCCGTAGGACGCAGTGCTGGATCGACACCGTTGGTGGGAAGAAAAAGGGACGAGTGTATGGTGCGGGACAGCTTGCTGCAAACTATACAGCATCCAGAGGAGGTACTCTGAAGCACCAGCCTTCTTCTTCCACCAGTACTGCTGACGAGGTTGTTCAACTCAGGCAGGAACTCCATCAACGTGACCAGGAGCTCACTGATCTCAGAGCAGAGTTTACAAATTTTAAGGCCCTAGTCATGACTGTCTTGCCTCAAACCTCACAGGACGTACAAAATATCCCTCCCACCCAATCACGACCGTCCTCATCACCTGCGGCCATTCAGCAGCCCACATCAGTCCAATCCTCATCAGTCCAACCCTCATCAGTCCAACCCACACCAGTCCAGCCATCAGTAGAGGAGCAGGATGATGGAGATCATTCTGATGATAGTTATGTACATTATTAGTTTCATTTTCTTCTTACTTGGTTAGACAAACATTTAGATATTAGAACATTTTAGACTTGATATCATTTCAGTGTTACTTCGATCTACTTCCAAACTTTGGATGTTAGAACATCCTTTTATTACATTGTTTTATATTTGAACTATAATTACATAATCTATACATTAATGGATGTTCTATGGATTAATTGATGTTCAATGGATATTGATAATTGATTGCATCTTTGAGATGCACATTATGCATGTTTGTATGTGCTTGAAAACTGATATGCAGGTCTGTTTATAATTGGAATTTGATATACAGGTGTGGGTTGCAAAGAAATATGATGTCTCTGAAACCTGATCTGCATTTTACCGAAGGCTTTTGCCCTTCGGTAAATGCCCACAGCAGGTCATTACCGAAGGCTTCTGCCCTTCGGTAAATACCCTCGAATGGCCATTACCGAGGGCTTTCGCCCTTCGGTAATTGTTAGCGACAAGAGATTTACCGAAGGATTTTTGGCCGTCGATAAGCCTTCGGTAAACACCCATTATCGACGGCCTTTGGCATTTTCCGAGGGCTTCTGGCCTTCGGTAATACCCTACTTTTTTGTAGTGAATATTTTTCAAATCAATTCAAACTATTCTATAGGCTATTTCATGGATATTTCTCATATGCAGTTTTACATTTCCATGCATTAAAAGGGAAAAGATAACAAAACGTTGACTTAAAGTGAAATTAAAAAAAAAATCTCAAAATTAATTTCATGGTCGAAATGTCATGATGTTAATAAGTTTAAATATATTTTTCCAATAAATATGATTATTGTTTCCGGTGTAGGGCTTGAGCTAGTCCAATGCCTCCACGTCCTTCTCTGCTCGCACTCCGTATGTTTCACACTCCGTCTTCACTCCTCAATTTCCTTCTTAATACGCGGGTGGGAGACCTGCGAAAGATTCTCCGATGCCAAAGTCAGTTGAGAGCAATGACGTTTTCCAATGGAATAGTAATGAATGCACAGTAAATGCAACCTATCTACTACTCACCTTGGATCTGTATTTATTGTTTTTGCTATGGCCTTGGGATTAGTGAAAAGTTAATCACGACCCAACATCAGCCCAATAGCTTTTAATCACTACTTACCTTAAACCTTGATAATTAGCAGTATGGTCGGCCGGTCTCCCAAATTTCGGCCTGTCGGCCTATCAATTCCTATGGGCGGCATAATTAACTGGCGGTATGACCGGCCGACCTCGTTACTGTTTATCTGGATGACGAACAACAAGGTTGCGTGCGGACGAACGGGCATCCGGCTTGGCATGTCCAGCCCCTGATGATGAGCAGATGGTTAGCGTGTTTGGTCCATGTAGGACATCCGTCTTTTCTGGCGTCCAGTCCCTACGAGTACACAAGCCCCCCAAGCCCTGGTGCACGCAGTGGACGTAGGACTTTGAGCGTGGCGCGGGGAAGGCCAGTGGACTGGTATTGGGCCGAATTTCATGGGCTTTTGGATTTGGATTTTTGGTGGGAAACACGTGTCGCATTGGCATTGGCAGAAGTTGAAACAACTTCGAATCTGGAGCGTTGATCGTGCTGGCTTTCGACGGTTACCAAAATTTTTCTATAAATAGGGGATGTGGGTGCCGTCATTTTCACTTTCTCCGTTTCATTCAAGCTCAATATTCTTTCTCTTAGGTAATAAATGGCTACAATCCATATTGAATCTTCTTCTGAGTCGTCGGGCGGAATCCGGGGGGGTTCGGCGAGGGGTGATGGCGAGCATAGCGATTCTCCAAGTTCGGTCTCCTTGCGATTTTTGGATGAGGTCGTCAGGTAATGGGGCCGGATCCGGTAGCACCAGACACAACGGGCGACCGGATAATCCATGGCATACCCATCTTCTTGCTTAAGGGTGGTATTCGCGTGGATGGTTCCCCGCACGAGCCGAACGGTGTAGGGACCGTGGTGTCTGACTGGGCTCCTTACGTCGCTAGCTTGTATGCTTCGGCCTATGGTACCCGCGAAATCCTAGAGTGGAGGGTCAATCGCACCCATATCGTCCCAGACGTGGAGGACTCAAGACTGGTCCGGGCAGGAGTCAGTCTGAGAAATGAAAGGGTCTATTACAAGAAGAGGTCGAGCCCGAACGACTTCTTCTACATGTACGTCAATGTGTTTACTCAGCTTTTTGTCCGGGTGCCTTTTACAGGGTTTCAAATGGTCGTCCTTCGGGAGGCTAACGTGGCCCCGACACAACTGCATCCTAATTCTTGGGCTGCCGTGCAAGCGTTCATAGCTATGTGCTTGGCTGTGGGCGTTACCCCGACAATCCTGGTCTTCTTGACTTCTGTTCGTGATAGGACACTCTTCCGTCCCTTCTCAGACTCGTTCAGAAATTTCAAGCATCATTATTTCAAAGAGATCATCGATGCTGCCGGCCGCCGCGAGTTCCACGATGCCGAGGGGAACCCTTTGTTCCTCTTTTACTAGACGAGGGAGCCCCGGTAAATAAAAGCATTCCCTTTGGGAGTGTTGGGTCTGGGCGATTTAGAGGCCATGCGTACTATTAATGCCCTTCCCCGCCGGATATCCGCTCGTCACTTAGTCGAATGCCTTTGTCTTGAGGATTGTGAACAAAAGGCGTTCGGTATGGTATTATTATGTTGGATTTAGCATGTTGATCTTAACGCTTCTGAGTTGATTTGTTTTTTCCAGATCTCATGACGACTCCTGCACCCCGCCAATCCAATTTTATGGCCGCTCGGAAGGCGTCCCGAGCTAGCTCGTCCGCCCCGGCGAAAGGTGCCCCAAATGCTCCTCGCCCCCCTCTCGTGAGGCGATCTTCTTGAGCGGGCGGCTACTCCCAACTCCCACGACGGCACCTCAACCGGCCGTCGCCAAGGCGACCCGAGAACATGCTTACGCTAGCCGTGTTCGTGGATCCATCCTCAGAGGCGGCCACCGCCTCTCTTGCCCCTTTGGTGAGACAAAGGAAAGATCCTTCGGGCCACGGTCACAAAGAGAAAGAGGCTTCGTCATCCCGGTCGGTGTCTAAGAAGGCCCGTAAGGGTAAAGAAAATGAGAAGGAGAAGGTCCCCTCGGTTCCATTGTCGGGTGGTATATTCAGTCCAACATTCAGCATGAGTGACCGGACGAAATTCCACATGAGCTCCTCCTAGCGGGCCCTTATTGAATCACTTTCAGAGTTGGAGTTTACAAACGCCATGCTGGAGATGTCGACTCGGACGACCTCCTTGGCGTGGTATTTGAAGGAGTTTGCCGACCGCCCGGGGGTAGAGGACGTTCGCGCTGAACTGTTGGCCGAGAAGAAAAACTCGTCCACCCTCCAGTCGGCAATGGAGCAGCTGCTCCTGAACCAAGACGAATATGACAAGAGGATCGAGAAGTTGGAGGCCGATCTTGAAAAATCCAAGAGGAAAGCCGCTGAAGCCAACGATCTCTTGGCTGTCGCTCGGGGCGATCACGAATGACTGCTGGAGGAATGCAGCCAGCTGAAGTTGAAGGTTGCTCATCAAAGGAGCTCTAAGGTCGGGCTCCTCAGGACAAATCAAGCTCTAACCAGCGACCTTGCCAAGGCGAGGGAGAGGATAGCCAAGTTAGAGGCGGGCATCGTCTTTGAACATGAGGAGGGTTTCAATAAAGCCCTCCGTCTGGCATTCGTCTTGACAAGCATACAAGAGCCGCTTGCCTTGGGCTTCGACATCGAGAAGGATCTTTTCGATGGCGTCCTGGTTGACCTCAACTCCATGGTTGACGAAGAGGGGCCGGTTACTAATGGGCCCTCTGGCGCCGCGGGAGTCGCCGAGGCAGCGGAGGCGGAAGGTGATGGCGACGAGGATGGTGGCGACGCTTAGAATTTTTTCTTTTATACTCCAATTTTTTTGCTACATGTATTTTAAAGGCCACCCGTCCAACATTTTGGGGTTGTCAGAGTGTTGGCCGGGCCGTCCTTTTGTAAACATTTTTTGATGCCTTAATGAATACAACTCTTTCATTCATCTGTTCATTTTATTTCTGCATTGTTAGATTTAATTTCGCTTCGAGGGGACCCGATCGGTAGTGGTTCTTCAGAAAGAACTCAGTTCACCGTCCGATCAAGTTGACAGTGGTTCCTGGAGGATCTCTGCGTTCATCAACTTGGGTTATTGAAGGCTCGGACGACAGTGGTTCTTAGGGAAGAACTCTTCGTTTACCGTCCGGCCAAGTTGACAGTGGTTCCCGGGGGAACTCTCCGTTCATCAACTTGGACTTTTGAAGGCTCGGACGACAGTGGTTCTTTGGAAAGAACTCTCCGTTCACCGTCCGTTCAAGTTGGCAGTGGTTCTCGGGGGAACTCTGTGTTCATCAACTTGGGCTATTGAAGGCTCGGACGGTAGTGGTTCTTTGGGGAAGAACTCTCCGTTCACTGTCCGGCCAAGTTGACAGTGGTTCCCAGGGGAACTCTCCGTTTATCAACTTAGACTTTTGAAGGCTCGGACGACACTGGTCGTCCGTCATCCTGCCAGGATATTATTTCTCTGATCTCAGACCGCCAGTCCTTCTCCTCGCTTGAGACCGCTAAGCACTCGATTGAGGGTTGGAGCTTGTCGTACGATAGTTGTTAACTGCCCCTTCTCTTTTCCCGAGCTAAGCTTGGATAGCATATCCGCCCGCGTATTCTCTTCCCGAGGGATGTGTTGGACATCGACTTTGTCCAACGACCTCGCCAATTTCGTTGCACGGTGGAAATATCGCAGCAACTGTTCTTCTCTCACCTGGAAATCGCCATTCATCTGGCCGACAACCAGTTGGAAATCCGTCCGGTAGGTTATCCTCTTTGCCCCCATGTCTCTTGCCAACTGTAGGCCGACGACCAAAGCTTCGTACTCGGCTTGATTGTTGGAGACCTTGAATTTGAATATCAAGGAATGCTTCAACAGGAATCCGTTGAGGCCCTCCAATACCACGCCGGCCCCACTTATCGACCTACCGGAGCCCCGTCCACGTATAAACTCCATTTGTCCTGGTTGGTGGAGGGTAATTCGGCCGCGAAATCCGCTAAGTGCTGACCTTTGACCGACCTCCTCGGTTCGTATCGCAGGCTTAACTCAAACAGCTCTACTGCCCATGCTGCCATGCGTCCTGTCAGGTCCGGTTTCCTGAGGATTTTGGAATAGGGAAATCGGTTCTGACGACCACCTGGTGACGCGTTGAGCAAAGCCAATGCTACCTTCTCCATTTGCTGATAGTGGATTTATAAAAAAAAAAAAACTGGCGTAAAAGTTTCGATTTGTTATTTTCTAGTGGCACTCCGTAAGGGGTGTTACAACATTCATATAGAAGCTTAAAGGCAATCAATCCTCCTATTCCTATGTCTAGGTAATATTGCTTTCGAGAGAATTTTTCCAGTTATAGATTTTCTCATATGTGTTCATAGTGAGAAAATCAATAATCATACAATTGAATGAGAAAACATGTATAGAGTAAAGAAGGAAAACTCTAACAAATGAAGCTTATATATGAAAAAATAGCTTATAAATGCAAATCTAAACTACTTAATTAAAAAATTGAAGAATAAACTTATGGACGATGTCAATGTGATGTGATATGGCTTCACTCTATCTTCTTTTACTTTCTTTGTGTCTTTATCAACATGTAACCGACAATCTCTCCGTTGATAAGAGCAAAAGCAGCAAAATAAATTTTTATTTTCTTTTTCTTCTCGTGTGAAAGCCTCACTCTACTTGTAGTTGTTACAAAATCATTAAATGATATCAACAAAGTAGGAAGTAAAAGGTAGAACCTTTGATTAACTTGGTCATTAGTCATTACTTCCATACTTTTTGGCACAGAATAAAAATCTGAGCTTTATTCAAATTTAACTGTTCCCTATTGTTTAGGTATAAATATAATAGAGTTTGAGTTTTGTTTTGTTGGTGTACTTTAATACTCCTTTAAATAACCTATAGAAAATTGAAAAGAAATATCAAGGAACCCTGTCTGAGAAGTAATTCTCCCTAGTGGGACCACCTGGACCCTGCTCAAAATTGTCATCTTCAACAAAGATAAACACTTAACCATGAAAGAGTTTTCCATAAGGGCACATTCATGGTGTTGAAATTCCCCAAAAGCTTACATCTTTTGGTTCAATAATACGACACCTAATTTTCCAAGTTTCATTCTTTGATAAGTTTTTCTTTCTATTTCTCATATAATAGATCAACCAACCTGGTTTTTCTGTGATCATTCTTGAACCATCTTAATGGATATTGATGAGTGGGAGTTTCTGTCTGATGATGGGTACCTTGATTTCAACGAAGATGGTGGGAAGCAAAAGCAAAAGAATTTACTTGGAAAGGGAAAGTTGGACTCAAAGAGTGTGTTTGACATGGACTACTTTTGCTCGTCACCACCACCACCACCAAGGGTGCGCACTCAGGTAGTTCCTTTGCCGATTGAATTGGAGCCAAGAATTGGCATGGCCCCAGAAGATGTTTTGGTGAAAGACATCATGAAAAATGGTCCTGTGGGATTGGATGCAGTTGCCCCATCAGAGAAAACAAAGGATTTTGAGACAGTGGAGGCTGATAGAGTGAAGGTTTTCTTCAAGATCAAGGAGAAGAGTGAATTTGCTGACATGAAAATGGACTCCCCCAAGTCAAGTAGCAGGGGAATCTTGCCTCCAATTGATGCAGGAGGCTTCAAATTTGAGGACAAAGGTGAAACCATAGAGATCATCACCTCTCCCAGAAGAAGGGTTATGGAGAAGGAAGTGTGTGAGAAAGAAGAGAACTCCACTTGGGAGGAAGAAAATAGCAGTGGTTTCAACTTGTGGAAATGGAGTTTGACTGGTGTTGGAGCCATATGTTCTTTTGGTGTTGCAGCTGCTACTATTTGTGTTCTCTTCTTTGGAAGCCAGCAAAGGAACAAACTAAAGCAGGATCAGAAGATCCGGTTCCAGATCTATGCTGATGACAAGGTAAGCTAATCTCAGTTTGTTTATTTTCACTGAGTTTGTTCCTTGTAAAACTGAAACTGCAATATCAAGATTTTAGAGTTTCATAACTGTTTTCAATGTTGGTTTTCTATTAGAATGAAGATTCAATTCTGTGATTGATGCTGACATGTAATGAAAACCTTTATAGCATGAAACTCCGAAGTAGAACTCTGCTTTTGTTTATCATCTTAAGAACTGTATAAACTTATCGTTTTTTAATATTCAATACATTTGTGACTTTTTACTGTGTCAACTGTGTTTCGTCACAGTTTTTGACAACATTATAGATCATGAGTAAAATTCTGAGAATGATTTAGTATTGGGTTTTGTTGTTTGTTTGTTTGAGAAATGTCAAGGAAAGAAAAAGTCTGTTTACCTGTGGCAAGATTTTTGGAATCTTTTGGTGATTGCAATTGATCCAATATTGTTGTTTTAATTGGTTGTTGGATTTTGAAGTAGTGATTGGTTTGGTTATGATTTCAGAGGATTAAGCAAGTGGTGCAGCATGCAACCAAATTAAATGATGTAATTTCTGCAGCAAGAGGTGTTCCTCCTATGAGCAGAGCTCATATAAGTGTTGGTGGTTATTATGATGGTCTGTGAAGCATTGATTGGGTGAGTTCATGAAGCAATTGGAGTGTACAATGGATGAATAGTTCCATAAGATCTATGAATCTGGCCATATTCTATATTGCTGTAAATAACTGATGCCAGATTTCTGTCAAAAAGAAAACCATGATGCTAGATTGTTGATGTTTGCTCTGTATATTTTCTGTGATCTTGTAATTTAAGTCACAGATTCTAGGCACTTCTATTATTATTTGATTATTATTTTTGAATTAGTATATCAAGATGTTTCTAGCAGTTTTGATTTTAGTAATTACCAAACTCAGTTAAAACAAAACAGGAAATTAAACGAGTTTACAGTATGTATAATAATATACGTTCTAATATGATTGGATTAAAAATAAAAGTTAAAATTTGATATTGGCAAATTTTGATTGAGTTAACTCATTTAATCTATTAACATGTGATAGGTTAGATTGAGTTCAAAATTTTTTTACTGACTAATAAATGAGTCAGATTGAGTTGGTTTATTAAGTAACTGATGAAGTATGTATGTAAATATATATAGTATTGTTTTTTAAATTATTATTAAGTAATTGGTTTAATTAATTTGGAAGTTCCTATGTAGATTTGCGTCAATAAGGTTTCCGTAATTTGAAAGAGTTGAATTGGATCCTTTTTCACGTAAAAGTGAATCAATAAAGTCTGTGCCGTTAAATTTTGTAAACAGCGTTAAATATATTGCCTGATAGTATGGTGAGGTGGCATTTTATAACCTATGGCACATAAAGACGTCATGGACTTAAATAATTTTTAATTTAAAAAAAAACTTTCTTTGGATTTCAATAACTTTAAATAATTAATTCTAATTAATTTGATTTCTAGTTAATTTAAAAATCAATTACTTTCCTTTTTACACCAAATTAATTTCTTTCTCCAATAAATTAATTTGATTTCTAGTTAATTTTATTTCCAGAAACGCCCTCCCCATACGTAGAAACAAAAAAGAAGAGCTGCAAGTACCGCTCAGCGGAAATTACCACTCAGCGGCACTTTGAAGACCCACAATCACCGCTTAGGGACAAAACTGCAGCTGAGCGTCAAATAGAAGAATCGCACTTACCGCTAAGCGGAAATTACCTCTGAGCGACATTTTAATGGCCTTGGGCCACTTTTTTATAATCTTTAAGAGTTTATATAAGGTTTTAGTCGACCTAGGGTTAATATCTTTTGGCATAACAAAGCAAAATCACACTTTTTTCACCTCTTAGAGGAGGATTTTGGATGATCAAGCTCCACTCTTCAAATTCTAGGGTTCTATCTTTCATTCTTTCATTATTTTTCATCTAGTTTCACCATGATTATGGTGAACTAAACCTTCATTGTTGTTAGGGAATCAATGTAATCCTTTGAAACTCTCATGTATTGAATTGGTTCTTTAATCAACAAATCACATAACTGTTTAGGCCGTGAGTCCTTTGAGAAACGATAATTGGTCTTATAATTTATTATTACTTGATACGATTCGGTTAGACTTGTCGAGGGTTAACAAGTTTTTAGCGCCGTTGCCTGGGACTCGTGGTTTAACTATTCTATTTGTGTGATTATTGATTAACTTTGACTTTTTATCTTTTTATCTTTTTGTTTATCTTTTTATCTTTTTGTTTATTTTTATTTTTTTATCTTTTATTTTGATATATCTTTTGATCTTTTTAGTTTTTATTTTTTATCTTCTTATCTTTTGTTCTTAATCTTTATCTTTCTATCTTTTTGTGCTAACAATTTTTTCTAGGGACTTGTTTCCTTGTGTATGCAGGGTACAATTCGGACTAGAAGCAAGAAAACTTTGAAACCTCTTCTTGAAGGATTGGACGAAAGTAGAAGTAGGAGGAGAATTCGGACTTCTAGAGAATTATTTCCTTCTCCGGAAACACTTCTACAACCCTCACCACAAAGGTCCAACCAAAGCACTGAGGATATGGCTGGAGAGAACAATAGTAGACGTACTCTAGCGAATTACATCACTATTGTTGGCCCTTATCACTTTAATAGCATTGCTAGGCCGAGGGTCAATGCTGCAAACATGGAGGTGAAACCAGCGTTGATACAATTGGTCAAGAGCAACCAATTTAATAGGCTATCACATGAAAGTCCATATGAGCATCTCACCACATTCAATGAGATTTGCAACATTGTAAAGATCAATGGTGTGCCGAATGAAACAATAAAGCTTAGTTTATTTCCTTTCTCATTGGGAGGCAATGCTAAATTATGGTTGAATTCTTTTCCAGAGGAAAGCTTTACTGAATGGGAAGTCGTGGTTTCAAAGTTCTTAAACAGGTACTTCCCACAATCTAAAATCAACAAAGGGAAGGAAGATATCTCTTCTTTTAGACAAGGCATGGAGGAGACGCTAGGTCAAGCCTGGGATAGATACAAGAGCTTGTTGAGAAAGACGTCCACTCATGGCTTTGATTAGGCAACAATAGTCATTCTTTTCCTTGGAGTTCTTGGTTCACAAACCAAGTTGATGCTACATGCCTCTGTTGGAGGCAATATCAAATGCAAAACTCCAGAGGAAGCCACTGAATTGATTGATAACATGGCTGCTAATGACAACGAGATACATAATGAGAGAGGAGCTCCAATTCAACAAAAGGGACTTCTACAATTGAAATCAAATGATGCCTTGCTTGCACAGAACAAATCATAACTCAACAGTTGGAGAATTTGACAAAGACACTTGCTCAGTTGCCAAAGGTGCTAAACAGTGTTGCATAGGTTCAACAACAACTTTGTAAACTGTGTAGTGGTGACCATATCAATGATCAATGCGCTTTTCTAGTGGAGGCTTTAGAGGATGTCAATTTCATGGCTAATCAATTTCCATACCGTCAAGGGAATTACTACCAAGGGTGGAAATCACACCCAAGCATGAGTCAAGGACAAGCAGGACAATTCAATAGACCACGACAACAACCATCAATTTGGCAACAAATATCTGCATTAAATGAGAAATCAACAAAGCTTGAAAAAAACTCTTCAACAATTTATTCAGGTGACCATCTCCAACCATAATAGTACTGAAGTTGCAATTATAAATATGGAGATCCAGATTGGCCAAATGGCTAAGGATTTAAAGGAGAAGCCTGAGAAGAATTTTGGGGCTAATACTGAGGTTAACTCTAGGGAAGAATGCAAAGTTATTGTAAGTGCAGATGATGAGAGGGTGAATGATGAAAAAAATAGAGTTGAGTTAGTAATAAAAGAAGGAAAAGAAGAGAGAAAAGAGAGAGTTGAGAGAAAAGAAGAGATAATAGGTGAGGATGAGAGAAAAGAGAAAAACAAGAAGAGGGGAGAGAAAAAGATAGAGAAAAATGATAAAATTCTTCCTCACCCTAAGGGGAGTGAAAAGATTGAAAAAGAGAGACAATATGGGTGCTTTAAAGATATCTTCAGGAAATTGGAGATTTCAATACCTATGAATGAAGCATTGCAGCAAATTCCAACTTATGCAAAGCACATGAAGCAAGTCTCCATAAAGAAGAAATTTCTAGATGAAAAGGGAGATTGCAATGTTATTGAGAAGAAGCCACTTCCTCCAAAAGTGAAAGATCCAGGAACCTTTACTATTCCTTGCGTCATAGGGAAGGAGAAAATAAGGAAAGCCTTAATTGATTTAGGGTGAATTATTAATTTGATGTATTTATCTCTGCGTGAAAGAATTGGTGATCTTGAAGTCAAGCCAACAAAGGTAACGTTGCTAATGGTAGATGGATCTTTAAAGAAGCCCTATGGTATGGTGGAAGATGTTGTGGTGTGCATTGACACATTAGAATTCCTAGTGGACTTTGTGGTGATGGAGATGAAGGAGGATGAGAAGGTTCCAATCATTCTTGGAAGACCGTTTATGAAAACGACAAAGGTAATAATTAATGTGGATGATGGGATGATAGTGCTTCAAGACCGAGGAGAAAATGTGGTCTTTAATGTCTTCAAAGAAGAGCAATATATTCAAGAGAAGAGGCTAGTCATAAAGCTGCATGTAAAGATGCACCCTTCATTAGTTCAAAAGCTGTAAAGTCAGGCTTCAAAGGTAAAAATTGTTTCTTGTCACAAGTTAGGGAAGAAGAAAAATATGGCAAAAGAAGGAAGGTTCCTG
The DNA here is from genome assembly GCA_034642375.1 of Vigna nakashimae. Lineage (NCBI taxonomy): Eukaryota > Viridiplantae > Streptophyta > Magnoliopsida > Fabales > Fabaceae > Vigna > Vigna nakashimae. The sequence continues at coordinate 17,140,890 of CM067768.1, forward strand.
ATGACTCTATCCAAGCACAACTTAAACTTGGTACACCAGTAAGATTCAAGAACAAGTTGTGGGTTGTGAAAGACTATAAAGAGAATGGAGTGATAGAGATTGAAGCTCCATATTCAAGGAGAGTCAGCAAGGTGGACTGGAAACAACTGATGAGTTGGTGTGATGAAAGAAAGAGGAACACTAGAATTGAAGATGGAACTTGAGCTTATTGGGTCAAGCTAATGACGTTAAAAGAGCGCTTACTAGGAGGCAGCCCAATGATTTGAGAACATTAATTTCTTTGATTTTGGTTATGTAATTTTTTATAAACTTTAGGACATTGATTTATGTTGTTTGAGATTTTATGGTATAGTATCTACTGATGGATGCTAGGTGGTTGAGTATCTACTGAAGGATATTAGGTTTGCTTACACCTACTAATGGGTCAGGCTCATGACGTTAAACAAGTGCTACCTGGGAGGCAACCCAGTTGATTTACTTTATTTTTGTTTGTTTGTTTTGATTTTGCTTTAGATGCATGATAGGGATGGAATGTATGAGTAATGTGAGAACATAAATGCATGAGGTGAGTGAGAGGCATGAGTATAAGACACCTAGGGCAAGCTAGGAAGAAGGAGAGTAGGTGCCACAAATGCCGCTCAGCGGTAATTACCACTGAGCTCGAATACTGCAGAGTTGGGTGGACTGGTTTGGTTCAATTGGGCTCAGCGGGATTTGGTGAGAGCATTGTTGGTAGGGGCTGATTTCTTCATATTTTTAGAGCATTCTAAGATAAGGAGTGTTTTAGGGAGTTTTTTGTGGTTTACTAATGCTTAACAATGTGTCTTGTGGTTTTGTGAATTGTGTTTGATGCAGGGATGGCCTCCTCATCGGGAAAAATAATCAAGACTATAGGATCCAAGAAGAAGGAGAGGAGGAAGATTCAGATGACAACATGGGTTGATGAGGGGCTGAGATAACATCTATTGATGGATGCTATCACCTCTAGAGCAGGAATTTTATTTGTTGTGTTGTTGAACTTATTTTCTTCTGTTTTTATAATACGGTTGTGATGTACTCAGTTTGAAACTTTATCTGCTCTAATGGTTTACTTGTGACTTATGCATGATGAGTAATGCTTGATGATGGTTGGACATTAATTGATGTTGAGATTGTGCACATTATATACTGATATACAGGTGATTGTTCACGAGCTATGTGAACAAATGCATGGTGTTGTGATTGTGATTATGATGCTAAGTAGGATGTTGAATGAGCCTTATGTGAGGTTTTGAACTCTAGAGTTTTTGGTGAATAAATGCTATTACTTTGAAAGCATGAATGACTTTGCCCAGGTTTCTATGACTGAATCACTTGCTTGTATGTATCACATGATCAAGGCCATATGTTGTTACCCTTTACTAGCCAAATGCATGATTTTATCCCAATAAAAAAGAGCACAATGTGTTCTATCCTTTGAACCCTTAGCTTTGAACATGATAGAAAATCCTTTTTGAAAAGCTTTACCTTGAGTTGAGTTGAAGATATCTTGTGGTATTGATAAATGTTCAAGTTTGGGGTTGTGGGTGGTTTAAGAAAAGGGGAATATGAAAAGCCTTGAGCTAAGCATGTGAAAAGTAAAAGAAAAAGGAAAAGAAAAGAAAGAAAGAGAAAGGCTCAATGGAAAAGAAAGAAAAAGAAAGGCTTAATGCAAAAATCAATTAACCTAAAGGAAAAGTGTAAAGCTATTGTGAGCATACATGATGAGGGGGTGGACGAAAAGAAAGAGAGAGTTGAGTTAGAAAAGAGAGACAAAAAAGAAGAGAGAAAAGGTGAGGATGAGAGAAAAGAGAAAGAAAAGAAGAGGGGAGAGAAAAATTGTGAGAAAAGGGAAAGAGTTCTTCCTTATCCTAAGGGGAATGAAAAATTTGATAAAGAGAGACAACATAAGCGTTTTAAAGAGATCTTCAGGCAGGTTGAGATTAAAATACCTTTGACCGAGGCGCTGCAACAAATTTTTGCTCATGCAAAACACATGAAGCAAATCCTCGCAAATAAAAGATATCAAGAGGAGGAAACTATGGATGAACAGGGAGATTGCAAAGCTATTTTGGAGAAACCACTTCCTCCAAAAGTGAAATATCCAGGAAGTTTTACTATTCCTTGCATCATTGGGAAGGAGAATATAAGGAAGGCCTTAATTGATTTAGGGTCAAGCATTAATTTGTTGCCCTTATCTATGCTTGAAAGGATTTGTGATTTTGAAGTCAAGCCAACAAAGGTGACTTTGCTTATGGCGGATGGGTCTTCAAAGAAACCCTATGGTGTAGTGGAAGATGTTATGGTTTGTATAGAGAAACTTAAATTCCTGGTGGATTTTGTGGTGATAAAGATGGAGGAAGATGAGAAGATCCCAATTATTCTTGGAAGGCCATTTATGAAAACGACAAAAGTAATCATCAATGTGGATGGTGGGATGATAGTGCTTCAAGACCAAGAGGGAAAGGTGATCTTTAATGTTTTCAAAGTTGAATAGCAGATTCAAAAGAAGGAGACTAATCATGAAGATGCATGTAAGGATGTACCCGTGACTAGCCCTAAAGCTGTAATGCCGGTCAACAAAGGTAAAAATTGTTTCTTGTCACAAGTTAGGGAAGAAGAAAAAGATGGCAAAGGAAAGATGTCTCATGATGACTTGATGGATGCACAATTCAAACTTGGCACACCAATAAGATTCAAGAACAAGTTGTGGGTTGTGAGAGATTTCAAAGAGAATGGAGTGATAGAGATTGAAGCTCCATATTCAAGGAGAGTCAAGAAGGTGGACCCTAAGCAATTGATGAGTTGGTGTGAGGAAAGCAAGAAGAACACCAACAGTAAAGATGGAACTTGAGCTTTATTGGATCAAGCTAATGACATTAAAAGAGCGCTTACTAGGAGGCACCCTAGTGATTTGAGAACATTAATTTTTTTAATTTTGTTATTTTGGTGATGTAATTTTTAATACTTTGGAACATTGTTTTATTAAGTTATGAGCCTACCATGGCATAACATCTTCTGAAGGATGCTAGATGGTTGAGTATCTACTGAAGGATACTCTGAAGGTACACCTACTGAAGGGTGATGGTAAGAAGATGCACCTACTGATGGGTGTTGGAAGGTTTTGGGTCAGGCTCGTGACGTTAAACAAGCACTACCTGGGAGGCAACCCAGTTGATTGAATTTATTTTTGTTTGTTTGATTTGGTTTTGTCCTAGTTGCATTATAGGGTTTGATTGCTGAAGGTTTGAGTGGTGTGAGAGACTAAGTGCATTGATTAAGTGAGATTTTATGGAGTGAGTGGAAAATATATGAGAGTTGAAAAATTGAGAGTTGAAGTTGAGAGACATTGGTAAAGGACGCTTAAGGCAAGCTAGGAAGAAGGATAATGAGTATCGCTCTTACCGCTCAGCGGTAGCAACACTGAATGCGAACGCTGCAAATTTGTCTTTTTGGGTTTTAAAAAGTTGGGCTCAGTGGGGTTTGGCCCATTAGGTCTTTTTCTAAACCTAGAGTGCGTCTAGGCCGGCACTTTCGGATCTCATTCTTCCCAAACATTCTCAAGCACTCTCCAAAGAGTTCTCTCCACTTTTCCCTTCATCACCCTTCACAAAACCTCTTTTTCAACCATTTTTGCATCAAGTTTCCATCCAAGTTTGGGGTATTGTGAGAGCATTGATTTTAGGGGTTGATTTCTTCACATTCTCAGAGCATTCTTCACACATTTAGCATCTCCACCCAAGTAACCAAATGCATTTTACATTCTAGGGTTTTTTAAAGCATGAATTGGTATGAATATGATTGTCTAAGCATGATTCTTGATGGATTTTGATGTTTATGCATGATTGGATGAATTAACCATTGTTTGGACCGATTAAATTATTTGATTTGGGACTGAAACTAGGAAGAATACATGTGGGTGGAGATTAGAAGTAATTTTGGGCAAATCTGCAGAATCACCGCTCAGCAGAAATTAGTGATGAACAAATTTTTAATCCCCGAAAACAGAGTCAATAACTTGTTAACCCTCGACAAGTGTAACTGAATCGTATCAAGTAATAAACATGGTAAGACCAAGTATCGTTTCCCAAGAGACTCACGGCAGTAAACAATTATGTGATTCTCAACTAATTAAGACTCTAAAAAACATATTTTTGGGTTTTGAATGAAAATGCAATAAAATAAACATGAATGCAATTTGATCAATTGAGGTTGAACACAAGAATGAATGGATGAAGTTGATAATATGAGATGAATATGTTGTTTAAGTTTGATTTCACCAAGTTCCCTCTCATGTATATAAGAATTCCTCTTTATGCATTAATGTTAACGTCACTCACTAAATTACTTAGAACCCGATCCCTCGGCGTAATAAGTCTGCCTTAATTCCTAGTTCGTGCAATTCTTAGCGTTCCTAGAGAATTAAGTTTGAAGATTAAAAGCTTAAGACGACCAAGTACTCATACCCTCATCCTTGAGAAATATTACCCTTGGCAGAATTCAACGAGAACCTGAATTGTAAGGAACTTCCTGACACTCATGCAATTCATAAATCATGCCCTAAATGAGTTAAATAGAGCAAGCATTAAAAACAGATGAATTCCCTAACAAATAATGAATAAAGCTGACGAACGGGTCGCACCGCTCACAAAAGTTGTGCATAAAAGAATGCAGTATAGTTACTAGGAAGTGACTCCTAGGTCGTCTCTCAAGGACCAATTTGTGTCGGTTCAGTTTCAGATTTTTTACGAAGTGGGTGGGTGTTTTTGTGTTTTTGGTTGCGGTAAAATAAATTAAAACTGGAATTTAAACAAAACAGGATTAAAAATACTAAAATAAATTTAAAAGACAATAAAAACTGAACAGTAAAAGATGGTAAAAATAGAAAACCTCTGAAAATAAAATGAACGGTAAAATGCAATGACAGAATTTAACGGTACAGAAAATAGTAAACGGTAAAATAAAAGAGACAACAAAAATAAAACACTTAACTGAAAATAAAATTTATCAAAGATTCAACACTTGAAATAAAATGAAAATGAAAATGAGCAAACTGTGAAACAATTGAACTACACGCTTCAAAAATAAAATTTTACATTTGTGCACTATTTGGAAATGAAAACGGAGAGATTTATTGAAAGAGGAAGAGGCAAGAGCCTCCTCCAGGCCGTGGCTTCCTACCCTCCTAAAATCTAATTCTCCCAATCTGATTCTCTGCTGCCCATTTTATAGTCAAAATTCTAAACCAAGTGTACCCCTCTTCCTTTCACGTGAATCAACTTCTTCATGGATCAAAACAAACCAGCTGTAAAGTGCTTCTATTCTCCCACTCCACATCAGCCATCAACGTGAGCTTTTTAGGTCCGTGAGCTCCCCATCTAATCACCTCTTCATTCTAGCAAAACAAATTAAATAAACCATGTGCACCGTGAACTGTGTGCTCAACAATGTGCTCCTTTCATTCCACATGAAACTCCAGCAGCGTGCAAAAAATCATTCCAAGCCTTGACACCACTGCACTTCTTCCTTCCAGCCGTGGCTTCCTACCCTCCTAAAATCTAATTCTCCCGTGAAATAGCATTGTCTCTCAAAATGAAGGATGAATCCCTCCATGTGCAGTGCCCGTGACACTCCAGCGTGTTGCTGGAAAAACCGAGAGTTTCTTCCACCACTTCCCGTGCACACACGTGCTGCTGCTACTAAATGAAAATCCACGTGCACCTTCAACTAAAATTTCTCCTTGCTAATTCCATCCAGCCAGCCGTGAATCACCATGTGTCTAGAAAACGAAAATGAAATGCTTCTTCCCTGCTGGACGTTTTCAGTAGCTTGCTTCTCCCAGCTCTTCCACTCTTCTTCTTCCCAAGCTTCAACCGTAGCCTCCCTTTAATCAATCACCATGCAGCTGCTGTTTGTGAGTTGTATCCTCCAAGAACCGTGAATGTCTTCTTCTCCAACTTTGCTGCTGGAATGAGGAACACCACTGCTGGACGTGTGCTGCTCCAAACTGCTAGGTGTGAGCTTCTGCATGGCCGTGTCTCTTCCACTCATAGAAGCCTCTTCTCCCAGTTGAATTGTGAGAATAGAAGGGAGCGTGAAGTCTTCTTTTTGGCTAGACCAGCTGCTTCTCTTCTCCTTCACATGGTGGGCGTGTTAAGTTTCTTCTTTTTCCCGGTGTGCCCAGATTCTTCCAGCAAAGATCAATCCCATGAGCTCTTGAAACTGGTCCAGGCCGTGATGCTCTTGAACTGCTGCTGTCTCCGTGTGAAGGCTGTTGGACACTGCTAGGAGCACGCTGGACATGATGTTCTTCTTCCGGCAAGGCCGTGAGCTTCTCTGCTCCATCCATGCATTTTTCTCATCTCTGTAACAGCTCCTCTGGATATTGGATATAGTGAAGGTGTGTTCAGCGCTTCATCCTCTCCAAACTCCATTTAGCCATGAAGCTCGTGGAGCTCTTGCTTGTTGCCGTTAGCTTTTGTCATCTCCAATTACCAATTAAAAATCTCAAAGCTTATGTAAGCCGTGACACTACTTCATAATACTCTTTCAACATTTCTCATACGTGAAACCGGCCCCATGATTTCCATTAAGCTTTACTTGTTTAAATTGTTGTAGCAAGTTGTAATGTGTGCACACCTCCAAACTATCTAGGACCGTGAGCTTGCCAACCATGAGTGGTGGCCCCTACATGTTGTTTCCCACTTAAAGATAAACAATTCATTTGCTTGCCAATGCTTCTTCACGTGCTCCCCACTTTTATCTATGCTTTTCAATTTGGATTTTTGGACACATTCATTCAACTATTTTTGATAAGATAAATGCTCTTTGTGTATTCAACTGCCGTGTGATGTGTTGGTGCAATACAATGAATAGATTCTTCTCTCTTTCACGTGGAATGAGTCATCAAATAGGCCATGAAACAATTAAATGTGCTTCTCCCAATCAAACAAATGGACGTGTGGTGTGTATATTTCCCAAACCAATTTTACTTCTTAAAAATTCTAAGAAGTGAGATATTTCCAAATGTCCCAAAATATTATCCAATAATTTCCCTGCAATTAATAACACAAATAATTAGCTCAGATAATTCAAATTAATCAGAATAAGAATTTCTGAACAAATTAAGCACAATTAGCAAAAACATGAAAATACCGGACATTTAAGCACAATTCCCGGATTAATTTTAGTATAATAAACTAAGTGAAGTGAAGAAAATATCGACTCATCAAAATAGACCACACTTAGTCTTTTGCACTCCTGGGCAAAATCAAGACGTAAATCAGGGAATGGTTCAAAGGACTTCTAGGAAGGTGACACACATTCAGCACGCAGAAAAGAAAGACTCAAGAGAAAATAAACAGAATTTACAAAGTTCTCAAGAAATCTAGACAGAGAAAAGAAGTAGAAATTATCCAACACAAATCCAATAAAGCAGATACTTATAGAAATCATCCAAGCAATTCAATACATAGCAAAATGATTAATCAGTTCAAGAGGTGATTCAAAAATAACAAAACCTCACAGATGCACTCAGAGTGTTTCTCTCAAGTGTTTAAGGTAAATCAATGTCACTCAATGTACTCAAGAAAACAAACACAAGTAGACTTGGCAAGCTTCTAATATCAACACTTAAAACATATGCATGTTCAGATCAAAAGGTCTTTCAGGGTGGTAATGGGGCCAAGGACAATGAAGGATAAATATGGATAAGTAGGTATAGCCCAAAAGAAATAGAGGAGCAATGGGGAATAAGTGGAAATACAGTAAAATTTCGCCCAAACCTCTAATTCAATCCTCAGCTCGACTCCATTCTTCACAAAATTATTTTTCATTTTTCTCTTTTTCTCATCATCATTTTTTCATCCTGTCTCTTTTCTTTCTTTTTTTTTTTTTTTTTTTTTTTTCAACAGGATATAAATTATCATTTCAAAACATGATGAGGAACCAACTAGCCAATTCATCAGAATCCCCAAGGAGACCACACTTATTCACAAAACACTTTTATAGCTCCAGACTTTCCTAAGGTTAAGGTAATCATTATTTGTTTTTCACTTAGGATCAGTGTATGAGCTTCAACACAAAGAAATATATATACAGCATAGGCTCAAAGGGGTTATCAAAGGATAATAACAAGGTAGGCTTATTTGGCTAAAGAGGCTCAAGAATAAAATTGCCTTTATCACTTCCAAAAATGCATATAAATCAAGTATATCAAAAAGAATCAAGCCAAGGCATATGTGCAAGCAATCAAGAGACATATCACAAGAAAGAAAATTAAGTGGCTCAAATCTCACACAGGGTATTCGTCACAATCAAATCAACCTCTTAAACACATAATCATCTTTCCAGCAGAGAAAAGCAAGGATTTCAAACCATAAGTATTAAGTAAGTGAAGGAAAAATCTACAACTTAAACATCATCCAGAAATCAAGAGAAAAATGTAAAATTTATTGCACACAAAACTCGATAAAAATAACTTAAAAGAGAAAAAATTAACACTCAAAAACAAAAAATTTAACACACAAAATACAATCTAACAGAAAAATCAGAAAAATCAGAATTTCTTCCCAGTAGACCACACTTAAATCACACAATGTCCTCAATGTGTTACAATCATCAGATTATCAATTTCAGAGCAGCAAATAATATAGACAAGTGCAATAAAAAGTTAGGAAAAATGGGAAGAAATTTTCAGTAACATCCATCAGTAGATGTTTTCAGTGACACCCAACAGCAGATGTCTAAATCACGTAGCACCCATCAGTAGATGCTAATAATTTTTTTCATTTTATTATATTTATTTATTTATTTTTTTTTATTTTTTTATTTTTTAATTATTATTTTTTATTATTATTTTTTTTTTTATTATTATTTTTTTTTCTGAAAAAGGATACCGGTACTGTGACAACAGTCTCGGTGGCAGAGACCGGAACTGTTGCTACAGTGGCAGAAATCTGGTTATAAAAGGGTCCGCTCCTCCGCGTCCAGCGCCATTTCTGATCCCTCACTCTCTCTGCTCTCTCAACTCTCTTGAGCGTCTGGATCTCTGCAGGGAGCCTCTCCTCTGAGCATCTGGAGCTGTGCGGAACCTCTGCCACCGTGCCATCTGAAGAGTCTGAGATCTGCGAGGAGCTCTGCAAGCCTACTTCCCCAGGTAAGTCCTTCTTCTCTAAGGATCTCCCTTTCTTTCTGCTTGCTTTACTTTTCCTGCTTTCCTTTATTTTTCTTCTCTGCTTTCCTCTTTCCTTTTTTCATTTAAGCCTTCAGTTCCTTCTTTATTTTTAGCTCTTATTTGCTTTCTTCTACACCTGCTAAACACTTAAAACACATAAAACACAATTGTCTAAAAACTTAAGGGGTATATCGGCTGGAAACCAGACGTTAATCTCCCTTCGATTGAAGGTATTGCAGAGACAATCGGGTAGAACAACGCCACGTACCCCACTTAAAACTAAAACACAGAAACTGAATATACAAGAACAATATGGACAAGGACACTGGACGTAGATCCGTTTAGGACCCTTTTGCAAGGACCGTGAAACAGATCTGAGACCAAAAACTGAAACACCAAATACAGACTGGACAAAATAAATCTAAAAGGAAACAAGAACAAATAAAGAAAACACTGCATTAAGAATCTAATGTTTTTATGCTCTTTTTTTTTTTTTTTTTTTTTATGTTTATTTTTTTTTTCTTGTTTTTGTTCTTTTTATATGTATTTATTTTTTATTTATGTATTTGTATATTACGAGAGGAAGGATGAGTGAAACGGAATCAGAGAGATATACCAGTCAACGGTGGCGTCCAACCGACGATCAGATCACGATGATGACCAAAATATTCAACTATGGGGTCACACACCCAAGCCGAGCGCAAGTCGTCGAGATCGCGTCTCGACTAAGGGCTTTCGGCGAAGCCACTGAATACAACGTACACTGCTGGTTCAACAACCACGGCAATCGGGTCAAGCACTGGCAAGCGGAGATAGACCCCACTGGCACTCTCTTTTCACAACTGCCGCTGTACATGTACGGTAAGACCTCTGATCACACCTCCATTTTTATTGAAAATTTTCACTTCCCTTCTATAATTAACACAAGTTATTTATTTTTTTATTATTTTTTTATTTTTTTTATTTTATTTTTTTTTTTATTTTTTTTTTGTTTGAAAGAAAAAACTGGGTGATAATGAGGGCACCGAGGCTGCTGAATTTGTTTCCAGTTCCGATCATCATCGATGACGACAGAAATGAACGAGAAATTCCTCCACCAAAGCCTCCGCTCGCATTCCGAACCAGAGCTCCCTCAACGGAGCTCTCCCTTAGACCACCACAACCAGCTCGTGAATTCTTCCACTTTTAAAGTTTTGTTTATTTATTTTTTTTTTTATGTTTTTATTGGCCGAGTGTGGCCAGAATATGGACAAGGCATGTAATCTGAACAATTATATTTTTTTATGTTTTTAATTTTTTTTTTTTTTTTATGTTGTTTTTGTTTTTTATTTGGTTTGTAATATTAACGATCACTAAAGATCGACCCCCGAACATCTTTTAATTTCATATATATACTGCAATTTCATTTTCAGATCTGTTCAAGCTCCTATTCACCAATACTGTAATTTTTGTTATTATGAATGAAATCTTTTCTTAGTCTAAACAAAATTTTTAATCAATTAACCGTATAAAAACAACTAAGAAATTATATTTACAGTGAAGGAAAATAAGGAAAAAAAATGAGATCTGAAGTGAAAATTTTTATTGGTATGAAATAATAAGATACTGAGGGTCGAAATAAAATCAAGGAATATGCAAAACAATTTTTGAATTTTTTGAATTTTTTTTTTTTTTTTTATAAGGATAACAATGTGAAAAAAAAAAATAAATATACATATCAGAATACAGATTTGGCACGCTTAAAACAAAATATTTTATCACAACAGAATAATTTTTTTTTTTTTATTTTTTATTTTTAAAGATAACAATTCGAAAACTAAGAAGAAAAGGAAAAACAAACTTAAAAGAAAAACAAAATTCAGAATCTCCCCCAAGACCACACTTAAACTACACTGTCCTAAACGTGTTCTAAGCATAAGATCATCAGTTAAAACACTGAACAGATAAAGGACAAATGCAATAAAAGTAGGAAAACGGGGAAGAAAGAAAAAAAAAAACTCCCCTGGTCAGGGTGGCAGTTGCCAATTTTGGACTTGTAGGGAGAGGTTTTCCACTTCATGATCCAGCACGGAAGTTTTGAGGACGAACTGCTTCATCCTCCAGATTTGATCAAGCAGTGAAATGTCTTCCACGGCTGGATCCAAACAATTATTGTTGATGACTAGATTCAATAGGTGCCTGTTGATGTTGAAATCGTTCTGGGTGCTTGCACCTCTGTCTTCAATTGTGGGTGTCTGCTCATCAAATTTATACGTACCTCCTGCAGTATGGTTAGTGCAAATTGGTTCCACAGAAATGTCATGCAGAGGTATAACACCCAATCCCAATTCATCATACTGAGCCTTAGATACAACCTCATAACATGAATCAGTTTGAAATGTAGAAACAATATCTATAACAGGTTCAGATTCATGTTCAGTGCATGGAGAACAAATATTCAGATCTGATAACACAAAATTATTCTCGTCATGCATAGAGGGAAAATTAAAATCATGCTCAGCAACAATATAATTATCAACATACCTCTCAACAGCATAATCATCAAATTGAGGTATGTTGGTGGAAAATGAAAGTGGTCTACCTGGTTCAAAATAGCTGCTTGTACCTGCCTGGTCCTCAAAATATTCATCAGTCTCCTCAGGTGCAAGAGTGGGATCATAGAAAGGTAGGAAAGTGGGTGTAGTAGTAAACTCATAGCTTTGCTCCCCATCTTCTATGTTGATGCCACTATCATCTTGAAAGTGTTGAGTGGCCATCTGCCCGATCTGATCAGTCAGCTTCTGAATGGCAGCTTGAGTTTCCATGCTCTCTCGCTTGAACTGCATGTTCCCTTTCTGAAACTGAATGTTCTGCATGGTCATCTGCTCCAATAACTCCTTCAATGTAGGTTCAGAAGTTGAAGGCTGAGAAGCTACTTGGGCAGGAGCATCATACTGCTGACTCTGATATTGCTGAACTGGTGGAACCGGCTCCCAAAGGGAGCTCTCAGGAATTTGAGGATGATCCATATTTTTCTCAGTATTAAAATCAGCACAAGAATCAGAGTAATATGCAGAAAGAGAATCATAATTACAGGCACTTGTAGAATAAGCACTATTCACAAAATTAAAATAGGTAGACATGGAAAATAAAAATAAAAACTAAAAACTAAAAATTACGAAACAGATAAACTAAACACATTTATACATGCTACAAGCACACACAAGACAGAACATCAATAGTAAAAATTTTTAATTAATTTTTTTTTTAATAACAACTAAATACAGAACATAGCACAATTAAACACATATATACACAATATATATTAACACAGTAAAAATCTAAAACAAAAACCTGGATCTGAAGTGACAACGCCGCCAAAATTTGTTGAAGGTGTCGTTGTCTCCTACAAAAATACAACAGACAGAACACACAAAACACACATATTAACAGAACAAAAATTTACACAACAAGAATCTAAAACCAAACCGTCTTTGGTCCCCGGCAACGGCGCCATTTTGACGAACGGGTCGCACCGCTCACAAAAGTTGTGCATAAAAGAATGCAGTATAGTTACTAGGAAGTGACTCCTAGGTCGTCTCTCAAGGACCAATTTGTGTCGGTTCAGTTTCAGATTTTTTACGAAGTGGGTGGGTGTTTTTGTGTTTTTGGTTGCGGTAAAATAAATTAAAACTGGAATTTAAACAAAACAGGATTAAAAATACTAAAATAAATTTAAAAGACAATAAAAACTGAACAGTAAAAGATGGTAAAAATAGAAAACCTCTGAAAATAAAATGAACGGTAAAATGCAATGACAGAATTTAACGGTACAGAAAATAGTAAACGGTAAAATAAAAGAGACAACAAAAATAAAACACTTAACTGAAAATAAAATTTATCAAAGATTCAACACTTGAAATAAAATGAAAATGAAAATGAGCAAACTGTGAAACAATTGAACTACACGCTTCAAAAATAAAATTTTACATTTGTGCACTATTTGGAAATGAAAACGGAGAGATTTATTGAAAGAGGAAGAGGCAAGAGCCTCCTCCAGGCCGTGGCTTCCTACCCTCCTAAAATCTAATTCTCCCAATCTGATTCTCTGCTGCCCATTTTATAGTCAAAATTCTAAACCAAGTGTACCCCTCTTCCTTTCACGTGAATCAACTTCTTCATGGATCAAAACAAACCAGCTGTAAAGTGCTTCTATTCTCCCACTCCACATCAGCCATCAACGTGAGCTTTTTAGGTCCGTGAGCTCCCCATCTAATCACCTCTTCATTCTAGCAAAACAAATTAAATAAACCATGTGCACCGTGAACTGTGTGCTCAACAATGTGCTCCTTTCATTCCACATGAAACTCCAGCAGCGTGCAAAAAATCATTCCAAGCCTTGACACCACTGCACTTCTTCCTTCCAGCCGTGGCTTCCTACCCTCCTAAAATCTAATTCTCCCGTGAAATAGCATTGTCTCTCAAAATGAAGGATGAATCCCTCCATGTGCAGTGCCCGTGACACTCCAGCGTGTTGCTGGAAAAACCGAGAGTTTCTTCCACCACTTCCCGTGCACACGCGTGCTGCTGCTACTAAATGAAAATCCACGTGCACCTTCAACTAAAATTTCTCCTTGCTAATTCCATCCAGCCAGCCGTGAATCACCATGTGTCTAGAAAACGAAAATGAAATGCTTCTTCCCTGCTGGACGTTTTCAGTAGCTTGCTTCTCCCAGCTCTTCCACTCTTCTTCTTCCCAAGCTTCAACCGTAGCCTCCCTTTAATCAATCACCATGCAGCTGCTGTTTGTGAGTTGTATCCTCCAAGAACCGTGAATGTCTTCTTCTCCAACTTTGCTGCTGGAATGAGGAACACCACTGCTGGACGTGTGCTGCTCCAAACTGCTAGGTGTGAGCTTCTGCATGGCCGTGTCTCTTCCACTCATAGAAGCCTCTTCTCCCAGTTGAATTGTTAGAATAGAAGGGAGCGTGAAGTCTTCTTTTTGGCTAGACCAGCTGCTTCTCTTCTCCTTCACATGGTGGGCGTGTTAAGTTTCTTCTTTTTCCCGGTGTGCCCAGATTCTTCCAGCAAAGATCAATCCCATGAGCTCTTGAAACTGGTCCAGGCCGTGATGCTCTTGAACTGCTGCTGTCTCCGTGTGAAGGCTGTTGGACACTGCTAGGAGCACGCTGGACATGATGTTCTTCTTCCGGCAAGGCCGTGAGCTTCTCTGCTCCATCCATGCATTTTTCTCATCTCTGTAACAGCTCCTCTGGATATTGGATATAGTGAAGGTGTGTTCAGCGCTTCATCCTCTCCAAACTCCATTTAGCCATGAAGCTCGTGGAGCTCTTGCTTGTTGCCGTTAGCTTTTGTCATCTCCAATTACCAATTAAAAATCTCAAAGCTTATGTAAGCCGTGACACTACTTCATAATACTCTTTCAACATTTCTCATACGTGAAACCGGCCCCATGATTTCCATTAAGCTTTACTTGTTTAAATTGTTGTAGCAAGTTGTAATGTGTGCACACCTCCAAACTATCTAGGACCGTGAGCTTGCCAACCATGAGTGGTGGCCCCTACATGTTGTTTCCCACTTAAAGATAAACAATTCATTTGCTTGCCAATGCTTCTTCACGTGCTCCCCACTTTTATCTATGCTTTTCAATTTGGATTTTTGGACACATTCATTCAACTATTTTTGATAAGATAAATGCTCTTTGTGTATTCAACTGCCGTGTGATGTGTTGGTGCAATACAATGAATAGATTCTTCTCTCTTTCACGTGGAATGAGTCATCAAATAGGCCATGAAACAATTAAATGTGCTTCTCCCAATCAAACAAATGGACGTGTGGTGTGTATATTTCCCAAACCAATTTTACTTCTTAAAAATTCTAAGAAGTGAGATATTTCCAAATGTCCCAAAATATTATCCAATAATTTCCCTGCAATTAATAACACAAATAATTAGCTCAGATAATTCAAATTAATCAGAATAAGAATTTCTGAACAAATTAAGCACAATTAGCAAAAACATGAAAATACCGGACATTTAAGCACAATTCCCGGATTAATTTTAGTATAATAAACTAAGTGAAGTGAAGAAAATATCGACTCATCAAAAGCATATAAATTAAGAATCAATCCAAATACATAGATGTGATGCATGTAGAGAAGAATGTGTGTGATAGCTTGATTAGTACACTACTCAACATTCAGGGAAAGACAAAAGATGGAGTGAATGCTCGTTTGGATTTGCTTGACATGAATATCCGAGAAGAGTTGGCACCCAGGGAGATTGGTAAACATACTTATTTGCCTTCTTCATGTTACACAATGTCTAAACAAGAAAAAATAAAGTTTCCCTTTGTTTTAAGAGTATCAAAGTACCACAAGGATACTCTTCAAATATGAAGAGTTTAGTGTCGATGCAGGACTTAAAGCTTGTTGCATGAAGTCTCACGATTGTCACGTCTTAATGCAACAATTGTTATCGGTGGCTATTCGTGGAATTTTGCCCAAAAATGTTAGGCAGACCATAAACAGTTTGTGTTCATTTTTCTTATCAATTTGTAGTAAAGTCATCGATCCTACAAAATTAGATGAACTTCAGGCCGAGATTATTATCATCTTGTCTCAACTAGAGATGTTTTTCCCTCCATCTTTTTTTGACATCATGGTACATTTACTTGTTCATTTGGTTAGATAAATCAAGTTGTGCGGACTGGTATACTTAAGATGGATGTATCCTATTGAGCGTTATATGAAGATTTTGAAAGGATACTTTAAAAATTCATATTGTCCTGAAGGTTCAATGATTGAAAGGTATATTGCTGAAGAAAGTATCGAGTTTTGTTCAGACTACATGACATCAACAAATCCAATAGGAATTCCTCGCACATCATGGATGAATAAAAGTTCTACAAGTAAAAGCATCTGAGGTGTGAATGTGGTGACAAAGGATCGCGAAGAATTGTTGCAAGCACATCTTTATATATTGAAGAACACAAGTGAGGTGATCCCTTTTTTGCAAGCACACAAAGCCATTGTGAAGAATAAAAATCCAATACAATTAGAGAAATGGCAGTTGATGGAGCATAACAAAACATTTATGTCTTGGTTCAAATCAGAAATTGACAAAGAGCCACATTCTTCTCAGACTTTGTTGTGGCTTGCAAATGGTTTAAAGTTTGATGTTGTATGTTGTATAGGTTATGAACTCAATAATTGCACATTCTATACGAAGACTTTGGATGATAAAAGCAGAATACAAAATAGTGGAGTCAGTTTAGAAACTAAGTCGCTTCAATTTTCCACATCAAAAGATCAATCTCCTATACTTGGATCAATGAGATATTATGGTATAATAGAAGAGATATGGGA
The DNA here is from genome assembly GCA_034642375.1 of Vigna nakashimae. Lineage (NCBI taxonomy): Eukaryota > Viridiplantae > Streptophyta > Magnoliopsida > Fabales > Fabaceae > Vigna > Vigna nakashimae. The sequence goes on from CM067768.1 coordinate 17,157,449, forward strand.
GGTTGATTACACCAAGTTTTTTGTTCCATTGTTCAAATGTAAGTGGTTTGACAATAAGAGTGGTGTGAAAATAGATGAATCGGGTATGACACTAGTTGATTTTCGAAAGGTGGGTTATCGAGACGAACCGTTTATCATGGTACATCAAGCATCTCAGGTTTTTTATGTCAAAGATCCTACATCTGACCATTGGTATGTCGTTGTTCAAGGCAAAAAACAAATTGAAGTTAACGAAGACAATCTGATTAATATTCATATTGCTTACAACCATTCATTTCAAACTACGACAAATTTGGATTTCCAACCTCTAGTTGACGATGTACATGCAATTCGGTCAGATCATAATGAGGGAATATACATATGATGAATCCATATCTTTATGTATGAATTTCAAATTTTTGTATATAAGTTTTTTATTAGTATTACATAAGTATTTTATTAATATACTATGACTACTATTACATATTTTGTTAAATTATATTTTATTAAATTATATTTTATTAATATTACATGTTATTTATTTTGACAAATATATGGCTGACCATCCACATTCATCAGGGGATGAGGCTCCCCCATCCAGACCTACTAGAGGACCCACCAGAATGAAACAACTTTTGGTCAGAAATAATAGTGGTGAAAGAACACTCGTGAATGTTGAGGTGATCACGAGTGTGGCATCTCGCCCAAATGCAGATGACTTCCGATCATACCTTGGAGTAGTGGCGCGTGATAAGATTAATAATCTTATTCCATCTTTTGACCATGTGTCCGAGGTTGATCAGAACATTATATGGAACGATATATTGGTAAGTTAATTAATATCATTTGAATTAGAGTTTGTTTATATTGATAATTTTGTATTGATACAACTTTATTATGTTTATTTCATATGACATTTGACATTCAAAATGTCATTACACTTAAAAATAAGTGTTTATCAACTGTTGCTAAAAACTTCCGGGGTTTTAAGAGTAAGTTGACCTCGAGATATATATTTGGAAACCAAAAAATAAAGTCTCCATGTAAAACATATAAGGCCATTGATGAGGAGACTTGGCGCCTCTTTGTACAGAGTCGGACATCAGAGGAATGGAAGGTTAGTATAGTTGATATTATTCAATTCCTCATTAACAAATATATATCAAATGACCTAATTAATTAAACATATGTGACAGGCAAAAGGAAGTAAAACACAAGGAATAAGTGCTCAAAATAAAAAACCCCCACCTATTATCTCGTGGTGGGTATAGGAAGCTTGAGGAGAAAATCCTCAAGCAAAAGGCAGAAGCTAGACCATCATCTGAGGGTCGTAGCCCCCAACCTCCTTCTCTACCTTCTTGGCATGAGAAATGGAAGTTGGCTTATTTAAGATCATCGGGCGCCTACTCTTCTAACACTGCACGGGAAATATCTGAAAGAATTGTAAGTTATCACTGTTCCTAAAATAATAATAATTTCATTATACATACTACCTTGAACTTTCTTAAGAATAATGGTGTTTTGTTATGTTACAGGACTCCTTGGTTTAGCAGAGCTCCCAAGGTCAATTCACTCCAGAGGGTTGCTAGGATATTCTTACCATTGCAATTGGAAACCCTGAGCACCCTAGACGTGTGCGTGCTGCTGGAACTGGAGTAGGAATTCGAGATTATTTTGGGAGTTCTTCACGTCAAACTTCATATGCATACAACAAAGGACAAGAACAAAGACTGACACAAGAGATCACAAAAAAGCTTCGAGCAAACCTTAGGGAGGAGCTTAGGACAGAGCTTAGGGAGGAATTGTATAATGAGGTCACTACAAAAGTGACTGACAGAGTTATGCGCCAATTCCAGCAGTAGTTTGAGAATTATGGCATGCGCCTGATGTTATCTCTTGTACAGGAACAGGAACATGTTGTGCCTCCCACAAGTAAAATTAATAAACATTTATGTTCAATAATTTCTATGTTTTGTATAATCTAACATTTACTCTGACAGGGAGAAGCGGGAAAGGAAGTTGTTCAGCACCAACCGTCCTAGGGAATGACATGGACGATGGTAGTTCATGTCTGCTATACATTTGAGATGGTACCGGGACGATAGTGGTAGCTCGTGGAACAGTCTTTCAGGCAGTGACTGTTGTTCATGGTATGAAGCTATCAGAGGATGAGCTGAAGGTCTCAGTAGACGACATTATCATACCAGATGCCTCAGTTCCTCTGCCCACATATGAGATTTTCACTGTGGCACGGACATTCTAGTCTTTTATCGCTTGCTCCTAAACACTTGGTTGGTTCGGTTTCCCAGTATGGAATTCTACTTTTACACTTCTCAATTTTAAATTGTACATGTTATTGATGTCAAAACTTGTCTTATTTTTCCACATAACAACAGACGCATGCACAAGAGAAGATTCCTTTATCTGAGGACGATCCTCTTGGTGCATTGCAGAAACTTGCTAACATCATTGCAAATGTATTTGGGAGAGACTCTGAGGTCCTAATATACCTACATAGCCAAGATGTCAGAGAGCTTGCGTCGGGAACAGAAGAGTTGAATATTACATTAGTTCAGCAATGGATGATGTAAGTCTAAGAGCTATTATTTATATAAAATTGATTTATATATCAAGTATACTTATATCAAAGGTAATTTTTGATTTCAGGTATATGTTTGGTGTCAATAACAACTTGGGGTACAATGATGTCTATGGGTTCATTGATCCCCATGTCATTCACGAAACAAATGATTTTGATGAGATCATAACATATCTCACAAGAAGATTTGCAAGTGGGAAGAACATACTTTTTATTCCTTATATATCTGGGTAAGTGAACTTTGTTAACATAATAAAGTTCCATATGTGATTTTAATATATAATAATTAAGTTATTATGAATTTCAGGCGCCACTGGCAGCTACTTGTTATTTATGTACAGGAGAGTTATGCTTTGTGGTTCTACTCATTGCACAAGTCTCCTCCCAAACATCTCAGACAAGTAGTTGAGTGGTAAGAATCTCAATGTTTGAACTTTCTTTGTTATATAAATGAATGCTAAAACCTTTTTTATATATATAGTTCTATTTCAGTAAGTATGATGTTGGTTGGGAGATCAATTGCTAACAATAGAAAGCTTGCATGGATTGCTCTCAAGGTTTGACATATGCTAAAGTCATACTTTCTTATACTTGTTTTGTTTTAATGATTTTCACTAACTATTTACAATTGTGATGGTATATTGTAGTGTAATAGATAGAATGGTTCATATGAGTGTGGATACTATGTAATGTATTGGATGACCCACATTATTCGTGTTCATATCACAAGAGGCTGGGAAACGGTAATATTTAAATTAAATGAATTTTGATTTTCTCCAACATTTGGAATTCATATACACTAATTAATAACAATTGTCTTGTGCAGAGATTCAAAACTTCTACTCCAATTCCTAAGAAGCCACTTACATTCCTGAGGAATGCAATTGCAAAACATTTAGTTAGATTATATAATAGTTCATAGTTATTAATACATTAGAACATGTTGATTTATAGTTATTAGACTTTGTACATTACGTGATGTAAATATTGACTATTGTGTTAAATATGTTGAATCTGTGTTGTTATGATATTGTTTGATATGCAAGTCTGTTTTTGTGATAGTGAATATCACAAAAACAGACCTGCTATTAAAAAAATTGCAGAAGAATAGGTTGCGGTTGGAACCAAAACCAAGGTAGAAAGGTTAGACGAAAATTTAAATAAAAAACGGAGGTTTGGTCGCGGTTCCAGCATGAACCGTTGTCATATCCCCAGGTTATTACCGCGGTTGGAATCGCGGCCAAAAGTCCCAGACTTTTTACCTCACCCGTATATGTCGCGGTTCTAAAACCGTGACATATATTCAAAAGCAATCGTGATCGTTTCTCTTCACTGCACTAGTGACAATTGAGTCTTCTATTCTTATTTCAAATAAATAATACATATGTAACACATGAGCCCATGTTAAAACACTCTCAGTGGATTAATCACCATCTTTTTACAAAGTTTTTGGATCAATTTCGTTCATATTCTTATCAAATGTCTTTCTTTATCTTGTAGGATGATTATTAAAAGTTTCCGTATAACTAATGATTTTCACATTAAAAGGTAAAAGATAATTTTACTCTTTCTAAATTATTTTCTTTTAGTTCTTAAAATGATTTCATGCATTTCTTTTCGTTTCAAAATTAAAATGTATCAAATTTGGTCTGGTGATAATTTCATTAAATTAATGACCTATGTGTTTCATATAAAATATTAGCGGTTCACTATTAGTCTTCTAACCTATATGTAATTTACTTTTAGTCCCTATTAAACATGCAAAGTTCTCAAAGTTTTGAAGACACATACAACATGAAACATATTACTGCTATCCTACTTCTGAAGAAAAAATAAGATGTCATCTGCCATTAAGAATTCAACAACTTATGGACGATTATTCTAATGTTGATATCATTAAGTTAATAATTTGACGCATTATCTATAATAATGTCATCATATTATCATCTTGACCTTGTCATCAATATGTTTAATGAAAATAAAAGAATAAATTTTTTTTAAAAAAAAAAGTAAGAAAAATTAAGGACTAAAACCAAATCCCGTCGAAACTAAAAATTTACGTAAGCCTCTTTCTTTATACGTTTTAAAGAAATTATATATTAAGTTATTAGTTATTCTCTGATGCAATTAATTTATCAAAATTAATAAAAATAACGGAAAAACTTATGAATAAAAAACTTTAAGATTAAATTATGTGTTTAATTAAATATAATTTTTTGTGCGTTATGGCAACATTGAGTGTTTTAAGTTTGTGGTTGTGGAACATTAATAAAGTGCTTGTAAATGACGAAAAAAACAAAGATATAAAATCATTTTCAATAAAAGTAGATAGTTTGAGATTTTTAAAATTAGTGAAATTAAATTAAAAATATCATTAAATAATGAGAGGAATAAATCACTAGAGCTTTTTTTGTCTTTCTGTTTCTTATCACTCATAATATCTTTCGTTTTCTGTATCATGTTTCGATCTCTTTATTTGAAACTGAGTACAGCAAATAAATCACTATTTTTAATGGAAAATATCACCGATGTTAAAAATTTGTTGTCATTTTTTTGTCTTTAAATAATTTATCATCAAGCAATGCCATTAAAATGGTTGAAGATCGTGGCTCCACATATTTTACCAAGTGCCACATATTCTATAAGCAAGCTGTTTTCTTTTCCTACCTTTTCGTATCTCAGTTGTTTCATACATTTTAAAGATAAAATATTATTTTTTTCAAGTTATGCGGCTTATGCCGTTCCGTCCTCGCTCAGGTTATGCAAGACAACCTTAACTTAATATTAAAATTATGTCCTCGCACATATTATAGGTTATGGGAAAACAACCTTAAACGAGTCAAACGGATTAAAATATGTATTATCTATCATATTATTTTGAAAACTATATTTTGACACATATAAATTTTTAATATTTATTTCACATTATTTTTTTATTCTCTTCTTTATTCTAAAATATAAAAATTTATGTTTTATAATTATTTTATTTTGTGTCAAACCAACGTAAAAGTATCTCATTTTATTATTTACACTGTTATTTTTGAATCCATCCGTATAATCCACTTTGCATTATCATCATAAAGAGTAGTATATGAAACAACAACAAAAAAAAAACACTTTATTGGTATTATTTATTAATAACTCTCTTAATTGCAATCTTTGTGAAACTAAGTAACAATTATCCAAGTTTAAATATATAATGAAATTACGAACTTGCAAGAATCTTTAGTACAATAAGAGGGTACCTTGATGTTCTATGTTAGTTCCATCTACCTCTAAAGTAGGAAGTCAAGGGAGGGGTTAGTCGTTGTTGTCAAGTAGTTGCTTCTTCATTCTGCTTACGTCTCTAGCGAAAAAGAAAAACCACGTAAACCTAAAGAGAAAACTGAGATGAATTCTCGACCCACGTGAAGATATTTTTGTGATATGCATGAAGTCACAAAAACATGAAGAGAGAAAATGAAAGATTGCATGAGGAGCCAAAAGAAGATTAATTGAGGGATGACCCACTTGGAACAATGACTCGCTTTAGTTGCCTTTGTGGACGATCAGCAATGGTACACCTGTTCATGGCTTCATTGTCAATCTGAGTGAGTGGGGTGGTGAATGTTCCTTTGAAATATGTTAGAAAATTATGTGTGATGGTGACACCCCTTTTGGAACAATCTATTGTTGAGTGTGTACATTGTATTGGAAGTTGTGGGATTGCCATGGAATCCAATAATTATAGATTCACAACTTGGGGATCAAAGAGAAACATGACAAAGGGTACATGGAATCTTGGTTCTGTTCTTTTGGTTGTGCATGTATTAACAAGTCATGTTTATTTTGGGTAGACATGTTATTGGCAAAAATTGAAAGTTTGGTTATTGTGTTGTTATATGTTAGTGTCTTTATTAGGTTTAACTTTCATTCATGATCTTCTTGAAGAAAAATGAAATGAAATTTATTTTTTTATACCATAACACCCGTTTGACACCTAATTTTTAAAGATATTTTTGGTTATTAAAAAAGTTAATTTCTATATTTGTGAAGAAAGAGAAAAATTGAAAAGTAAAATAGTGAAGGTAAAGCGTATGTAAAAAATTGTTGGGTGTAAAAATAACAATATCTAAGGCCTTCTTCTTTTGTGTGGATTTGAGGAAATTTGAGAGGATTTGAAGATAAATTTTTTTGTCGTTTATTTGAGTGAATTTTGAGGTAAATGAGAGTGAATTTGGAAATAATTTTTTTAATTTGTCACGTCAATACAATTCTATACTAATTCTCACAAATTATATTTCCAAATTCACTCTCATTTACCTCCAAATTCACTCAAATAAACGACAAAAAAAATTATCTTCAAATCCTCTCAAATCTCCTCAAATCCACTCAAAAGAACAAGTCGAGCCTTGTACCGATCAATTGAGCCATCAGGGTGTCTTTTGATTCGGAAAACCCATTTGTAGCCAACCAAATTTTGAGTAGAGGACCGACTAACAAGTTCCCAAGTGTTGTTGTGGTGTAAGGCGTCAAACTCAGCTTGCATAGCTGAGCGCCAATCAGGCTCACGAAGAGCTTGAGTGATGGTACTAGGCTCGAGTGGAGAAGAGGGTTGGACATGAAGGTTAAACTTCTTGAGGCGTTTGACAATGTTTTTCTTGGACTGGGTGATGATGCCACCTCCATTGGTTTGGGGTCTCTTGTTAGCATTGACATTGGGTTGGGATTGTGGCACTGAACATTGTGAGGATGAAGGGGATTCAGAGTGTCCAGTGGAGGGTTGGGCCGAACTCGAGGAGTTGGGGAAAGATGAAGATGAAGGGGCAGCCGAGATTTCCTCTGGTGGGTTTATAGTGGTATTGACCATGGGTTGGAGTATGGAAAGCTGAAGTGGGCCTTGTTGTTGCTCTACACTCGGACTGGCTTGCGGTACTAGGGAGTTGTACGGGAATTCAGATTTAACGAATTTGGGCATGGCGAGAGGTGTAGATCCTTCCTGTGGTTGGATCAAGACACAAGTATGCATGTTGATCAGCCGAGTAACCTACAAAAACACACATGGTAGACTTTGGTGCAAGTTTATGGTTAGCATATTGATAACAGTTGAAAAACTGTTATTTTCATGCTTAAAATAGATACCAAAAGCAACCTTTAGACTTAGAAAATAGCTTGAAATCATGCCTTTTATCTATATTTTCATAAATAAGAGAGCTGGACAGGTTTATGCTTGATTTAAGTGTTTTTGTGCAGGTTTTAAGGTGAATTTAGTGAAAGAAGTGAAGAAGGAGAGAGATGGAATCAGAAAAGAGATCAAAGAGTGCAAAAGAAGAAGTCGAAGGCACCGCTCAGCGGCATTTTACCGCTGAGCGGCACTCAAGAGGTGACGTTGGAACCGCTGAGGGGCAAAATGGCCGCTGAGGGGAAGAAAGAAGACGCGCAATCACCGCTGAGCGGTAAATACCGCTGAGCGGCACTTTTTGGGCTTGGGCTTTTGTAATCTTTTGTAACTCTAGATTAGTATATAAGGGCTTGCACGTCCTTGGGATTAGTATCTTTGGCAGAAACGAAGTAAACACTCTCTCTTCTACCCCTTTGAAGGAGGATCTTGGATGCTCAGGCTACCTCTTCACCTTTATTGGGTTTATTCTTTCATTCTTTCATTGTTATTCATCTAGGTTCACCATGAATATGGTGAACTAAACCTTGTATGTTTGTTGGGGAATCAATGTAATCTCTTGAAGCTCTCATATATGGAATCTGTTGAGTACATCTTTTAAGTAAGACATATGCTTTCTTTCATCATTAGTTAGGGTTTTTCCTCTTTGCTCAATGCTTGCATAGTTTAACTCATTCCATGCATGATTATTGGTTTTGTCGATACGGACACTGTAAGATCCTTGAAAATATTTGTAAGTCAGATACTAAAAAAAAAAAAAGTAAATAGTGAATAGTAAATTGTGAATAGTAAAACGTGAATAGTAAAAAAAAAATTATTTTTGGAAAGGATAAGTGTTCCACGTAGCTTTGAGATCAGAATTCACCAATTTGCAAATAAAAAATTATTTTTGTAATAGTAAAATGAATAAAAAAATGAATAGTAAAAATGAATAGTAAAAATGAACAGTAAATTTTTTTACTATAAATAGCCACGGGGGGAGGCTGAAAATTTACACCAAAGAACTTAGAAAATTTTTGAGAGAAGAGAGTTGGAAGAATTTCTAATTTCAAAGGGGATATTCTGGAAGTTTTCAGAGAGCGAGGAGATTAAGTCTGTAATAGAGGTAAGGGAAGCTAACCTTGAGTATCTCCTTTTGTATTATCTTGAGTCTTGAATATGCTATATTTTGCTTTTGTCTGATCTTAAATCTTGATTATGGAGTATTTTGTTTCTGTATGATTTTGAATTTAAATAAGAGTATGCTTTTGTGTTGATATCCAAGTGTGATAGTTGTAAAACGTGATATTGATTATGTTATGCCATTTGTATGTTATTAGTTGTTTATTTTTGTATTTTGGAAGGATTAGAAATTGTCTAACCGGCTCTGCCAGATTCAATTTCTTGTTTCCCCAAACGTTTTATTTCTTTACTTATTTATTTTATTGCATTTTGGAAGGATTAGAAGTTGTCTAACCGGCTCTGCCAGATTCAACTTCTTGTTTCCCCAAACTATTTATTGCTTTACTTATTTATTTTATTGCATTTTTGGAAGGATTAGAAGTTGTCTAACCGGCTCTGCCAGATTCAACTTCTTATTTCCCCATACATGTTATTGTTCTTGTTATTTAATTATATTGTATTTTTGGATGGATTAGAAGTTGTCTAACCGGCTCTGCCAGATTCAACTTCTTGTTTCCCCATGAATTTTTATATTAAGATTATTTTTATGATTGTCAAATATTGTATTCTTCTATGACCATTTATTGTAATGTTTTATTATTGTTAATTGTTTATAATTATCTTGTATGAATTCTATTATGGATGTTTATTGTGATGAATTTATTGAATGAGTTTGTTGGCTGAAATTGATCTTGTTGGGAGGTTTGGAATAAGGGTTCTGTAATAACTTGTATATGGGTATTAAATAGATATACAGATACTGATTGAGGTTGTTGTGAGAGGAAGTAAAATTAAGAATTTTAAGATTTAAAGCATAAGAAAATAAGGTAGATAAATTAAATAAATAAATTGTTAATTATTGAGGACCTCCCTTTGTTGGTAGGATAGAGGAACCTTAAAAACCTGAGTTGGCACATCCCTGATCATAGAGCAGCCCTGGCCTGGTCCAGTCAGTTGTGACTAGTCATATGTGCTGGTGTCGAAGGTGAGTTTGATGCGTTCAGACATCTGGGTCCTCTCCGGTGACCAATTGGGGTAAAGAAAAATCTATAATAGGATGAAAATAAAATAAAACAAGTTGATTGTAGATGCATAATATTATCATGGTAAAAATTTCATATATATTTTATTTATCATTACATTGAGCCCAGACTTTAATATGTAGTTCTTAAGATATGTTGATATATTTTGGTTGATCCATGATCTTTGTTTGGTGAAAATATGTTGAGTTATACTCGTTATGGGCAAAATGAGTTTATAATATGAAGCATGATATCTGGCAATATGTTTGATTTATTGATACCAAAACGGGTGATTATGAATTCATGATTAAAGAATGAACATGATTGAGTTAGGTGGATAAGAGGGTATGAATTGTTGGTTTTATGAAATGTTGGGGTGGATATGAGAAATCATTACTTATGAAATGATGTTTACTACCGGGAGTAGTTTGTTCGAGTTATACCATGAGAGTTTGGTATGAGCAAAGTAACACTTGAGGTTTATGAAAGCAGGCAGAAAGTGGTCTGACCATAAGGCTTTGACATAAACATATGATTCGTAAGTTTTATAGAAGCAGGCAGAGAGGGGTCTGACCATAAGGCTTCAGAAAGTAAGACATAGTATATAAGTGAGGCTTAAGGAAGCAGGCAGAGAGCGGTCTGACCATAAGGCTTCATGAGTAAGCATGGAACACTTGTAAGATTTATGGAAATGAGAAAGATGATTTTGATAATGATGAATTAATGACATCGGAATAATGATATTTTATCAATTGCAGAAATACATGATTATAATATTTTTATTACAAGTTTAATGATTTTATGATATGGTTGGCTTACCCTTATTTGTTTGTGCTATGATCATATAACTCATGTTATATGTGAATAGATAATGTCGCAGATGCGGTTGAAAAAGCTTAGAGATGAGAGAGACGCGGGGAAAAACTTTCAGGGATATTTTGTAAAAAGAATAAATTTGTATTGGAAAAATTATGTTGTGTAAAACTTATAAGTTGAAATTCGAATTTATGTTAAGTGGTGAAGACTATATTGTTTGAAGTTTGTAAGTTTGGTATTGTACTTTGGGAGAATTGAAATAAAGTTTGATGGTTTATAAAATATATCAAATTAATTTAGTCTCTACTATCAGTAATACCCTTTAAAATATTAGGGTGTTACAGACACGTACGGGGAAGTCTAGATCCGGGGAATTTCTCCCAATATTATACTGATAATATTATATTGGTTGTCGTTAAGCTCCTGCACTCATGAACTAATCATTAGGAATGCTAGGAATTGTATGAACTGTTTGATTAGAGAGAAGCCATCTAGAATGGTACATTAGAGAGTGGCATTAACAATGATGATTTGAATGTTGAATTCCTAAAATATATGAGAGTGGATGAGATGAAATTGACCCCCAACAACATATTCATTCATATAATTCATTGAAAGTGTTTATCTTTTGTCTTTGCCATTGATCAAAACTTCATGCATACATGTTTATTTTCTGTCTTGCATATTAAAATTTAAATATTTCGTTTGTAAGTCCTAGCTAATCAACAAATCACATAACTAAACTAGGCCGTGAGTCCTTTGGGAAGAACGATACTTGGTCTTACCAAGTTTATTACTTGAACGATTCGGTCATACTTGCCGATTGTGAAACAAGTTTATGACATCATATTTTGGTGATCATAAATTTGTCCATCAAGTTTTTGGCGCCGTTGCCGGGGATTCGTGGTTTAACTGGTTAATTTGTGTGATTATTGATTATCTTTGACTTTAATTTTGAATTTCTGTTTTTATTTTTTCTGTTTTTATTTTATTTTATCTTTTTATCTTTTTAGATTAGGTTAGATTTTATTTTTTAGGTTAGATTAGATTCTGTTTTATCTTTTTAGATTAGATTAGATTAGATTTTATTTTATTTTTATCTTTTAGATTAGGTTAGATTTTATTTTATCTTTTTAGAATAGATTTTATTTTATTTTATTTTCTATCTTCTAAATCTTTTATCTTCTTATCTTCTGAATCTTTTATCTTTTTATCTTTTGAATATATATCTCTTCCTATATCTTTTTGTGCTAACAAATCTTTTCTAGGGTTTTGTTTTCTTGTGCATGCAGGAAGCAATTCGAACTAGAAGTAAGAAAACAACAGAACCACTTCTTGAAGGTCTAGAAGAGAGTAGAAGGAGGAGAAGAATCAGAACGTCTAGAGAACTTTTCCCTTCTCCAGAAACTCTCTTGCAATCATCACCACAAGGTTCTGTTCATAGCACAGGAAGTATGGAGGGCAATAATGTTAGAAGAACTCTTGCAGATTACACTAATCTTGCTGGACCTCAGCACTTCAATAGCATAGCTAGACCTAGAGTCAATGCAGCCAACATGGAGGTCAAACCAGCATTGATTCAACTGGTGAAGAGTAATCAATTTAATGGGTTATCTCACGAAAGCCCATATGAGCACCTGACTACCTTTAATGAGATTTGCAACACAATCAAGATTAATGGGGTGCCAGACGAAGCAATCAAACTTAGCTTGTTTCCTTTCTCATTGGGAGGCAATGCTAAGCTTTGGTTGAACTCTTTTCCAGAAGAAAGTTTCACAGAGTGGGAAGCAGTGGTTACAAAGTTTTTAAATAAATACTTCCCACAATCTAAAGTAACTAAAGGCAAGCAAGAGATTTCTTCATTCAAGCAGGGCATGGAAGAATCACTGGGACATGCATGGGACAGGTATAAAAGCTTGTTACGTAAAACTCCCACGCATGGCTTTGAAGATCAAGAAGTAGTCCTAACTTTCCTTGGAGGGCTTGGTTCATAAACCAAGATGATGCTGGATGCCTCAGCTGGAGGCAATATCAAATGGAAGACTCCAGAGGAAGCAACTGAAATTATTGAAAATATGGCTACAAGTGATAATGAGCTGCACAATGAAAGAGGCGCCCCTATGCAACAGAAAGGGGTTCTTCAATTACAAACACATGATGCTCTGCTAGCACAGAATAAAATTCTAACTCAACAGCTGGAAACTCTGACCAAAACTCTTGCTTCATTACCTAAAGAGTTAAAATTTGCTGCACAGGTACAAACCCAGTTGTGCGAATTATGTGGGGGAGATCACATCAATGGCCAATGTGCTTTTCCTGTGGAAGCCGTGGAGGATGTTAATTTCATGGCTAATCAGTTTCCATACCGTCAAGGGAATTATAATCAGGGTTGGAAACCACATCCAAGTATTGGCCAAGGACAAACTGGGCAGGCTAATCAATATAATAAGCAGCAGCAGCAACCAACCATGTGGCAACAATTATCTATGCTTAATGAAAGATCAACAAGGTTGGAAGAAACTCTTCAGCAATTCATACAGAAAACTGAATCTTCTCAAAAGAGCACTGAAGCTGCTATAAAGAATTTGGAGATTCAGATGGGTCAGATTACTAAGCAATTGGAAGAAAGACCACACAGAAACTTTGGGGCTAATACTGAGGTTAACCCTAGAGAAGAGTGCAAAGTGGTCAAGAGTGTGAATGAAGAGATTATTGAGTTAGAAGAAGATGAAACAGAAGAGAGAAGAGAAGAAGAAAGAAAGGACACTTTTCCTTTTCTAACAAATCAGGAGAAACCAATGGATTTCACAGATTTATTCAGAATGGTTGATAATGAAGCTCCTTGGGAACAAATTCTACAGAAAATAGCAGTTTACACAAAATCTGAAGAAGGAACCTCTACAAAAAGAAGACGTAGAGATGATGAGGAAGAAAAGTGTGTAACTGTTAAGAAAGAATCATTCCCACCAAAAGCAGCAGATCCAGGTAGTTTTTCTATCCCTTGCACTATAGGGAAGAAAAAGGTAAAGAAAGCTCTCCTTGACTTAGGCTCAAGTGTTAAATTGATGCCTTATTCTCTATTGGAGCAAATTGGCCATGTTAAAATAAAACCTGTAAAGGTTAATCTGGTAATGGCTGATGGATCTTCAAAGGAGCCATGTGGGATTGCAGAAGACATTGTAGTTTGTGTTGGCAAACTTCAGTTTTTGGCAGACTTTGTGGTGATGAAGATGGAGAACGAAAAGATACCTTTCATACTGGGAAGACCGTTTATGAAAACGGCCAGGGCTATCATAGATGTTAATGAAGGTATAGTGGTGCTCCAGGATAGAGAGGAGAGAGTGGTGGTGGATGTTTCCAAAGATGAAACACAAGCAAAGGAGGAAGAAGCCAGTTATAAAGCTGCATTTCGAGATGCACCCATAACTAGAGGTAAAAATGAAAATCTTAAGGTTTCTGATAACCATTGTTTGTTTTTTCAGGTACCCAAGGTAGAAGAGATTGGAAAAGGAGAAGAAGTTCCTAGAGACTGGAAGAAAAGAAGACCCCAACTTGGCACACCTGTAAGACTCAAGAACAAGTTGTGGGTTATAAAAGGCTTTAAAGAAAAGGAGATGATAGAGATAGAGTCTCCATATTCTAGAGAATCTAAGATAGTCCAAAGGAAGCAGTTGAAAGGTTGGTGGAAGGACAACATCAATCATAAATAAGATGGAACATGAGCTTTAACAGGGTCAAGCTAGTGACGTTAAAGAAGCGCTTGCTGGGAGGCAACCCAGTTGATTGATAAACTTTTGATTTTGGTTTTGTAATTTTTAATCTGTGAACATTATTCTGAACATTATTTTGTTGGATCTAGCATCTACTGAAGGATGCTAGGTGGTTAAGTATCTACTGAAGGATACTAGGTTTGTAACACCTACTGATGGGTGTTGGTGAGAAAATTTTGCACCTACTGATGGGTGCTGGTAAGTTTGAAACACCTACTGATGGGTGTTGGTGGATTTTGGGTCAGGCTCGTGACGTTAAACAAGCGCTACCTGGGAGGCAACCCAGTTGATTGATTATTTTCTGTTTGTTTAAGGTTTGCATAAGCATTTTTAACATTGAATTGCAGGGAACCTATGAGGGGTATGTTAGGAAGGCACGTAGGTCAAGAAAAGAAGGAGAGGAGCACTTCACGAAAGTGCCGCTGAGCGGCATTTACCGCTGAGCGGTACTATCGTAGAATGGGCTCTAGTTCCCCTTAGCGGGACCCGAGCCCATTAGGGTATTTTTATACCCCAAGCTGCGTTTTAGGGTTTATTTCCAGACTTCTCTCTGCACAAACACTTCCACACACCTTCTCCTAGGTTTTCCACATCTTTTCACTCTTCCCTCTTAAGAAAATTTCTCTTCCACTCACTTTTTCACTAGTGTGCCATCAAAGTTTGGGGTTGTGAGAGAGCATCATTGAAGGGGTTGATTTCTTCATTGTGGTTTACTAATGCTTAACAATGTATCTTTTGGTTTTGTGAATTAAGTTTGATGCAGGGATGGCCTCCTCATCATGCTAAAAGAATCAAGACTATAAGATCCAAGAAGAAGGAGAGGTGGAAGATACAGAGGACAGCTCAGACTGATGAGGAGCTGAGATAGCATTTACTGATGAATGCTATCATATGATTATGCTTTTGTGGTTTAAGTTTTCTGAACTTATTTGTTTTTGTTTTTAGATTAGGGTTTGATGTACTCGATTGAACACCTGGTTTATTATGATGGTTTGCTATTAACTGTGATTGTGTGATAAGTAATGCTTGGTGATGCTTATTGACTGATTGATGTTGAGATTATGTGCACATTAAAATGCTTATACAGGTGATTCACAAGCTTTGTGAACAAATGCATGATATCATGATTGTGATTGTGAAATTAAGCAGGATGTGTATGTCAAATGTGAATGAGCTTATATGTGAGGTTTTGAGCTCCAGAGTGTCAGGAGCGACTGCAGCGGAAGGGTTAGCGTGGAATAACAAACCAAGAGGGTTTTTAATACGAACGTGTGCCTTTTAATTTCTACTCAAATAAACTTACCAAACAAATAATAAAGACAAATAAAGCGAGAGTAAGGTTGAGAGAAATTTGCACAGATGATTTTATCCTGGTTCGGATCTTACCAATCCTACGTCCAGTCGCTTATCTCAAAACAAGATAAACAATTCACTAATCACAAAACAATTACAAACTACAATCACAAAGATACAATTTGTAAAAGTTTAGAAAACACCTCTCTTGATGCCACAAGAGATGAGACAACACCTCCTTTGAATCTTCACAAAGGATGAACACCTCCTCCGAATACTTCACGAAGGATGAACACCTCCTCCGAATACTTCACGAAGGATGATTCTCTTCCGAACACCTCCTTAGACACACCAAGGATGAACCGGCTATTTCCTCTGTCACCGTAGCAGCACTTCACCAGCTCCACAGACAAGAGTTTCACAAGCCGAACAAGAACACACAAGTCTCAAGAATTTCTGAGTATTTGAGCACAAGGGAAGAGTTTCTGTGTCTCTAGTTTTTTCTTGAGAGGAAATGAGAGTCTATTTATAGACTCATCCAAAGACTCTTCCATTTTTCGTTTTCAGCCTTTCTCACTGTGTTAATCGATTAGCTACAGTGGTTAATCGATTAACACTCCAACGGATAGTCCAACGGCTCTAAAAACGGCTAGTTTTTCAAACGGTCACTGTGTTAATCGATTAACAGCCCCTGTTAATCGATTAACGCTAATCGATTAACACCCTCTGTTAATCGATTAGCTACAGTACATTGCTACAGTACATTGCTACAGTATGCGCTACAGTAATTTGCTACAGTATTTTGCTACAGTAATTTTACAAAACACTTTTCTTTTTATAATCTAAGTCCTATACATATTTCTAAGAGTATTACAAAAGCTTTCCATAGCAATACAAGTCTTCATAACATTTTGAATCTTGATTTCTTCTTGACTTGATTTGGACATCATCAAAACTTCATCTTCATCATTTTGCTAACAATCTCCCCCTTTTTGATGATGATCAAAAACTCCTTGATTTAAAGCTTTTGGTAATAGTCTGTATTTAAAACACAACTTATGGAAGAAAAAGTGCATTAGGGAATAAACACAAATAAGCAAATAAGCTTTAAACATTTTCTCCCCCTTTTTGATCATAATTAAAAAGTTGTGTTTGATGTTCTCCCCCTAAGATAATACTCCCCCTTAATAAAAGCATGTATGCATATGAGCTAAAAATATTTCAAATTTAAAGATTCATTCAAACATGCAGAATAGGATATTTAAAGCAAATATTTTTAGGAGAAAGAGCTTATAAAACATTGTTGAGATCTTCATCTTGAGGATTGTCATCATTCTTTGCTTCATTTGTTATCTTCTACAAATCTTCATCATTTCCTGCATGTAATTCAAATGACTCAAGAGGTTTTGCCTCAAGGTCTACAATTTCATCAAAGACAACATGCACACATTCTTCTATTTCAAATGTTTTCCGTTTGAAAACTATATATGCTTAAAAAAAAAAAATTCCATCTACCTTGGAATAAAAATTTCTTAATTTTTCTTTTCAAATATTTAAAACAAAATTGTTTTAAAGAAATTCTAAATTTTAAACAATAGGTACCCAACTATTTTGTATGGGTCCTTTGGGTTAATTTAAAAATTTGAAATCATTTTACAACCCAAATATATCTACCACTTGGAACACCATAATGCTTAATTTTACATTTATTTGAAGTATGACCCTTTTTCATACAATAAAAGCATGATACAAAGTTTGTGTTCCTATAAGTTGTTCCTTTTTCTACCCAAGTTCTATGGGTTCTATGATTATGTTTATTTTTAATTCTAGGAACATACTTATTTTTAACAACCTTATTTTCATTATTTTTACTACATTCTCCAAAGGTTGTTTCATCTAGTAGTTTCTTATAATTAACACAAGATGCACATTCATCACTACTAGTATATTTACCTTTTTCATAAAATAAAATTTTATTTTTCAAAATTTTATTTTCTTCAAAAATATTTTTAAAATTTGATTTTAATTCTTTATTTTCATCTGCTATTGATTTTTCAACGTTATCAACTTTCAATTTATGTTCATCACAAAATTTACACTCAGCAGATATATTTGTATCATTTTCTACATTTGAAATTTTACTATTTAAAGTTTCTATTTCTTCTAAGGATTTTTCATATTTCTTTTGTAATTCTTTAAAATCCTTTTTCAATTTCTTATGAGCAAGATCTAGTTTTTCTGATTCTATCAATAATTCTCTATAAATTTCATGTAATTCATCTTCATCAATATGATCAGAATCATCAGAATCGCTAGAGGTACTTACTTGGCTTCCAGTGTCGTCGTTCACTACTAAACAGATATATGCTTGCTCATTAGAATCACCCATACTTGATGTTGTGCTTGATGAAGAGCTTGAATTATTCTCTTCCATGATTAAAGTATTAGATTTAGCACACCCAATTTCATCTCCGCCTTCATGAGTTACTCTTAAAGTTTCCCACATTTCTTTAGCGTTTTTGCAGACAGAGACCCTGTAGAACTCATCAACAGTCAATGCTGACGCAATGATATTCCGGGCTTTTACATCATTCTGAGATCTTCTCTTTTCTTCAATGGTCCAATGGTCACGGGACTTTGGTTCCTGCATATTGTTAGTTGGAACAAAAGGACCAAATGCAACAACATCCCAAATATCTACATCAATAGATTCCATAAATATTTGCATTCTGACCTTCCAAAATGCGTAATTTTCACCTGTGAATAGTGGTGGTCTATTGATAGAAGCACCCTCTGCAAAGGTTTGATGTGATCCTGCCATTTGAATGACTATCAAAGCAAGCTCTGATACCAATTGTCAGGAGCGACTGCAGCGGAAGGGTTAGCGTGGAATAACAAACCAAGAGGGTTTTTAATACGAACGTGTGCCTTTTAATTTCTACTCAAATAAACTTACCAAACAAATAATAAAGACAAATAAAGCGAGAGTAAGGTTGAGAGAAATTTGCACAGATGATTTTATCCTGGTTCGGATCTTACCAATCCTACGTCCAGTCGCTTATCTCAAAACAAGATAAACAATTCACTAATCACAAAACAATTACAAACTACAATCACAAAGATACAATTTGTAAAAGTTTAGAAAACACCTCTCTTGATGCCACAAGAGATGAGACAACACCTCCTTTGAATCTTCACAAAGGATGAACACCTCCTTCGAATACTTCACGAAGGATGAACACCTCCTCCGAATACTTCACGAAGGATGATTCTCTTCCGAACACCTCCTTAGACACACCAAGGATGAACCGGCTATTTCCTCTGTCACCGTAGCAGCACTTCACCAGCTCCACAGACAAGAGTTTCACAAGCCGAACAAGAACACACAAGTCTCAAGAATTTCTGAGTATTTGAGCACAAGGGAAGAGTTTCTGTGTCTCTAGTTTTTTCTTGAGAGGAAATGAGAGTCTATTTATAGACTCATCCAAAGACTCTTCCATTTTTCGTTTTCAGCCTTTCTCACTGTGTTAATCGATTAGCTACAGTGGTTAATCGATTAACACTCCAACGGATAGTCCAACGGCTCTAAAAACGGCTAGTTTTTCAAACGGTCACTGTGTTAATCGATTAACAGCCCCTGTTAATCGATTAACGCTAATCGATTAACACCCTCTGTTAATCGATTAGCTACAGTACATTGCTACAGTACATTGCTACAGTATGCGCTACAGTAATTTGCTACAGTATTTTGCTACAGTAATTTTACAAAACACTTTTCTTTTTATAATCTAAGTCCTATACATATTTCTAAGAGTATTACAAAAGCTTTCCATAGCAATACAAGTCTTCATAACATTTTGAATCTTGATTTCTTCTTGACTTGATTTGGACATCATCAAAACTTCATCTTCATCATTTTGCTAACACAGAGTTGTTATTGTTGAATGCTATTACTTTGGAAGCTTGAATGACTTTGCCCAGGTTTTCTATGATTGAATCAATTGCTTGTTTTGCATCATATGATCAAGGCCATTTGTTGGAACCCTTTTTATTGGCCAAATTCATAAAGTTAGCCTACTAAAAGAGAACACTTTGTGTTCTATCCTTTGAACCCTTAGCCTTGAATATACACTGAAAACCCTTGATTGAAAATCTTTACCTTGAGTTAAGTAGAAGATCTTGTATGGTATTGATAAATGTTCAAGTTTGGGGTTATTGGAGAAACATGAAAAAGGAAAAGCATTGAGCTAAAAGCTAAAAAGTAAGAATATGCAAAGAAAAGAAAAAGAAGCAAAGCTCAATGCAAATGCAAATGAAAAGGCAAGTTGGGAAGAATAAGAATAATTGTGTTGTTATGATTCTCTTAACTCAAGGAAATTGCTGATCCAGAAAAACCAATTTTCTTGTTAGCCCAGCCACATTATAAGCCATTGAAAAGTCCTTGTGATGATGCATGCTTGTGAATGTTTTTGATTGTGGTAAAATGAAAGGCAAAGTTGATTCATGTGACATTGTGATAGTAGAGTGAATGAGTGAAACACTTTACCTCTTATACACTTGTGTGTTGAGTGAAACACCATACCTAGTGAGGAAATATTCCATAAGCACATGAACATCCATGCTTAATTGATTGATCATTCATGAAAAATAGCATTTGTTGGAACTTAAATGACTTTGTGAACACTAAAGCATGTGCACATCTTGATTTAACTCTTGGTCATAAGTTTGAGTGAAGTTGTTACTTATCTTGAAAAAGAGGACTTTTGAATGAGTGAACCATCATATGAATTAGTTGGAGATTGAGTTACATTTTGTTTGCTTGAGGACAAGCAAAGTTCTAAGTTTGGGGTTGTGATAACAGTTGAAAAACTGTTATTTTCATGCTTAAAATAGATACTAAAAGCAACCTTTAGACTTAGAAAATAGCTTGAAATCATGCCTTTTATCTATATTTTCATAAATAAGAGAGCTGGACAGGTTTATGCTTGATTTAAGTGTTTCTGTGCAGGTTTTAAGGTGAATTTAGTGAAAGAAGTGAAGAACGAGAGAGATGGAATCAGAAAAGAGATCAAAGAGTGCAAAAGAAGAAGTCGAAGGCACCGCTCAACGGCATTTTACCGCTAAGCGGCACTCAAGAGGTGACGTTGGAACCGCTGAGGGGCAAAATGGCCGCTGAGGGGAAGAAAGAAGACGCGCAATCACCGCTGAGCGATAAATACCGCTGAGCGGCACTTTTTGGGCTTGGGCTTTTGTAATCTTTTGTAACTCTAGATTAGTATATAAGGGCTTGCACGTCCTTGGGATTAGTATCTTTGGCAGAAACGAAGTAAACACTCTCTCTTCCACCCCTTTGAAGGAGGATCTTGGATGCTCAGGCTACCTCTTCACCTTTATTGGGTTTATTCTTTCATTCTTTCATTGTTATTCATCTAGGTTCACCATGAATATGGTGAACTAAACCTTGTATGTTTGTTGGGGAATCAATGTAATCTCTTGAAGCTCTCATATATGGAATCTGTTGAGTACATCTTTTAAGTAAGACATATGCTTTCTTTCATCATTAGTTAGGGTTTTTCCTATTTGCTCAATGCTTGCATAGTTTAACTCATTCCATGCATGATTATTGGTTTTGTCGATACGGACACGTACGGGGAAGTCTAGATCCGGGGAATTTCTCCCAATATTATACTGACAATATTATATTGGTTGTCGTTAAGCTCCTGCACTCATGAACTAATCATTAGGAATGCTAGGAATTGTATGAACTATTTGATTAGGGAGAAGCCATCTAGAATGGTACATTAGAGAGTGGCATTAACAATGATGATTTGAATGTTGAATTCCTAAAATATATGAGAGTGGATGAGATGAAATTGACCCCCAACAACATATTCATTCATATAATTCATTGAAAGTGTTTATCTTTTGTCTTTGCCATTGATCAAAACTTCATGCATACATGTTTATTTTCTGTCTTGCATATTAAAATTTAAATATTTCGTTTGTAAGTCCTAGCTAATCAACAAATCACATAACTAAACTAGGCCGTGAGTCCTTTGGGAAGAACGATACTTGGTCTTACCAAGTTTATTACTTGAACGATTCGGTCATACTTGCCGATTGTGAAACAAGTTTGTGACATCATATTTTGGTGATCATAAATTTGTCCATCACATATGGTTTAATCCAGGGAAAACACAAACAACCAAAACACTTTAACTTATGATAATCCGGCTTTGATACCATGTTAGAAAGTGGGTTTTAATCCTAAGTCAACCTCACAAAACCGGCTTGTAAGGTGAGGTTTGCACCTCACTTATATATTATAATTTGGCCTTATCTCTAGTTGATGTGGAACTTCCAACACACCCCCTTCACGCCGAGGTATAGACATCTCGTGCGTGATAGTAGAAATTGGGTGGTCCGATAGCGGGTGGAATAGAAGAATAGAATGTTCACTTAGAACTCGCTAGGATAGGCTCTAACCATGGCTCTAATACCATATATAAAAGTATTTTGAATGAATTGATTCTATCATTGGATTACAGTAGTATAAATATACAAATTAATAACGTAATTGGAAAGAGTTAAGAGAATAAATTCCACCAATTTAATATCAATTATAATAATTGATATTTAGCACTAACAATTAAACTAAATAAAGGGAAAGTAAATATACAAAAATTACCTAATAAAGACTAATTATTACAATTTAAAACTAATTATTATAATAAATACTTAGTTTTAAATTATAAATTATAAAATACCATGTGCAGAAAGGTCCAGACCTACCTTCAACTGTGTCAGGTTATAATGGCCGCTCGGGGGAAGTCAGAAAAATGACTTCAGAAATCCCCGCTCAATGCAGGAAGTCAGAAAAATGACTCCTGCCTCAAGCCGCCAAAATGTTTCGGTTGAATTGGTCCGAGGGTCGGTCGTTCTTCCTTGCTCTGCTCTCTTTTGATCTTCAATCCTCTCCGAGAATGCAATCCACTTTGATGAGTTGTTGACTTGTAGAAGACACTCCAACGCTCAAGTCAGATATGTTTCATAAAGAGGTCTATATTTTATTATGATAGAAAAGGATCATTGTACCTGACATCAGTTGTATTATTTATAGAGTTTGTGATAGTCAAGTCCATTGATTAGTTATCAGTATATTTTTAGGGAATCAAACCCAATAATCAATAATTAATGTCGTATATTTGTAAAGCGTAAGGTAATCTGACCTATTAATACCTGATAATTGCTCATGAATAATCATCAACTCTAATTCGTGTATTTCATATAGTACATATTATATCTAGAGTTCGAAAGTACTTTACTAGTATGTGCACCCTTTTTGTTTAAGTTTTGTATAAAAGTTAAGACACTACCCAATTGTCATGCATTATTTATTATTTATTTGTTGATAAAAGAAATTACTTATTTAGGTTTTACAAAAACTAATTAATTAAATTCATATAAACCAATTTAACTATTTATTTTAGTTGAACATAATACAAATCACCAAATTAATGCACACAAATTATCATTGTGGTCGAGTAATGTTGTATCAATTCAACTAATTAAGTTTCAACTGTAAAATTGATTGCTTAATCATAAATATTCATGTTTTCTAATATCTTCTTATGAACAATCACTTCACTAAGCTTGACGGCCTCCCTCCCCCTCACTCTCGTCACCCCTCCCTCCACCTCCTTCTGTTGTCTTCGATGCCTACCGCGACAAGTGGTCCTCCCTCGGCCGCATCAACCTCAAAGTCACCCACTGTTATAGAATATCGTTGAATAGGCTATCGAACGGTGGAAGACGTCAGGCTACCGAATCGTGGAAGAGGTCTCAGGCTACCGAACGGTGGAAAAGGTCTAAGGCTACTGAGGTGGAAGAAGCCTAAGGCTACTGAATGGTGGAAGAGGTCTAAAGGCTACCGAACGGTCGAAGAGTTATAGAATATTATTAATAGTCAGGTAATTCTGTTAGTTTACAGAATTAACTAAACTCTGTAATCTATTGCTATAAAAACAATGGTATTATGTAAAGTCAAGGAATCAATGCGTAATATCATAATTCTCACTCTTTTTAAATCTATACTCTCTTGTTCGGATTCCTTTCTTCTTAACTGGATTCCCTACGTCTTGGGTTCTTGTTCGAGACTACTGTCTTCCTAGAAGAACCATATCACCCACTGACAAGAGGTCGTCGATGTTGTCACTGTCCAGTGTCTAACGCTTCCCATACTACCAAAATCGTCATCCAATGTCACCACAAAATGAAAAAAAACTCCGCAAACACTACCACACCGAAATCCAATGTCTCCGCTCCCTCCCTCTCCCTCGCCTCATCAACAACTCCACCACCGCAAACATTAATAGATTTAAAAAATTAAATAATAAAAACAAAAACAAAAACAAAAACCAAAACAATAGGAGGAACATGATGTAAGAAAGAAAAAATAAATTAAAAGAAAAATTTACGATAAATAGATTATTTCACCCCTCAAAGGAACATGTTGAAATAAAGTGATATGGAGAAAATTTTTACCAGGTACTTATAGGATTGATTCATGGCTTATTCTTTTATCAAAAATATATATTTGAAAAAAGAAAATTTTCCAGACTAATCTAATGTCAAAACATTTATCCAACTAGACTTGTACATTTGTTCAGTTTTGAGTGATGAAATTAAAATAATTTTTAACATATTAACTCCAAAATATTCATAAAAACTATTAACGTAAATTAATTTGTATTATTTAATTATTATTATTATATTTAATTAAAAAGTATTTATTTAAGTTTTGTAGTTTATATAAAAACAACAACAAAAATAATTAGATTGATGTTAAAATATGTAACATCCCAAAATACAATAATTACCATAAATCAGAATTAATTACATTTAACAGTAAATCAATGCAGTCTTTATATTAATAAAACGAAGTTCAGAAGCCGAACGGCTTAAGTACAAAATTACAAGAAGTTAGGACGAACGGTTTTACAAAATTTAAATAACCGAACGTCCAATTCACAAACGAACATCAAAAATCTAAAAAGGAAGGACGGACGTCCTACTGCTCCGCTTTCACTTCAACTTCAACTAAGTTTTCTTCTTCCATCACGTCCTCCAGAGTGGCCTCGCCTTCTGCTCACATCCACACGGATGATCATTGCAAGACAGGACGAACGTACACATACGATAGACAACACAAGGAAAACGAAAGGGTAAGCTTATATAATTTAATTCATACATCAACATATACATTTAACATTTCAATTCACACACAACATGTAACTTAATAATGAAATATATATATATATATATATATATATATATATATATATACTAGACAGACCGTCCGAACTGTATGAATCTGTGTAGCTACAGGCGTCCTTGCACACGAGTGATGTAGTAACTAGGATACACTCAATAGCTGCCACTCGAGGTTAGCTCTATCCAAAGTACCCCTAAGGAATAGAACCTCCTGCCATTCCCACACATGAACTACTCTCCTCTACGTGAAGATGAGTATCACGGAATATCAGGATGGACCAAGCCAGCATTAGCATAGCCACAGTCATACTTTACCAAATTCCATAATCAATATATATGAGTCGTTCCTCCCTGGAACGCTCGTCCAAAATCCATAATCATATAATCATTCCATATAGTGTTCACCTTTTAAAACTTCATACTTTATTATCATTTTCATCTTTAGTTTTAAGAGTCTAAAATGACGATCGTTCAGTCCTCTGAAGAACTAGGACGAACGTCCAGAGAAAGGTACTTGAACGAACAGGGAAGTATATAACGAACGTTACTATCTGGTCGGTCAGTTAAATGAACTGACTCGTTTGGATGTACACTGGTACTTTAAAGAAAATTTCATTATGAAGACCTTAGACCAGATCCAATGTAAGAAGGAGAGTCAAAAATATTTAGAACTATCTTTGTAGTAATTCGCATACGGAAGACCGATACCAGTAATTGAACGAACGTGAGAAAAGAGAATATTATAATATTTGAACGAACGCTAGTTTATCAAAGTGGTTATTCAATAATACGAACGCTTGGTATAAGACCGAGCGCTATTTAGGACGAACGCTTGGTATAAGACCGAACGCTATTTAGGACGTACGCTTGGTATAAGACCGAGCGCTATTTAGGACGAACGCTCGGTGTAAGACCGAGCGCTGTTTAGGACGAACGCTTGGTATAAGACCGGGCGCTATTTAGAACGAACGCTTGGTATAAGACCGAGCACTATTTAGGACGAACGCTTGGTGTAAGACCGAGCGCTACTTATGTTAAAGTATAAGGGTGAAATTTTATATTATTTAAATTAAGTTATACAGTATCACTACCTGAGCCGAACGTTCAAACATAGTATTTCAAATGAGAACGCTCGTTCTCGAACAGAATTCTTTCCGAATGAAAGAATTCCATTTTTAAGTCATTTACTAGGAAACCGAACGGTATAAGACCGTACGATGACGAACGTATTTTATCATAGGGAGTAATTTTACATTCAGATTTGTCATCTATCTTAACTCAATATTTCTCATACAATTCATACTTTATAATTTCATATCCATCATTAATTCACATACTTTATAGAATTCATCATATTAACAACTCATACTCTACAATAATCATCCATCTTTAAATCCATACATATCACCATCAACATGCAATTCAACCAACCGAAATCATATTCAATCAGTACAACAATGCTCGTTCATGCATACTCAAATCAGCATATATGTATATAGATATCATACATTCAATCCGTATCATGTTTTCATACAACATACAATAAGCTTCCCTTACCCGGATCAGCGAGTGCAACGTCCTAAGAGTACGACTTTGACTCGTCCAACTATGGCTCTTCTACACTCAACGGTTTTCTTACGTTCTTCACTAAATCTAACCAAAAGAAACGTAGGAGAATTTAGCTTATACCCTTGCATGCAACTGAATCTGGGTTCGCAGGAATTCCAGAAACGAGCGTCTAGGTTGGAAAACTTACCGATTACCGAATCGGAAGTTGTTCGATCCAAAATGAAGCTCACGGCGTAGGGAACGCTCCTACGGTTCTGAATGTTGAACGGAGAAGAAATGGATGAGTAACAGTAGAGAGAAGTTGGAGGTTTCTAGAGAGAAGGTGGAGAAAATGAAGAGTTGAGTTCTGAGGAAGAAGAAGAGTGTGTGCAAGTGAGTGGGAGAGATTTTCAAAAACTCAGTTTTGTTCAATCCACGTCAAAACGGACGAACGTCTCCTCTGCCGACACCTGCACCTCACTTCTGACTTCGGAAGCTTCTAACGTGACAAGTGGCGCTCGTGCATGCAGTGCAAAGTGGGTTTTAATTACTCTGAGCAGTGACGTGGTGCGTTTTTAATGCACGGCAGAGTGGTTTAAATGCATTAAATCTGATTTGACAGATGTTTGCAGTGTTAATTATCTAGGGTCTTACAAAATAAATTATAAAAATTAAAAATAAAGATTTTAAAATATAAAAATTATTGGTTTTATATGAAAAATAATTGAGTACTTATTATCAAAGGATCACTAAAATTGTTTGTCACTAAATTATAATTTGTCTTTTAAAAAATAAGAAAACAGTTATACTTTTATAAAATATTATCAGAAATAAAAATAAATAAGTAATATTAAATGTATAATTAATTAAATCGTTATAATGCTTATATACCAGTTTTAATCCATGTGAAATTACAAATCATAGAGGAAATACAAATGTTACTTTATTAACAACATAAAAATGAAGTATTATTATTATTTTATTCTAAACTATATTTATTTATCCAGGATTTAGAATATTATAATTATAATTGGTCTGGTTAAATTTTTTAACATTCATAATCAATTATTATAAAACTCTATTTAAATAAAATAATATATAATCGATAATCAAATAGAAAACAAAATAAATGTTGGAACAATTTTCCAAGAATTTAGGGAAACAAGATGAACAACAATGTAGACTTGATATAATCTTCTAGGCGTGAATACACACTTTCCTAAAAGCAATATTTCGTCCCTTATAAGAGTGAAGGGGACCACGAAATCCGCTTTTGAGATACAAAGAAGAAATACAACGATGATACTCACTCTTAGTATTAACGTTAAACAAGAATATGATTCTCAGGAATTGATTTGTGTGTTAAGAGAATGACCGAATTCTCTTTGAGTAGAGCACATGATCCCTTTATATAGATGTTGATCAGGCATCTTTCAAATCCAAGAGATACCAGATTCTGATTAGTTACATTTCTTGATTGTAACTTTTCATGAATGATTGTAACTCTTCATGAATAATTGTAACACTTCATTGGTTATAACTCTTCATGAATAAATGTAACTTTTCATAAATCTGAAAATTGTCTCTAATACTCTTAAATTCCAACAATCCTCCACCATTTGAGAGTATTGTATAATTACTTAACACAAAACATCAATTTAATAATTGCAATCTTACACATAAATGAAAGTGTACATAGACTTGAACTTTCACTTAGTAGAATACACATTTCAGGAATTCGAATTTTATTGGTGTCGAAACGATTGAACCAACATAATGCATAATGAAATCTTGAAGATACTCTACATATAAGATAAATTACATATTCTTATTATACTTGACACAATAGGGCCATGCGTCCATATCTATTCATAAGTGCAACAAAGTCATGCCCCCTTGACTTCTTGAAGCGGCCAAACTTCGCACTTACATAGGTTGATTTCTTAGGTAAACATGTTCCTGTGACAAAACATAATTTCAAGAAATCAATTAAGAATTAGTCAACCTCCTAAGCATCACAGATCTAAAGCACTCTTGAAATACTTATTTGTGCTTTCAATCATCAAATAAGAGATTTAATCTTATTGAACTTAAGACTCAATGTCATATTAAGCGTTAAGTTAAGATTCTCTTACTTGTGATTAATTGTGGGCTCCATTCCTATTCCAATTGTCATTCTGGAAATGGAATCTTTAGCCAATGCCTTAGTAAATCCATCAGCCAAATTTAACTTTGTTCGTACGAAATCTACTGTAATAACTCCATCTTTGATTAGTCCTTGGACATAACTATGTCTCACACCAATATGTCTTGATTTGCCATTGTATACTTGACTATAAGCCTTTGCCAATGTTGCAGCATTGTCACAATGTATTGCTATTGGTGATATTGGTTTTGGTAACAATGGTATTTCGAACATGAGATTCCTCAACCATTCGGCTTCCTTTCCTGCCGAGGCTAGAGCTATAAACTCTG
Source organism: Vigna nakashimae (assembly GCA_034642375.1). Classification (NCBI taxonomy): domain Eukaryota; kingdom Viridiplantae; phylum Streptophyta; class Magnoliopsida; order Fabales; family Fabaceae; genus Vigna; species Vigna nakashimae. The sequence continues at coordinate 17,186,543 of CM067768.1, forward strand.
AAGCCATAGTGGAATCTGTAATGCAAGTTTGTTTCTTGGACGACCAAGAAATTGCACCTCCCCCAAGGAGGAAAATCCAACCACTAGTTGAAGAGTGATCTTCTGCATTTGTAATCCAACTTGCATCAGAATATCCTTCCAAAACTGAAGGATAACTACTATATGTTAATCCATAATTAATAGTTTTCTTTAAATACTTAAGTACTCGACGTACTGCTTGCCAATGTGATAGACTAGGATTACTAGTATATCTACTCAATTTGCTCACTGCAAAAGCAATATCTGGCCTTGTACTTATCATTGCATACATTAAACATCCTATTACCCTTGCATATTCCAGTTGTGAAACTGCTTTACCACCATTTGGTAATATCTTTAAACTAAGATCCATAGGGGTTGAAGCAAGAGAGCATTCATAATTGTTGAATTTCTTGAGTACTTTCTCAATGTAATGAGATTGAGACAAAATTAATTTCTCATTTTCTCTCTTAATCTTTATACCCAGTATAACATCTGCTTCTCCCATATCCTTCATAGAGAAATAAGATGATAGAAATGTTTTGGTCAAATTAAATTGATCTAAATTTGTTCCAAAAATTAGCATATCATCAACATATAAGCAGATTATGACACCATTACCGTTGTTATCAAATTTACTATACACACACTTATCTGAGTTATTTATCTTGAAACCATTTGATAACACAACATCGTCAAACTTTTGGTGCCATTGTTTTGGTGCTTGTTTCAATCCATATAAGGATTTAATCAATTTACATACCTTGTATTCTTGGTTTTTCATAACAAAACCTTCTGGTTGTGTCATATACACTTCTTCTTCTAATTCTCCATTCAAGAATGCTGTCTTGACATCCATTTGATGAATTACAAGTTTATGAATTGCTGCAAGAGCAATTAATATCCTTATAGTGGAGATTCTAGCCACTGGTGCATATGTATCGAAATAATCGATTCCTGGTTTTTGTTTAAAACCTTGTGCCACTAAACGTGCCTTGAACTTATCAATAGTTCCATCATTGGTCTAGCATCAATCATTTTGTAATTATTAAAATTACTAACCAGGAATTTCTTGCTTGATGCATCTTCAGAAATGTATTTGCTTTCAAGTTGATCCCAAAGTTCTTTTGCAGAATCCACATATTGATATATGTCAAATAAAGGATCAGACATACCGTTCAGAATGTGACCACGACAGACATAATCATCATTCTCCCATTTGTTCCTTTTCCGTTGTTCCTCTAATGTCTCGTTTTCGCTTTCTTTGGGTTGGGGAGAACTTAGAACATATGCCACGTTTAGAGCCGAGAGAAGGAAATGCATCTTCTTTTGCCATCGTCGGAAACCAACACCTTCAAACTTGTCTAATTTGTGAAAGTTTGCAGACATCTCACGAATTGTTGTCATTCTTAGTGAAAATATTGCTTTTAGACTGTTGGAACAATTTTCCAAGAATTTAGGGAAACAAGATGAACAACAATGTAGACTTGATATAATCTTCTAGGCGTGAATACACACTTTCCTAAAAGCAATATTTCGTCCCTTATAAGAGTGAAGGGGACCACGAAATCCGCTTTTGAGATACAAAGAAGAAATACCACGATGATACTCACTCTTAGTATTAACGTTAAACAAGAATATGATTCTCAGGAATTGATTTGTGTGTTAAGAGAATGACCGAATTCTCTTTGAGTAGAGCACATGATCCCTTTATATAGATGTTGATCAGGCATCTTTCAAATCCAAGAGATATCAGATTCTGATTAGTTACATTTCTTGATTGTAACTTTTCATGAATGATTGTAACTCTTCATGAATAATTGTAACACTTCATTGGTTATAACTCTTCATGAATAAATGTAACTTTTCATAAATCTGAAAATTGTCTCTAATACTCTTAAATTCCAACAATAAATGACAATTTTATTATAGTCATCCTAAAAGATATAGTGAAATAAAAGTAGGTGCATACACATATCAAAGAGAACTATAAAGAGAATTTAAAAAATACAATATTTTTCAAAAGGATAATACAAAACTAAGAGATTCTAGTCTCAGAATTAGAAAACAATATTATCGCTCTTCTAAGGCATATTAACCTTCACTTACTCATATGCTAACATCAAATAAAATAATCACGGTAAAAGAAGAAAACGGTTAAAGTGAAAAACTATATTTGAGATTAATCTCCCTTGTGTTAAATACACATAGGGTTCTCTATTTATAATAGAAAAAATATGGGTTAAGCCCAAAATACAAATAAGAAAATAATAACAAATTAACTAAAAGATAAAAGATAAAAGGATAAAATATATAATATATCTAACACTCCCTTTCAAGCTAGTGCATACAAATCGTATGTACCAAGCTTGTTACAAATATAATCAATTCTCGGTCCCTGTAAAGACTTAGTGAAAATATCTGTTAATTGATCACTTAAATTGACAAATTCAGTCTTGATATCTCCAAATACAATCTTCTCTCGAATGAAATGACAATCAATTTCAATGTGTTTGGTCCTCTCATGAAAGACAGGATTAGAACTAATATGAAGAGCAGCTTGATTGTCAGATATAAGCATCATTTGTGTGACATCTCCAAATTGTAACTCTCTAAGCAATTGCTTAAGCCAAACAAGTTCAGAAATGGTTGAAGTCATAGCTCTATATTTTGCTTTTGCACTAGATCTTGCCACAACACTCTATTTCTTGCTTTTCCATGAGATTAAGTTACCATCAATGGAGACACAATATCCGGATGTAGATCTTCTATTAGAAGTAGATCCTGCCCAATCATCATCAGAATAACAAACCACTCTTGTATGGTTACTAGAACCATATAACAACCTTTTTCCAGGAGATCCTTTAATGTACTTTAATATACTAATATCTGCATTCCAATGATCTTCACATGGGGAATTAAGGAATTGGCTTACCACACTAACTGCAAAGGAAATATCAGGACGAGTAACTGTTAGATAATTCAATTTTCCAACTAGTCTTCTATATTTCTCGGGATCTGACATAGACTCCCCCTGTTTTGGTAGAAGTTTAGTATTAGGATCCATGGGTGTGTCCGCAGGTTTTGAATTCATTAACCCAGTTTGCTCCAAAATATCTAGTGCATATTTCCTTTGAGATATAACAATACCATCATTGGATTGTGCCACCTCAATACCCAAGAAATATCGAAGTTTGCCAAGATCTTTGGTTTGAAAATGGTTACAAAGATGTTATTTCATCTAAGAGATGCCATGACTATCATTGCCTGTAAGAACAATGTCATCAACATATACTACCAAGTAGACAGATCCGACACTTGAGTGACGGTAAAAGACTGAATGATCTGCCTCACACCGAGTCATACCAAATTGTTGAACAACATTACTAAATTTTCCAAACCAGGCCCTAGGAGATTGTTTTAGGCCATATAAGGATTTGCGAAGACGACATACCAACCCAGAAGACTCCCCCTAAGCAACAAATCTTGGAGGTTGCTCCATATAAATCTCTTCTTGCAAATCTCCGTTAAGGAATGCATTTTTGACATCCAATTGATAAAGAGGTCATTGTTGAAGATCCGCCATGGCTATAAATAAATGAATAGATGTCATCTTTGCCACTGGAGAAAAAGTATCACCATAATCCAAACCAAAAATTTGAGTGTAACCTTTGGCCACAAGACGAGCTTTGAGGCGATCAATAGTTCCATCAAGACCAACTTTGATAGCAAAAGCCCACCTGCAACCAACAACAAATTTCCCAAACGGTAATGGGACAAGCTCCCAAGTTCCACTATGCTGAAGAGCACTTAGTTCATCTAGCATGGCCTGACGCCAACTAGGATAGGCTAAGGCATCAGTAATAGATTTTAGAATTGTCATAGAAGAAATAGAAGAAAGGCAGGTATAAAAAGGTGAAGACAATCTATGATAACTTAAAGCAAGATAATGTGGAGAGGGATTACGGGTAGAACGTATATCTTTTCGAAGGGCAATTGGAAGGGTAGAATTAGTTGTCGGAGCCGGAGGAGACAAGGTAGTTGGCACTTCAATTGAGTCACTTGGTGGTTGTTGAGAAACACCTGGTTGTTAGCAAAATGATGAAGATGAAGTTTTGATGATGTCCAAATCAAGTCAAGAACAAACAAGACTCATGAAGAATGATCTTTGAAGACTTGTAACCTCTTGTAAAAATTGTATGAACATAGGAAAATTAGTAGTTTCTTGTATGTATTCAAAAGTGATGTAAAAATAAATCAAGAGCAAAATCTGTGCAGTGTTAATCGATTAACAAGGGGTGTTAATCGATTAACGTTAATCGATTAACAGAGGGCGTTAATCGATTGTTCCAGAGGCAAATGGCGAAGCACAGCATTTCAGTGTTAATCGATTAACAAGGGGTGTTAATCGATTAACGTTAATCGATTAACAAGGGCTGCTAATCGATTAACATAGTTACCGTTTGAAAAACTAGCCGTTTTTAGAGACGTTGAAGTATCCGTTGGATTGTTAATCGATTAACCACTGTAGCTAATCGATTAACACAGTCAGAAAGTCTAAAAGCGAAAATGGAAGAGCCTTTGGATGAGTCTATAAATAGACTCTCATTTCCTCTCAAGTTTAAAGATATCCAGAGACACAGAAACGCTTCCCTTGTGCTCAAATACTCAGAAATTATTGAGACTTGTGTGTTCTTGTTCGGCTTGTGAAACTCTTGTCTGTGGAGCTGGTGAAGTGCTGCTACGGTGACAGAGGAAATAGCCGGTTCATCCTTGGTGTGTCTGAGGAGGTGTTCGGAAGAGAATCATCCTTCGTGAAGTACTCAGAGGAGGTGTTCATCCTTTGTGAAGACTCAAAGGAGGTGTAGTTTCATCTCTTGTGGTATCAAGAGAGGTGTTTTCTAAACTCTTACAAATTGTATCTTTGTTATTGTAGTTTGTAATTGTTTTGTGATAGTGAAACTGTTTATCTTGTTTTGAGATAAGCGACTGGACGTAGGATTGGTAAGATCCGAACCAGGATAAAATCATCTGTGCAAATTTCTCTCAACCTTACTCTATTTAACTGTTATTATTAATTGCTAAGTAAGTTTAATTGAGTACAAATTAAAAGGCACACGTTAGTATTAAAAACCCCTCTTGGTTTGTTATTCCGCGCTAACCCATCCGCTGCAGCCGCACTCTGACAATTGGTATCAGAGCTTGCTTTGATAGTAATTCAAATGGCAGGATCACATCAAACATTCGCAGAGGGTGCTTCTATCAATAGACCACCACTATTCACAGGTGAAAATTACGCATTCTGGAAGGTAAGAATGCAAATATTTATGGAATCTATTGATATAGATATTTGGGATGCTGTTGCATTTGGTCCTTTTATTCCAACTAACAATATGCAGGAACCAAAGCCCCGTGACCAATGGACTGCTCAAGATAAGAAAAAATTTGGTAATGATGTAAAAGCTCGTAATATTATTTCATCTGCTTTAACTGTTGATGAGTTTTACAGGATTTCTGTTTGTAAAACTGCACAAGAAATGTGGGAAGTACTGAAAGTAACCCATGAAGGTACAGATGATGTTAAGAGAGCTAGAAAGAATACCTTAATCCAGGAATACGAAATGTTCAGGATGAAGCAAGGGGAAACAATAGTAGATGTTCAGAAACGCTTCACCAACATCGTAAACCATCTTATTGGACTAGGTAAGTCTTTCGATACTGATGAGCTTAATATAAAAATTTTGAAATCTTTAGACAGGTCTTGGCAACCAAAAGTGACTGCAATTTCTGAGTCACAAAATCTCAACACAATGACCATGGCTGCATTATTTGGAAAGTTGAGAGAGCATGAACTTGACCTCGGAAGACTTGATGAAGAAGAATCAAAAGCCAAAAACAACAAGAAGAGTTTGGCGTTAAAGTCGGAGGTTGAAAGAAGCAAAGGTAAATCGGAAGATGAAGACTCAGACGAAGAAGAAGAATTGAGACTCATGATAAAAAGACTCAACAAGTTCATGAAGTCTAAAGGTAAAGGAAAATTTAGATACGAAAAGAAAGATAATCCAGTATCTTCCTCAAATTACCGATGCTACGGTTGCGGAGAAAAGGGACATTTAAAAGCAGACTGCCCAAATCAAAGGAAGGGTGAAGAAAAGAAAGAAAAGAAATTCTTCAAGAAAAAGAAGGCATACATTGCATGGGAAGACGACAATGAGACCATTTCAGATTCAAGCTACTCAGATGAAGAAGCAAACATCTGTTTAGTGGTGAACGACGACGCTGGAAGCCAAGTAAGTACATCTAGCGATTCTGATAATTCTAGTCAAATTAGTGAAAATGAATTGCATGAAATTTATGCTGCGTTAATAGTAGAATCTGAAAAATTAGATAAAGCCCATCAGAAATTGAAAAAGGATTTCAAAAATTTAAAATTAAATTTTGAAAATATTTCTGAAGAAAATAAAAATTTGAAATCAGATTTTGAAAATATTCTTGAAGAAAATAAGAATTTAAAATTAAATTTTGAAAATATTTTTGAAGAAAATAAAGATTTGAAAAATAAAGTTTTAATTTTTGAAAAGGGTAAATTTGCTAGTAGTGATGAATGTGCTTCTTGTGAAAATTTTAAGAAACTACTAGAACAAACAACCTCAGGAGAATGTAGTAAAAATAATGAAAATAAGGTTGTTAAAAATAAGTATGTTCCTAAAATTAAAAATAAACACAATCATAGAACCCGTAGAACTTGGGTAGAAAAAGGAACAACTTATAGGAACACAAATGTTGTATCATGCTTTTATTGTATGAAAAAGGGTCATACATCTAATAAATGTAAAATTAAGCATTATGGTGTTCCAAGTGGTAGATATGTTTGGGTTATAAAATAATTTCTTTTTTCTAAATCTAACCCAAAGGACCCATACAAAACAGTTGGGTACCTATTATTTAAAATTTAAAATTTCTTTAAAACAATTTTGTTTTAATTTTTTTTTTTTAGGAAGAATTAAGAAATTTTATTTCAAAGAAAATGTTTATATTTTATATACAAAGCATATATATAGTTTTCAAACGGAAAATAGTTGAAATAGAAGAATGTGTGCATGTTATCTTTGATGAAATTGTAGACCTTGAGGCAAAACCTCTTGAGTCATTTTGAATTACATGCAGACAATGATGAAGATTTGTGGAAGACAACAAATGAAGTGAAGAATGATGACAATCCTCAAGATGAAGATCTAAACAAAATGTGGAAACAACCTAGAGGATTCTCATTTGAAATTGAAGGCATATCTAAAGGGGTGCCTTATGTTTCTATGTTTTTATTAGTATGTGCCATTTATATTTCATTGCATGCTTACCTCTTTAAAAATTCAATAAAATATATATTGTTTTTCCTTAATATTTCTATGCATCTATGCTTTTATTAAGGGGGAGTATAGTTTCTAATATATTAAGGGGGAGCAATTATACATCACTTTTTAATAATGATCAAAAAGGGGGAGAAATAGTTAAAGCCTTAAAATATTTTTTCTAAGTTCACTAACAATTTTTTCTTCCTTAAGTTATTTTTAAATACAGCTGGTTCACAAAAGCTTTAAATCAAGAAGGTTTTGATCATCATCAAAAAGGGGGAGATTGTTAGCAAAATGATGAAGATGAAGTTTTGATGATGTCCAAATCAAGTCAAGAACAAACAAGACTCATGAAGAATGATCTTTGAAGACTTGTAACCTCTTGTAAAAATTGTATGAACATAGGAAAATTAGTAGTTTCTTGTATGTATTCAAAAGTGATGTAAAAATAAATCAAGAGCAAAATCTGTGCAGTGTTAATCGATTAACAAGGGGTGTTAATCGATTAACGTTAATCGATTAACAGAGGGCGTTAATCGATTGTTCCAGAGGCAAATGGCGAAGCACAGCATTTCAGTGTTAATCGATTAACAAGGGGTGTTAATCGATTAACGTTAATCGATTAACAAGGGCTGCTAATCGATTAACATAGTTACCGTTTGAAAAACTAGCCGTTTTTAGAGACGTTGAAGTATCCGTTGGATTGTTAATCGATTAACCACTGTAGCTAATCGATTAACACAGTCAGAAAGTCTAAAAGCGAAAATGGAAGAGCCTTTGGATGAGTCTATAAATAGACTCTCATTTCCTCTCAAGTTTAAAGATATCCAGAGACACAGAAACGCTTCCCTTGTGCTCAAATACTCAGAAATTATTGAGACTTGTGTGTTCTTGTTCGGCTTGTGAAACTCTTGTCTGTGGAGCTGGTGAAGTGCTGCTACGGTGACAGAGGAAATAGCCGGTTCATCCTTGGTGTGTCTGAGGAGGTGTTCGGAAGAGAATCATCCTTCGTGAAGTACTCGGAGGAGGTGTTCATCCTTTGTGAAGACTCAAAGGAGGTGTAGTTTCATCTCTTGTGGTATCAAGAGAGGTGTTTTCTAAACTCTTACAAATTGTATCTTTGTGATTGTAGTTTGTAATTGTTTTGTGATAGTGAAACTGTTTATCTTGTTTTGAGATAAGCGACTGGACGTAGGATTGGTAAGATCCGAACCAGGATAAAATCATCTGTGCAAATTTCTCTCAACCTTACTCTATTTAACTGTTATTATTAATTGCTAAGTAAGTTTAATTGAGTACAAATTAAAAGGCACACGTTAGTATTAAAAACCCCTCTTGGTTTGTTATTCCGCGCTAACCCATCCGCTGCAGCCGCACTCTGACACTGGTGAACTAGGCACAATTGGAGGATCACAAACAATAGGAATATTGATAATATTAGAAGGAGACATATCAGAAGAAGAATGATCATTAAAATAAAAGGAAGACTCATTGAAGGTGACATCTGCAGATATAAAATAACGATTAAGAGAAGGAGAAAAACACTTGTATTCTTTCTTTGATTTAGTAAAGCCTAAAAAACACATTTGTGTGATCGAGGACCTAACTTATCAAGACCAGGACCAAAATTATGAACAAAACATGTAGACCCAAAAACTTTTAGAGGTAATGAGTGAAGAGGTTCTTGAGGAAATAAGATAGAATGTGGTATTTTATTTTCTAAAACAGAAGAGGGCATGCGATTAATGAGATAACATGTAGTAAGAACATCATCACCCCAAAAATATTTAGGAATGTTACCATGAATTAAAAGAGTATAAGTTGTTTCAATAAGATGTCTATTTTTACGCTCAGCCACCCCATTTTGTTGAGGTGTATAAGCACATGAAGTTTGGTGGAGAATACCATGAGAAGCCATAAATTGTTGAAAAGAATGGGAAAGATATTCATGACCATTATCACAATGCAAAATTTGAATAGAAACACCAAACTGAGTTTTAATTTCATTATAAAAAGTTTGAAAATGATACAATAACTCAAAACGGTTTTTCATTAGAAACAACCAAGTACATCTAGAATAATCATCAATAAAGGTAACAAAATATTGAAAACCTAAATTAGACTTAACACGACTAGGTCCCCAAATGTCAGAATGAACTAAGGCAAAAGGAGACGAAGCACATTGTGAGACACTACGAGGAAATGAACTACGAATATGTTTTCCTAATTGACACGACTCACAGACCAAATTGGACAACTTGGATAAGTTAGGAACAAGTTGTTGTAGTTTGGCAAGACTGGGATGACCGAACTAAGCATGAAGAAGAGATGGAGACTCCATAACTGTCCCAATATGTGTAGTGGGGCAAAGATGATAAAGACCATGAGACTCACATCTGGTGCCAATCACCTGTCTCGAACTCTGGTCTTGTAAACAAACAAAATCTTTGTCAAAAGAAATATCACAATCAAGATAACGAGTTAGACGAATGAAAAATAATAAGTTAAAAGGAGACCCAGGAACATAAAGAACATTATCAATGGATAAAAAAGGAAAAATGTTAATAGTCCCAATACCATGAGCTAAAACTCTAGATCCATCAACCATTATAACAAAAGGTAAAGGATTCGTAGAGGACAAAGAGGAAAACAAAGTTTTGTTACTAGTAATGTGATCTGTGGCTCCCGAGTCAAGAACCCAAGAGTCAAAAGAAGAAGATGGACTCAGACCAATAAAAGATGTACCTATGTGTGCTACAGATGCAGTGGAACTAGAAGGTTGTTGATCCTTATACCATTTGAGAAATTTACTGAAAATAACAGAGTCATCACTAATATCAAATGAAGGAGGATCCCCAGAAGGTGATTGTAACGAAGAAGTAGTCTGAACAATTGTAGCATATCTAGGAGGGTGACCATGTAATGCATAACACCTGTCAATCGTGTGGCCTACCTTGCCATAATGGTTACAATTGAGACGTCCTTTTCCTGATTTGTGAGAATGATTGCGGTCATGACGTTGAGATGCCAACGTAGAGGAAACATGTGTATCATTGATGGGTCTACTAGGTACACGCAAAAGAATGGAACAAGTAGAAGTCAAAGTGGGAACAACAAGTGAACTCAAAATATGATCACGAACATGAGAATACTCATCAGCAAGGCCGTGCAATGCTAGCAGCATGAAGAACTTTGACAGTTACTCTATTTCTTTGGCAGGAGTAGAAGCAGGAGGCAATAATTCATTAAACGCATGAAAAAGAGCATGAATTTTACCCATATAATGAGTCATGGAGTCCTGACGCCGAGGAGCAAGAACATTGAGAAGATCATGACAAACACCATAAAGACGTTGAGTATCACTGGTGTATAATAATTTAGCGTGTTCCTAGATTTCAAAACATGTTTTGTAGGAACGAAAAATTTGTTTTAAAGAGGAATGAAGGGTACCCTTGAGAACAATTCATAAATAAGCATCAACTTTCAACCCATGGGTAACTGTAGCGGAATCAGTAGTTGTCACATTCTGAGTAATATGATCAAGATACCATTGACTCTTAAGCCAAATTTTAATGTTTGATGCCCAAGTCGCATAATTAGTACCATCTAACTTATCAATAGATAAATGCACATTGACATAATTAGCATATATGGACGGGTTAGAAGCCATGAACAAGCAAGAGAGTACACAACCTAGAACTCAAAAGAGGCCCAATCAAGGTGGTCGGCGATGGAGACAATGACACTAACGTCGGCGACACAACTCTAACTACGACGACGGTTGTAGTGGGCAGGACCAACGAACAAAAGACCTTATGCTCTGATACCATGTTGAATATAGTGAAAAATATATTTGGGATTAATCTCCCTTGTGTTAAATACACACATAAGGTTCTCTATTTATAATAGAAGAAATATGGGCTAAGTCCAAAATACAAATAAGAAAATAATAACAAACTAACTAAAAGATAAAAGATATAATATATCTAACAAAAACAAACCCAAAAAACAAAGTTAATTAACAAAAGAGTTTTTATATAGCATAACACAAGTTAAAATTATATACAAATCATTTATAAAAACAAACATGTCTCAAGTAAATACTAAACAAGACTTAATTATTTATATACATGCATTGTTATCATATTTTGACAAGTTTTGCAGTTATAATGGCCTTTACTGCTCTATAGAGTTATTATTAATGAATTTCACTCTACTACACACAAGGTTAATGTCTTCTCGTCTTAGAATAGGATAAATTTTCTAGACTGAGATCTCCTGTTACTCTCACCACATAATGTAACATCCCAAACATACAGTATAAAATCATATAAGAGAATAATCACATATTAATAATATTACAGATCAGTCTTACAAAGGATCGAAAGTACAGTTATGGCCGAACAGTCTTACAAAATAGCATGGAATTAAAATCGTACAATGGCTACAACTAGACTGAACGGTTTACAAAATAAACTTATAACGAATGGTCCTACAAAAGAAGAGGCCAACAACTGACCGAACGGTCCTAAGGTTTAGTCTTCACTTCCACCTCTTCCAGTGCTTCTTCCAACAACTCTTCTCCTTCTGCTCACATCCACACAGATGATCATTGCAACAGGACAAACAACCGAACGGACAACATAGACAAGACAATAAATAGGGTAAGCTTATGTAATTTAATTAATTCAATAAAAACATACAATTTTCATGCTTAAATCAAACAACAACCAAATCATGATTCATACATCATGGCATGCAAAGACCAACCACTTGACTCTGAATGTTCGGACTGTATGAATTCTGTGTAGTTACGGCGTTCGTGCACTCGAGTGATGTAGTAACTGGGATACCCTCAACAACTGCCACTCGAGGTTAATCTGTTCCGTCCAAGTTAACCTTATGGATTAGGACCTCTTGTCATTCCTACACATGACTTACTCCTTTCTAGTGAGAATGAGTAATCATGGAATATCAGGATAAACGCCAGCTAAGCTTTGCCCACATTCATACTTTACCATTCAATAACCACTTTCTGAGATATCAAACACAATATCATTCCAGTTTCTCATCTTTTAGATTCATATACTCATACAACCAACAATGTAGTAACAACCATACTTCATATTCATTCAGCAATCAATCAACATGCAACCATTCAAAATAAGAATCTTAATCAAATTATATAAGCTTCCCTTACCTCTAATGTAGCCGAATGCTCAATGATGCAAGATATAGCTCACCACTATCAGAAATCTTAGAGTTCTATGGTCACACTTTATGAAACTAAACCAAACAGAATACTAGAAATACTCAGAATAAGATGATCCACTCATGCAACCAGAAATATAGGTTTGCATGTGAAAGAAAACGAACGTTCTAAGGAGAAAGTAACTCACCAGCTTAGGACCATAACTTGATCAGTTTAAATGAAAGCCCTTGACGCTAGGAGAGTTCAAACGGTGCCTGAGTGATGATCAGAAAAAGAAAAGATGAGAACTTCTTAGAGAGAAGGTTGAGGAGATCTAGAGAGAAGGAGGAGAAAAGTCAAGTTCAGAAGGTTGAAGAAGATGAGTGCATGCAGAAAAATGGCACGAAATTTGAAAGTTTGATTTTTACTTCTACCGTCAAAACCGGTCGTCCAATCTGCATCACACACCTATTTTCCACTTTCTGAATTTCAGACACCCTTTAGCTTACACATGTACTCTACTAAGTTGGGATTTTTATAGATCTGACACATAACACATCATTCTTTACATGAGCTTAGATAGTTATTGAAGTGTTAGGATAACCTCTAATTGAATCTTTATTTCAATACATACAATATGAAACATATGTCTAATCCACCTTGAAGTAAACTTAAACAATTTACATATCCAATTACGAGAGAAAAAAAATCAAACAATTATAGAAAATAAATAACCTTGAGTGGTAGACATGTGAGGTTTTACAATGTTGTAGATAGCCTACCCTTCATCATGTTATATTGGAGTATGAACTGAAAAAAGATACTAGGCAGGGTCGTTTATATAAAAACGAAACTACATAAATTTTTTATTGAAAAAATATTGATAACTTATAAGAAAATTTGACCCCTCGTCATCCATCCTTGACTAAATATCTATGAGTTTCATTTCACGTATATTTATGTCCTTAAAATTTGATATATATCTACTAATGAAATTTCAATTACTCTTTAACTAAATATTAAAATATTTTTAATAAATGTAATTTTCTAACTTTTTAATTCACTTTTTTCTAAATAGTACTATATAAAATTATTAATAGATCGAAAAAAAAATCTATTTAAAATAACTATTTCATGCTAATTTTCAATTTTCTTATTGTTACAATTTTAAAACTTATTCACTTTATACATTATTAGCCGCTATTAAATTTTATAAACAAATTTATAACATGAAATTATTCGTTTAATAATTATTTTAAATTAATTATCAATATTTTATTTCTAAAAGTTTTCTTGTCAATTTAAAAATTTATTTGTGATCATAAACATAATTAGTATATCTATTTATATGTTCATTATAATATTTATTATATTTCTTTTATTTACATAAATATATGTTAATTGTTTTTTAAATAATTATTAAATTTATTTAATTATGGTATTATACTAAAATATGTTCCCACAAACCAAACTACGTACATGTATCTCTCTCATGTTATTAATGTAAATGGAATGCATAGGGAATTAAACCTAGAAACAGTACCATGTCCCTAAAATCTTCATTTTCTTTGCTTTAAGAAAACTAACCCACTTAATTGACATGGGACTTTTTCTTTTTATACCCCCATAATTTCTATGTGCACACCAATAATTTTTATAATCGTTATTTTACTTTTTGTAAAAGTGATTTCTAAATTACCTTGTCTAACAATCCTTTGAAACAGGTTTTTCAAAATTTTCAGAACATGAATTTTGGAGTAAGGTTTTTGATACAATATTTTAAAAACACACAAACTACATTTTGAAATGAGTTTTTATAAGGGAATTTTTAAAACAAGTTTTCTAGAACATATGGGATACATTTCTGAATGAGTTTATGGAATGAACTTTCAAGAATAAACTTTTTGAAAATAGGAAAAATACATGTCGGAATGAGCTTTTCCAAACTAGTTTTTTTTTTTTTCAATGTTATCTCTCTCCTTTTTCATTTTCAAATAAGCGATTTTTTATATATGATTTTGACATAGCAAAACTTTCCACAACATGATAAAATAATAAATAAAAAATAGATGGTTGTTAAAATAAACAAGTTAACTAAAAATAACAAAATAAATAGGAAAAGTATTTTTTCTTTTGATTAAATGCAATGAACATTAAATAAGAAGTGCAAGTATTATACTGACAAAGATGTTTGTACTTCATATACAAAATTTAATAATTGTTGACACATCTTTGAATCATTCTTCAGCTACCGTAGATTCATCAAATTATAATATATAACGGGTATAAATTTCATTTTATTAAACCAATTAAACCTATTACCTTAATATGTTATTGTGACATAAAAGTTTATAATAATCGAAATTTTAGACTTTTATATCATTTTAATTCTTACGCGCATGAATGTACAATTCAATTGGACATTTAATATTATAAGATTGAATTAGACTATTACTTGTTAGGTATCAAATAATAAAGTAATATATTTCGTTAGTTCTTAAATCTAAATTTAAAATAAGTTATGTTTAATTAAAATAATTAAATTGATTTGTTTCATTTAGTTCTCAAACACTTTCACAAGTTTTTAAAAGAAGAAAAAAAATCAATTCATTATTATAGTTTAAATTAAAAAAAATTTAGTCAAGTGTTGGAATTAATTCCATTAAAAGGAAAATTGAGTAGGTGAAGGTAAGTAAGCAAAGGAAGGAGGATAATGAAGAAAAAAATAACAATAATATATATTACATCATGAAATCCAAATTAAAGGGCAGAAAACCAAACATAAGAACAGTACAATGGCAGAAAAACGTGGTGCCATAAGAATATGAATGATGATGATAAAGGAGCAACTCAAAACAGAAACCCAAAAACAAGAAGAAGAAGAGAAGCAACTGGCGTTGGGGCGAACATGGTGGTGGCATCCGATGTGGGACTTGGAGAGGGTGAATCTGCAGCTGAGGCTGCCATGATCAACATGGCCATGGCAACAAAGAAAAGCTTCATCTTCAATGCCTCCATTGTTTCTGAAAGTTCAACTTTCTTGTTTGAGAGAAGAGAAGAAGGGAGAAAGACTGAGAGGTAGTAGCACTGCTGCTGTATGCTGTTTTATATAGTGGATTCATGAACAACACAACAAATGTGAATCGTTGGTTTTTTAACGGCCAGCCTGCCCGAACAATTTTTTTTTATATATATTTTATTTTCGTGGATTTCAAGGATGCGGCTTCCCACTTATATTATGAAATGAAAATGTTGGAATGCATGATGGAGCTTTACTGTTAGGACAACAGGAAAGCGTTATGGAGAATATTTGATGTTTGGTTAGGTTTATGGTATGGTGCATTTAGAAACTGGGATTAAAAGTAATTTAATTTTTTTTAAAAGATAAAATTTTAAATTTTAAAGTGGATGATGTTATTATTGATTTTAGCAATACTATTTCTACATATTCAAAATTAAAGTATTTAATTTATTAGGTAAGTTTGTTCAATTGGAATGCAAAAATTAGGTGAAACAAATTATAATTTGATCCAAAAATTTATATTTTAAAGTAAAAGAGTTATCTTATACATAAAATATTATTATCTATTGATGTATCATCAACAACATCACTATTTCACAAGGAATATAAATGAATTTGTATGATTTTTTTAATATTAATGCAAAAGATACTTTTTTATAGAAAAATCACATTTTCACTATATATATATATATATATATATATATATATATATATATATATATATATATATATATATATATATATATATATATATATATATATATATATATATATAGTTGTGAAAATTGGTATGTGTTAAAAGTTAAGTAAAAATTATTGGATAATCCATTTTTGGATTTTCGGTCAGCCAAAGTTGCCCGTATGGGTTGTTGGACAGAGTGTTTGTATTGGGCTTCTTGGTGCTATACAGCTGTCACCAACTGTTTGTAGGCCCACAATTCTTCTTTCAAATTTTTTAAAGTTACTTCTTTTTTTGTCAAAATAGTTTTTTTTTTATTGTCTTTCTTTAAAGTAAAATAATTGGGTTTGAACAATGAATATATTTGGTCCTACACTCATATAACTTTAAATATATTGAAGATGAATGCTTCTTATATAAACTAGCAAAATTGATAACAGGTGAGACATGTATCTTGCCTTTTTTAATTACAAAATATTTAAATCAAAATTTAATTTAAAAATTAATAAAATAATAAGTTGGTAATAATTTGAAATTTATATAAACCTTTTTAAAGTAATTAATCTTGTGATATAACTTTATGTTTAACCCAATCCTGTACAACATTAGCAAAATAAAGATTATTTTTTATTTATATAATAAAAAGTGAATATATTTTTATTAAATATAAATTCTTCAATATAATTTTTAAGTCAAAGTTATACATTTTAATTATGAAACTATGTCTTTATGAATAATTTGATAAAGGTTAACTTACAAACCTAACAACATTTACTAGAATATCTGATATCATTCTTCAAATAAATATTGATGTCTTCATCATAAAAACAACTTGTTATCTCCATTAAAAAATATGTTGTATTTACTATGTGGGGTAACCTTAATTATGATTACATGTTAGATTTTATATGTTTTAACATCAAAAGAAAGACCTATACTATACTATAGAAAGGTTTCTATTTAATTATTTCTGCAAAGATTTCCATTGATTAATCTTTTATAGTTTATTTGGAGTTTAGGTATTTAAAAAGAGTGGATAATTTAGCAAAATGGTGAGTGTGATGCATGTTGAGCTGGTTTGGAGACTTAGTTTTCTTGATTAAGTGGTCCTTCCAATTATATACAATACTATGAACATTGATAATTTTGATGTGGGCTAACTAATCTCATTACTTTATTCTCCCTTGTTGGCCATGTGGGTTGTGATGATTGAGCATTTGAAAAATGCAATTTTTAATGTTGTCACAAAAAATTCCATTGGAAAAGAATTGAAAACATAGCTTTAATTAAAGAATGATGCATTTTTCAGCAATGATTGGGTGTTATATGATTGCCTAAAATTCAGGGTTGATTAATTGGGTGTGACAAAGTAAAAGTTTGGCAAAACTTCGTTTTCCTTTGTGATGAAGAACTCTTTCAAGGTTGATGGAGACTTCCTTAAGCTATTTAGGACCCCATATTCTAATTATAGAATGAACCATTTTCTTAAATATATATAAAAAAAAAATAAAGGTGTTTGAAAATGTTTACTTGTATAAGTTCTCTTTTTCTTTTCAAATACGCTCTTTGTAGATTTTTTTTATTACATTTTAAAAAAAAGTTGTGAAATGGTCATGGATCAAATATAAGGAATATTTATCTCAACTCTTTATAAATTTTTAACATAATTTTGTTTTTGAATATTAGAACGTAACTATAATAATAATGGGTAAATGTGATAAGGTTCAAGTTGTTTGAAATAATTTCTTTTTAATTGTTTTCATTAGAAAATCTCAACAAAAATTAGGAGTGGTTTTTAACAGAACGGAACATTGCTCTTTCGATTTAAAAAGAGTGTCTGAAAGGAATTATTTAAAAATATCGGAAACATGAATTCTTAATATATATTTTTTTCTCTATGCACAATGATACCATTTATGCAAAAAAGAAGAAGTTAGGTACATAAAAAACATAATCTAATAGCTTACTTAAATGTTTAATGCATATATCATGAGTGTGAGTTTGTGTCCTAACGAGGCTGAATCGTTTTCGTTTATAAAAAGTGGATGAAGTTGAGTAACTCTATCCATATATTCGACACTGTACAAAATTTTATTAAAAGATTTAAAAAAACAATTTTAAAAAATAACCTTTCAATATATATGGGTATTTTTGTTTTGAAAACAACATTTTCTCTATGCATATAACTACCACTACAACTAAGCCAAACTGGAAGCAGCAAACAGGATTAATGAAATTCCAAAATAAAAATGAGCAATTATGTATGATTAAGTTAGACGATAACTATAAACTTAGCATAATCAATCAATCCAATCATTAAGAAAACAAAGAATTTGTCAATCTCTTCCATGGTCATGGTCACATATACAAGATGTAATAAATTCTTTAATAAGAGATGAAACAAATCACTTCAATAATATTGACCATGTTGTTTAGATGTAGCAATGATCCTAGATGTTGTTTTTGTAAAATCAAACACTCACAAAGTGCTTAAATTTCATAGAAGCAACATAAGATTTTTGGTAGAAGAAATGGTAAATCCAAGAAAGATTCGATCTGTTAGAAAATTTGTCATTAGACATATGAAAGCTAATGTGATTATGAAGAGTTCTAGAACTTTCATCTCCTATATTCTCATGTGATTACAACATTTTTGTATGTCTTCTATGATTCCGACATATACATCAATTATGTGTGTAGATTGAATGTAGTGATCAAATTCTACGACAATTTGTTTATGAAGTTTAAATACAAAAATTATTCACTAACACACCAAGGTCCACAACTTTGTCCTAATTCAAAAATTTCAAGGATAGCTAAAAATCATCAAGATAGATAATTGAGATAGATATATGAGAAGAAGATTAAGGAAAGTTGTTATTATCACTTCATACCACATAAGAAATCATTGTGCATATAAATCTAACCTTAGAAAATCAACATAATGTTGAACTTATATTATATTGTTAATTGTTACTACACACTCTCATGATTTTCCTTATAAAATAAAATAAAATAGGAACAATGGCATGTGAATGAAAAATTCGAAATGTTGTCTTTCGAAATGAGAAAGGGAGTCTAGGGAACTAGAGAGAACAACGGTGAAAAGAAATGTGAAGAGAAACAAATAGAATTAGATATTTTTTTATTAAGATTAATTTTGTCTTTTAGACACCCCATGGGGTGTTGAGGAAACCAAAGGGGTGCATAAAGCAATCCCCATATTTGATTATTCCTAAGCAGCCTTTCACATTTTTTCAATCAATCAATTGTTTATTTTAATCTTTTGCTATTGTTTTTAATTAGCCTCCAGAATCTTAATAATATTTTCGTGTTTAATCTATCTATGATTTTCTGTTGAGTGATTATGAAATTTAATGTTTAAATAAATATATGTTTAAAATTCTCGTATTTATAAGTGGGTTATTTTGTTAAAATGGTCTCATTGAATCTAAATTTTATAAAATTGAGTTAATTAAGAACTTTTCGTGTTGATAGACAATGTTAAAATTTAATTATGCGGTGATATTGAGTTAGATGATTTTATTATTTGGAAATTTTAAATCATGACTTATAATGATAATTTTAAACTATGTTCCTGATTCTAATTAAATAATGTAATTAAATCTCCTTAGTTATCTCAATTAACTTTCAAAAAAATTTAATTCACCTGATCAAAACACATTTTTCCTAAATTTGACTTCCTCTTCTTGTCAGACGCAAACGCACGAGCAGAACTCGAAGAAAGAAAATGGTGCAGCATCACACCTATCGCGGCAGAGTTATACCACAAGCACAACCGTGTGAGGCTCTCATAGTATGAGACCATCTTCAATAAAAACAACCCCAAATAACCATAAGGAAAAAAAGCAAGCTTTTTTATCTGGCTGACAAGTATCATCTACCTTGATATGCATTTGTTGAGTACAGTTCTTTTGGCTGGTTTTAGACAAAACCAAGGCTGGTAAAGGAGTGTCAGCTGAAAAGAAAAACAATGAGTGTTGAAATCATAACCCTTTTCAAGAGTGTACAATAAGATATTTATTGGATAAAATATCTTAGATATTTTAAGCGGTTAAGATATTTATGAGTAACTAACCAGATTTTTAGGTAAGGTTATTTTTATTTGGCTTATAAATACAAGGACACGACAAAAGTTCAGGTACGTTCCCTCTACGTTCTAGAAACTCTAGATAATATTCTAGGGTGATATTATAATCACTTTCTTGAGAGCTAAGGCTCCATAACTCACATCTGACTTGAGCGTCGGAGTATCTTCGCAGGTACCTCCCCTCCTTTGGCGAAAGTAGACGAGTTGTACGAGCTGAAGGAGCATGAACCGCAACAATTGAGGAAAAGCGTCCCAGACATTTAAAAGCAACAAAGACACACCGAAAAACATCTACACCGAAACATTTTGGCGTCCACCGTGGGGCCGAGTGTCATCCCACAAAAGCCACAAGAGGAGCGATCGGCCTCGACGAATCACTTCTTCGGATAAGGCTACTCCAACAAGATGAAGTTGCCACATCACCGCTAGGATTCTCCTCCGTGAGCCATTGACACCCACCGCGAGCACCTCTGCGAAATCGCACCCCTTTGCGGGTCAGACCCAGCATAGAGACAACCCCCAAATCGGGTCCGTCTATCAGCCTCCGTCGCACCACCAGGCACCACTGTCACTGAGGCACCGTTAGTTCATCCCCATCGTCTCCACTATCGCACAATCCTGAAAACAAAAGCCCTAAATTCCCAAATCACAACCCAAAGATCGCACACACCACTTGCAAGGCCAGAGCCGCCCAGATAACAACTTCTGCCTCTTTGTCACCAAAACCTTAGGTGGCAACTTCAACCGCGCCGGTGCCGTCGCAAGGTCACGGCCGGGTCTGACTGACGATTCTGCCAAGAAGCTCGATTCCAATCACATGAGCAAGCTCGCCTGTAGCAAACTCGTCGATTGCAGGGTAGACTCCCACACAAGAGATCGCCAAACAGTTCGCGGATTCAAGCCCCCTGCCATCCACCTTGTCGTTCGGCCTTGTAGGTTTTCGGTCCTTCGACCCCAATCGTTCGGCTTTTCGTGTCCTCAAGCGTCCAGCACTCAGCCTCACTAACGTTCGGCCACTCGGCCTCTACCGCTAGGCCATCTGTGTCTCAAGCGTTCCAGCATTCGGTCTCAAGGACGTTCGACCACACAGCTTCTACCGCTCGGCCATCCATGGCCTCACGTGTTCAAACATTCAATCATTCGGCCTTTTGCGGCCTCAAACTTTCCAGCTTTTGGCTGTTCGGCCTCACATGTTTTTGGTCACTCCACCTCAACTTTTCGGTCATCCTTGATCTCTAACGCTCCAACATTCGGCCATTCGGCCTCACTCATGTTCGGCCATTTTGTCTCACTGACGTTCGGCCGCATGGCCTCAACCCTTCGGCCTCTATCGTTCGGCCAACCGTGGCCTCAAGCGTCCAGCATTCGGCCGTTCGGCCTCACATGTTGGCGGTCCTTCGTCCTCAATCGTTCGGCCTTAAAGGTATTCGCACTTTGGTCCCAATTATTCGGCTTTCCGTGGCCTCAAATGTCCAGCACTCAGCCTCATGGACGTTCGGCCTTTCGGCCTCTACCGCTCGACCATCCATGGCCACGAGTGCTCCAACATTCGCCCCTGCTGATGTTCGGCCATTCGGCCTAACTGACGTTCGACCAACAGGTTTAAATCTCGATCGAATGGTCTCACCATTATGTTTAATATTATGTATCTTACAGGTCACAAGAAACAATCAACTGAAGACCGAGCGATCTTACTCTCTCAACCGATCGGCCTTATAACATAATCTATTTTCTATATTAATTTTCTAAATCCTGTAAATGCATTAATTTGTTTGCCTACTCTTTTTCTCGTTCTACAGTGCAGATAAGCACATCTTGTATATAAAGGCGGACGCCAGAGAGTCGTTCATGCTGAAGCACTAAAAATTGGGGAAACAATCCTAGACCTGGTAGATGTTCGCCCTAGAACACCCAGAACATCAAATTTTCAAGCATTCGGGCGTTCGGCCTCAAAGGTATTCGCCCTTTGGTTTCAACCGCTCGACCATCCATGGCCACGAGCGCTCTAGCATTCGGCCATTAGGTCTCATTGACGTTCGGCCGCTTGGCCTCAACCCTTCGGCCTTAATTGTTAGGCTTTCCGTGGCCTCAAGCGTCCAGCATTCAGCCTCACTGACATTCGGCCACCCGGCCTCTACCGCTCGGCCATCCGTGGCCTCAAGCTTTCCAGCATTGGGCCTCACTGACGTTCGGCCACAAAGCCTCTACCGTTCAGCCATCCGTGACCACAAGCATTCCAGCACTTAGCCCTTCGAACTCACATGTTTTTGGTCATTCGACCTCACCGCTCGATCATCCTTGGCCTCAGTTGTTAAAACGTTCAACTGCTCGGCCTAGGGCAAAGAGAAAAGTCGTAAAACCCGCCTTTCAGTCCACAAATGAGCAACGACCAGAAACACGCTCCCTAAACACAATGAATACAACCTCCCTCAAACTCATAAGTCTTATAGTTACCCCTTCATAAAACAGAACGGTTAACTCGAACTTGGGGGGCATGCACAGTAAGATATTTATTGGATAAAATATCTTAGATATTTTAAGCGGTTAAGATATTTATGAGTAACTAACCAGATTTTTAGGTAAGGTTATTTTTATTTGGCTTATAAATACAATGATAGGACAAAAGTCCAGGTACGTTCCCTCTACGTTCTAGAGACTCTAGATAATATTCTAGGGTGATATTATAATCACTTTCTTGAGAGCTAAGGCTCCATAACTCACATCTGACTTGAGCGTCGGAGTATCTTCGCAGGTACCTCCCCCTCCTTTATCGAAAGTAGACGAGCTGAAGGAGCATGAACCACAACAATTGAGGAAAAGCGAGTGTCCCAGACATTTAAAAGCAACAAAGACACACCGAAAAACATCTATACCGAAACAAAGAGAAAAGGCATTTGGCTTTGAAGAAGATTAAAGTAAAGAAGATAAAACTGTTTGGAAGCAAGTGGTTCCATAATAATGACTGATTCGTGGACTGACAAGAAACGGTAAAATCTAAACATTTTCATTAACTGGCATGAGGAACCTAAAGTTGTTTGGAAAGTGATTGCAAAATAATCGTTGATTGACAATTTTAAATTTTTGAAGTCCATTTATGATGGAAGCAGCTTCACTCTTCAAGAATGAGCAACTTCTCAGACCAGAGGTGGCAGCGGAATTGGAAAACGGAGATGTAGTTGGAGGCGCACGGAAGGTGTTTGATGAATTGTCTGGTGCGGTCTTGGAGTGTGTAGGCAGAGGTTCTAGCTCAGACGGCCTTCTAAGAGGGAAGGAAGCTAGAGGATAAGTGTGCTAAAGTGGCACAATGCAAAGAACTTGAAGAAGTAGTGGCTGGAAACAATCCAACAGCATTTCACTATATCAATTCAAGTTGCTTTTACAAGAATGAGAAGCTCTCTTTTATAGAGTAAGAGAAGCCTCTGAAATGTGCTAAAGAAGCTATTCAAACATGCATAAACTACCAGCTGAAGATGTTTCACGTGGGAAATGTGCTTTAGATGAAGGAGATGCATGGTTTGAATGTGTTTCACGTGGAAAATATGGGCCACGGCTGGAATGTCCTCCACATGTGCATGGTTGATTATTTTGCACATGGAAAGTGTTGAAAATGTACTCCAATGTGAAGGCTTCACGGTTTGGCTGCAACAATACTTTCTTCTTGGCCTCTTTGCTTGGCAACTTTCCTAGGCACCTTCCAACCTTATTAATGTCCTACAAAACAATGTAAATGGAATTTAGTTAAAGAGAATCTATCTAAGACTTAGATAAGGAAATAACTTTAGTAATCTTTATTCTACTTCCTTTTCTTTAGTCTTAGTGTTAGTTGATACTTCTTTGGATGGGTAGACCCTAAAGGGGTTACCATCAATTTATGTGTACCATATGTGTAAAACAGAGAGCAAAGCGTTTGAGATGCTTGCTGGCCATACAAAGATTAAAAGGATTTGCCAATAGCATTAAGCATGAGATGCAGCTCCGCAGGGCAAGAATATAATTGGACACGGTAATATTTTTAAAATGTGGAATAATTGAGTCAAGTAACGACATCCCACTGGACAAACCCCACCATCAGAGGATGAACAAGGAGAAACATTGCGATTTGGGTTTTAGGGTTTCCATGGTGGCGCTCGCGGTGGTTTTGCGAATCAGTGGTGGACGTTTGCTTTTATTTGTAGATTGAGGTTCCATGGTGTGATGAAGCTTGCGGTTTTGCAAAGAAGATGAAGGCGCGATTTATGGTTCGCGTTTTTGGGGTTTTGCTATGCAAGTGGTTACAGTGGGTGGCTGAAGTTGAAGGATGTTGTCACAACATTATTTAATCTCTCTACTCATACTGAGAATTGTTTGAGAATGATAGAGGCAGGGGCAGTGATGGAGCTCCTAAAAGGGAAGGAAAGAACGTCGGAAAGGTGAGAATGACGAGGAAGGCGGTGGGGGAGGGGAGGGTGGTAGGGATCTGGGAGACTCCTCGTCCATGTTATAATTTAATTAATTTCAAATAATAAAATGATGCATGTCAGCATATTTACTATGCATCATATAATCACATTTTAACTTCATCTGTTAACACTTAATGAAAATGACGTAATTGACTCAATCTTTTCCAAAATTTAGGAACCACTTCATACTGTTTTCAATAAGAGGATGATGAGTGCATATTTATGTTCACATTTATGTTTTAAAATTCAAATTTTTTATAAGATTCTTGTGGTTAAATGATTGATTTAAAGTGAATTTGTGACGATTGGATTAATTAAGTTTGTGAATTAAAGATGTTTAAAATGTAATTTTTAATTGCATAAATTATTTTGGATGTTCTAATGTTTATTTGTGCAGCTGAAGCTAGAATTTTATTCATTTAAAAGCATGAAATTGAATGCTTAAAGCTTGTCCAATTTGGTCAACTCAAGGCTTCTATGCAATTTTGAAAAAAAGAGATGACTAAAGTGTAATTAAAGAAAAATTCTGGACTTCTGTGCAGTTTTGAATAAAATAAAAAGGGATGAAATGTAATTGTAGACAAGTTTACATCTCATATTGAAAGAAATGACATTTTTTTCATTTTCAATAAGAGGACCCACTTGAGATTCTCCTACAAATACGAGGACCTTCCGAGGGTTTAAACCAATAAATATATATGTTCTCACTAATGTAGAAAGAGCTTTAGATGTATGTTATTTTGGACTTTTAACGTCAGATCCTGATCCGACATCTTTATGGGTGACGTTGATGGGACGAAAGACGTCGGATTGCACCAAAACTGACGTCTAGGGGCACTATAGACGCCGGACATGACATTAACCGATGTCTACTGCAGCTCGTGTCTTTAGGTAGCGTAGTAACACCTTCTTCCTTTGCTAGTTTCATCATAATAAAAGCTTGCGTCTTTTAAATCTCTTATGACATTTGAACCGAAAACCGAATCTGGGTCCTTGCTTAGTTCCATTCAACCCGGCAATGAAAACGAATACGGTGACATGAGAACTAGGCAAGGACCGAGGTTCGGTTTTGGGTTGAAATTCTATAAGACATTCAAAAGATGTAAGCTTTCCTCAGGGAGAATGTGCACTAGTGCAGAATTGGCTTTTAACGTCCCCCATAGACGTCCATCCGTATTTGCCCCAACGTAAATAATTGACCGGTGTCATACTCGTAAATAAGTGAAACTCTAGACGTCCGTTGTATGGGGGGACGAACATCTATAAGGTTATAGACGTCCGTTCGAGAGGGACGGACGTTTACGAGGCTGAACAAATGAACGCTTCAACTCCCCATGTCAGCCCCTTAAACGTCCATCCTGAGGAGCACAGACGTCTAAAATATTATAGACGTCCGTGCCCCACAGGACGGACGTTTAAGGGGCTGACAAGGTGGTTGGAGAATTAATTGGCTTCAGCCCCTTAAACGTCCGTCCTGAGGGGCACGGACGTCTATAATATTATAGACGTCCGTGCCCCTCAGGACGGACGTTTAAGGGGCTGACATGGGGAGTTGAAGCGTTCATTTGTTCAGCCTCGTAAACGTCCGTCCCTCTCGAACGGACGTCTATAACCTTATAGATGTTCGTCCCCCCATACAACGGATACGGTGACATGAGAACTAGGCAAGGACCGAGGTTCGGTTTTGGGTTGAAATTCTATAAGACATTCAAAAGATGTAAGCTTTCCTCAGGGAGAATGTGCACTAGTGCAGAATTGGCTTTTAACGTCCCCCATAGACGTCCATCCGTATTTGCCCCAACGTAAATAATTGACCGGTGTCATACTCGTAAATAAGTGAAACTCTAGACGTCCGTTGTATGGGGGGACGAACATCTATAAGGTTATAGACGTCCGTTCGAGAGGGACGGACGTTTACGAGGCTGAACAAATGAACGCTTCAACTCCCCATGTCAGCCCCTTAAACGTCCATCCTGAGGGGCACAGACGTCTAAAATATTATAGACGTCCGTGCCCCACAGGACGGACGTTTAAGGGGCTGACAGGGTGGTTGGAGAATTAATTGGCTTCAGCCCCTTAAACGTCCGTCCTGAGGGGCACGGACGTCTATAATATTATAGACGTCCGTGCCCCTCAGGACGGACGTTTAAGGGGCTGACATGGGGACTTGAAGCGTTGATTTGTTCAACCTCGCAAATGTCCGCCCCCCTACCATGGACGTTTATAATATTATAGACGTCGACCCCCTCCACCACGGACGTTTAAGGACTGATAAGGGGGAAGTTGAAGCGTTCATTTCTTCAGTCTCTTAAACGTCCAGCTTGGGTGGGACGGACGTCTATAATATTATAGACGTTTGTGCCCCTTTAACGGACGTCTCAAAGCCCCATGAATATCAATTTTAAATTCCTAAAGACGTCATATTAGTGATGGGCCAGACGTCTATAACCTTATAGACGTCGGGCCCAAGCATACCAGACGTCTATAACCTTATAAACGTTGGGCTCAAGCGTACCGGACGTTTAACAATATTAAAATAGGGAACGCGAACCCGCGAGCAGTTACGCTCACTGTTCATCTGCTTCCTCGCGAACGCTGCTGCTGCGCCATTGATTTTCGAAGTTTGTTTTCTTTCTTTTGGACCGTTTAAATTTACTTTTAATCCGATTACATTGCTCTGTGATGAAATATCTTTGATTTGAACCGATTAAAAATCGTTTTCGGTCCGTTTTTGTGCAGTCTCTTGCGTGTTCTTGGGCAGCTACTTTGACTGTTTTTGGGCTACGTTTTAGGCTGTTCCCTCCTCGATTTCCCTCCATTTCATTTCGAATATACTTTTCAGGTTAGCTTGTTGGTTGATAAATTTTTGTATGCATGTAATTGGGTTTTGTGTATGCATGTTTTTTACTCTAAAGTGTGCATGTGTTATTGGCTTTTGAATATGAATGTATTAGTTGTGTTATTAGAAGTATCAAATCATTGAGTGACCCTTAGTTCCCGTTTGAAATTTAACACAAACGATTAATCTTTTAATCGTTTGTGTTAAATTTTGAATTGTCCGATCGGACAGTTTGAGAAAATTAATTTTCATAATTTGCAATAACATGTGAATCGGAGTTTATGAGTAAGATTGATAAAATTTTGGTTTAATATTTGTGTTGTTCTCCGAATGCATAATTGATTGTGGTCATTGTTGACTACTCTCATTTAGTGTATTTCGGAGACCAATGCGAAATGCTGCTGAAATCTTATCAATTTTATGATGTAGACTTCAATGCACGTGTCTGAGCAAATTATGAAAATTAATTTTTTTGAATGGGTAGGGCCTAACCTTGTGATAATTAAAAAACTTGAATTGATGATTTTACGAACATAGTATGGATCGAAGCTGGATAGACGAACGTCGCATCAGTGAAGAATATGATAAGGGTGTTTCGAAGTTCTTGCAATACGTTGAACAAAATGCTAAGTCTGTCAACGGGACATATTTTTGTCCTTGTGTCCGTTGTCTTAATCAAATACGGCAAGACTTAGGCAGTCTACGTGACCATCTATTCATGTATGGCATAATGAGGAATTATACCGTTTGGACTTGGCATGGAGAAGTACTAGAGCAGCCTACCACGTCACGAGGAACAGATTATGTGGAAGAATGGATGAGTGACCATTTAGAGGACATGATACGTGATGTCGGTGAAGATAATTTTGGAAGGGCTAATTTGTATGATTCGTTTATTAATGATTCAGAGCAACCGTTGTTCCCAGGATGCTCGAACTTTACACGTCTGTCTTCAACTTTAAAGTTGTTTAGTTTAAAAGCAAGGAATGGATGGACCGATAAAAGTTTCACCGAGTTGTTGGAGTTGTTGAAGGAGATGCTTCCAGAAAATAATACTCTACCTATTCGTAATTACGAGGCCAAAATAGTTTTATGTCCAATGGGTCTTGAATATCAAAAGATACATGCTTGTCCTAATGATTGTGTTTTGTACACAAAGGAGTTTGCTTCGTTAAAGTATTGTCCAACATGTGGTTTATCCCGTTTTAAAAAGAGATCTGACAGAGTCACTGGTAATAAAGGTAATGATGGTGCACCTGCTAAGGAGATGTGGTATTTGCCTATAATAGCTAGGTTCAAACGTATGTTCTCTGTTAAAGAAGATGCAAATAACCTTAAATGGCACTCTGACGAAAGAAAGTGCGATAATCTTCTTCGACACCCTGCTGATTCTCCACAATGGAAAAATATTGATGACAAATTCCCTGAATTTGGTGCAGATCCAAGAAACTTAAGGCTTGCACTTGCAACTGATGGTATGAATCCTTATGGAAACTTAAGTAGCAAACACAGTTCGTGGCCAGTTATGTTGATGATTTACAATCTTTCTTCTTTGTTGTGCATGAAGAGAAAATATGTGATGTTGTCCATGATGATATCGGGTCCTAGACAACCTGGAAATGACATTGATGTTTACTTAGCACCTTTAATTGATGATTTGAAATTGTTGTGGGAAGAAGGGGTCGACGTGTTTGATTCACATGTTCAAGAACAATTCCGTTTGCGTGCAATGTTGTTTTGCACTATAAGTGATTTCCCAGCGTATGGAAACTTGAGCAGTTATAGTGTTAAAGGTCATTTTGCATGTCCCATATGTGAAGAAAACACTAGTTACCTTCAGTTGAAGCATGATCAGAAGACGGTATGTACAAGACATCGAAAATTTCTTCTTCATAATCATCCTTATCGTAGATTGAAAAAAGCATTTAATGGAAATGCTGAGGATGAGGTTGTGTGCAGACCCCGAAATGGTGAAGAGGTGTACAACGAAGTCAAAAACATTGAATTGTTTTTGGAAAACAACATAAAAGTACCTCTACAAAGAACATTTGGAAAAAACGATCGATATTTTTTAAGCTTCCATATTGGTGTGAACTTGATGTTAGACATTGTATTGATGTGATGCACGTTGAAAAAAATGTTTGTGATAGTGTCATCAAAACTTTATCAAATGTCAAAGGGAAGACCAAAGACGGAATAAAAGCAAGACAAGATTTGGCTGACATGGGAATCTGATCTGAGTTACATCCACAGATAATAGGAAGACGCACCTATCTGCCCCCAGCCTGTCACACACTTTCGAAAACACAAAAACAAAGTTTTTGTAATTATTTAAGAAGTGTAAAGGTTCCGCAAGGTTGTTCTTCAGATATTAGTAACCTTGTGTCTATGGAAAACTTAAAGCTAGTTGGTTTAAAGTCTCATGATTGTTATGTATTGATGCAACAATTGTTACCTGTTGTTATTCGAGGCATATTATCTCATTCTGTTAGGGGTATTTTGACACGTCTTGGAAAATGAGGGAATAAGACTATGTCAATTGGAGATGTATTTTCCACCTTCCTTTTTTGACATCATGGTACATTTGATTATTCATCTGGTCAGAGAAATTCGACTATGTGGGCCGGTCTTCTTAAGGTGGATGTACCCAGTTGAAATATAGATGAAGATCTTAAAGGGATATGTCAAAAATCAGTATAGACCAGAAGCTTCAATCATGGAGCGATACATTGCAGAAGAAGCCATTGAATTTTGTTCAAGTTATATGCCATCTTGTGAACCCGTCGGTCTTCCCAAGAGTAGACATGAAGGAAAATGTGAAGGTAAGGGTGTTCGAGGTGAGATAATTCAAAGTGTTAGCAGAAAAGAACTTGACCAAGCTTATTTGTACGTCTTAAACAACATTGTTGATGTGATTCCTTACATTTCTGACCACGTTAATGAAATAAAGGCATCAAACTCAAAAATGAGTGAAAAATGGCATCTTAATGAACATGTGAAAACCTTCTTGTTGTGGTTTAAGAAAAAGATTTATGCAACTCCACATGTTTCTGAAACTTTATTGAGGTTATCTCGTGGGCCGAACACAGATGTGATTACATATGGTGGGTACTATATAAACAATATTTCTTTTCAGACAAAGGTAGAAGATGACAAAAGCAGAGTTCAAAATAGTGGCGTCACACTACAAGCTGAGGTTGTGCACTTTGCTAGTTCTAAAGAAAAAAATCCAATCACAGCATCCATCAGTTATTTTGGAATAATACAAGAAATATGGGAAATTGATTACGTGACTTTTAGAGTCCCAGTTTTCAAGTGTAAATGGGTTGATATAAATTCTGGTGTCATGACAGATGACCTTGGTTTCACATTGGTAGACTTGAACAAGATGAATTACACTGATGAACCATTTATCATGGCTAGTCAAGCAAGACAAATATTCTACGTAAATGATCCATCGAATAACAAATGGTCAGTGGTTTTAGAAGGAAAAAACATGCATGGACATGATGATGACGATTCTCTTGATATACTTGAGACAACATCTGTTGCATGTAGACCCACTGAAGACCCAGTTGATGACGTTGTCGATGTCATGCAGACAATTCGTAGTGATCACAACGAAGGCATTGGGTAAAAAACAATTAATTAATAGGTTGATATTTTCACTTTTATTGACTTTATATGTATGTTCATCATAATTGAATTATTACTAACGTTGTTTAATTTTGCAGGTATGTCGGCCTCAGACTCAGGATCGGAAAAGAGCAGCCGTGGATGAGGCGTCACCCGAGTGGCAGATGTGACGTCCAGACACGTGGATGGTCAAAGGAGGCATGTTGACATTGACCCCAGATCAGGTCATCCATCAGGGCCAAATGCTGATAGGTTTAGGAGTTTTTGGGTAAGTTAGCAAAAAATCATGTCTCTATCCTTCATGCATGTTGAGATGACATCCCAGAGGTCGACAAGAACCTCTTATGGCAAGATATTCAGGTATGTTTATACTTCATGCAATTTGTGATATACTTATCTTTTATGTTTTATTTTGGAATAACAAGTTTTTTGTTTTAAACAACAACATTTTGATATTCCAAACACAATGCAAATTAGAAAGAAAATGTTATCACATATAGCGATAAGATGGAGGGATTTCAAGATAAGGCTGACACGACTGTATGTCTTTGGAGACAGGCAACATGAAAATCCCTGTCAGCAATATACATTCACAGAGGAGGATTGGATGCAGTTCCGTGCATCTAGAGAGTTTGAGGAATGGAAGGTATGTTTCTTAACGTCGTCTTTCATTGAGTTTTTATGATTTTACACTTATTTATATACATGGTTTCACAGAATAAAAGGTTAGCCGCCCAAGAAAGACAAAGGCTAAACGATGCACCCCACTTGTTATCACGAGGTGGATATGCAAACCTGGAGAAGAAACTGAGAAAGTCTAGAGCAGATGCCTTGTGATACAAGAAGGCCTAGCACCATTGGACCTATCACAAGAGGGATGATCAAGAAGCTACAAGATGAGTATTCTCTCAAAGGCCAAACCCTCTTTGCTATCTTTGGATGGAAGATTGGAGACCTAGAAGATGCTTTTAAGATGCCAAAACATGGAGAAGGGTAAAAGTGGACTTTGGCACATGGGGGGGGGGTGCGCATAGTAGCCTAAGGGGTAGTATTAGCTTATTTCAATTCCCCTTATGCGCATATGTAATAAGTCACGTGAATAATATGGCTTCTAGAAAACCATCACATTTTGCACATGTGGGTGAGAGGGCACTTGATCCGTATTTTGTGGATCTCCTTACCTCACATACATTGCATTGCATTGAGTTGAGAGTTAGCTATATAATCTCCTGGGATAAGCATGTATTTCACTTTTGGAAATATATAGAAGATGAATTCTGCACTTTGCAATTTTTTCTCATCCGAAAGTCATCTCTACTTGCTTGCTCTTCCATTGCTATCTTCTTCCATTGTGGAAGCCGCCTGAGATAGCCTACCATTCCCTCAAGCCAACTTCCATTTCACTTCACCATAATCACTTCAATCCGCTGCCAACATCTCATACTATCCAGCCAAAACAGAGAGCCTTCTCTGCTACAATTTCTCCAGCACTGAACAGAGAGCTTTCCTTACTGTTCCATTGATTCTTTGGTAGCAACAGAGCTGGTTGCTTCCTCCAATCTCACAGATCTGCTCCTATGCATCCTCCTTGATGCATCACCGTGGGACTTGAGTTGCCGGACCTAGCACCTGCACCTGCTAGGTACGAGCTATGGAAGGCTGCTCGGACAAAATCTGATGGGAACATGACATCTTCCTCAGCTGCCTTGATCTCACAGAGAATTGTAAGTTCAAATTATAAGCAATTATGTGATTGTGTATTGATGGACAAATTTGTAAGCACCAAAATATGATGTCACAAACTTGTTTCACAATCGGCAAGTATGACCGAATCGTTCAAGTAATAAACTTGGTAAGACCAAGTATCGTTCTTCCCAAAGGACTCACGGCCTAGTTTAGTTATATGATTTATTGATTAGCTAGGACTTACAAACGAAATATTTAGAGTTCAATATGCAAAGACGAAAATAAACATGTATGCATGAAATTTGATCAATGGCAAAGACAAAAGATAAACACTTTCAATGAATTATATGAATGAATATGTTGTTGGGGGTCAATTTCATCTCATCCACTCTCATATATTTTAGGAATTCAACATTCAAATCATCATTGTTAATGCCACTCTCTAATGTACCATTCTAGATGGCTTCTCCCTAATCACGAGTTCATACAATTCCTAGCATTCCTAATGATTAGTTCATGAGTGCAGGAGCTTAACGACAACCAATATAATATTGTCAGTATAATATTGGGAGAAATTCCCCGGATCTAGACTTCCCCGTACGTGTCCGTATCGACAAAACCAATAATCATGCATGGAATGAGTTAAACTATGCAAGCATTGAGCAAAGAGGAAAAACCCTAACTAATGATGAAAGAAAGCATATGTCTTACTTAAAAGATGTAAACAACAGATTCCATATATGAGAGCTTCAAGAGATTACATTGATTCCCCAACAAACATACAAGGTTTAGTTCACCATATTCATGGTGAACCTAGATGAATATCAATGAAAGAATGAAAGAATAAACCCTAAAAAGGTGAAGAGGTAGCCTGAGCATCCAAGATCCTCCTTCAAAGGGGTGGAAGAGAGAGTGTTTGCCTCGTTTCTACCAAAGATACTTAATTCTAGGACGTGCAAGCCCTTATATACTAATCTAGAGTTACAAAAGATTACAAAAGCCCAAGCCCAAAAAGTGCCGCTCAGCGGTATTTACCGCTCAGCGGTGACTGCGCGTCACATTTCTTCCCCTCAGCGGCCATTTTGCCCCTCAGCGTGACTCCCGCAACCTCCTGAGTGCCGCTCAGCGGTAAATTGCCGCTGAGCGGTGCCTTTGTCTTCTTTTTTTGCACTCTTTCTTGTCTTTTCTAATGTCACCTCTCTCCTTCTTCACTCTTTTCACTAAATTCACCTTAAAACCTGCACAAAAACACTTAAATCAAGCATAAACCTGTCCAGCTCTCATATTTATGAAAATATAGATAAAAGCATGATTTCAAGCTAGTTTTTAAGTCTAAAGGTTGCTTTTTGTATCACTTTTAAGCATGAAAATAACAGTTTTTTAACTGTTATCACAACCCCAAACTTAGAACTTTGCTTCTCCTCAAGCAAACAAAATGTAACTCAATCTCTAACCAATTCATATGATGGTTCACTCATTCAAAAATCCTCTTTTTCAAGATAAGTAACAACTTCACTCAAACTTATGACCAAGAGTTCAATCAAGATGTGCACATGCTTTAGTGTTCACAAAGTCATTTAAGTTCCAACAAATGCTATTTTTCATGAATGATCAATCAATTAAGCATGGATGTTCATGTGCCTACGGAATATTTCCTCACTAGGTAAAGTGTTTCACTCAACACACAAGTGTATAAAAGGTAAAGTGTTTCACTCATTCACTCTACTATCTCAATGTCACATGAATCAACTTTGCCTTTCATTTTACCACAATCAAAAACATTCACAAGCATGCATCATCACAAGGACTTTTCAATGGCTTATAATGTGGCTGGGCTAACAAGAAAATTGGTTTTTCTGGATCACAAAATCCTTGAGTTAAGAGAATCATAACAACACAATTATTCTCATTCATTCCCAACTTTCTTTTGCCTTTGCATTTGCATTTGCATTGAGCTTTACTTCTTTTTCTTTTCTTTTGTTTTTCTTTGCATATTCTTACTTTTTAGCTCTTAGCTCAATGCTTTTCCTTTTTCATGTTTTCCCAACAACCCCAAACTTGAACATTTAACAATACCACACAAGATCTTCTACTTAACTCAAGGTAAAGATTTTCAATCAAGGGTTTCAGTGTATATTCAAAGCTAAGGGTTCAAAGGATAGAACACAAGGTGTTCTCTTTTAGTAGGCTAACTTTATGAATTTGGCCAATAAAAAGGGTTCCAACAAACGGCCTTGATCATATGATGCAAAACAAGCAATTGATTCAATCATAGAAAACCTGGGCAAAATCATTCATGCTTTCAAAGTAATAGCATTCAACAATAACAACTCTGGAGCTCAAAACCTCACATATAAGCTCATTCACATTTGACATACACATCCTGCTTAATTTCACAATCACAATCATGATATCATGCATTTGTTCACAAAGCTTGTGAATCACCTGTATAAGCATTTTAATGTGCACATCATCTCAACATCAATCAATCAATAAGCATCATCAAGCATTACTTATCAAACAATCACAGTTAATAGCAAACCATCACACAAACCAGGTTTCAAATAAAGTACATCAAACCCTAATCTAAAAACAAAAACAAATAAGTTTAGAAAACTTAAACCACAAAAGCATAATCATATGATAGCATTCATCAGTAAATGCTATCTCAGCTCCTCATCAGTCTGAGCTATCTTCTGTATCTTCTTCCTCTCCTTCTTCTTGGATCTTATAGTCTTGATTCTTTTAGCATGATGAGGAGGCCATCCCTGCATCAAACTTAATTCACAAAACCAAAAGATACATTGTTAAGCATTAGTAAACCACAATGAAGAAATCAACCCCTTCAATGATGCTCTCTCCCAACCCCAAACTTAGATGGAAAACTAGTGAGCAAGTGAGTGGAAGGGAGATTTTCTAAAGAGGGATGAGGGAAAAACTGTAGAGAACCTTTGAAAAGGTATGTGGGAGTGTGTGTGCAGAGAAGAGCCTGAAAATAGAAGCTTATGCGCAGCTTAGGGTATAAAAATACCCTAATGGGCTCGGGTTCCGCTAAGGGGAACTAAAGCCCATCTGCGAGAGTACCGCTCAGCGGTAATTGCCGCTCAGCGGCACTTTCGTGAAGTGCTCCTCTCCTTCTTTTCTTGACCTACGTGCCTCCTAGACATACCCCTCACTGGTTCCCTGCAATTCAATGTTAAAAATGCTTATGCAAACCCTAACTAAAATAAACAAACAGAAAACAATAAATCAACTGGGTTGCCTCCCAGGTAGCGCTTGTTTAACGTCACGAGCCTGACCCAAAATCCACCAACACCCATCAGTAGGTGTTTCACACTTAGCAGCACCCATCAGTAGGTGTTACAGACTTACCAGCACCCATCAGTAGGTGCAAAATTTTCTCACCAACACCCATCAGTAGGTGTTACAACCTTAGTATCCTTCAGTAGATACTTAACCACCTAGCATCCTTCAGTAGATGCTAGATCCAACAAAATATTTACAAAATCAAAATCAACAGTTTGTAAATCCACTGGGTTGCCTCCCAACAAGCGCTCTTTTAACGTCATTAGCTTGACCCAGTAAAGCTCAAGTTCCTTCTTCTTTTTCTTCTTTCTACTGAACTTCTTTAGAAATTTGATCAAACCAGGAACTTGTTGCAATGTCTCAATCATAGGAACTTTAATCTCCAATTTCTTGAAGATTTCCATAAAGCACTCAAATTCCTTCTTCCTATGATACTTCTTTGGATGGGGACGAGGTTTTTCATATGATTCTTTATTTTTTTCTCTCGTCCTCTTTATCTTTTCTCTCACTTTCTTTTTTTCTTTTCTTTTTCTACTCACCTTCTCAATCTTCACACAAATTTTCTCTTCTTCTTTCTCTTCTCTCTCTTTTCTCTCTTCTTTTTCCAACTCAACTTTTTCAACATTTACACTCACTAGCTCTTGACACTCTCCCCTGGGGTTAACCTCTCAGTATTAGCCCCAAAATCCGTGTCAGGCCTTTCTTCCAACTGCTTGGTAATCTGCCCCATTTGAATCTCCAAATTCTTTATAGCAGCTTCAGTGCTCTTTTGAGAAGATTCAGTTTTCTGAATGAATTGCTGAAGAATTTCTTCCAACCTTATTGATCTTTCATTAAGCATAGATAACTGTTGCCAAAAGGTTGGTTGCTGCTGCTGCTTGTTAAATTGCCCAGTTTGTCCAGCTTGCCTACTTTGTTCCTGACCAATACTTGGGTGTGGTTTCCACCCTTGATTGTAGCTCCCTTGACTGTACTGATTGGTCATGTAGTTTACATCCTCTATGGCTTCAACTGGAAAGGCACATTGACCATTGATATGGTCACCTCCACATAATTCGCACAACTGGGATTGTACCTGCGCAGCAGTCTTCAACTCTTTGGGTAGTTGTGCAAGTATCTTTGTGATATTCTCCAATTGTTGAGTTAGTATCTTGTTCTGAGCTAGCAAGGCATCATTGGATTGTAACTGCAGAACTCCTTTTTGTTGAATAGGAGCTCCTCTTTCACTGTTTAGCTCATTATCATTAGTAGCCATGTTTTCAATTATTTCTGTGGCTTCCTCTGAAGTTTTCCATTTGATATTTCCTCCTGCTGAGGCATCAAGCATTATCTTGGTTTGTGAACCAAGACCTTCAAGGAAGATTAGGACTACTTCCACTTCGTCAAATCCATGCGTGGGAATCTTTCTTAATAGGCTTTTATATCTGTCCCATGCATGACCTAATGATTCCTCCATGCCTTGCCTGAAAGATGAGATCTCTTGCTTTCCTTTGTTGACCTTGGAAGAATTGAGTGCCCATATAGTTAAATTCTTGACCGAATTGCATCCTGCAAACATTAGGCACAAAATTCTAGAAAAGATTTGTTAGCACAAAAAGATATAGGAGAAGATATATATTCAAAAGATAAAAAAATAAAAGATTCAAAAGATAAGAAGATAAAAGATTCAGAAGATAAAAAGATAAAACATTTAAAAGATAGAAGATAAAATAAGATAGAATAAAATAAAATAAAATCTAACCTAATCTAAAAGATAAAGATAAAATAAAATAAAATCTAACCTAACCAAATAAAATAAAATCTAATCTAATCTAAAAGATAAAATAAAATACAATCTAATCTAAAAAATAAGATAAAATAAAATCTAACCTAAAAAGATAAAATAAAATAAAAACAGAAAAATAAAAACAGAAATCCAAAATTAAAGTCAAAGATAATCAATAATCACACAAATTAACCAGTTAAACCACGAATCCCCGGCAACGGCGCCAAAAACTTGATGGACAAATTTGTAAGCACCAAAATATGATGTCACAAACTTGTTTCACAATCGGCAAGTATGACCGAATCGTTCAAGTAATAAACTTGGTAAGACCAAGTATCGTTCTTCCCAAAGGACTCACGGCCTAGTTTAGTTATATGATTTATTGATTAGCTAGGACTTACAAACGAAATATTTAGAGTTCAATATGCAAAGACGAAAATAAACATGTATGCATGAAATTTGATCAATGGCAAAGACAAAAGATAAACACTTTCAATGAATTATATGAATGAATATGTTGTTGGGGGTCAATTTCATCTCATCCACTCTCATATATTTTAGGAATTCAACATTCAAATCATCATTGTTAATGCCACTCTCTAATGTACCATTCTAGATGGCTTCTCCCTAATCACGAGTTCATACAATTCCTAGCATTCCTAATGATTAGTTCATGAGTGCAGGAGCTTAACGACAACCAATATAATATTGTCAGTATAATATTGGGAGAAATTCCCCGGATCTAGACTTCCCCGTACGTGTCCGTATCGACAAAACCAATAATCATGCATGGAATGAGTTAAACTATGCAAGCATTGAGCAAAGAGGAAAAACCCTAACTAATGATGAAAGAAAGCATATGTCTTACTTAAAAGATGTAAACAACAGATTCCATATATGAGAGCTTCAAGAGATTACATTGATTCCCCAACAAACATACAAGGTTTAGTTCACCATATTCATGGTGAACCTAGATGAATATCAATGAAAGAATAAACCCTAAAAAGGTGAAGAGGTAGCCTGAGCATCCAAGATCCTCCTTCAAAGGGGTGGAAGAGAGAGTGTTTGCCTCGTTTCTACCAAAGATACTTAATTCTAGGACGTGCAAGCCCTTATATACTAATCTAGAGTTACAAAAGATTACAAAAGCCCAAGCCCAAAAAGTGCCGCTCAGCGGTATTTACCGCTCAGCGGTGACTGCGCGTCACATTTCTTCCCCTCAGCGGCCATTTTGCCCCTCAGCGTGACTCCCGCAACCTCCTGAGTGCCGCTCAGCGGTAAATTGCCGCTGAGCGGTGCCTTTGTCTTCTCTTTTTGCACTCTTTCTTGTCTTTTCTAATGTCACCTCTCTCCTTCTTCACTCTTTTCACTAAATTCACCTTAAAACCTGCACAAAAACACTTAAATCAAGCATAAACCTGTCCAGCTCTCATATTTATGAAAATATAGATAAAAGCATGATTTCAAGCTAGTTTTTAAGTCTAAAGGTTGCTTTTAGTATCACTTTTAAGCATGAAAATAACAGTTTTTTAACTGTTATCATGTATCTATCACAGCATGTCTTCTAAGTAACTTGGTTTTTTTATGTGCAGGATGAGTTGGTGGAGCAACAGACTCAGGGCACATTTGTTGGCCAAGGTAGGGACGACATTCTAACAACGACCATTGGAAGGCCCAAGCACCCAGGACGTGTACGTGGAGTTCCTAGGGCGATTGGTCTTCGTGACTACTTTGGCCCTACACAGAAAACCCCCCAATCAATGAGTCAAGAGACACTGAGGCAGATGGATCTTCAGTGGGAGGAAAGACTCAACCAAAGCATGAGATCAATGGAGCAACGATTCATGGAGCAGCTACAAGAACAAAAAGAAATACAAAGAGCGCTTGAAGAAAAGCTGCATTCCATGACGCAAGGCAACATGGGGGCCGATGAAACTCCCACACCACCTCGTGTCAGCACTAGAGGATCATGCTCAGCTGTAGACCCCACTCAGTATAGCGGTCAATATGAGCTGTTGGTTGATGAGGATCCCTGATGGACAAATTTATGATCACCAAAATATGATGTCACAAACTTGTTTCACAATCGGCAAGTATGACCGAATCGTTCAAGTAATAAACTTGGTAAGACCAAGTATCGTTCTCCCAAAGGACTCACGGCCTAGTTTAGTTGTGTGGTTTGTTGATTAGCTAAGACTTAAGAACGAAATATTTGGAGTTTAATATGCAAGACAGAAAATAAACATGTATGCATGAGTTTTTGATCAATGGCAAAAGCAAAAGATAAACACTTTCAATGAAAAATATGAATGAATATGTTGTTGGGGGTCAATTTCATCTCATCCACTCTCATATATTTTAGGAATTCAACATTCAAATCATCATTGTTAATGCCACTCTCTAAAGTACCATTCTAGATGGCTTCTCCCTAATCACGAGTTCATACAATTCCTAGCATTCCTAATGATTAGTTCATAAGTTCAGGAGCTTAACGACAACCAATATCATATTGGGAGAAATTCCCCGGATCTAGACTTCCCCGTATGATACAAGAAGGTCTAACACCATAGGACCCATCACAAGAGGAATGGCCAAAAAGCTCCAAGATGAATATTCTCCTCAAGGTCAAGTACTATTTGCTATCTTTGGATGGAAAATTGGAGAACAAGAAGATATGCCAAATCTGCCAAAACATGGAGAAGGGTAAAAAGGACATTTCTATACAAAAG
Organism: Vigna nakashimae; assembly: GCA_034642375.1. Classification (NCBI taxonomy): domain Eukaryota; kingdom Viridiplantae; phylum Streptophyta; class Magnoliopsida; order Fabales; family Fabaceae; genus Vigna; species Vigna nakashimae. The sequence goes on from CM067768.1 coordinate 17,227,316, forward strand.
GGGTGTACTTATCCTTCTATGGGGCTGCATGAGTAATTGTTTTTCTTCACATAAAACTTGATTTTCACGTGTTTTAGAAGCTAAACATGTAGCACATGGGATCAGATCTGCAACGTGAAATTTGCTTGCTTAAAGCCTTGAGATTAATCTATAAAATCTCATAGGAAAAGCTTGTAAATCACTTTTGGATTGTAGTAAAGAATTTCTGCTGAAATGCATAGTAAATTCCTTCTCCAAGAGTCACTTCTTAGCTTGATTTCCATTGCAACTTTCTTCCACTCTAGGAAGCCTTCTGAGTTGTGAATCACCTCTCCAAGCTAGCCTCCATATCCAACCACCATAAACACCAATCATCCGCTGCATCACATCCAAAGATCCTCACCAATCTGCTCCTGAAATTCCAAGTCTGCACACCTCTGCATCGGATACAGCTCCTGTTACATTGGTTGCAGCAACTGTCCAAGTCTCCTTGCACCTCCAATCTCACGGCTCATTTTCTCCACATCTCCTAGGATGTATCAAGTGGTATTCAGAGCATAGGTTCTAACTAGAACCGTGAGATAAGTCCAGTTTTTCTTTCATTTATTTGCTGTCAAAAAATGTCCTGGTTGTCTTGCTGTTTCTCTGAAAAATTCTCCAATGTTTTCATCAATCATTGCTGTGTTTAGGATCTACTCTTAATTTCATTGGCTACTAGCTGTATTTGCTTGAGTTTTTCTTCATTTTATTCGGCTGTTATTAATTGTTGAGTCTATTTTACCATTTAAACATCATTTCTGGTTTTGTCTTAAGTCTTGTTAGTTACTTTGCTGTTTTGTTATCAAATCTTGTTTTTCAACCAAGTTTTACCAAAAATCTGAGTTGTTTGAATGTGGCTATGATAACAGTTGAAAAACTGTTATTTTCATGCTTAAAATTGATACTAAAAGCAACCTTTAGACTTAGAAACTAGCTTGAAATCATGCCTTTTATCTATATTTTCATAAATAAGAGAGCTGGACAGGTTTACGCTTGATTTAAGTGTTTTTGTGCAGGTTTTAAGGTGAATTTAGTGAAAAGAGTGAAGAAGGAGAGAAGTGACATTAGAAAAGACAAGAAAGAGTGCAAAAAGAGAAGACAAAGGCACCGCTCAGTGGCAAACTACCGCTGAGCGGCACTCAAGAGGTGACGTTGGAACCGCTGAGGGGCAAAATGGCCGCTGAGGGGAAGAAAGAGGACGCGCAATCACCGCTGAGCGGTAAATACCGCTGAGCGGCACTTTTTGGGCTTGGGCTTTTGTAATCTTTTGTAACTCTAGATTAGTATATAAGGGCTTGGACGTCCTTGGGATTAGTATCTTTGGCAGAAACGAGGCAAACTCTCTCTCTTCCACCCCTTTGAAGGAGGATCTTGGATGCTCAGGCTACCTCTTCACCTTTATTGGGTTTATTCTTTCATTCTTTCATTGTTATTCATCTAGGTTCACCATGAATATGGTGAACTAAACCTTGTATGTTTGTTGGGGAATCAATGTAATCTCTTGAAGCTCTCATATATGGATTTGTTGAGTACATCTTTTAATTAAGACATATGCTTTCTTTCATCATTTAGTTAGGGTTTTTCCTCTTTGCTCAATGCTTGCATTGTTTAACTCATTCTAATGCATGATTATTGGTTTTGTCGATACGGACACGTACGGGGAAGTCTAGATCCGGGGAATTTCTCCCAATATTATACTGACAATATTATATTGGTTGCCTTTAAAGCTCCTGCACTCATGAACTAATCATTAGGAATGCTAGGAATTGTATGAACTATTTGATTAGGGAGAAGCCATCTAGAATGGTACATTAGAGAGTGGCATTAACAATGATGATTTGAATGTTGAATTCCTAAAATATATGAGAGTGGATGAGATGAAATTGACCCCCAACAACATATTCATTCATATAATTCATTGAAAGTGTTTATCTTTTGTATTTGCCATTGATCAAATTTCATGCATACATGTTTATTTTCGTCCTTGCATATTAAACTTTGAATATTTCGTTTATAAGTCCTAGCTAATCAACAAATCATATAACTAAACTAGGCCGTGAGTCCTTTGGGAAGAACGATACTTGGTCTTACCAAGTTTATTACTTGAACGATTCGGTCATACTTGCCGATTGTGAAACAAGTTTGTGACATCATATTTTGGTGCTTACAAATTTGTCCATCAAGTTTTTGGCCCCGTTGCCGGGGACTCTGGTTTAACTGGTTAATTTGTGTGATTATTGATTATCTTTGACTTATTTTTTTTATTTTTAATTTAAATTTCGAATTTTTTTTATTTTTTTTATTTTTTTATTTTTTTTTCTGTTTATATTTTACAGTTTGTATTTTATTTGATTTTATTTTATTTTTCTGTTTTCTGTTTTTATTTTATTTTATCTTATTTGATTTGATTAGATTTGATTTGATTTGATTTTATTTGATTAGATTAGATTTGATTTGATTTTATCTTAATTTTTAGATTAGATTTTATTTTATTTTATCTTTTAGGATTAGGTTAGATTTTATTTTATTTTATCTTTTTAGATTAGATTTTATTTTATCTTTTAGATTAGGTTAGATTTTATTTTATTCTATCTTCTAAATCTTTTATCTTTTTATCTTCTGAATCTATATCTTCTTTTCTATCTTTTTGTGCTAACAAATATTTTCTAGAGTTTTGTGCCTAATGTTTGCAGGATGCAATTCGAACAAGAATTTAATAGGCACTCAATTCTACTAAGGTAATTTCAATCACTGGTGGGATCTCACTCAAGCATGGATGATGATCAATTTTGGCAAGCTGTCGAACAATTTAAGAATCTACCACCACAACAAAGGCAGAAAAAACCCTCTCTATCGGGAAGAAGGATAACGTTGGAGGAGGCAGTTCAACAGTACATACAGATACCTGATTGTCATCACAAAACCACTCAAGCTGCCGAAGAATTTGATAGGCTGCCACCACAACAATGGCAGCAACAACCCTCTCCATCAGTAAATTTGGATGACACCCAACAATTTTTGAAAAATTTGGAGATGCACCTTCGTTTCATTAGTCAAAAATTGAATGTTAAGGTTAATACTGAAGTTAACCTTAAGGAGGAAGGTCAAGCCATTGTCACTGAAAGTGACAAGATTTTTGCTGAGAAAAAAATAGAGAGAGATGAGGAAAAGATAGAGTTGAGTGAGAAAGATAAAGATGATGAAAAAGAAAAAGAAGTAGTTGAGAGAGAAGAGAGGAAGAAAATTTGTGTGAAAATAACGAAGTTAAGAAAAAGAGAAGGGAAGAAAAAAATAAGAGAAAAGAAAAAGAGAAAATTTGGGGAGAGGAAGCATAAGAAAAAGAAGATGAGAGGAAAGAAGAAGGAATCATATGAAAAATCCCATCCTCATCTAAAGAAGAATCGTAGGAAGGAAAAGAAATTTAAGTGCTTTATGGAAATCTTCAAGAAATTGGAGATTAAAGTTCCTATGATTGAGACACTGCAACAAGTTCCTGGTTTGATCAAATTTCTGAAGAAGTTCAGTAGAAAGAAGAAAAAGAAGAAGGAACTTGGGCTTTACTGGGTCAAGCTAATGACGTTAAAAGAGCGCTTGCTGGGAGGCAACCCAGTGATTTAAAAACAAATTTTTGAATTTGGTTTTGTAATTTTTAATCTGTGAACATTATTCTGGACATTATTATGTTGGATCTAGCATCTACTGAAGGATGCTAGGTGGTTAAGTATCTACTGAAGGATACTAAGTTTGTAACACCTACTGATGGGTGTTGGTGAGAAGATTTTGCACCTACTGATGGGTGCTGGTACGTTTGAAACACCTACTGAGGGGTGTTGGTGGATTTTGGGTCAGGCTCGTGACGTTAAACAAGCGCTACCTGGGAGGCAACCCAGTTGATTGATTGTTTTTGTTTTAATTAGGGTTTGCATAAGCATTTTTAACATTGAATTGCAGGGAACCTATGAGGGGTATGCTAGGAAGGCACGTAGGTCAAGAAAAGAATGAGAAGGGCACATCACGAAAGTGCCGCTGAGCGGCAATTACCGCTGAGCGGTACTATCGCAGATGGGCTTAAGTTCCCCTTAGCGGAAACCGAGCCCATTGGGGTATTTTTAAACCCTAAGCTGCGCGTTTTCACATTCTTTCAAGCCCTTCTCTGCACAAACACTTCCACATATCTTCTCTTAGGTTTCCCACATCTTTTTACTCTTCCCTCTTAGAAAAATTTCTCTTCCACTCACTTTTTCACTAGTGTGCCATCAAAGTTTGGGGTTGGAAGAGAGCATTCTAGTTTGGAAGCATTCTCATATCATCTAGCATCTCCACCCAAGTAAGTAAAATGCATTTTGTCATTCTAGGGTTCTTGAATTTGAATGTGATTGTCAAAGCATGAATATTTAGGGGTTTTGATTTCTATGCATGATTTGATGATATATTTGATGTTTGAACCGATTAAACTGCTTGATTATGAACTGGAAAACTGAAAATTGCATTTGGGTGGAGTTAGGAAGGTTTTAAAAAGAGATTTGCAAAAATCTGCAGGTCACCGCTGAGCGGCATTTACCGCTGAGCGGCACACTGCCAGATTTGTTTTTTCTGGCTTTTTGCGTGTTGAATGTGGCACTGGTGGCGCTGAGGGGAAATTCTGGCCCTCAGCGGTGGTTTAGCTTCGAAAGAAGTTGTGTTCTATGTTTACTAATGATTAACATCATGTTCTGTGGTTTTGGATTTGTGTTTTGAATGTAGGAATGGCATCCTCATCAGGGAAAAGATTGAAAACCATGGCAACCAAGAGGAAGGAAAAGGAACCAGAGCAGCCCCATAATGGCAGGTTCCTCTCTAGGAAACATGAGAAGCACTTTAGGGTGGTTCAGGACAGGAGACTTCTAATGGAGAGAAAAGTTGGAATGATACCTAACTTTGCTCCTCAATTTGGAGAGCAAGTGTTAGGGAATGATTGGGGAAAGCTAGCCACTTATCCAACACCTGCCAACATAGCTGTAGTTAAGGAATTCTACACCAATGCAAAGAAGATTGGTGACTATCCAGCTGAGAATTATTTGGGCTATGTCAGAGGCCATGCTATCAGGTATGATCCTGATTCCATCAACAACTTCCTGGATACTGTGTGGGCTGGTGAGCAATGCCAGTTTGCTCTTAGCATGGAGGAAGGTGCTGATTTTGAGGATGTGGAGAGAGTGTTGTGCATACCTGGAGGACACTTTCAAAGAAATAGATCTGGAGCAGTGGTTAACATTAGGAGGACAGATTTGACTCCTCTTGCAAAGTATTGGATGGCATTTTCTCATGCCAATATTCAGCCATGCTCACATGTGTCAGATATCACTCTCAGCAGGGCACTATTCATCTACTGTGCTATCAGAAATTTGAATGTTAATATTGGGCAGGTGATAGCTGATGAGATTAGTGTGTGTGCTAACACTTCAAACAACAAAGCACCACTAGGACATCCTTCTTTGATCACTCACCTCTGCAAGCTAGCTGGGGTGGACACTTCTGTTCCACCATTTGAGAGGCCAAGAAAAGCTATAGATGAGGCCTATTACAGACAGTACTGTGGAGGTGAGGAGGCAGCTCAGCCAGTTCCACCACGCCAGGCTCGTAGAGAGAGAGGGCCAGCACAGAGCCGGACATCTGCTGATACACATGAAGCAGAACCATTCCAAATGAGGGACATGTATATGTCTCTTATAGGTGCTCAGTTGCAGTCCATCCACAGAGGGCAGGTGGCCACGGCTGAGATGATAGTGGGGATGTATGATACCCCCCCAGCACACAGATGGACTATGGATGAATTCCATAACGTGGTAGCTTGGCTAGAAGAACCATTGCATGGAGGAGCTGAAGCAGCTGAAGCTTCAGCCAGAGATATGGAAGAAGATGAAGCTGAGGAGGAGGATGCATTTGATGATGATGATGATGAAGAGGAGGAGGAAGATACAGAGGACAGCTCAGACTGATGAGGAGCTGAGATAGCATTTACTGATGAATGCTATCATATGATTATGCTTTTGTGGTTTAAGTTTTCTGAACTTATTTGTTTTTGTTTTTAGATTAAGGTTTGATGTACTCTATTGAACACCTGGTTTTCTTTATGATGGTTTGCTATTAACTGTGATTGTGTGATAAGTAATGCTTGATGATGCTTAGTGATTGATTGATGTTGAGATAGATGTGCACATTAAAATGCTTATACAGGTGATTCACAAGCTTTGTGAACAAATGCATGATATCATGATTGTGATTGTGAAATTAAGCAGGATGTGTATGTCAAATGTGAATGAGCTTATATGTGAGGTTTTGAGCTCCAGAGTTGTTATTGTTGAATGCTATTACTTTGAAAGCATGAATGATTTTGCCCAGGTTTTCTATGATTGAATCAATTGCTTGTTTTGCATCATGTGAGCAAGGCCATTTATTGGAACCCTTTTTATTGGCCAAATTCATAAAGTTAGCCTACTAAAAGAGAACACTTTGTGTTCTATCCTTTGAACCCATAGCCTTAAACATACACTGAACCCTTGATTGAAAATCTTTACCTTGAGTTAAGTAGAATATCTTATGTGGTATTGATAAATGTTCAAGTTTGGGGTTGTTGGGAAAATATGAAAAAGGAAAAGCATTGAGCTAAGAGCTAAAAAAGTAAGAATATGCAAAGAAAAGAAAAGAAAAAGAAGCAAAGCTCAATACAAATGCAAATGCAAAGGCAAAAGAAAGTTGGGAATGAATAAGAATAATTGTGTTGTTATGATTCTTTTAACTCAAGGATTTTGTGATCCAGAAAAACCAATTTTCTTGTTAGCCCAGCCACATTATAAGCCATTGAAAAGTCCTTGTGATGATGCATGCTTGTGAATGTTTTTGATTGTGGTAAAATGAAAGGCAAAGTTGATTCATGTGACATTGTGATAGTGGAGTGAATGAGTGAAACACTTTACCTCTTATACACTTGTGTGTTGAGTGAAACACTTTACCTAGTGAGGAAATATTCCATAAGCACATGAACATCCATGCTTAATTGATTGATCATTCATGAAAAATAGCATTTGTTGGAACTTAAATGACTTTGTGAATACTAAAGCATGTGCACATCTTGATTGAACTCTTGGTCATAAGTTTGAGTGAAGTTGTTACTTATCTTTGAAAAGAGGATTTTGAATGAGTGAACCATCATATGAATTGGTTGGAGATGGAGTTACATTTTGTTTGCTTGAGGACAAGCAAAGTTCTAAGTTTGGGGTTGTGATAACAGTTGAAAAACTGTTATTTTCATGCTTAAAATTGATACTAAAAGCAACCTTTAGACTTAGAAACTAGCTTGAAATCATGCCTTTTATCTATATTTTCATAAATAAGAGAGCTGGACAGGTTTACGCTTGATTTAAGTGTTTTTGTGCAGGTTTTAAGGTGAATTTAGTGAAAAGAGTGAAGAAGGAGAGAAGTGACATTAGAAAAGACAAGAAAGAGTGCAAAAAGAGAAGACAAAGGCATCGCTCAGCGGCAAACTACCGCTGAGCGGCACTCAAGAGGTGACGTTGGAACCGCTGAGGGGCAAAATAGCCGCTGAGGGGAAGAAAGAAGACGCGCAATCACCGCTGAGCGGCACTTTTTGGGCTTGGGCTTTTGTAATCTTTTGTAACTCTAGATTAGTATATAAGGGCTTGCACGTCCTTGGGATTAGTATCTTTGGCAGAAACGAGGCAAACACTCTCTCTTCCACCCCTTTGAAGGAGGATCTTGGATGCTCAGGCTACCTCTTCACCTTTATTGGGTTTAGTCTTTCATTCTTTCATTGTTATTCATCTAGGTTCACCATGAATATGGTGAACTAAACCTTGTATGTTTGTTGGGGAATCAATGTAATCTCTTGAAGCTCTCATATATGGATTTGTTGAGTACATCTTTTAATTAAGACATATGCTTTCTTTCATCATTTAGTTAGGGTTTTTCCTCTTTGCTCAATGCTTGCATTGTTTAACTCATTCTAATGCATGATTATTGGTTTTGTCGATACGGATACGTACGGGGAAGTCTAGATCCGGGGAATTTCTCGCAATATTATACTGACAATATTATATTGGTTGCCTTTAAAGCTCCTGCACTCATGAACTAATCATTAGGAATGCTAGGAATTGTATGAACTATTTGATTAGGGAGAAGCCATCTAGAATGGTACATTAGAGAGCGGCATTAACAATGATGATTTGAATGTTGAATTCCTAAAATATATGAGAGTGGATGAGATGAAATTGACCCCCAACAACATATTCATTCATATAATTCATTGAAAGTGTTTATCTTTTGTATTTGCCATTGATCAAATTTCATGCATACATGTTTATTTTCGTCCTTGCATATTAAACTTTGAATATTTCGTTTATAAGTCCTAGCTAATCAACAAATCATATAACTAAACTAGGCCGTGAGTCCTTTGGGAAGAACGATACTTGGTCTTAACAAGTTTATTACTTGAATGATTCGGTCATACTTGCCGATTGTGAAACAAGTTTGTGACATCATATTTTGGTGCTTACAAATTTGTCCATCAGGCTACACCAAGTAAGAGCAATGAATACTTCAGAAATGAGCTCAGGTGTTTAGATTTACCATTCAAACTCAAAATCTGTGCAGGTTTGTATTTAAAAATCTGACAGCATTTCAGTTCTGTTTTTGTGCTGTATTGCCACTGTTTTAGGGTCATTTACTGTTCTATTGAACAGCAGTTGGTTGATCCATTGTCTGAACCATTTGGAAGATGAAATGAGTTGATTCCAAATAGTTTGTCATGTGGCAAGAGTGTCCAAGCGTTTGGCCGAGATGCATGTGTTTCATTAAAGTCAATTCTGCTTAATTGTGTGTGGTTAGTATTAGACCATTGCTAACCATCATCAACACTGAATTTCTGCATTTGTGCAACTTTCAAATACCATTTCTAACTCCTCTTTGCTGTTTTCAAATCAGAATTACTTTTGAATCAAAATTTGACCATGCTAGTTGTTGAATTTAGGTGAAATCTGGTACTGCAGTAGTGATTTTCTGTTTTATATAGTTTTGATGCATCCAATTAGTTCCAACAAGTCATCATTCATCATCAAAACATGTTTGAATCATTGGAAAACAACTAGGTGCAGTACTGCTCATTTGGTCTATTTTTCTGCATTGAAAAATTGACTCTGCTGCCAAAAACTGTGCTGGTTTTTTCTGTCAAATTCTGCACTGCATTACTTTGCTTGATTCATCATTTTTAGATGCAGTAAAAGCCATGGTCCATTTAAGATATTAAGATAACAATTCAAAAGAGATATTACAAACGTTAAAAGGCAATTAGGACCATTGCATCATCAGTTTCGAAAGTTTGAAGTGTATAGAAATCTGGTGCAGAAATCTGGTGCAATTCATTCAGGCATTTCATCAAACAGTTTTGTCAATTTTCAATGCATAGCCAATTCGTGTGTGATTCTGATTTAAAGTCTTTTATTGCGTTTTAATTCTGTTCTAGAGCCATTCCTAAGATCATTTTGAGGTGCCACCGTGATTGATAGCCATTTAATTGCTTGCTTTCTGAATTTTGAACACTCTGCACACCACCTGTTTGACAAAAGTCCTGGTGTTGCTGTCACTTGGATGTGATTTTGCTGGCAATTGTGGTGGTAGTTTCTGTGACTAATTGGTTTATTGGATAGGTGAACTATAACTCAAATGGCTCACTGCAAGTGGAAGCATCAAAGGAAGTTCAATTGGTGAAGAAAAGTGAATGAAGTTGAACCTTGAAGAAGGAAAAGCCGTGACTGCAGCAGCATTCTATACTGCAGAAAATTAATTTCTTGGTTTAGGCACCTTGCAGCTGAGAGAATTGTTTGGAATCCAGTAGATTCAAGTTCTTTGAGAGCAACCAAAGCTGCACACATTGTTTCCTTATCCTATTTTAACTTTCCTTTCCAATTTACCAAATTTCTTTGTAATTTCCATTGGTTTTCTTTGGTTGTAAGTTCCAAATCCAAGCAAGTGAGGTGCTAGAGTTCACAAGTGCTCTTCCCTCATTTGTAACTTGACTTAAAGTCTCATCATTTTAAAATTGGTAGACGGTGAGTGTGTCTTAGATCCAAAATCTAAGCCTCACCTAGGAGACCTCACTTTAATTGCTTGTCCCATTCTCGACTAGATAGTATATATCTTGTGCGAATAGGAAGCTCTCTTAGGGGTCCGAATTTAGAGTTAGGTTGTGTTTTTTTTTTCTTTGCTTTGTGTTTTCTTTGTTGTCTTTAAGACTTAAGTGGATTTAAGAGTGATTTTGATCTAAGGACTCTAGTAAGTAGCAAGAAGCATATTTGGCAAGGAAAAGGCTTGGTACTTAAGCATTCCTAGTGAATCACCTCCCTTACCTGGAATATTGCTTCAAGTGAAAATCTATAGTCTTTACTTCAAGAGTAACATTTAAGTCCATCATAATGTCTAGAAGGCATTCTCCTAGGATTAGTGATAGTGAAAAAGAACATTTTTCTCTTCAAACTTTAGTTAATGAATTCAAGGAAATAAGAAGAGAAATGAATGAAGAGAAAGTCAATAGAGAGCTTCAAAATGCTGTTATTCAAGATGAGTTGAGAATGATAAGGAAAAGTAAGTCTAGGGAAAGTCAGAGTGACAATTCTCAAGAGGGAGGGATGACCATGAGTCTGGGTGATTATTACCCTCATCAGCCTTCTACTTCTAGAAGGCATAGGAGAAATTCTCATGCACCTCCACCCCCTAAAGAAGTCAATGTTGTGTTGCCTCACTTCCATGGGAAGGACAATGTAGAGGCTTATCTTGATTGGGAGATGAAGGTGGAACAATTGTTTGAATGCCACCAAGTAAGTGAAGAGAGGAAGGTCTCTCTAGCTACCCTAAGCTTTCAAGGGTATGCAATGTACTGGTGGACTGCCTTGGTCAAAGAGAGGCTTAGACATCAAGCCCCTCCCATCCACTATTGGAATGATCTCAAGTCTGCCCTTAGGAGGAGACACATTCCCTCCTACTACAATAGAGAACTCATGGACAAACTCCAAAGGTTACAACAAAGGTCTATGACAGTTGAGGAATATAGACAAAAGATGGAGTTGTATATGATGAGGGCAGGCATAGTGGAGGGTCCGGAAATTACTTTAGCTAGATTTTTAAGTGGTCTCAATTTTGACATAAGAGATAGGGTTGAACTTCTACCTTATAGAGATTTGAATGATCTTGTTCAAATGTGTATAAAGGTAGAACAACAAAACTTGAGAAAATCTTCTTCTAAAAGAATTCAAGTTCAACCTACTTTTGAAAAGAAAATTTTTAAAGAAAAAGAGCCATTTAAACCTCTAGCCAAAATAGAAGAGAGACCCAAGAAAGAAACACCCTCACACACCAGAACAAGTGAAATCAAATGCTTCAAATGTCTAGGGAGGGGTCATGTAGCTACTCAATGTCCTACAAAAAGAAACATTATTTTGAAAGGCAAGGACATTTATAGTAGTGAAAGTGACACCCCAACTAGTACAAGTGAGAGTGAGGAAGAAGAGAGGGAAGAGGAAATATATGCTGATGATGGGCAACTTCTCATGGTGAGAAGGATACTTAGCAACCAACCAAGTCTTGAACACATATCACAAAGAGAGAACATCTTTCACACAAGATGTAAAATTCAAGAAAATCATTGTTCTCTCATTGTTGATAGTGGATCTTGTTGCAATTGTTGTAGTACAAGGTTGGTTGAGAAGTTGAAGCTTGATATTATACCCCATCCAAAACCTTATAAACTTCATTGGCTAAATGAAGATGGGATATAATAGTCAAGAATCAAGTGAAGTTGGCATTTTCCATTGGGAACTTCAAAGATGAAGTTTTATGTGATATAGTTCCCATGGAAGCATGTCATGTGTTATTGGGGAGACCATGGCAATTTGATCATCAAACTATCCATCATGGTCTAACTAATACCATCACTATCCACCAAAAAGACAAGAAGTTTGTGCTTCATCCTTTGACTCCTACCCAAGTGGCTAAGGATCAAGCACAAATGAAGTCTTTAGGAAAGCAAGAACATAAACAAAAGAAAAATTCAAAAAGAAAGGAGGGTATAGAAACAAGTGTGCCACCTAAGGTCACTCAACATGAAGTACTTTTAAACAAAAAGACTTTAATCAATACACTTCAAGTTGAGCAACCTTCATATCTTCTTCTTTGTCAAGGGACACTTACATGCACATCTAGTGATTCAAAGACTTCAACTCTTTCTCCAACCATTCAAAAACTTTTGAAAGAATTTGATGATCTATTCCCACAAGAAATTCCAAAAGGGCTTCCACCCATAAGAGGAATTGAACATCAAATTGATTTCATTCCAGGGGCAGTTCTTCCTAATAGGCCAGCCTATAGGACAAATCCCCAAGAAACTAAGGAGATTGAGACACAAGTCCAAGAGTTGCTAGATAAAGGCTTAGTTCAAAAGAGTCTAAGTCCCTTGCTGTACCAGTGTTACTTGTACCAAAAAAAGATGGGAAGTGGCGCATGTGTTGTGATTGTAGAGCTATCAACAACATCACAATCAAGTATAGACATCCCATTCCTAGGCTTGATGATATGTTGGATGAATTGCATGGAGCACAAATATTTTCAAAGGTAGATTTAAAAAGTGGTTATCACCAAATAAGAATTAAAGAAGGTGATGAATGGAAAACTGCCTTTAAGACCAAGTTTGGATTATGTGAATGGCTAGTTATGCCTTTTGGTCTTACAAATGCTCCAAGCACATTCATGAGACTTATGAATCATGTCCTTAGGGATTGCATTGGGAAGTTTGTAGTTGTTTACTTTGATGACATCTTGGTATATAGTCAAAATTTGCAAACTCATGAAAATCATTTGAGAGTTGTTTTAACAATTCTTAGAACACACAAATTGTTTGCAAACTTTGACAAGTGTACCTTTTGTGTTGATAGTGTCATATTTCTTGGATTTGTGGTCACCAAAAATGGGGTTCATGTGGACCCAGAAAAAATAAAGGCCATCCAAGATTGGCCTCCTCCAAAGAATGTAGGAGAAGTAAGGAGCTTCCATGGGTTGGCAAGCTTTTACAGAAGATTTGTTCCTAACTTCTCTAATCTTGCTTCACCCCTCAATGAGTTGGTGAAAAAAGATGTTACATTCCATTGGGGGGATAAACAACAAAAAGCTTTTAAGCTACTCAAAGAGAAGCTCACACAAGCACCCATTCTAGCTTTGCCAAATTTTTCCAAAACTTTTGAACTAGAATGTGATGCTTCAGGATTTGGCATAGGTGCAGTATTATTACAAGAAGGACACCCAATTGCATACTTTAGTGAAACACTTCATGGTGCCTCTTGTAATTACCCCACCTATGACAAAGAACTCTATGCACTTGTGAGGGCTCTTCAAACTTGGGAACATTACCTTGTTGCCAAGGAGTTTATCATTCATAGTGATCATGAATCACTTAAGTATTTGAAGAGTCAACACAAGTTACAAAAGAGGCATGCTAAGTGGTTGGAATTCATTGAACAATTCACTTATGTTATTAAATACAAGAAAGGAAAATCCAATGTGGTGGCTGATGCTTTGTCAAGAAAAATTAATCTATTAGCCACATTGGGAGCTCAAATTCTTGGATTTATAACATTCTTGAATTATATTCACAAGATCTTGATTTTGCTCATATCTATGAGGAATGTCTCAATAAGCCTCAAGGAGGATTCTATGTGAAAGAAGGGTATCTTTTTAAAGAAGGAAAAATTTGCATTCCCCAAGGTTCACATAGAAAACTCCTTGTTAAAGAGACACATGAGGGAGGATTAATGGGACATTTTGGGGTAGAAAAGACCCTTGGCATGTTGAAAGAAAAATTTTTTTGGCCTTACATGAGAAGGGATGTTCAAAGGCATTGCTTTAAGTGTATAACTTGTTTAGAAGCTAAATCTAAATCAATGCCTCATGGACTGTATACTCCTTTGAATGTTGCTTCCACCCCTTGGGAAGAGATAAGTATGGATTTTGTGTTAGGTCTTCCCAAAACTTCTAGGGGTTTTGATTCTATCTTTGTGGTGGTAGATAGATTTAGCAAAATGGCTCATTTTATACCTTGCCACAAAGTAGATGATGCAAGCAACATTGCAAAGTTATTCTTTAGAGATGTGGTTAAACTTCATGGGTTACCTAAGGTAATAGTTTCGGATAGAGATACAAAATTTCTTAGTCACTTTTGGCGGACCTTATGGTATAGATTAGGGACTAAGTTATCTTTTTCTACTACTTGCCATCCTCAAACAGATGGTCAAACTGAAGTAGTCAATAGATCTCTTTCCACTTTACTAAGGGTAGTTCTTAAAGGAAATCACAAATCTTGGGATGAGTACCTGCCTCATGTTGAGTTTGCCTACAATAGAGTAGTTCATGGAACTACTAAATTGTCTCCTTTTGAAGTTGTTTATGGGTTTAATCCTTTGACACCCATGGATTTAATACCCCTTCCAAATTCTATTGATTTTGTTCATCAAGATGGGGTATCTAAATCTAAATTTATCAAAGATTTACATCAAAGGGTTAAAATTCAAATTCAACAACAAAATGAGAAATATGCCAAGAAACATAATAAGGGCAAGAAAGAGTTAATCTTCAATGAAGGAGATTTAGTTTGGATTCATCTTAGAAAGGAAAGATTTCCTCAACTAAGAAAATCTAAACTCAATCCTAGAGGAGATGGACCCTTTAGAGTGATCAGGAGGATTAATAACAATGCTTATCAACTTGATCTTCCTCCTGAATATGGTGTTCATGCTACCTTCAATGTATCTGATCTTAAACCTTTTGCAGGATTTGATAGTGAAGATGAAGATCTTTTGGATTTGAGGGCAAATCCTTCTCAAGAGGGAGGGGATGATACAAGAAGGTCTAACACCATAGGACCCATCACAAGAGGAATGACCAAAAAGCTCCAAGATGAATATTCTCCTCAAGGTCAAGTACTATTTGCTATCTTTGGATGGAAAATTGGAGAACAAGAAGATATGCCAAATCTGCCAAAACATGGAGAAGGGTAAAAAGGACATTTCTATACAAAAGGGGTGTACTTATCCTTCTATGGGGCTGCATGAGTAATTGTTTTTCTTCACATAAAACTTGATTTTCACGTGTTTTAGAAGCTAAACATGTAGCACATGGGATCAGATCTGCAACGTGAAATTTGCTTGCTTAAAGCCTTGAGATTAATCTATAAAATCTCATAGGAAAAGCTTGTAAATCACTTTTGGATTGTAGTAAAGAATTTCTGCTGAAATGCATAGTAAATTCCTTCTCCAAGAGTCACTTCTTAGCTTGATTTCCATTGCAACTTTCTTCCACTCTAGGAAGCCTTCTGAGTTGTGAATCACCTCTCCAAGCTAGCCTCCATATCCAACCACCATAAACACCAATCATCCGCTGCATCACATCCAAAGATCCTCACCAATCTGCTCCTGAAATTCCAAGTCTGCACACCTCTGCATCGGATACAGCTCCTGTTACATTGGTTGCAGCAACTGTCCAAGTCTCCTTGCACCTCCAATCTAAAGGCTCATTTTCTCCACATCTCCTAGGATGTATCACCGTACGTGCCCGTATCGACAAAACCAATAATCATGCATCGAATGAGTTAAACCATGCAAGCATTAAGCAAAAAGGAAAAACCCTAACTAATGATGAAAGAAAGCATAAGTCTTAATTAAAAGATGCAAGCATAAATTCCATATATGAGAGCTTCAAGAGATTACATTGATTCCCCAACAAACACACAAGGTTTAGTTCACCATATTCATGGTGAATCTAGATGAACAATAATGAAAGAATGAAAGAATAAACCCTAAAAAGGTGAAGAGGTAGCCTGAGCATCCAAGATCCTCCTTCAAAGGGGTGGAAGAGAAAGTGTTTGCCTCGTTTCTGCCAAAGATACTAATTCTAGGACGTGCAAGCCCTTATATACTATTCTAGAGTTACAAAAGATCTAAGCCCAAGCCCATAAAAGTGCTAGAAAACGAGTCCAAGCCCATTATTAAGAATGGCGCTCAGCGGTAAATACCGCTCAGCGGTGACTGCGCGTCTTGTTTCTTCCCCTCAGCTGCCAGTTTGCCCCTCAGCGGACCTCCCGTGACCTCCTGAGTGCCGCTCAGCGGTAAAATGCCGCTGAGCGGTGCTTTCGGCTTCTCCTTTTGCACTCTTTGCTTCCTTTTCTGATTCCATCTCTCTCCTTCTTCACTTCTTTCACTAAATTCACCTTAAAACCTGCACAAAAACACTTAAATCAAGCATAAACCTGTCCAGCTCTCTTATTTATGAAAATATAGATAAAAGCATGATTTCAAGCTAGTTTTTAAGTCTAAAGGTTGCTTTTAGTATCACTTTTAAGCATGAAAATAACAGTTTTTCAACTGTTATCACAACCCCAAACTTAGAACTTTGCTTGTCCTCAAGCAAACAAAATGTAACTCAATCTCCAACCAATTCATATGATGGTTCACTCATTCAAAAATTCCTCTTTTTCAAGATAAGTAACAACTTCACTCAAACTTATGACCAAGAGTTCAATCAAGATGTGCACATGCTTTAGTGTTCACAAAGTCATTTAAGTTCCAACAAATGCTATTTTTCATGAATGATCAATCAATTAAGCATGGATGTTCATGTGCTTATGGAATATTTCCTCACTAGGTAAAGTGTTTCACTCAACACACAAGTGTATAAGAGGTAAAGTGTTTCACTCATTCACTCCACTATCACAATGTCACATGAATCAACTTTGCCTTTCATTTTACCACAATCAAAAACATTCACAAGCATGCATCATCACAAGGACTTTTGAATGGCTTATAACGTGGCTGGGCTAACAAGAAAATTGGTTTTTCTGGATCACAAAATCCTTGAGTTAAGAGAATCATATCAACACAATCATCTTATTCATTCCCAACTTTCTTTTGCCTTTGCATTTACATTGAGCTTTGCTTCTTTTTCTTTTCTTTTTCTTTTTCTTTTCATATTCTTACTTTTTAGCTCTTAGCTCAATGCTTTTCCTTTTTCATGTTTTCCCAACAACCCCAAACTTGAACATTTAACAATACCACACAAGATCTTCTACTTAACTCAAGGTAAAGATTTTCAATCAAGGGTTTTCAGTGTATATTCAAGGCTAAGGGTTCAAAGGATAGAACACACAGTGTTCTCTTTTAGTGGGCTAACTTTATGAATTTGGCTAATAAAAAGGGTTCCAACAAACGACCTTGATCATATGATGCAAAACAAGCAATTGATTCAATCATAGAAAACCTGGGCAAAATTATTCATGTTTCCAAAGTAATAGCATTCAACAATAACAACTCTGGAGCTCAAAACCTCACATATAAGCTCATTCACATTTGACATGCACATCCTGCTTAATTTCACAATCACAATCATGATATCATGCATTTGTTCACAAAGCTTGTGAATCACCTGTATAAGCATTTTATGTGCAAATCTATCTCAACATCAATCAATCAATAAGCATCATCAAGCATTACTTATCACACAATCACAGTTAATAGCAAACCATCATAATAAACCAGGTGTTCAATAGAGTACATTAAACCCTAATCTAAAAACAAAAACAAATAAGTTCAGAAAACTTAAACCAAACAAAAGCATAATCATATGATAGCATTCATCAGTAAATGCTATCTCAGCTCCTCATCAGTCTGAGCTGTCCTCTGTATCTTCCTCCTCTTCCTCATCATCATCATCATCAAATGCATCCTCCTCCTCAGCTTCATCCTCTTCCATGTCTCTAGCTGAAGCTTCAGCTGCTTCAGCTCCTCCTCCATGCAATGGTTCTTCTGGCCAAGCTACCACATTATGGAATTCATCCATAGTCCACCTGTGGGCTGGAGGTGTGTCATACATCGCCACTATCATCTCAGCAGTGGCCACCTGCCCTCTGTGAATGGACTGCAACTGAGCACCTATAAGAGACATATACATGTCCCTCATCTGGAATGGTTCTGCTTCATGTGTATCAGCAGATGTCCTGCTCTGTGCTGGCCCTCTTTCTCTACGAGCCTGGCGTGGTGGAACTGGCTGAGCTACATCCTCACCTCCAAAGTACTGTCTGTAATAAGCCTCATCAATAGCTTTTCTTGGCCTCTCAAATGGTGGAACAGAAGTGTCCACCCCAGCTAGCTTGCAAAGGTGAGTGATCAAAGAAGGATGTCCTAGTGGTGCTTTGTTGTTTGAGGTGTTAGCACATACACTGATTTCATCAGCTATCACCTGCCCAATATTAACATTCAAGTTTCTGATAGCACAGTAGATGAATAGTGCCCTGTTGAGAGTGATATCTGACACATGTGAACATGGCTGAATGTTGGCATGAGAAAATGCCATCCAATACTTTGCAAGAGGAGTCAAATCTGTCCTCCTAATGTTAACCACTGCGCCAGATCTATTCCTTTGGAAGTGTCCTCCAGGTATACACAACACTCTCTCCACATCCTCAAAATCAGCACCTTCCTCCATGCAAAGAGCAAACTGACATTGCTCACCAGCCCACACAGTATCCAGGAAGTTGTTGATAGAATCAGGATCATACCTGATAGCATGGCCTCTGACATAGCCCAAATAATTCTCAGCTGGATAATCACCAATCTTCTTTGCATTGGTGTAAAATTCCTTTACCACAGCTATGTTGGCAGGTGCAGGATAAGTGGCTAGCTTTCCCCAATCATTCCCTAACACTTGCTCTCCAAATTGAGGAGCAAAGTTAGGTATCATTCCAACCTTTCTCTCCATCAGAAGTCTTCTGTCCTGAACCACCCTAAAGTGCTTCTCATGTTTCCTAGAGAGGAACCTGCTATTATGGGGCTGCTCTGGTTCCTTTTCCTTTCTCTTGGTTGCCATGGTTTTCAATCTCTTTCCTGAAGAGGATGCCATTCCTGCATTCAAACACAATTACAAAACCACAGAACATGATGTTAATCAGTAGTAACACAGAACACAACTCCTTTCGAAGCTAAACCACCACTGAGGGCCAGAATTTCCCCTCAGCGCCACCAGTACCACATTCCAACACGCAACAAACCAGAAAAATCAAATCTGGCAGAGTGCCGCTCAGCGGTAATTGCCGCTCAGCGGTGATCTGCTGATTTTTGAAAATCTCGTTTTAAAACTGTCCTAACTCCACCCAAATGCAATTTTCAGTTTTCCAGTTCATAATCATGCATTTTAATCGGTTCAAACATCAAATATATCATCAAATCATGCATAGAAATCAAAACCCCTAAATATTCATGCTTTGACAATCACATTCAAATTCAAGAACCCTAGAATGAACAAAATGCATTTTACTTACTTGGGTGGAGATACTAGATGCAATGATAATGCATCCAAGCTAGAATGCTCTCTTCCAACCCCAAACTTTGATGGCACACTAGTGAAAAAGTGAGTGGAAGAGATATTTTCTTAAGAGGGAAGAGTAAAAAGTTTTGGAAAACCTAAGAGAAAGTATGTGGGAGTGTTTGTGCAGAGAAGAGCTTGAAAGACTGAGAAATTGCGCAGCTTAGGGTTTAAAAATACCCTAATGGGCTCGGGTTCCGCTAAGGGGAACTTAAGCCCATCTGCGATAGTACCGCTCAGCGGTAATTGCCGCTCAGCGGCACTTTCGTGAAGTGCTCCTCTCCTTCTTTTCTTGACCTACGTGCCTCCTAGACATATCCCTCACTGGTTCCCTGTAATTCAATGTTAAAAATGCTTATGCAAACCCTAACTAAAGTAAACAAACAGAAAACAATCAATCAACTGGGTTGCCTCCCAGGTAGCGCTTGTTTAACGTCACGAGCCTGACCCAAAATCCACCAACACCCATCAGTAGGTGTTTCAAACTTACCAGCACCCATCAGTAGGTGCAAAATCGTTTCACCAACACCCATCAGTAGGTGTTACAAACTTTGTATCCTTCAGTAGATACTTAACCACCTAGCATCGTTCAGTAGATGCTAGATCAACAAAATATTAACAAAATAATGTCCACAAATTAAAAGTTACAAAACCAAAATCAAAATCAAAAGTTTGTAAATCACTGGGTTGCCTCCCAGCAAGCGCTCTTTTAACGTCATTAGCTTGACCCAATAAAGTTCACGTTCCATCTTCTTTATAGTTGATGTTGTCAGTACACCAACTTCTCAACTGCTTCCTTTGAACTGTTTTGGTTCTTCTAGAATATGGAGACTCTATCTCTATCATCTCCTTTTCTTTAAAGCCCTTTACAACCCACAACTTGTTCTTGACTCTTACAGGTGTGCCAAGTTGAAGTCTTCTTTTCTTCCAGTTTCTAGGAATTTCTTCTCCTCTTCCAATTTCTTCTTCCTTGGGTACCTGAAACAACAAACAATGGTTACCTGAAACCTCAAGATTTTCATTTTTACCTCTAGTTATGGGTGCATCTCGAAATGCAGCTTTATAACTTGCTTCTTCCTCCTTTGCTTGTGTCTCATCTTTGAATACATCCACCACCACTCTCTCCTCTCTATCCTGGAGCACCACTATACCTTCATTTACATCTATGATAGCCATGGCCGTTTTCATAAACGGTCTTCCAAGTATGATAGGTATTTTCTCGGTTTCCATCTTCATCACCACAAAGTCTGCCAAAAACTGAAGTTTGCCAACACAAACTACAATGTCTTCTGCAATCCCACATGGCTCCTTTGAAGATCCATCGGCCATTACTAAATTAACCTTGACAGGTTTCATTTTAACATTGCCAATTTGCTCCAGTAAAGAATAAGGTATCAAGTTAACACTTGAACCTAAATCAAGGAGAGCTTTCTTTACCTTTTTCTTCCCTATAGTACAAGGGATAGAAAAACTACCTGGATCTGATGCTTTAGGTGGGAATGACTCTTCCTTAACAGTTATACACTTTTTTTCCTCATCATCTCTACGTCTCTTCTTTGTAGAGATTTCTTCATTAGATTTGGTGTAAACCGTAATCTGTTGCAGAATTTGCTCCCAAGGTGCATCATTATCCACCATTTTGAATAACTCTGTGAAGTCCATTGGTTTCCCTTGATGGATTGGAAAAGGAAACGTGCTTTTGCTCTCTGATTCACTTCTCTCTTCTGTATCTAACTCAACTTTCTCATCATCAGCACTCTCTACCACCTTGCACTCTTATCTGGGGTTAACCTCAGTATTAGCCCCAAAGTTTTTGTTTGGCCTTTCTTCCAATTGCTTGGTAATCTGACCCATTTGAATCTCCAAATTCTTTATAGCAGCTTCAGTGCTCTTTTGAGAAGATTCAGTTTTCTGAATGAATTGCTGAAGAGTTTCTTCCAACCTTGTTGATCTTTCATTAAGCATAGATAACTGTTGCCACAAGGTTGGTTGCTGCTGCTGCTTATTATATTGATTAGCTTGCCCAGTTTGTCCTTGGCCAATGCTTGGATGTGGTTTCCAACCCTGATTATAATTCCCTTGACGGTATGGAAATTGATTAGCCATGAAATTAACATCCTCCACGGCTTCCACAGGAAAAGCACATTGGCCATTGATATGATCACCCCCACATAATTCGCACAACTGGGTTTGTACCTGTGCAGCAGATTTCAACTCTTTAGGTAATAGAGCAAGAGTTTTGGTCAGAGTCTCCAGTTGTTGAGTTAGAATTTTATTCTGAGCTAGCAAGGCATCATGTGTTTGTAATTGAAGAACCCCTTTTTGTTGCATAGGAGTTCCTCTTTCACTGTGTAGCTCATTATCACTAGTAGCCATGTTTTCTATAATTTCAGTTGCTTCCTCTGGAGTTTTCCATTTAATATTGCCTCCTGCTGAGGCGTCCAGCATCATCTTGGTTTGTGAACCAAGCCCTCCAAGGAAAGTTAAGACTACTTCTTGATCTTCAAAGCCATGCGTGGGAGTTTTACGTAACAAGCTTTTATACCTATCCCATGCATGCCCCAGTGATTCTTCCATGCCCTGCTTGAATGAAGAAATCTCTTGCTTTCCTTTAGTCACCTTAGATTGTGGGAAGTACTTGTTTAGAAATTTTGTGACCACTGCTTCCCACTCTGTGAAACTTTCTTCTGGAAAAGAGTTCAACCAAAGCTTAGCATTGCCTCCCAATGAGAAAGGAAACAAGCTAAGTTTGATAGTTTCGTCTGGCACCCCATTAATCTTGACTGTATTGCAAATCTCATTAAAGGTAGTGAGGTGCTCATATGGGCTTTCATGAGATAACCCATTAAATTGATTACTCTTCACTAGTTGAATCAGTGCTGGTTTGACCTCCATATTTGCTGCATTGACTCTAGGTCTAGCTATGCTGTTAAAGTGTTGAGGCCCAGCAATATTGGTGTAGTCTGCAAGAGTTCTTCTACCATTATTACCCTCCATACTTCCTGTGCTATGAACAGAACCTTGTGGTGATGATTGTAAGAGAGTTTCTGGAGAAGGGAAAAGTTCTCTAGATGTTCTGATTCTTCTCCTCCGTCTACTCTCGTCTAGACCTTCAAGAAGAGGTTCTGTTGTTTTCTTACTCCTAGTTCGAATTGCCTCCTGCATACACAAGAAAACAAAACCCTAGAAAATATTTGTTAGCACAAAAAGATATAAGAGAAGATATATATTCAAAAGATAAAAAGATAAAAGATTCAGAAGATAAGAAGATAAAAGATTCAGAAGATAGAAAGATAAAAGATTCAAAAGATAAAAAGATAAAAGATTTAAAAGATAGAAGATAAAATAAAATAAAATCTAATCTAAAAATAAAATAAAATCAAATCTAATCTAATCAAATCAAATAAAATAAAATCTAATCTAATCTAATAAAAACCGAAAAAATAAAAACAGAAAACAGAAATTTAAAATTAAAGTCAAAGATAATCAATAATCACACAAATTAACCAGTTAAACCACGAGTCCCCGGCAACGGCGCCAAAAACTTGATGGACAAATTTATGATCACCAAAATATGATGTCACAAACTTGTTTCACAATCGGCAAGTATGACCGAATCGTTCAAGTAATAAACTTGGTAAGACCAAGTATCGTTCTCCCAAAGGACTCACGGCCTAGTTTAGTTGTGTGGTTTGTTGATTAACTAAGACTTAAGAACGAAATATTTGGAGTTTAATATGCAAGACAGAAAATAAACATGTATGCATGAGTTTTTGATCAATGGCAAAAGCAAAAGATAAACACTTTCAATGAAATATATGAATGAATATGTTGTTGGGGGTCAATTTCATCTCATCCACTCTCATATATTTTAGGAATTCAACATTCAAATCATCATTGTTAATGTCATTCTCTAAAGTACCATTCTAGATGGCTTCTCCCTAATCACGAGTTCATACAATTCCTAGCATTCCTAATGATTAGTTCATAAGTTCAGGAGCTTAACGACAACCAATATCATATTGGGAGAAATTCCCCGGATCTAGACTTCCCCGTACGTGCCTGTATCGACAAAACCAATAATCATGCATCGAATGAGTTAAACCATGCAAGCATTAAGCAAAGAGGAAAAACCCTAACTAATGATGAAAGAAAGCATAAGTCTTAATTAAAAGATGCAAGCATAAATTCCATATATGAGAGCTTCAAGAGATTACATTGATTCCCCAACAAACATACAAGGTTTAGTTCACCATATTCATGGTGAATCTAGATGAACAATAATGAAAGAATGAAAGAATAAACCCTAAAAAGGTGAAGAGGTAGCCTGAGCATCCAAGATCCTCCTTCAAAGGGGTGGAAGAGAGAGTGTTTGCCTCGTTTCTGCCAAAGATACTAATTCTAGGACGTGCAAGCCCTTATATACTATTCTAGAGTTACAAAAGATCTAAGCCCAAGCCCATAAAAGTGCTAGAAAACGAGTCCAAGCCCATTATTAAGAATGGCGCTCAGCGGTAAATACCGCTCAGCGGTGACTGTGCGTCTTGTTTCTTCCCCTCAGCTGCCAGTTTGCCCCTCAGCGGACCTCCCGTGACCTCCTGAGTGCCGCTCAGCGGTAAAATGCCGCTGAGCGGTGCTTTCGGCTTCTCCTTTTGCACTCTTTGCTTCCTTTTCTGATTCCATCTCTCTCCTTCTTCACTTCTTTCACTAAATTCACCTTAAAACCTGCACAAAAACACTTAAATCAAGCATAAACCTGTCCAGCTCTCTTATTTATGAAAATATAGATAAAAGCATGATTTCAAGCTAGTTTTTAAGTCTAAAGGTTGCTTTTAGTATCACTTTTAAGCATGAAAATAACAGTTTTTCAACTGTTATCAATCCCCCACGCATTGTAGCTGTCGGACGAGTGCTTGAGGGAGGGCAGACTATTCATGGTGTTCCCATATTACCCTAGCACGTGCGTCTGACCGTTGACGAGGTTCGGGATCCCCAGGCTCAGGTTCCTGTACCCACTCCAGAAATTAACTTTGTTGAGGAGGCCATAGGATCATTTATTGCCTGGCCCAGAGCATTGATCATGTCCCACATCACTACTCCACAGGTATAATGTCTTTTTCCTTAGTATTTCTATGTTTATTCTTCAAATAATTGTTGATAACGCTTTGACGTAAATTCTTATCTTCAGTTCACACGTCCTCAGAAGCAGCCAATTGATGATACATTCATACATGAAGATGATGAGATGGCTGAAGCGAAGGATGATCCTCTATCAAAGCTAATGACAAAATTACCCAGATTGAAGAAAACATCATTACAACTATACTGGGATTTTAGAGTATTTGGTCTTCACCCACATGTGCCAGTTTATATAACATTCTCTGATGCATTGGAGGTGATTGGGGGAGACAGGATGTTGAATATTTCCATCATTCACCTGTGGTGCATGTAAGATAGTCAATTTGGTCTTTCATATTACTTTTATTTACATTGTTATAGTTTCTAACAACTTAACTTTGTTGTTTTAGGTACATGGACACAATCGTTGTAGATCAAGGTCGGTCTTCCATGTACGGATTTGTTGAACCTCAGACCATTCAACTGTCTGGTAACACACTTCAAAACAGACAACATTATTTGCAAACATGGATGGATGAGTCAAAAAGAGACGTATACCTTGTGCCATACATTGAGGGGTAGGTGTTGTTATATGTGGTCAATTCATTATTATAGTTTCCTTAATTAGTTGAATAACTATTTGTCCTTCGTGATAGGTCACACTGGCAGCTGATGGTCATCATTACCAAATAATGTAAAATTATATGGTTTTGTTCGTTGCACAGGAAGATGAAAAATGACTTGAGAACCATGCTTCAAGGGTAAGTGTTTCTCCAAAAATGACTTTGAATTTGATGTTCACCTTCAACTTTTATGATAAATATAGTCATATTAATTCTACTTTGTGTTTTCAATTTGTACAGAGTTATTGGTAAATCTCGTGGTCAACTGGTTCAAATTTTGTATCCAAAGGTTGTAAGTCATTTATAGTTTCTAATTCATTTTCTATGTTATTGAATGATCTAAATTCTTAACTATTTAGTTTGTGATTTTAGTGTAACCAGTGTGGCTTCTATGTGATGTGTTGGATTAAGACCATCATTCGAACTGTCATTACAGATGACTGGAATGAGGTAATGATGTATACCTTCTATACATTACAAATCAAATTCATCTTCAACATATATGAAACCATAATGAATCTTTCTTGAATTTTGCAGCGCTTCAAGAGTACATCGCCTATTTCAGAGGACACAATTAAACAGATAAGGCAGGAGTGAACTGCTTATCTTCTGCAAAGATGGAGTTAGGAATAGTTTTATTTCTTGTTGAACATTGCTTAGTTTTAGTTTAAGTTTTATGTTGATAGTTTTTGTAGTGGATTCAACTCCACATTAAGTAGAACTTTGTTTATATGAAACATATATTTATATTATTGCAAAATTGTTCTAGGAAAATTTTCTGCTTTTCAGGTTTGGTTTTATTGCAAAAATAAATTAATTTAAAAAAAAAAACGCCTAGTAGACGTCGGTTAGTGCACTGCCGGACGTCTATAGACGTCTGACAGTGCACTAACGGACGTCCAAACCCCAGCCCCTACCATAAACAATTCAGGCAACTAGACGTCCGGGGAGGGAGGAACGGACGTCTATATAGACGTCCGGTGTTTCAGGCCGGACGTCTATATAGACGTCCGGTTTGGCACACGGGACGTGTATACGGACATTCGAGGGTGTACACCGGACGTTTATATAGACGTCCGGTGTGAATCCCCCGACGTCTGAGTAACGTCACCCACAAAGACGTCGGGGGAAGATCAGACGTCAAAAGGGCAAAAGAACGGACATTTATAGCCTTTTCTGACTAGTGGTGCTACTACTATACCCAAAGACACGAGAAAAACTACACCAAAGACATGTAGAGTCTGTGACAGGGAGGCCGACATCGATAATCCACTACAAAAAAGAAGGGTATTACCGAAGGTCATAATCCTTCGGAAACAGCCATAAGCCGTCGGTAATGATCTTTTACCGAAGGCTTATTGACGGCCAAAACACCGTCGATAAAACTCTTGTCGCTTACATTTACCGAGGGCTTTTGTCCCTCGGTAGTTACCACTTTATTAAAATATTGTCACCACTTTATTAAATTGTCTTACACCTAAAATTTATTGAAAAATTGGTAAAATTAACGATGGAATTAAACTCTAAGATTTTCTGTCATTTCTTGATCTTATTCCATTCTCATATTTCGTTGTTGAGCATTTTCACATGAATCATCCCTGTTCCGATGTAATATAAAATAATCATTGCAATAAAATAAAAGAAACCCATAAACAAGAATAAAAGGATAAGCTACCATAACAAAGTTAAAACATTTTCTTTAAAAAAATAAAACACCAAAATTTGATTAAAGTTCAAGGCCTTTTTGAAAATAAATTAAAACATTTTCAATTACCCTTTCCTTTAAGGAAGGAATAAAAAAAATAAATAAAGAAATAAAATTCTTTTCACTAAAATGCACAACACCTTTTATAGGTATCCTCCTCATTATGAGGGAATACAAGTTGTATAAAAGCTGACATAATCACGAACAATATTTCCTGAGGCGTGTACATTCTTCATTGTTCTTAAGGACTTATCCGCGGTGTATTGTGCAAGTCCCCCAAGATTGATGACAAATTTATGAACACTGAAATACGGAACCACAAACTTGTTTAACAATCGGCAAGTATGATCGAATCGTTTCAAGTAATAAACTCGGTAAGACCAAGTATCGTTCTCCCAAAGGACTCACGGCCTAGTTTAGTTCTGTGATTCGTTGATTATTTAAGACTTAAGAACGAAATAAGTGGAGTTTAATATGCAAAACAGAAAATAAACATGTATGCATGAATTTGATCAATGGCTAAAGCAAAATACAAACACTTCAATGGAATATATGGATGAGTATGTTGTTGGGGTTGTCAATTTTATCTTATCCACTCTCATATATTTTAGGAATTCAACATTCTATGCATCATTGGTAATGCCACTCTCTAAATCACCTTGACAAGAAGGCCTATCCTTAATTACGAGTTCATACAATTCCTAGCATTCCTAGTAATTAGTTCTTAAGTGCAGGAGCTTAACGACAACCAATATACTATTGGGAGAAATTCCCCGGATCTAGATTTCCCCGTACGTTCCCGTATCGACAAAATCAATAATCATGCATTGAATGAGTTAAACAAAGCAAGCATTGAGCAAAGAGGAAAAACCCTAACTAATAATGAAAGAAAGCATAGGTCTTAAAATAAGATGTAAAAACAAATTCCATATATGAGAGTTTCACAAGACTACATTGATTCCCCAACAACAATACAAGGCTTAGTTCACCATATTCATGGTGAAACTAGATGAATAATAATGGAAGAATGAAAGATAAAACCCTATAAAGGTAAAGAGGTAGCCTGAGCATCCAAGATCCTCCTTCAAAGGGGTGGAAGAGAGAGTGTTTGCTTCGTTCTGCCAAAGATACAAACCCTAGGACGTCCTAAAGCTTATATATTATTCTAAAATTACAGAAAATTTAGGCCCAAGCCCATAAGTGTTGCCGCTTAGCGGTAAAGTGCCGCTCAACGATGAGTGCGTGAGTTGGTTTCTTCCCCTCAGCGGATCCAACGCGAGCTTCTGAGTGCCGCTCAGCGGCAGTTGCGACTTCTCGTTTTGCACTTTTTGATGTCTTTTCTGATTCCATCTCTCTCCTTCTTCACTTCTTTCACCAAATTCACCTTAAAACCTGCACAAAAACACTGAAATCAAGCATAAACCTGTCCAGCTCTCTTATTTCTGAAAATATGAACAAAAGCATGATTTCAACCTAGTTTCTAAGTGTTAAAGGTTGTTTTTAGTATCAATTTTAAGCATGAAAATAACAGTTTTTCAGCTGTTATCAAAGATACAACAGGAATTTCCTGGAATATCTCTGAAGATCTTAGAACTAACAAGGATCTCTGAAAAGAGTATAAAATAAACCCATAATATTTTAGAAGAGGAAAAGAGGATGAAAGTACGATGAGAGGAGAATGAGAAAACTGATTTTTTGTGTGTCTTGGAATGGAGGAAGAGCTCTCTATTTATAGAGCTAGTGGAGAATAAAATCATTAAAAGAAAATAAAAGCAATAAACATTTTAACGTTGGAACACTTAAAAATTGTTGATTGTTGCTCTTAAAAAGTTTGAACGTTGCACCTCTTTAAAACAATTAACATTGCCAACTAATAAAAATTATTAATGTTCTAAAACTTCCAAAGCCAATGTTCAGAATTTACTTTTGCAATATAATATTAATATATTACAACAATCCCCCACATATTGCAAAAGTTGCAAACAATACAATGTCTTTAATTCAAACATTAAAAGAAAGATAAGAAACTTTTATCCTGGGTATCATAGGATGTAATGCATCACAGCTGGTATAGCAAGCTATATGAACCAGTCTTAGATTGAGATACTTAACACACAATGTAGTTGGTATAGCAAGATATATGAACCAAAGATACTTGACATGTGTTAGAGGTTTATCAATCACAATACACCCCCACAATCCTTGTTGTTATCGCTGTGTTGCGCTTACTAGGTCATGCGCGTGCTTGATAACAGTTGAAAAACTGTTATTTTCATGCTTAAAATTGATACTAAAAGCAACCTTTATACTTAGAAACTAGCTTGAAATCATACTTTTATTCATATTTTCATAAATAAGGGAGCTGGACAGGTTTATGCTTGATTTCAGTGTTTTTGTGCAGGTTTTAAGGTGAATTTGGTGAAAGAAGTGAAGAAGGAGAGAGATGGAATCAGAAAAGACATCAAAAAGTGCAAAAGAAGAAGCTGAAGTTACCGCTGAGCGGCAGTTTACCACTGAGCGGCACTCAGGAGTTCACGGGAGATCCGCTGAGGGGCAAAATGGCCGCTGAGGGGAAGAAACCAACTCACGCACTTACCGCTGAGTGGCACTTTACCGTTGAGCGGCACACATATGGGCTTGGGCCTGAATTTTCTATAATTTTAGAATAGTATATAAGCTTTAGGACGTCCTAGGGTTTGTATCTTTGGCAGAAACGAAGCAAACACTCTCTCTTCCACCCCTTTGAAGGAGGATCTTGGATGCTCAGGCTACCTCTTCACCTTTCTAGGGTTTTATCTTTCATTATTGTTCATCTAGTTTCACCATGAATATGGTGAACTAAACCTTGTATTGTTGTTGGGGAATCGATGTAGTCTTGTGAAACTCTCATATATGGAATTTGTTTTTACATCTTATTTTAAGACCTATGCTTTCTTTCACCATTAGTTAGGGTTTTTCCTCTTTGCTCAATGCTTGCTTTGTTTAACTCATTCAATGCATGATTATTGATTTTGTCGATACGGGAACGTACAGGGAAGTCTAGATCCGGGGAATTTCTCCCAATAGTATATTGGTTGTCGTTAAGCTCCTACGCTAAAAGAACTAATTATTAGGAATGCTAGGAATTGTATGAACTCGTAATTAGGGATAGGCCTTCTTGTCAAGGTAATTTAGAGAGTGGCATTAACAATGATGAATTGGATGTTGAATTCCTAAAATATATGAGAGTGGATAAGATGAAATTGATAAACCCCAACAACATACTCAGCCATATATTCCATTGAAAGTGTTTGTATTTTGCTTTTGCCATTGATCAAAACTCATGCATACATGTTTATTTTTTCGTCTTTTGCATAGTAAACTCCAATTATTTTGTTCTTAAGTCTTAGCTAATCAACGAATCACATAACTAAACTAGGCCGTGAGTCCTTTGGGAGAACGATACTTGGTTTTACTGAGTTTATTACTTGAAACGATTCGGTCATACTTGCCGATTGTAAAACAAGTTTGTGGCACCGTATTTCGGTGTTCATAAATTTGCCATCAAGTTTTTGGCGTCGCTGCCTGGGACTCGTGGTTTTACTGGTTAATTTGCGTGATTATTGATTATCTTTGAATTTAATTT
Source organism: Vigna nakashimae (assembly GCA_034642375.1). Taxonomy (NCBI): domain Eukaryota; kingdom Viridiplantae; phylum Streptophyta; class Magnoliopsida; order Fabales; family Fabaceae; genus Vigna; species Vigna nakashimae. The sequence continues at coordinate 17,257,851 of CM067768.1, forward strand.
TGAATTTCTGTTTTTATATTCTGTTATTATTTTTCGGTTTTTATTTTATTTTATTTTATTTTATTTTATTCTCTGAATCTTATATCTTCTCCTATATCTTCTCATATATCTTTTTGTGCTAACCAATTTTTTTTAGGGTTTTGTTTTCTTGTGCATGCAGGAAGCAATTAGAACAAGGAGTAAGAAAACAACAAAACCTCTTCTTGAAGGTCTAGACGAGAGTAGACGGAGGAGAAGAATCTGAACATCTAGAGAACTTTTCCCTCCTCTGGAAACTCTGTTACAATCATCACCACAAGGTTCTGTTCATAGCACAGAAAATATGGAGAACAACAACATCAGAAGAACTCTTGCTGACTACACCAATATAGCTGGACCTCAGCACTTTAACAGTATAGCTAGACCTAGAGTTAATACAGCCAATATGGAGGTCAAACCAGCACTGATCCAACTGGTGAAAAGCAACCAATTCAATGGGTTATCTCATGAAAGGCCATATGAGCACCTCACTACCTTTAATGAGATCTGCAATATAGTAAAAATTAATGGGGTGCCAGACGAAGCGATCAAACTTAGCTTGTTTCCTTTCTCATTAGGAGGCAATGCTAAGCTTTGGTTAAATTCGTTCCCAGAAGGAAGTTTCACAGAGTGGGAAGCAGTGGTAACCAAGTTTTTAAACAAGTACTTCCCACAATCCAAGGTGACTAAAGGAAAGCAAGAGATTTCTTCATTTAAGCAGGGCATGGAAGAATCATTGGGGCATGCATGGGACAGGTATAAAAGCTTGTTGAGAAAAACTCCCACGCATGGTTTTGAAGAAGAGGAAGTAGTCTTAACTTTCCTTGGAGGTCTTGGTTCACAAACCAAGATGATGCTTGATGCCTCAGCAGGAGGCAATATTAAATGGAAAACTCCAGAGGAAGCAACAGAGATTATAGAAAACATGACTACTAGTGATAATGACCTTAACAGTGAGAGAGGAGCTCCTATGCAACAGAAAGGAGTTCTACAATTACAGACACATGATGCCCTGCTAGCACAAAACAAGATTCTAACTCAACAGCTAGAGACTCTTACTAAACATCTTGCACAATTGCCTAAAGAGTTGAAGACTGTTGCACAGGTACAATCTCAGTTGTGCGAATTATGTGGAGGCGACCATATCAATGGTCAATGTACCTTTCCAGTAGACGCCGTAGAGGATGTGAACTACATGACCAATCAATACCGTCAAGGGAACTACAATCAAGGGTGGAAACCACTAGATTTCACAGAAACTCCCCTTCTCTCTACTGTAACTCACCTTTTCACTGCTCCGATCACCGTTCAGGCACCATAGGAGCATTCCCGGCGTCCCAAGCTTCCTCTTAAACCAAACAAGTTTCAAGTTTGAGCTTTCTCCCCTTAGTCGTTCGTGCTTTTGTTACATGCAAAACCAAGGTCTGGTTGCATGCAGGGGTGTAGTCTAAGTTATTTTTTATTTTCATATGGTTCGGTTTAGTTGGAAGAGTTAAGTGATCGTGAGGGTAGAAGGTCTAGTTGACGAACCAAGTTGCAGTCTGTAGCACGTTCTTTCAGAAATCCAGGTAAGGGAAGCTTATTTAATTTAATCTGTATGTAGTTGTTTTGTATGAACGTCCGTTGTTTGAATGAATGAATATGATGCATGCTGGTTGATATGTATGATGATGGTTGATATGTATGAAGTGTATGAATGTGAATATGAGTAATCGTTTTGGAGTATGAATTATTAATATGGATTCTATAAAGTATGTAAATTGATATTTGGTGTGAAGTTATAAAGTTATGAACTGATGTGTTGAAACTTGAGTTGGAAATAAATGAAAATCTGAATATGAAATTCTCACTATGATAATGTACGTTTGTCATCAAACGGTCCTCTACCGTTCGATTTTTCTAGTAAACTGCTTTAAAATGGAATTCTTTCATTTGGAGAGAATTCTAGTCGAGAACGAGCGTCCTCATGTGGAAACACTATGTTTGAGCGTTCGGCCAAGCATAGTTGTACCCGAATATCCGAAATAAAGTAATACATTTATATATATATATATATATATATATATATATATATATATATATATATATATATATATATATATATATATATACCCTCGTACTTTAAGATTAGTAGTGATCGGTCTTACACCTAGTGCACGTAATAAGTAGTGCTCGGTCTTACACCTAGCGCTCCTACTAAGTAGTGCTCGGTCTTACACCTAGCGCTCGTACTGAGTAGTGCTCGGTCTTATACCAAGCGCTCGTACTAATGTATAATCAATCTTGATAAAATAGCGTTCGTCCAACTTCAGTAATATTTTTCCTTTACCATGTTCGGTCATTTACTAGCATTGGATTTCCATATGTGAACTATTCTAAATATAGTTACTTAACATCTTGATTAATCTTCTTGCATTGGATCCGGCCTAGGGCCTCCATACTTGATTTATTCCTTAAGTATTGGTTTGAACTCAAGAGAGTCAGTTCACGTGGTAAATATCGTTCGTCACATATTGCACTATTGTACTCGGTTCATTTCTTAAATCTAAAAAGTAACTCTCTTAGTCTTATTATGTTTTGAAACGGGAGAATTATCGGTCTCGTTCTTATCGTTCGTCCTCGTTCTAAAGAGGTTTGAACGTTCGGTATTTTATGCTCTTAGAGCAAATGATGAAATTAAACGTATTGGAAATGAAAGAGAAAATTGAGAAAAATGATAATGATAGATGAAATCGATAATGATCATGAATGAAATTATGTGAAGTTGAACGAGCGTTCCGGGGAGGAACGACTCATGTATTGAATATTGGAATTGGTAAAGTATGATTGTGGTTATGCTAATGCTGGCAGTTCATCCTGATGTTCTGTGAGTACTCGTCCTCACGTAGAGGAGGGTAGGTCATGTGTGGGAACGGCAGAAGGTCCTAGTCCTTAGGGGTACTTTGGATAGGGCTAACCTCGGGTGGCAGCTGTTGAGTGTATCCCAGTTACTACATCACCCGGGTGCACGAACGCCTGTAGCTACACAGATTCATACAATCCGGACGGTCAGTCTAGTGATAGTTTTCGTATGGTTATATGTGATGAAATTTCTTGAGTGTTGGAATGTTTACTTTATACGTTGATGCATGAATTAAATTACATAAGCTTACCCTGTGTTTTTCCTTGTGTTGTCTCGTCCTTGTATGTCCGTCTTATCAATTGCAATGATCATCCGTGTGGATGTGAGCAGAAGGAAATGCATTGTTGGAAGAAGTAATTGAAGAAGAGAATCTGGTGGATGTTGAAGTCAAGGTCGAACCTCGTTCGATTATTTAGATGATAGTTAGTTAGTTTTGATCGTTCGATAATTTGGTTTTGTAAAACCGTTCGATTATGACTTTTCTTATTTCTGTGAAATTGTAAATTAACCCTGTACTTAACACCGTTCGGCTTTAAACGTTTATTATTAGTGTAAGACTGAACTGTTTATTATGAAATGTAATTAACTCTATTATATGATTTTATTACTGTATTTTTGGGATGTTAGAGTTAGTAACTAAAAAAATAGTTTAACTAATTAATTATTAATCTAATTAATAGGTTAATATATAATTAAATAAATGTTTTATACAAGGTTGAGAAGCTATCTATTTAGTGAAAAACCTTGCATTATTGTTGAGCTAATCACATTGACATTACCACAAACTGTTGAATCCACCAGAAACAAATTGAATAACAAGAAAGAACATTTTCTAATCACCTTATCAAACAATGTCTATGGTTTTTCAATTTCATCAATTAAATCCATGTCTAAGCTTGCCATAAGTGATGCCATTTAGAGGTTTTTACATGGAAATGGAAGAAAAGGAAAAAATCTAAACAATGAGAATATGCAGAATAATGAGATTTCCACAATGGTTTTTCTCTCCCCAATTTATGCACCAAACATTCTTGAACCCACAAAGAGAAGTGAAAATACAATAATTTATATTAGGTTGCACAATTCATAAACAAAAGACTAATGGTTAAAGAAAGGGTCCCTTTTAAGAGCTCTTCAATTCAGCATCTTTCTTGGTTTGCTTCAAATTCCTCCATAGATACCTTCCACTAGCCATGTCAATGAAAACCCAAAATCCATTCTCGATCATCTGAAAAATAAACCAACTCTCTGGTCAACAACAAACCAAGACTAAAACTCAAATATCAACTATAGAAATTATGTTTTGAAAACAAAAAAAATATCGACAACAAAAGGAATTTCAACTTTTTGGGAGTTTATTCTACATTCCCATCTAAAAATCTCTGAATTTGTTCCAACATAAACCTCAAACCAGAATCTTGCATTAATTAAAAATCGTGAAAAATATAATATATAGGAAAATTGCAAACTTCCTCCGACAAGCTAACCCAAATTCGCAGAAATACATTAAAAAAAATTACACAAATTCAATAAATTTAAAAAATGTCGAATTAAACAAACTAATTTACATGTCCATAAATTTCTCCAAAACCTGAATTTCGAAGCATATCTTTTTATCTTTTAAAAAGAACGCCAAACTCTGTTAAATCCTTAAAATTCATAAATATGAACTAAAGAAGCTTTGCATTAAATGAAAAATTAACTTACCAGCTCTGAAACATTAATTTGGAATTTTTATTCTCTTACAAAAACCATAAACCTGTCCTGAAAAGTTATGCAGCAACCTTAACAACCCTAATTGTTCATCCTAGGAAACTAATCTGTCGACCGTAAAATTTCAAAAGGTGGATTGGGTTATCCTATTTTCTAACGAGGATCATCGTAGAAACAAACATGGTTTTAAGGGTACCTTTTTGAAATCAAAATCTTCCTTCTTGGATGATCTATCTTCTTCAGCAGAATCCTCAGAAAACACCTCGATCTTCGGGTCAGAACGCACTGTTCTCCAGGCAAAATAACCGGCCAGAACGGCGGAGAAGAACACCAAGATAAACCTTAAAGGGCACATCTCTCACGACACGCCCCCACCAAAAAAAAAGTTTTAATTTCAGGGTATGATTTTTTGGCAATGGAAAATGAATGAGGGAAAATCGTTGACACCCCAGAAAGGTACGAGAATGTTGGGTGTGTTTTTTTTTTTTGAGAAGGAGAAGAGAAATAGTAAAAGGGTGTCTCTGAGAAAAACCAGAACGTGTTGAGTTGTTCCTTTTGTTTTGTTTGAAAAAAGGAAAATGCTCAACAACCACTTCGTGACTTTGGGAAGTTTGCTTGAGAATGAGATTTGTTTACAATGTCAAAAGTTAGCTTCTCCAACTGCTTCTCCCGTTTGCATATTGGGTCAGCTTTTTTGGCTAATCATAGCCAAAAGTCGACAATAGAATAATAATGTCTAAAGATTTTATTTCAATTTCATCTATTATTATCGCTATATACACGGGGATTTAGTTGATATTTGTAGTAAAAAAATAAATAATCTTATGAATATTGTTAGTAATTATCTTTTAAATATTGTAATGATGAATTAAGCCAATATATTATAATAAATATATTAAATAAATTAAGAAAATAAGATAAAATAATTTTAAATGAGTGAATTCGGTAATATGTAATCAATTAAGTTAGGCTCCAAATTTTCTAACCGACACAAAAATAAATCGAGTTAAACTGATTTATTTCAACTCAATATCTAATAAATTAATCTATTTGACTTGAGTTGATTTAATTTAGAAAAAAACTTGAGTTACATAATTTGACAAAAAAAAAAGTAGTTAAAAAGAATCAATTAAAACTAGTAATTAACTTTTTTAAAAAAAAAATTGTTATTGATGAACCTTATAGGCACTTACGTTAAGAAAACATAAAGATAATCTATAAAGTTAGTACACACAATTGTTCTAAATTAATTACAAATTTGAAATTTAACAATGTATAAAAGAATTATGAAGTTGAATAAAATATTAATTTATCCATGGTATGCTGATAAAATATACGCGTATTTGTAATTTTGATGTGTAGTCAACATTGGAGGTTGGAGTGCATCTAGAAGATAAGCATGCGATAGTGGGGCCAGCTCACACCTGATTTCATATCCTACAATAAATAAACTTTACTTTAAATGTTTGGGCCTAATGGCTGCTGTTCTATGGTTAGAACAAAAAGCAATACTAATTTTGTTTAGTCTCAAAACAACGTTTACTTTTTCTTTTTTAATATATATTTTCTAATAATTCGTTGACATTGTCCCTGTAGAAGAATTATAAACAGGGTGAAAGGATAAAAAATTGAAAAAAATGAAACTTTATCCTTATAATTGTTGCAACTGGAATCAAATAGAACGATGAACAAAAATCTAAAATAAAAATAGAAGGAATTATTATAATAGTTTATTAAAAACAACCTAAAAAAATGGGTTTTAGATATTGGATTGGTAAAGGATTAAGTTAAATACAAAAGAAGGTATTAGAATACTCAAATTTAGTATACAAAAGAAAAATAGAAAAATATTTTTAAAATTCTATTTGAGTTCGAAAATAATTGACTTTATCATGTATAATTTAATTTTAAATAAAAAATCAAAAGAAAAAGATTTTGATTTTGTTAATACATTTTAGTTTTGAAATTTTAGTGTATCTACATGTTAAGATAGGTCAAATATTCTATTAACGGATATTAAGTAATCAAATATTGTGTTAATTATAATTTAGATATCATTATAATTTGTGCAGATCTGGACACCTGTCATTTGTCATTCATTTAATAGACGAAGAATTATAGGATCATTATATATATATATATATATATATATATATATATATATATATAACTTTTTGAAATAATACATCATAATTATTCTTTAATCCTTTTAATATAGTATCTGAGCCAAACACTGATATCCTCTATAATATAGGAATCATTATTTATTTTTTTCATTGAATATTTCTGATGGCTTTTTCCAATAAAAATCAATTCGAGAAACATGATTCTGGAACTTCCACGACTTCCAAGAGTTATGTTTTTACTGCTGTCGGATTTGTGACCAAGTCAGGTATATCTAACTATGTCCTTAATCTTTCTGTTGTTACTAAGGGTAGTAATGGGATAATTGATTCAAGTGCTACTGATCAAATGACTTGTGATCCTCATATATTTACCAATTTTTCCTCTAATTATTCTAAGACCGTTATTATTAATGACAATGGGGTCTCATCTCCTATTGAAGGTATAGGTACTATATCCCTCTCACCCTCCTTATCGATTCCTGAAGTTTTATTTGTTCCTACATTAAATTGTAATCTTATCTCCGTTAGCAAGTTAACCAAATCACATTCTTATGTTGCCTTGTTTTACCCAACTCATTGTAATTTTTAGAACATTCATTCCAAGGAGAAGATTGCCAATGACAGAGAGAGTGAAGGACAATATTATCTTGAAAATGTCTCACAATAGACCCATAAAAAAGAGTTAGCTTGTCTTGCGAATGATCACACACAAGATAAAAACAAAAATAAAATTTGGTTATGGCATAGACGGTTGGGACATCCCTCTTTTGGTTATTTAAAAAAATTATTTCCATCACTATTTCATAAATGCAATATTTTTGATTTTTTTTTTTGCGAAACTTGTGTTATGGCAAAAAATCATCATGTTGTGTTTTCTTTAAGCAATAACAAAACTGATTTTTCTTTTTCATTTTTCACACATATGCTTGGGGCCCTGCCCCACAATCTACACATAATGGAAAAAAATGGTTTATCAGTTTTGTTCATGATTGTACTCGGGTAACCTGAGTATATTTTCTTAAACATAAAAGTGATGTGTGTGATGTGGTTCGTTCCTTCTATCATCTGATCGTTACACAATTTAACACATCTATTAAGGTTATTCGATCAGACAATGGAAGGAAATATTTTAAGACTGAATTAATAGAGTTCATGAACTCTAAAGGCATCTTGCATCAATCTACATGTCCTTATTCACTACAACAAAATGGAGTGGTGATAACGGTTGAATTTACCGTTATTTGATACTTAATTTTGAAACTAAAAACACCCTTTTTGACTTAGAAACTAGCTTGAAATCATAGTTTTGTGTTATTTGTGTGAATAAGAGAGTTAAAGGTGAATTTAATGATTTTATGCTATATTTCCTTGTTTTCAACAGGAATTGAGATGATTTGGAAGAAGAGTTGAAGTAGTAAGGAGTTGAAACTCAGGAAGAGCTGGAAAAGCATTAGAAAGGAGGATCGCAGCAACGCTGAGCGCCATTTTAGGGGCCCTCAATGCCGGAGTACATTGTCTCACGCTTGACTGTCCTTTTTCTGAAGCTCCTAGTGCAGGAAGTCTCTGGCTCGTGCCTGGGCACCCTTTTTGGGGCGCTGAGCGCTACTTCCTCAAGTCGCACCATGCTTGCTTTCCTTTTGAGCTGACCTTGAGCGTCATATGATTCGGCATGCCGCCCGGGCGCCCTAAGTAGGGCACTGAGCGTTGGCAATTGGTCTTGGGCTGTGTTTTCTGCTATTATTTCGAACTATTTAATGATTTAAATGACCTAGGGAAGACATCTTTTGACAGAAGAGGCGTAGAAACACACCCTTTGACCTCTCGGAGGCGGATTTGGATGCGAAAGCTCTTATCTTCAACTTCTAGGGTTTTATCTTTCATTCTTTTCCATTATTCATCTAGTTTCACCATGCCAATGGTGAACTAAATTCTATTTGTTGTTGGGGAATGATGTAAAACTTTGTAAACTCTCATGTATTGAATTGATTCTTAATTATATATGCATCTTTCATTAATTATTAGGGTAATTCTTCTTCACTCAATACTTGCTTTGTTTAACTCATTCATTAGCATGATGTATGATTTGCATGAGTACCGGAAGGTATCTTACAATTTAGGTTATGGAGAATTATTCCCAGAAGCAATATTGCTTAGGAATGAAGGTATGAGTTATGGTTGTCTTAAGCTACTAATCGTAATGCAGAATTAATTGATAAGGATGTAAGGAATTGGGACCTAGTAATTAAGGATATGTTTTCTTTGCCGAGGAATCGGGTTTTAAGTACTTTAGATAGTGACATTGACATTAATTAAGAAGTAGAATTCGTATATACATGAGAGAAAACTAGGTGAAATCTAACCCCACCAACATATTCATCCCATAATATCAAATTCATCTGTTCATTTCTACACTTTTGTCCAATTGATCAAGTTGCATGCATATTTACTTTTCTATATTTGCATTTTAAACCAAATGATTTTGTTTTCAAGTCTTATTTAATCAAGAAATCACATAACTGTTTAGGCCGGAGTCTCTTGGGAAAGGATACTTGGTCTTACCATGTTTATTACTTGATACGATTCGGTACACTTGCCAGAGTCTTAACAAGTGGCTGAGAGGAAAAATAGACATATACTAGAGGTGATAAGATCACTTTTGATAGATGGTAATGTCCCATCTCATTTAGGGGATGAGGTTGTGAGCTCTACCGTTTATTTAATTAATCGAACCCCTTCTAGCGTGCTTAACTTTCGAAGGCCTTTTGATGTGTTGTTTGATCATTGAATCCTTTGTCCCATAGTTTATTTACCACCTCATATTTTTGGATGTGTTATATATGTTCACTTACACCCACATCAACGTACAAAGCTTGAAGAACGAGTGATCAAATGTGTTTTTATTAGGTATGGGTCAACTCAAAAAGGTTATCGTGCTTACCATCCACCATCAAAGATATTTTATATTTCTATGGATGTGACATTTAATGAGCATGAATTCTTTTATGTTGATTCTCCACTTCAGGGAGACAATGATAGTGAAATGCATAATCATGATGTTAGTATGTTTGATTGTGAATATAAATTATCGTGTGAGGATCATTCTACAGGAAGTGAGCCAATCCTAAATATGGACACTTCTTTTCTGTATAATACAATGTCTTTTGATAATAACGAATTGGCTTAATCTTCTCCACAAGTTCATCTTGACTCTTTAGAGGTACCTTCTGATGTTATCTTTGATAATACTAATTTAGATGAAATTGATCATGGAATTGATTCTTGTCTGTGTGAGACCACCAACACACCAAACACTGAGTCTACTACTATTCAATATATTCTTCCGTCTCGTTCTAACCGTGGTCAACCTCTAGTTAAATATGAACCAGACTTCCAAGCTAAATTTAAATATCCCATTAGTAAATATGTGTCATCTCACAAGTTATCCCAGTCATATGCATCATTTGTATCTCAATTATCTTCAATTTCTATTCCTAGTAATATTCAAGAAGCTTTGACAGATCCTAGAGGGACTGAAGCAATGGTTGAGGAGATGATAGCTTTAGAAAAGAAACAACACTTGGGATCCTGTGTCCTTACCAAGAGAGAAGAAAATTGTGGGCTGCAAATGGGTCTTTATAGTTAAGCATAAAGCTGATGGAACTATTAAGAGCTATAAAGCACGACTTGTGGCTAAAGGTTACACTCAGTCTTATGGTGTAGATTATCAAGAGACGCTCGCACCGGTAGCCAAGCTCAATACTGTGAGAATACTTTTGTCGCTAGCTGCAAACCAAGATTGGCCTGTTGGATAATTTGATGTGAAAAATGCTTTCCTACATGGAGAAATTTCAGAAGAAATTTATATGGATTCTCCACCAGATATGACAGATTCAATTGGAATGAAGGTTTGCAAATTAATAAAGGCTCTATATGGATTAAAACAATCCCCAAGAACATATTCATAAGCCACAAATACAACTTGAACAACATGCATAGCTTCCAACAACATGAATAGTTTGGCAAAAGCAACACAAACAATTTCATCAAAGACACTGACAAGGTTTGACCAACCAAAAACAAAACAATACATCAACATAAACAACACATAAACTCTTGAGAACTTAAATAAATAAATAAAAAACATCAACATAAATCTTGATTCATACACATAGCAATCATAATTACACGATGTAGGTCATCAGTTCATCTATAAATATAGCTTGCATTTCACATTATCCTTGCCTCCGGTTTCCGTATTGAACATAGTAGGATTCATGTTCTTTATCTCCTTTGCATTTTCTTTTCCTTAGATATCTAAGCATTTTTGTTCTTCATATTGCAATTTGAAAACTTGAACTTGAAAGTGGTTCATTCATCGTCATTTCATATGAAGGAGCCATTTCAAGTTCAAGTTAACAAAATGTTTTAGTAATACAGAAATGGTTTACATATCTTACTGAAAGGGAAGTGCTTAGGAAAAAGAAATATGGTTCACAATATGTTTAATGCTGAAACAATTTTGAGATCTAAAATAATTATATAAAAATATTGTTCAACTTCATCATTTAAAATTGTATGATTCTTTTTTAAATTGTCCATAAGTTGGACTCATCTATTAGATTTCAGAGCTATCTTTTTTCTAAAAGAGGGTCCAACTTATGGACAATTTAAATTTGGAATCAATTTACACAGTTGACGTCGAATGTCGAGTACCCTCGATGCAAATACCTGAAGTTTATTCATTTTTCACATCCATTTTGTGTGATAAATGACGTCCTATACCCCTTTAAAACACAATATCTAAAATGAAGCTAAAGATATATATTACTTTTTCACTGAATGATGTTTTAACGTCAAATGTGGCTTGGAATTAACGTACATTTGGATCAAAATGTACATTTCGGAGAAGTGCATTTCACTGGATCAAAATGTACCGTGCATTTGGATATATTTTGTTTTTCCCCTCTCATAGAACGTCGAAGGCAGCGGGGCGGGACACAAAGGGAATTGAAGTATGATAGGAGAATTATTGAAGAGCTCTGAACTTCAAATTATTGACGTGAAGGGTTAGTCCAAATACATCACAACCAACATTCACAATTCACAGATCTTTTACTAAATTCAAATATTCATTTCATTTCAATCTAAAACCCAAAGAAATACAGAAACAATAGGTGGCTTACTAGCACGATTAAAAAATAAAAAACAAAAAACATAGAAAAGTAGGGTCTAAAATAATTATCAAGAAGATTCCATTGAATCTTCATCATCAGAATCTTCAGTATGATCTTGATCAAGAGTAGGTGGACTTCCAACAGTTTGCTCATCAATGAAGAACCATCCATTCACAGTCTTTTTCAGCCCAATAAATGACAGACTTGGTATACCAATTTCTTCTGACGTTTTGCACACAATTCTTTCTTCTTCAGATACATCTAGTCCTTGGAGTTCCAACACCTTCCTGATAAATACTCCATATGGCAATTTGTGTGCATAATCATCTCCTGTAGTGATCATGTGGTGTTTTAGTACCGCAACCTAGTTGGTAGTCTTGATAGCATTCAACAAAAATACATCTTCTGTTGAAATTCTGTACTCGTTCAATCTTCCAGGAAGTAGTAGCCAAGTCAGGACATAAGCAATCATTTTCTCCTCCTTGTTTAAGCCATCATGTAGGTACTGCTTATCAACCCTGTACCTTCCTAGATATCTTAAGCAGTTTATATATATAGCTCTCTTTTGTTAAAAATTTGTTTGACTCAGAATCACAGATATGAGAATCCAAACCTTCAGCTTTCAGTCTAGCAATATCTGACCAAACATTATCGTCAATAGTAATGTTAACACCTTTGACCCTTGAGTGAATGACCCCATTTACAACCCTCAGGTTTGTGTAGAAAACCTTTGCTCGCGTGTCTCGATCACTTATCCATCCAGATGAGCTTGTGTTTCTTGTAATCCGGGCAACCTTCTCTTTTCCTCTTGATGATGACGATGGAGAAGCAATTTCTGAATAGAATTCTAGGAAAGTCTTTCACAATATTGACTTCTTAACTTCATAACTTCTCTGCTTAAAAAATACAAATGAGACGTCGAATTATAGAGGGAATCGACGTATTAATTGTCAGCCAGAAGACAAAGAGTTAGAAAAAGACATCACATTTTAGGGATATTCGACGTTTTATTTTTCATCCTCCTGCTATCCTATTTTTCTTTTTTCCTTTATAAAACCGCTCACAAGCTCTCATTACCATTATATTTCAATATAATATTTACATTTTAAAATAACCTCCCACTAGAAATGCAACGTTACCGATATTCGAGGTTTTCTTCTTTTTCTGTGCTTTCGTCGTTGAAATTTAAAGAGAAGAAAATTTTATTTGTTTAAAATAGTAATTTAATTTCATATGGAAAATAATAATAATAATATTTTATAACAATTGAATTTAGTTATAGATCACAATAATTAAAATCGTAATAAATATTATTATATTATTTAAAGTAATTTGAAATGAATGTTTTAGGTTAATTATAAGTATGATTATACTAAAAGACTTTGATTCATTTTTAAATTATAATACCATAAGTTTGAGAAAAGAATAAGTTGACTGATAAACTAAAGGTGTTGAGATATAATATTTTGGAAAAAAATGAAGATAGGTCAGTCAGAAAAAAATGTTGTTAAATTTTTTTTGTCAAAGTATAATTATCCAAAAATATTTAGACAAGTTAACAACATAGATGCATCATACTAGGTTAAATATCGAGAACAGACCGCGTGTATGGGGAATAGTCAGACAAATCTAGACCAAAAATTAAGCAGAATGGGTTGGGTCGAAAATTAAGGCAGATTAAGTTTGACGGTGGAGACTAGTTGACCTAAAATGAATGTTTGGAGAATAAGACCAAAGGTTGCTTAAACAGTTAGGGTTTCTTAGGGACTTGGCAATGTTGAGAGAGGATTCTTTTGGTTCTTGGTTCTCTAATTCTTATCAGAGATTAACATCATTGTGGCAAATATTTAATTTAGGGTTTCTTATGTGCCTTAAACATTTATACCTATAATGTGGCGTTTCCATCTTTGTCTTATGACCATAAGTAAAATTTAAAAAAGTCAAGACGGATGGGTAATAACAATTGAAAAACTATTATTTTCATGCTTAAAATTGATACTAAAAGCAACCTTTAACATTCAGAAACTAGCTTGAAATCATGCTTTTGATCATATTTTTAGAAATAAGAGAGATGGACAGGTTTATGCTTGATTTTAGTGTTTTATGCAGATTTTAAGGTGAATTTAGTGAAAGAAATGAAGAAAGATAGAGATGGAATCATAAAATACATAGAATAGTGCAAAAGGAGAAGTCGCAACTACCGCTCAGCGGCAGTTTACCATTGAGCGGCACTCAGGAAACCACGTTGGCTCCGCTGAGGGGTGAAAATGCCGCTGAGGGGAAGAAACAACTCACGCACTTACTGCTGAGCGGTAGTTTACCGATGAGTGACACTATTTTAGGCTTGGGCCTAATTTTTTGTATATTTTAGAATAATATATAAGGTTTAGGACGTCCTAGGGTTTGTATCTTTGGCGGAGACGAAGCAAACACTCACTTTTTCCACCTCTTGAAGGAAGATCTTGGATGCTCAGGCTACCTCCTCCTCTTTCTAGGGTTCTATCTTTCTTTCTTCCATTATTGTTCATCTAGTTTCACCATGAATATGGTGAACTAAACCTTGTATTGTTGTTGGGGAATCAATGTAGTCTTGCGAAACTCTCATATATGGAATTTGTGTTTTAACATCTTATTTTAAGATACATGCTTTCTTTCATCATTAGTTAGGGTTTTTCCTCTTTGCTTAAAGCTTGCATTGTTTAACTCATTCAATGCAATGATTATTGATTTTGTCGATATGGGAACATACGGGGAAATCTAGATCCGGGGAATTTCTCCCAATAGCATATTGCTTAGACATAGGAATATGAGGGTTGGTTGCCGTTAAGCTTCTGCGATTCAGAATTAATTATTAGGAATGCTAGGAATTGTATGAACTCGTAATTAAGGATAGGCCTTCTTGCAAGGTGATTTAGAGAGTGACATTAACATTGATGAAAAGAATGATGAATTCCTAAAAGTATATGAGAGTGGATAAGATGAAATTGATAACCCTAACAACATACTCATCCATCTAATGCATTAAAGTGTTTGTATCCCTCTTTTCCATTGATCAAATTCATGCATACATGTTTAATTATTGTCTCTTGCATTTAAAACCTACAATCAATTGTTAACAAGTCTTAAATAATCAACAAATCATATAACTAACTAGGCTGTGAGTCCTTTGGGAGAACGATATTTGGTCTTACCGAGTTTATTACTTGATAGGATTCGGTCACACTTGCCGATTATTAAACAAGTTTTTGGCGCCGTTTTTCGGTGTTCATAAATTTGTCATCACTTACTTCATAATGAAGTCGACTAAAAACTGTTGTTTTGCCACATATTATAAGTTCAACAAAAGTGCATTTGGTTTTCCTTTTCTAAAACATATGTCATGCATTCACAGATAAGATCATATGTAAAACAAAGTGGATTGTAGCAATGAAAGAATCAACACAAACATGTTCTCAAATAATCATAAACATGAAAGCTATGAACATGTTGCACATAAACACATGTGTTATTAATTATGTGTTGACATCATTAAAAACCAGAAGCTCTGAGATTGTAGGTTTAGCTACACCAGTGCTCCCCCTATCAATAATCTCAACAAGCAAGATGTTTATCAAATTGTGGAACTTGAGTTACCCGGTGAGAATTTGGACTTTAGAGTTTTTGGTTGATTCAATGCTATTGCTTTGGAAGCATGATTGATTTTGCCTAATTTCTATGATTGAACCACTTGTTTGCTTGTTACACATGATCAAGGTCATGGTTTCTTCTCCCTTAGAGCAAATTTCAGTTTATGCTTGATTTCAGTGTTTTATGCACGTTTTAAGGTGAATATGGTGAAAGAAGTGAAGAAGGATAAAGATGGAATCAGAAAAGAACTCAAAAAGTGCAAAAGGAGAAGTTGCAACTACCGCTCAGCGGCAGTTTACCGCTGAGCGGCACTCAGGAAACCTCGTTGGCTCCGCTGAGGGGTGAAAATGCAGCTAAGGGGAAGAATCAACTCACACACTTACCGCTGAGCGGTAGTTTACCGTTGAGCGGCACTATTTTGGGCTTGGGCCTAATTTTCTGTAATATTACGAACAATATATAAGCTTTAGGTCTTCCTAGGGTTTGGATCTTTGGCTGGGAGGAAGCAGAAATAGACTTTTCACCCCTTGGGGGTAGATTGGGAGATGGTGACAGCTCTCCTCTTCTCTTTCTGGGGTTTTTCTATCTTTCACTATTTCATTATTGTTCATCTAGTTTCACCATGAATATGGTGAACTAAACCTTGTATTGTTGTTGGGGAATCAATGTAGTCTTGTGAAACTCTCATATATGGAATTTATGTTTTAACATCTTATTTTAAGATACATGCTTTCTTTCATCATTAGTTAGGGTTTTTCCTCTTTGCTTAAAGCTTGCATTGTTTAACTTATTCATTGCCATGATTATTGATTTTGTCGATTTGGGAACGTACGGGGAAATCTAGATTCGGGGAATTTCTCCCAATAGCATATTGCTTAGACATAGGAATATGAGGGTTGGTTGCCGTTAAGCTTATGCGCTTCAGAATTAATTATTAGGAATGCTAGGAATTGTATGAACTCGTAATTAAGGATAGGCCTTCTTGCAAGGTGATTTAGAGAGTGACATTAACATTGATGAAAAAAATGATGAATTCCTAAAAGTATATGAGAGTGGATAAGATGACATTGATAACCCCAACAACATACTCATTCATCTAATTCATTAAAGTGTTTGTATTCCTCTTTTCCATTGATCAAATTCATGCATACATGTTTAATTATTGTCTCTTGCATTTAAAACCTACAATCAATTTTTAACAAGTCTTAAATAATCAACAAATCATATAGCTAACTAGGCCGTGAGTCCTTTGGGAGAACGATACTTGGTCTTACCGAGTTTTATTACTTGATACGATTTGGTCACACTTGCCGATTGTTAAACAAGTGTTTGGCGCCGTTTTTCGGTGTTCATAAATTTGTCATCATGACGTTAACAGTTTAATGAAGTAGAAGAATTAATATATGCATGAGAGTGATTAGGTGGAATCTAAATCCCAACAACATTATCATCTCATATTATCAACTTCATCCATTCATTCTAGCGTTTAGCCTTAATTGATCAAATTACATTCATGTTTATTTTTATTTCATTTGCATTCAAAACCCCAAAAATTGTTCTTAAGTCTTAATTAGTTAAGCAATTACATAACTGTTTAGTGTCGTGAGTCCTCTGGGATACGATACTTGGTCTTATCATTTTATATTACTTGATACGATTCGGTACACTTGCCGACATTTTAACAATAGCGAGAGGAAGAGAGGAACGAGAGTGGGGAAGATAGGGAGGGAAGAGAAATTATGGGAATGTGAAAGTAGAGATAGCGAGAGGGAAATGTGAAAATTAGAAAGAGAGATATTATGACTGATTTCTGAATCTCACTCATAATACATGAAAAAAAATTTCCACCTTATGACGAGTGTCTATAACTACATAGTAATAGGTTTTGAATTTATTTACAATTTTGTCATCACGTTTCATATTATGGCTGATGTACAAAACTACGTAATAATATTTTTTAAACTTATTTACAAGTTTATCACCACGTTTCATATCATGACTGATGTAGAAAATCACGTCATAATGTCTTACTTTTATTACGATTATGCCACAGATCAACCTATTATGATGGATGGTTTTCACCTGTCATAATAGGTCATCATCGTATGTTATTTTTCCACTAGTGATTTTTCTTCATATTAACATTGTGGTAGTCATTTGAACTCATTTTCTTATTCTGTTCGATTATATTTCGTAAAAGTTGGTGTTTTTTCGTCTTCTTTTTTACTTTAAATTTTTTTTAAAATAGCTAAAATGTCTACCGATTACATTTTAGTTTGATGAAAAACTTCCAAAGATTATAGCTTTTATTACGAATATTGGATGAAATTGCAAAAATAAATGAAAGTTGTTAAAATAAGGTGAAGAAGGCATCGGATAAATTCTAAAGAGGATTGGGGCTGTGAAATTTTAAAAAATCATCGTTTAAGGCATTTTTTTAATTTTCGTAATATTTTTCAACAATTTTTTCATCCTTTACAACTTTATTTGAGATACTCAGAATACTTTAAAAGAAATTTGAAAAGTTTTTGCGAGTGCATCTTATATTGTATGTATTGATTTTTCATAAGTTGAGTAGAAAAGAATATTGTGAAATGTTTTTAAAAACAAATATATACAAATTAATATCAGTTGAAAAAACCTTAATTTACGTCTATCGAGATACAACAACCGTTAATTTAATGTCACTTTATAATGATGTTGAAGTTTCAAAAAACTTTAAATGCCTAAAATACATTAAAAGCTTTTTATTTTCTTATTTTACATTAATATAAATATCTAAGAAAACTAACCAACATTAATTTCATTAATGATTTAAAATTGCAAGGTACATAATTCAGAATGACATCAAAGTAAATATTAAAAACAAATACAAGAAAGTTCTTATTTTATATCAATGTAAATATAAAAACAATGACCGATGCGAGACACTACAAATAAATTTAAAGAAAATAAAACAGAAGAGCAAATAAATCATATATCCCTATAAAATAATGAAATTGCACCAGCAGGACCAGACGCCGTACGGAAAGACCTCCCCGAGCGTCCAAAAGAACGGTTGTCTGAGCTTTCATGGATCCAGCGGTATTCCAATGTCGCCCATCCAGGCATGGATAACCCCTTCGCACAATAAAATCAGCCAGAGCTTGAGGAGCTTATGTACTGACAGGTCCTCCCAACATAGACCGAGCGAGTGGTTGATATAATGCCGCCCGCCCAAGATTGGACGTCCGCCCAAGGTGGAACGTCCGCCCCAGAGTCTGAACCGAGTGTCCAACGAGCGGCCACCCATTCAGTAACCGGACGTCCGTCAAAGGTTGGCACAATAAAACTAAAGTAAAATAAGTTATCCAAAACGAGGAACCATATTGATAGATTTCGCATCTTCTCAGGTATTATTAGGTTTCTCAACAATTTTTAGCCTGATAGACTTGATTTTGAAGAGATTATTTTTTAAAGAATTGATTTTTGTTTAGAACCAATAGCCTGAAGGTATGAAACATGTTATAATTGGTTGGATCATGGAACCATACTTAGGTGCTGGAAACTACTGGTACCTTATAGTTGACGGTCTTATCAGCAATTCCATTCTCAATCTGGTGCACCTGCTGTTTTCAACTAGTTGCAATAAGTATTTCAAGTCAGCATTATAAATCACAACCTGGGAAAAAAAAATAGTTAAAAACTAACGTATAACAAACGTTTAAGAATAGAGCAAAAGATTTTGTCTTCATCTGAGAGTATAAGCTTATCATTAGCTTAAGGAACCATGGCACACAAGTGAGCAATGCATTTTAAATACCATGTTATTTCTCTTTTAAAATAATATATTTGTGTTATTCACGACAAATATGGTTGTGAATTAATTCATTATATACTTTCTAGCATTATAAAATTCTCTCAGAACAAAAGGCTATATTTTCTCTAGAATAAAAAGCTAGTCCTAGCAAACTTCGTCAAGCATGTAAAAAATCCTCCCTTCACTTTTTTTATTACAAATCATGCACTATATACTTAAAAAATATTGACAAACAACGATTTCGTCCTCACTTACCTTTGTGCCTTTGTGCCTCTTGTACTTTCTTTTTTTGCACGAAGGTCATTTGATAGACTCCCTCTTCGATAATTTGATAAGAATACAGTTTAAATAGATTTTTTAAATAGTTATTGATCAATAATAATACATTCCCATAATTTTTGTTGCACTTATTATGTTATGTGTGTGTCATGAATTTAGAGATCATGACAAAATTCTATGCAAGTGGTTCTACTCAACACTCATATGTGTGATTTCATCAAGTAATATAAAAATTATTAAAATTTTGTTTAAACTAAAATTTTTAATCTATATAGAATTTTAATTACAAAGTATAACCTCTCAATAAAGAAATCTCTAACACTTTTTCATACACCATAGGAATAGACATAATAGATTAAAAATAAATTTAGTGTTATTAGAACTAACAGGTGACTTGTTTTTACCTATATGAACCTTATTCATGGCATCTCCAATCACAAAGGTCAGGTTACAATCACTTGTTTGTTTGCAAGTGGCTTAATCATTCCCTTCGATGTTTCTAAAATCACATCACATCACTTCCTAGGATTTTTTTTTCAGAGGATCCACTAGACTTTGTTCTGACTTCACATAATTAATGAATTTCACTCTTTAATAACTACTTCGTAAGATTATGTCTTAATCGTATATATCTCTTATTTCCATTGTTGTTCTTGTTTTATTGTAGATATTGACAATCACAATGTATTGACACAGAAGGGGTTGGTTTCATCCTTAAAGGAATTTTAGCTAAGAAGATTGCCAACCACTCAACTTTACTACTAGTCATTTCTAGAACAATAAACTCAAATTTCATTATTGTCAAATTGTCAAGATGATTGGTTTCATCCCTAAAGGACAATGATACTTTAACATAGATTTGTTTACAACATGTTGACACGATACATGTGTCATTTTTTTCACTAGGTTTAGAATATGTCAAGACCATAATAAATAAATAATGAACCAGTGGAAAAATGACATGTGTGCTATGTCAAAATGTTGTCAAAAAATATATGTCAAAACATATTTTTTCTTGTTCAAAAACCATTTTAACAATACAACTTTTTAAATAATCAAAATGATCAATAAAAATCATAATTCTCTTAAACATCATCCTTACTCATTTCAATTCAACCTTGATCATTCAAACTCCATATGTGTGTGTGCATTCATTTATATCAAATTCATTAACTAACATATGCAAACCTACGAGAACTAACTCTACTCATCCAAACCCTTTTCAAAACTCATATTAAGAAATTATATATCTTGACATGCATATCTAGCCATTATATCAACTTCTCAATAAGAGTATTTAATTCAAAACAATTATTTATCAAACAAAACTCAAGAACACTCACTTTCAAACATTCATAACGTTTTCAAACAAAATACAATAATTCCAACATAGAAACCAAAATATAGTGACTAAGTTACCTTCACATCCAAATCATTTATGCTAAGATTCTATAATAAAAAAAACATAAATAGTTGCCCTTACCTCAAATTCCTTTCCTCAAAACCACTTCGAATATGTAACATCCCAAAATATAGTTATAAACCATATTATAGTAGTCACAAAATTATTAAGATAGAACAATTATAGACTAAGATGTAAAGTATAAACTTTACAGTCATAAAAAATAACCATAGAATTTAAAACTTTATATACAAGAGATTAACCAAAACTATATACAAAGTTACTCTAAAACTAACTACTCAGCAACATCTCCTTCGTCCAATCCCTGCTCTAGAGACACCTGATCTTCCTCTGTTCACATCCACAGGATGATCATTGCAAAGGAAAGAACACCAACAAATACAAAACACAAACACAAACAACAGGGTAAGCTAGTTCAAATAAAATAACATACATACTATTTATCAACCACAAATCATACAATCATACATAGACATTTCATCACAAAAACACTTTATGCATGACACTACACTGACTTTAACCGTCCGAACTTATAATGATTGTCGAGCTATGGTGGGTTGTGCACTCGTGGTGTCTTCTACTGCTTTGCAAAGACATTGCCAATGGATTTCACCCTACCACACTCACGAGGTTAGTTTGTACCGGGCCTTGGAGTGCACTGGTAGCCTCCAAGACCTACCTCATGGTACTTGAACTGTAAAATTTAAAAGAAAAAAGAAAGACTGGATGTATTTGGAATTGACATGAGAAGTGTTTTATATTTTTGACGTAAGGTCGCTATAAAAGCCTTGTTGTAAAAACCTTGATCATTATAGTGCATTGGCTTCCTATGGTTGGAAGGACACTGGATGTAGGCTTGGTTGAACTAGTATAAAAACTCAACATTTGATCTTTCTATCCCTACACTCTTTTATTCAGTCGACTTCTTACTATACTCAATCGTTCCAATTTCCACTGCAAAAAACAAATCTTTTTCCTTGTGTTTCAAGAAAGCTTTTGAAGGCATCCACTTTGTGAAAAAGATTTAAAGAAAACATTGTTTTTACATTTCACCAATTCATCCCCTTCCCTCTTGGTGTGAGAAATTAAGTCATTCTGTTTTCAACACTAGGAGATAGCTTCCTAGCACGAATGGCTCTACCTACACCAATATTAGGAGTCACTCTTAGGAAAACATGATCCCCAACTGCAAACTCCAACGGTCTCCGCCTCCTGATCAGCATAGGACTTCTGTCTACTCTGAGATGCCTTCATCCTTTCTTGAATCAACTTCACCTTTTCTGTTGTCTGTTGAATCAGATCTAGCACAGTCAAAACAGACTTTCCTTCCTAGAACCAACAAAAAGGCGTTTTACGTGTTCTCCCATACAATGCCTTGAACGATGTCATACAAATGTTGGCCTGATAACTATTATTGTAGGTGAACTCCACCAACGACAACACCTCATCCCAGACTCCCAAATGATCCGATACACACGTTCTTGGTAACCCTCGGCAAGTGTACCGAATCGTATCAAGTAATAATAAAATGGTAAGACCAAGTATCATTTCCCAAAGGACTCACGACCTAAACAATTATGTGATTTGTTGATTATCTTAGACTTGTAACTGAAAATATTGTTGTTGAACTATGAAAAATAAACATGAATGCAAAGTTTTGATCAATGGACTTGAAAGATGCAAAAATGGTTGATGTATAATATGAATGATTATGTTGTTGGGGTTTCCGATTCATCTTATCCACTCTCATGTATTCAAGAATTCATCTTTCTTCATTAATGTTAATGCCACTTTCTAATTTACCTTAAACTCGATGCCTCGGCGTAGAAATCCTACTCCTAATCACTAGTTTACAATGTCTTGTCTCCCTAGCAATTATTCATGCATTACATTCGCACAAAAGCTTAAAGGCAACCAATCCTCCTATCCCTATGTCTAGGCAATATTGCTCTTGGAAGAATTTCTTCAGTTCTAGATTTACTTATATGTGTCCATACAAATAACATCAATGATCATGCAATTTAATGAGTTAAACAAAGCATATATAGAGTATAGAAGAAAAACCCTAACAATTAATGAAAGAAAGCATATAGATTAAATAACCAATTCAATACATGAGAGTTTCAAAGGATTACATCGGTTCCCCAACAAGAATGAAGGTTTAGTTCAGTGTAGACATGGTGAAACTAGATGAAAAACAATGAAAGAATGAAAGTGTGATTTCGCCTCTTTCTGTCGTAAGATGTCAACCTTAGGTCGACTAAAACCTTATAGTTTATTAAAAATTACAAAAAATAGGCCCAAGCCCAATTATATGGCACTCAGCGGCAATTTTGGCCCTCAGCAGTAAGTGCAGTACTTTAGAATGATGCTCAACGGCAATTTTGGCAAGCGTGAGACAGCAAAAATTGGCGCTCAGCACCAATTTCCGCTCAACGCAACTTTTGTGCACTCTGGTTGACTTTTCTGCACTGTGGTTGACTAGTTGACTTGTCTGGATTCTGGTTGACTTTTCTACACTCTAGTTGACTTTTCTGCATTCTGGTTGACTTTTCTGCATTCCAACCATTCGGTACTTTAACTCTTCTTTCAAGTTATTCCAATAGCCTACAAAATCAAGGGAATCTAGCACAAAACCATTAAATTGACCTTCAACTCTCTTATTAACAAAACTATAGCAAAAACATGAATTAAAGCAAGTTTCTAAGTAAAAAAGGGTTGATTTATTATCAAAATTAAGAATAAAAATAATGGTATTACAACCGTTATCAGTTCTCGGTAAATCTTCAAGTGACTGGATTGTTCTTTTTGACTTCCCATTAGTTTGAGGATGATAAGTTGAACTCATTTGTAGTCTACTGCCCAAATCACTTTGTAAAGTTTGCCAGAACCTTGAAGTGAAGTGCGAATTCTATCTGAAACGATGCTAGAAGGCACACCATGCAACCTCACTACCTCTCTGATATACAAATGAGCAAGCTTCGCCATCAACAACCTCAAATTCACAACTAGAAAATGAGCACTCTTGGTTAACTTGTCAACTACAACCTAAATAGCATCATGACCTTTAACTGTCTGTGGCCAATAGGTAACAAAATTCATAGCTATGCTATCCCATTTCCACTCAGGAATTTCCACTTAGGAATTTCCACTCAGGAATTTCCAACTGCTGCAATAAACCTCCAGGTCTTTGATGCTCCATATTCTCTTTTTGACATGTTAAACAAGCAGAGACGAAGCATGCTACATCACCCTTCATCCCCGACCACTAGAAAGATTCCTTGAGATCTTGGTACATTTTAGTCATGCCAGGATGCATGCTAAAACGACTTTGATGACCTTCCTCAAGGATCAATCTCTTTAATTCACTATCATTAAGAACACAAACTCTGCCTATGAACCTCAATATACCATCAGCTCCCTGATAACACTTGAAAAACTATTATTTTCATGCTTAAAATTGACACTAAAAGCAACCTCTATACTTAGAAACTAGCTTGAAATCATGCTTTTATTCATATTTTCAGAAATAAGAGAGCTGGACAGGTTTATGCTTGATTTTAGTGTTTTTGTGCATGTTTTAAGGTGAATTTGGTGAAAGAAGTGAAGAAGGAGAGAGATGGAATCAGAAAAGACATCAAAAAGTGCAAAAGGAGAAGCCGAAGTTACCGTTGAGCGGCAGTTTACCGCTGAGCGGCACTCAGGAGTTCACGGGAGATCCGCTGAGGGGCCAAATGGCCGCTGAGGAGAGGAAACCAACTCACGCACTTACCGCTGAGCAGCACTTTACCGTTGAGCGACACACTTATGGGCTTGGGCCTGAATTTTCTGTAATTTTGGAATAGTATATAAGCTTTAGGACGTCCTAGGGTTTGTATCTTTGGCAGAAACGAAGCAAACACACTCTCTTCCACCCCTTTGAAGGAGGATCTTGGATGCTCAGGCTACCTCTTCACCTTTCTAGGGTTTTATCTTTCATTCTTTCATTAGTGTTCATCTAGGTTCACCATGAATATGGTGAACTAAACCTTGTATGTTTGTTGGGGAATCAATGTAATCTTTTGAAGCTCTCATATATGGAATTTGTGCTTACATCTTAATCTAAGACCTATGCTTTCTTTCATCATTAGTTAGGGTTTTTCCTCTTTGCTCAATGCTTGCTTTGTTTAACTCATTCAATGCATGATTATTGGTTTTGTCGATACGGGAACGTACGGGGAAGTCTAGATCCGGGGAATTACTCTCAATAGTATATTGGTTGTCGTTAAGCTCCTGTGCTAAAAGAACTAATTATTAGGAATGCTAGGAATTGTATGAACTCATAATTAGGGATAGGCCTTCTTGACAAGGTAATTTAGAGAGTGACATTAACAATGATGACTTGAATGTTGAATTCGTAAAATATATGAGAGTGGATAAGATGAAATTGACCCCCAACAACATATTCATCAATATATTTCATTGAAAGTGCTTGTATTTTGTTTTGCCATTGATCAACCTCATGCATACATGTTTATTTTCGTCTTTTGCATATTAAAATCCAATTATTTTGTTCTTAAGTTTTAGCTAATCAAGGAATCACATAACTAAACTAGGCCGTGAGTCCTTTGGGAGAATGATACTTGGTCTTACCGAGTTTATTACTTGAAACGATTCGGTCATACTTACCGATTGTTCAACAAGTTTGTGACATCATATTTTGGTGATCATAAATTTGCCATCAAGTTTTTGGCACCGTTGCCGGGGACTCGTGGTTTAACTGGTTAATTTGTGTGATTATTGATTATCTTTGACTTTAATTTTGAATTTCTGTTTTTATTTTCTGTTTTTATTTTTCGGTTTTTATTTTATTTTATTTTCTGAATCTTATATCTTCTCCTATATCTTTTTGTGCTAACCAATTTTCTAGGGTTTTGTTTTCTTGTGTATGCAGGAAGCAATTAGAACAAGGAGCAAGAAAACAACAAAACCTCTTCTTGAAGGTTTAGACGAGAGTAGACGGAGGAGAAAAATCCGAACATCTTGAGAACTTTTCCCTCCTCCGGAAACTCTGTTACAACCATCACCACAAGGTTCTGACCACAACACAGAAAATATGGAGAACAACAATGTCAGAAGAACTCTTGCTGATTACACCAATATAGCTGGACCTCAGCACTTTAACAGTATAGCTAGACCTAGAGTCAATGCAGCTAATATGGAGGTCAAACCAGCACTGATCCAACTAGTGAAAAGCAACCAATTCAATGGGTTATCTCATGAAAGCCCATATGAGCACCTCACTACATTCAATGAGATATGCAACACAGTAAAGATCAATCGGGTGCCAGATGAAGCGATCAAACTTAGCTTGTTTCCTTTCTCATTAGGAGGCAATGCTAAGCTTTGGTTGAATTCTTTCCCAGAAGGAAGTTTCACAGAGTGGGAAGCAGTGGTAACCAAATTTTTAAACAAGTACTTCCCACAATCAAAGGTGACAAAAGGCAAGCAAGAGATCTCTTCATTTAGGCAAGGCATGGAAGAATCACTGGGGCATGCATGGGACAGATACAAAAGCTTGCTAAGAAAAACACCCATGCATGGCTTTGAAGAACAGGAAGTAGTCTTAACTTTCCTTGGAGGTCTTGGGTCACAAACCAAGATGATGCTTGATGCCTTAGTAGGAGGAAATATTAAATGGAAAACTCTAGAGGAAGCAACTGAAATTATAGAAACATGGCTACTAGTGATAATGAGCTGCATAGTGAGAGAGGAGCTCCTATGCAACAAAAAGGAGTTCTCCATTTACAAACACATGATGCCTTGCTAGCTCAAAACAAAATTCTAACTCAACAGCTGGAGACTCTTACTAAAACTCTTGCTCAATTACCTAAAGAGTTGAAGACTGCTGCACAAGTACAATCTCAGTTATGCGAATTGTGTGGAGGCGACCATATCAATGGTCAATGTGCCTTTCCATTAGAAGCCGTAGAGGATGTAAACTACATGACCAATCAATACCGTCAAGGGAATTACAATCAAGGGTGGAAACCACACCCAAGCATTGGTCAAGGGCAAACTGGGCAAGCTGGTCAATTCAATAACCAGCAGCAGCAACCCACCTTATGGCAACAGATCTCTATGCTTAATGAAAGGTCCATGAGGATGGAGGAAACTCTTAATAATTTCATACAGAAAACTGAGTCTACCCAAAAGAGCACTGAAGCTGCTATAAAAAATTTGGAGATTCAGATGGGGCAGGTCACCAAGCAGGTGGAAGAAAGGCCAAATAGAAATTTTGGGGCTAATACTGAGGTTAACCCCAAAGAAGAATGCAAGGTGGTAGAGAGTGCTGAAGAAGAAATAGTTGAGTTAGAAGGAGAAGAATCAGAGAAGAAAAGAGAAACAGAGAGCAAAAGCACTTTTCCTTTTCCAATCCATCAAGGGAAACAACTGGATTTCACTGAATTATTTAAAATGGTGGATAATGATGCACCTTGGGAGCAGATTCTCCAACAAATCACAGTTTACACGAAATCTAATGAAGACGTCTCTACTAAGAAAAGACGTAGAGATGATGAGGCAAAGGAGTGTATAACTGTTAAAAAAGAGCCATTCCCTCCTAAAGTTACAGATCCAGGAAGCTTTTCTATCCCTTGTACCATAGGGAAGAAAAGGGTTAAGAAAGCTCTTCTTGATTTAGGTTCAAGTGTTAACTTGATACCTTACTGGTACGACTATCGCGGTCATACAAATTTGATGTGCAGAAATTAATGCAGTATAACTAGGATTTGACTCCTAGGTCGTCTCTCAAGGACCAATATTATGTGGTTCGGTCTTAGATTTATCACGAAGTGGGGGGGGGTTTGTGGATATTTTTGGATGCGAAAAAAATATAAATTAAAACTGGAAATTAAATAAGACAACAAAATTGAAAATACTGAAATAAATTTAAAAGATGGTAAAACCAAACGGTAAAAGACGGTAAAAGTGAAAAATGAAAAATTCAACAGTGTTTGAAATTAAAATGCTGGAAGAATATACATGCAGAAAACATAACAGCAGTGTAAATAAATTTTACCCAAAGCAACAGTGAAAATGAATAGTAAAAACGACGTTGAAAATAAACTCAACGGTAAAATACATTGACAGAATTTAACGGTGCAGAAAAATATTAAAGGGTAAAATAAAGACACAATAAAACAAAATAACTTGACTGAAAATGAAATTCAACTCAACATTTAAATTAAAATTATGGACCGTGAAGATAAACAATGAAAGGAGTAAATTATTCCAAAACATTCTGACATTACAGAAATAAAATTCAAACATCCTATACTGCAAAAGATGAAAAGTGCTGAAAGTAAACAGTGAACGAGAGAGGGAAAGAGGCAGAGCCTCTTCCAGGCCGTCTGCTATCCTAAACTAACTACTAAAATCTAATGAATTCTCTGCTTTGCTGCTGCCAATTTATAGCAAAACTCAGGAATCTAGCCTCCCGTGACTTCTTCATTTGTTCTCTGTCTCTTTGTGTAGCTAGAAGACTTTCTTCACCTCCTCCTAGGCTTACCAAGGGAATAGATGGGACCCTTCATTTTGTTGTGTCCGTTTCTGCTTCAATTCCATGCTAGCCGAGAACACCATTCTCCTTGTGCCAAGCTAGACCGTGCTTCCTTCCTTCTCCTTTCCATTCTGCAAAAATAACCTTGAGCTTCCAATAAGTAGTGGCTGGAACACAACACCGTTCTCATTCTTCTTCCAACCGTGCTTTGCTTCTTTCATTCCAACGTTTCTCCCTTAGCTACGTTCAAGAACCAGGTCTCAAACAAGTGGTGACTGCAGTTGTTCCAACTTCAAACTGCTGGACTGTTAAGCATCTCCTCTTCTTGATCAGCTGCTGCACCGTGAACACCTCTGGGACGTGAGACCTTCCAGTCATTAACACCATCCAGACCGTGAGCTTTATTCTCTCATCTTTCCACTTCTCCAAACTGAACCAGATGTTGCACTCAAAAGCTGCTGCCCACTCTGGATGTTCACGTCTTTGCTGGATGCGTGAAGTGCAGCCCCTTGCTGGACTGTGATGTTGCATGGATGAAGGTGATGGACGTGAAACTGTAGCAACATCACTTGGATGTGAGCTGCTGCGTGAAGAGTTTCTTCCTGGACGAGACACTTGCTGGACTCCACTCTGCTCATCCTCTTCTCCTTCCACGTTCTCGTTCACTCTCATTCTCCGCGGGTTTCTCTCCCTTCAACCGTGAGCTTCCTGGATGCTGCAACGTGGAGATAGTTGTGTGCAAGCTTCTGTCGTGTTGGAGAAGAATGGAGGGACTGCTGTTTGAAGATCTGGATGCAAGGATGCTGGACGTGAAACTGCTTCTATTCCTCTGCTAGAGCAGCTGCCGGAACTTCCTTGGACGTGGCTTAGCTCTTCATCACCGTGTACCTCCAAGCATCTTCTTCAAATATGAATATCCAAAATCAATGTGAAGTGGAAGAGCACGTCAAACACAAATCTGCACATGAATCCACTTCCTTTCCATGTGGGCCGTGTGGTTGGCTTCTCTTTACTGGACAAGGACGTGTTGCTTCTTTTAGGTGGCTCCCTCATTTTTCATTTCATTTCCAAAATGATATAAACCATGCTATTTTCTTCCAAAAACCGTGGGCTGCACTTGAACTTGGTGGTCCCTTTTCTTTATGTTGTCTCCCACTAAAGAGAAAGAAGACTTCCCATTTTGTATTGTTGCCGTGAGCTCTTTCAAGTGGTGGCCTCCATTATAAAATTTACATTGATTCATTATTGGTAAGTGCCGTATGGTGTTGTCCCTTGGACACACGTTGCAAGCATATGGCAGTGAATGAAATTTAGAACTTTGGAGCTTCTTTTAACGTGAGATTTCAACGTGTGGCCCCTCTTTTCAATCAAGCTTCACTTATTTAATTGTTGAATGGCAAGTGAAGAATTGTTCCAGCCGTGAAACATGTGTATGGACGCCTCTTCATGTGGCAGCTTCTAACATGGAATGTGTATTACTTCTTCAATTGAATGGAATAGGCCAAAAATTAATCCACGCATGCTAGCTTGGTTCAAGCTTCAATAAAAGAAAATAAAATGAAAAACATTATATTACAAGACTTTGTTCACATTCAGGATATCAATTACACTTTCCATTTTGCCAATTCAGCCGAGACCCACTTCTTCTATTTCTTTCCAAATTAAAATTAAAATCCAAAAGCTTCTAGTTAATTGCTTCAAAAATTAATTAGTTCTTAAATTTCATCCAAATAATTTCCCTGCAAATAATAATACAAATAATTAGTCTCAGACAATTCAAATTAATCAAAATAAGAATTTCTGATCAAATTGAGCACAATCAGTAAAAACGGGGAAATACTGGACAATTAAGCACAATTTCCTGATTAATTTTAGTACAATAAACTAAGTGAAGTGAAGAAAATAATGATTCATCAAAATAGACCACACTTAGTCTTTTGCACTCCTGGGCAAAATTAAGACGCAAATCAGGGAATAGTTCAAAGGACATCACAGGAGGTGACACAAACTCAACAGACAGAAAAATAAAAACTCACGATAAAATAAAAAGAATTTACAGAATTCTCAAGAAGTCTGGACAGAGAAAAGAAAGTAGACAATATCCAACACATAGTTAAGAAAAGCAGATACTTATAGAAATCTTCCAAGCAATTCAATACACGGAAAAATAATCAATCAGCTTAAGAGGTGATTTGAAAATAACAAAACCTCACAGATGCACTCATAGTGTTTCTCTCAAGTGTTTAAGGTAAATCAATGTCACTCAATGCATTCAAGAAAGCAAACACAAACAGACTTGGCAATCTTCTAATATCAACACTTAAAACATATGCATCTTCAGATCAAAAGGTCTTTCAGGGTTGTAATGGGGCCAAGGACAGGGGAGGATAAATTTGGATAAGTAGCTATAGCTCAGAAGAAATAGAGGTGCACTAGGAAAAAAAAAAAAAATGTAAACACAGTGAAATCTCACCCAAACCTCTAATTCAATCCTCTTCTCGACTCCATTATTCATAAAATTATTTTTCAATTTTCTCTTTTTCTCATCAAATATTTTTTTTCATCCTGTCTTCTTTTTTTTTTTTTTTTTTCACACAACAGGATATAAATTATCATTTCAAAACATGATGAGGAACCAACTAGCCAATTCATCAGAATTCCCAAGGAGACCACACTTATTCTCAAAACACTTCTATAGCTCCAAACTTTCCTAAGGTTAAGGTAATCATTTGTTTTTCACTTAGGATCAGTGTATGAGCTTCAACACAAAGAAATATATACAGTATAGGCTCAAAGGGGTTATCAAAGGATAATAACAAGGTAGGCTTATTTGGCTAAAGAGGCTCAAGAATAAAAATGCCTTTATCACGTCTGAACATGTATATCAATCAAGAATATCTAAAAGAATCAAGCCAAGGCATATGTGCAAGCATTCAAGATACATATCACACACAAGAAAGAAAATTAAGTGGCTCAAATCTCTCACACAGGGTATTTGTCACAATCAAATCAACCTCTTAAACATCATAATAATCTTCCCAAGCAGAGAAAAGCAAGGATTTCAAACCATAAGTATTAATTAAGTGAAGGAAAAATCTACAACTTAGACATCATCCAGAAATCAAGAGAAAAATGTAAAATTTATTGCACACAAAACTGGATAAAAATAACTTAAAAGAGAAAAAATTTAACACTCAAAAAAAACAAAAAATTTAACACACAAAATACAATCTAACAGAAAAATCAGAAAAATCAAAATTTCTCCCCAGTAGACCACACTTAAATCACACAATGTCCTCAGTGTGTTACAATCGTCAGATTATCAAATTCAAAGCAGTGAAATAATATAGACAAGTGCAATAAAAAGTTAGGAAATGGGAAGAAATTTTCAGTAACATCCATCAGTAGATGTTATCAGTGACACCCATCAGCAGATGTCTTAAACACGTAGCACCCATCAGTAGATGCTAATTAATTTTTATTATATTTTTTATTTTTTATTTTTTTATTATTTTTTTTTTTTTATTTTTTTTTTCTGAAAAAGGATACCGGTACTGTGACAACAGTCTCGGTGGCAAAGACCGGAACTGTTGCTACAGTGGAAGGCAATCTGGCTATAAAAGGCTGCTCCTCCGCGTCCAGCGCCATTTCCTGACTTCCACTCTCTCTGCTCTTCTCTTCTCTCTCTACCCTCTCTCAACTCTCTCTAAGCTCTCTCTAAGCTCTCTTCTGAGCGTCTGGATCTGTGAGGAAGCTCTGTCCCCGCGCCTTCTGAAGATCTGAGATCTGCGAGGAGCTTCTCTGCCAGCTCTACTTCTCCAGGTAAGTCCTCTGCACCTTCCTTCTTTCCTTCTTTCTTATCTGCTTGCTTAACTTTTCCTGCCGTCTCTGTATTTCTTCTCTGACCTCTTGCCTGCTCTCCCTCTTTTCCATTTACCTGCTTTCCTTTATTTCTGCTTAAGCTTTCTGTTCTTCGTTCCCTCTCCCTTTACTGCTTTCCAGATCTTTAATTTAAGCCTTCAGTTCCTTCTTTATTTTCAGCTCTTATTCGCTTTCTTCTTCACCTGCTAAACACTTAAAACACATAAAACACAATTGTCTTAAAACTTAAGGGGTATATCGGCTGGAAACCAGACGTTAATCTCCCTTCGATTGAAGGTATTGCAGAGACAATCGGGTAGAACAACGCCACGTACCCCACTTAAAAATAAAACACAGAAACTGAATATACATGAACAATATGGACAAGGACAACTGGACGTAGATCCGTTTAGGACCCTTTTGCAAGGACCGTGAAACAGATCTGAGACCAAACACAGAAATATCAAAGACTGACAGGACAAAATAAATTTAACGGGAAACAAGAACAAATAAAGAAAACACAGAACTAATCTAAAATTTTTTATGCTTCTCTCTTTTTTTTTTTTTTTTTTTTTATGTTATGCTTATTTTTCTTTTTTTATGTTTTTGTGCTTTTTATTTGTATTTATTTTTTTTATTTATGTATTTGTATATTACGAGAGGAAGGATGAGTGAAACGGAATCAGAGAGATATACCAGTCAACGGTGGCGTCCTACCGACGATCAAATCCAGATGATGACCAAAATATTCAACTATGGGGTCACACACCCAAGCCGAGCGCAAGTCGTCGAGATCGCGTCTCGACTAAGGGCTTTCGGCGAAGCCACTGAATACAACGTACACTGCTGGTTCAACAACCACGGCAATCGGGTCAAGCACTGGCAAGCGGAGATAGACCCCACTGGCACTCTCTTTTCACAACTGCCGCTGTACATGTACGGTAAGAACTCTCATCATACCTTCATAGAAAAATTTTTTTTTCACTTCCTCTTCTATTATTAACACATGTTTTTTATTTTTTTATTTTTTTATTTTTTTTGTTTGAAAGAAAAAAACTGGGTGATTATGAGGGCACCGAGGCTGCTGAATCTGTTTCCCGTTCCGATCATCATCGATGACGACAGAAATGAACGAGAAATTCCTCCACCAAAACCTCCGCTCGCATTCCGAACCAGAGCTCCCTCAACGGAGCTCTCCCTTAGACCACCACAACCAGCTCGAGAATTCTTCCAGTTTTAATGTTTTATGTTATTTTTTATTTTTATGTTTTTGTTGGCCGAGTGTGGCCAGAATATGGACAAGGCATGTAATCTGAACAATTATATTTTTTATGTTTTTAATTTTTTTTTTTTTTTTTTTTATGTTGTTTTTGTTTTTTATTTGGTTTGTAATATTAACGATCACTAAAGATCGACCCTCGAACATCTTTTTTATGTTTTTGTTTTTATTTTTATTATTATCAGTGTAAGACAAACTGTTTTCTGCGAACTTGGTAAGTTACAATAAATGCACTCAGATAGTTTCACCTCTCTGCCCTTTATTTGCAAATTCTGCTCTTACGATTATTTATGTTTTAACAAAAACTAAATAAATAAATAAAAACAGAACACATATTAACGAAACAAAATACCAAATAACGAACACAAAATATCAAAGCAGATAGAACACAAATGTCAAAAACAGCAGACAAAACATATATTTACAAAACATACATTAACAAAATAACATACTTGAAACACAACACAAATTTTTATTTTTTAATTTAAATTTTTTTTATTTTTTTTTTTTTTCGAATTTTTTGTTTTTAGTACAAACACTAAAAATCACGAAGCAAATAAAACACAGAACACATTTTTTTAAATTGTTTTTTTTTTTTTTTTTTTTTTTTTTAAATAATAATAATAATTCGAAAACTAAAAAAAAAAAGAAAAGGAAAAACAAACTTAAAAATCAGAATCTTCCCGAGACCATACTTAAACTACACTGTCCTAAATGTTTTCTAAGCATAAGATCATAAACTAAAACAACAAACAGATAAAGGACAAGTGCACTAAAAATATGAAAACTGGGAAGAAAGAAAAAGAAAACTTCCCTGGTCAGGGTGGCAGTTGCCAATTTTGGATTTGTAGGGAGATGTTCTTCGCTTCAGGATCCAGTATGAAATTGTTGAGGACGAACTGCTTCATCCTCCAGATTTGATCAAGCAGTGAAATGTCCTCCACCGCCGGATCTAAACAATTATTGTTGATGACTATATTCAATAGGTGCCTGTTGATGTTGAAATCGTTCTGGGTGCTTGCACCTCTGTCTTCAATTGTGGGTGTCTGCTCATCAAATTTATACGTACCTCCTGCAGTATGGTTAGTGCAAAATGGTTCCACAGAAATGTTATGCAGAGGTATAACACCCAATCCCAATTCATCATACTGAGCCTTAGATACAACCTCATAACATGAATCAGTTTGAAATGTAGAAACAATATCTATAACAGGTTCAGATTCATGTTCAGTGCATGGAGAACAAATATTCAGATCTGATAACACAAAATTATTCCCGTCATGCATAGAGGGAAAATTAAAATCATGCTCAGCAACAATATAATTATCAACATACCTCTCAACAGCATAATCATCAAATTGAGGTATGTTGGTGGAAAATGAAAGTGGTCTACCTGGTTCAAAATAGCTGCTTGTACCTGCCTGGTCCTCAAAATATTCATCAGTCTCCTCAGGTGCAAGAGTGGCCATCTGCCTGATCTGATCAGTCAGATTCTGAATGGCAGATTGAGTTTCCATGCTCTCTTGCTTGAACTGCATGTTCCCTTTCTGTAACTGAACGTTCTGCATGGTCATCTGCTCCAGTAACTCCTTCAATGTAGGTTCAGAAGTTGAAGGCTGAAGAGTTGTTTGGGCAGAAGCATTATACTGCTGACTCTGATATTGCTGGACTGGTGGAGGCATGAAAGGACTCTCGAATGGTGGTTCTAGATAATGATCTTGTGGGGTATCGTACCATTCGTTGTTAAGATCATTCCACTCAGGATCATTATAATTCTCATTATAGAATTCAGCAGAATTACAATCAGAGTAAGATGCAGAATAAGATTCATAATCACAGACATTGGCAGAATAAGCAGAATTCACATAACCAGAATAGGTAGACATGGAAAAATAAAAATAAAACAAATAAAAACTAAATACTAAAAATTACGAAACAGATAAATCACAACACATTTATACATGTTACACGCACATAAAAGACAGAACATAATTTTTTTTTTTTTTTTTTTTTTTTTAAATATAGCAACTAAATACAGAACACAGCACACTAAAATATAAAAGACAAAACATAGATTACAACAACGTAATAAAACAAAAACAGTAAAAATCTAAAACAAGAACCTGGACTGAAGTGACAACGCCGCCAAAATTTGCTGAAGGTGTCGTTGTCGCCTACAAAAATACAAAATACAAAACACACAAAAGACACATATTAACAGAACAAAAATTTACATAACAAAATCTGAAACCGAACCGTTATTGATTGGTCCCCGGCAACGGCGCCAAAATTTGGTACGACTATCGCGGTCATACAAATTTGATGTGCAGAAATTAATGCAGTATAACTAGGATTTGACTCCTAGGTCGTCTCTCAAGGACCAATATTATGTGGTTCGGTCTTAGATTTATCACGAAGTGGGGGGGGGTTTGTGGATATTTTTGGATGCGAAAAAAATATAAATTAAAACTGGAAATTAAATAAGACAACAAAATTGAAAATACTGAAATAAATTTAAAAGATGGTAAAACCAAACGGTAAAAGACGGTAAAAGTGAAAAATGAAAAATTCAACAGTGTTTGAAATTAAAATGCTGGAAGAATATACATGCAGAAAACATAACAGCAGTGTAAATAAATTTTACCCAAAGCAACAGTGAAAATGAATAGTAAAAACGACGTTGAAAATAAACTCAACGGTAAAATACATTGACAGAATTTAATGGTGCAGAAAAATATTAAAGGGTAAAATAAAGACACAATAAAACAAAATAACTTGACTGAAAATGAAATTCAACTCAACATTTAAATTAAAATTATGGACCGTGAAGATAAACAATGAAAGGAGTAAATTATTCCAAAACATTCTGACATTACAGAAATAAAATTCAAACATCCTATACTGCAAAAGATGAAAAGTGCTGAAAGTAAACAGTGAACGAGAGAGGGAAAGAGGCAGAGCCTCTTCCAGGCCGTCTGCTATCCTAAACTAACTACTAAAATCTAATGAATTCTCTGCTTTGCTGCTGCCAATTTATAGCAAAACTCAGGAATCTAGCCTCCCGTGACTTCTTCATTTGTTCTCTGTCTCTTTGTGTAGCTAGAAGACTTTCTTCACCTCCTCCTAGGCTTACCAAGGGAATAGATGGGACCCTTCATTTTGTTGTGTCCGTTTCTGCTTCAATTCCATGCTAGCCGAGAACACCATTCTCCTTGTGCCAAGCTAGACCGTGCTTCCTTCCTTCTCCTTTCCATTCTGCAAAAATAACCTTGAGCTTCCAATAAGTAGTGGCTGGAACACAACACCGTTCTCATTCTTCTTCCAACCGTGCTTTGCTTCTTTCATTCCAACGTTTCTCCCTTAGCTACGTTCAAGAACCAGGTCTCAAACAAGTGGTGACTGCAGTTGTTCCAACTTCAAACTGCTGGACTGTTAAGCATCTCCTCTTCTTGATCAGCTGCTGCACCGTGAACACCTCTGGGACGTGAGACCTTCCAGTCATTAACACCATCCAGACCGTGAGCTTTATTCTCTCATCTTTCCACTTCTCCAAACTGAACCAGATGTTGCACTCAAAAGCTGCTGCCCACTCTGGATGTTCACGTCTTTGCTGGATGCGTGAAGTGCAGCCCCTTGCTGGACTGTGATGTTGCATGGATGAAGGTGATGGACGTGAAACTGTAGCAACATCACTTGGATGTGAGCTGCTGCGTGAAGAGTTTCTTCCTGGACGAGACACTTGCTGGACTCCACTCTGCTCATCCTCTTCTCCTTCCACGTTCTCGTTCACTCTCATTCTCCGCGGGTTTCTCTCCCTTCAACCGTGAGCTTCCTGGATGCTGCAACGTGGAGATAGTTGTGTGCAAGCTTCTGTCGTGTTGGAGAAGAA
Organism: Vigna nakashimae; assembly: GCA_034642375.1. Classification (NCBI taxonomy): domain Eukaryota; kingdom Viridiplantae; phylum Streptophyta; class Magnoliopsida; order Fabales; family Fabaceae; genus Vigna; species Vigna nakashimae. Next base: position 17,295,481 of record CM067768.1, read on the forward strand.
TGGAGGGACTGCTGTTTGAAGATCTGGATGCAAGGATGCTGGACGTGAAACTGCTTCTATTCCTCTGCTAGAGCAGCTGCCGGAACTTCCTTGGACGTGGCTTAGCTCTTCATCACCGTGTACCTCCAAGCATCTTCTTCAAATATGAATATCCAAAATCAATGTGAAGTGGAAGAGCACGTCAAACACAAATTTGCACATGAATCCACTTCCTTTCCATGTGGGCCGTGTGGTTGGCTTCTCTTTACTGGACAAGGACGTGTTGCTTCTTTTAGGTGGCTCCCTCATTTTTCATTTCATTTCCAAAATGATATAAACCATGCTATTTTCTTCCAAAAACCGTGGGCTGCACTTGAACTTGGTGGTCCCTTTTCTTTATGTTGTCTCCCACTAAAGAGAAAGAAGACTTCCCATTTTGTATTGTTGCCGTGAGCTCTTTCAAGTGGTGGCCTCCATTATAAAATTTACATTGATTCATTATTGGTAAGTGCCGTATGGTGTTGTCCCTTGGACACACGTTGCAAGCATATGGCAGTGAATGAAATTTAGAACTTTGGAGCTTCTTTTAACGTGAGATTTCAACGTGTGGCCCCTCTTTTCAATCAAGCTTCACTTATTTAATTGTTGAATGGCAAGTGAAGAATTGTTCCAGCCGTGAAACATGTGTATGGACGCCTCTTCATGTGGCAGCTTCTAACATGGAATGTGTATTACTTCTTCAATTGAATGGAATAGGCCAAAAATTAATCCACGCATGCTAGCTTGGTTCAAGCTTCAATAAAAGAAAATAAAATGAAAAACATTATATTACAAGACTTTGTTCACATTCAGGATATCAATTACACTTTCCATTTTGCCAATTCAGCCGAGACCCACTTCTTCTATTTCTTTCCAAATTAAAATTAAAATCCAAAAGCTTCTAGTTAATTGCTTCAAAAATTAATTAGTTCTTAAATTTCATCCAAATAATTTCCCTGCAAATAATAATACAAATAATTAGTCTCAGACAATTCAAATTAATCAAAATAAGAATTTCTGATCAAATTGAGCACAATCAGTAAAAACGGGGAAATACTGGACAATTAAGCACAATTTCCTGATTAATTTTAGTACAATAAACTAAGTGAAGTGAAGAAAATAATGATTCATCACTTACTCTTTACTGGAGCAAATCGGCAATATTAATGTGAAACCTGTAAAGGTTAATCTAGTAATGGCCGATGGATCTTCAAAGGAGCCATGTGGGATTGCAGAGGACATTATAGTTTGTGTTAGCAAACTTCAGTTCTTGGCAGACTTTGTGGTGGTGAAGATGGAGACAGAGAAGATGCCTATCATACTTGGAAGACCGTTTATGAAAACGGCCAGAGCTATCATTGATGTAAATGAAGGTATAGTGGTGCTTTAGGACAGGGAGGAGAGAGTGGTTGTAGACGTCTTTAAAGATGAGACGCAAACACAGGAGGAAGAAGCTAGTTATAAAGCTGCATTTCAAGATGCATAAGTGACTAGCCATAAAGATGAAAAGCCCAAGGTTGCAGGTAACCATTGTTTGTTGTTTCAGGTGCACAAGGAAGAAAAGATGGGAAGAGGAGGAGAAATTCCTGATGACTGGGAGAAAAGAAGACCCCAACTTGGTGAACCTGTAAGAATCAAAAACAAGTTGTGGGTTGTGAAGGGCTTTAAAGAGAAGGAGATGATAGAGATAGAATCTTCACATCTTGGAAGAATCAAAACAGTTCATAGAAAACAGCTGAGGAGTTGGTGGGATGACAACATCAACTATAAAGAAGGAACTTGAGCTTTACTGGGTCAAGCTAATGACGTTAAAAGAGCGCTTGCTGGGAAGCAACCCAGTGGAATTAAGAACTTTTTAATTTTACTTTGGTTTGTAAATTTTTAATCTGTTGAACATTCCTTTGTAATTATTTTGGAGATAGCATCTACTGAAGGATGCTAGTTTGATATAGCATCTACTGAGGGATGATAAGTTGTAACACCTACTGATGGGTGTTGGTGGATTTTGAGTCAGGCTCGTGACGTTAAACAAGCGCTACCTGGGAGGCAACCCAGTTGATTGATTGTTTTTGTTTGTTTCATTTTAGTTGCATAATAGGGTTTGCATAAGTATTTTAAGCATTGAATTGTAGTGAACCAGTGAGGGGCATGTCTAGGAGGCACGTAGGTTAAGAAAAGAAGGAGAAGAGCACTTCACGAAAGTGCCGCTGAGCGGTACTCTCGCAGAATGGGCTTTAGTTTCCCCTTAGCGGAACCCGAGCCCATTAGGGTATTTTTATACCCTAAGCTGCGCAAATGCTCTTACTTTCAGGCTCTTCTCTGCACAAACACTCCTACATACCTTTTCAAAGGATCTCTACATATTTTCCCTCTTCCCTCTTGAGAAAATCTCCCTTTCACTCACTTTCTCACTAGTTTTCCATCTAAGTTTGGGGTTGGGAGAGAGCATCATTGAAGGGGCTGATTTTTTCATTATGGTTTACTAATGCTTAACAATGTATCTTGTGGTTTTGTGAATTATGTTTGATGTAGGGATGACCTCCTCATCAGACAAAAAGAATCAAGACTATAGGATCCAAGAAGAAGATGAGGAAGAAGAGGAGGATACAGAGGACAGCTCAGATTGATGAGGAGCTGAGATAGCATTTACTGATGAATGCTATCATGAACTTATGCTTTTGTTGGTTTAAGTGTTCTGAACTTATTTGTTTTTGCTTTTAGATTAGGGTTTGATGTACTCTATTGGAAACCTGGTTTGTGTGATGGTTTTCTATTAACTGTGATTTTGTGATAAGTAATGCTTGATCATACTTTGAGATTGATTGATGTTGAGATGATGTGCACATTAAAATGCTTATACAAGTGATTCACAAGCTTTGTGAAATAATGCAGGATATTATGATTGGGATTGTGAGATTAAGCAGGATGTGTATGTCAAATGTGAATGAGCTTATATGTGAGGTTTTGAGTTCCAGAGTTGTTATTTTTGAATGTTATTACTTTGAAAGCATGAATGATTTTGCCCAGGTTTTCTATGATTGAATCAATTGCTTGTTTTGCATCATATGATCAAGGCCATTTGTTGGAACCTTTTTTATTGGCCAAATTCATAAAGTTAACCCACTAAAAGAGAACACTTTGTGTTCTACCCTTTGAACCCTTAGCCTTGAACATAAATTGAAAACCCTTATTGAAAAGCTTTACCTTGAGTTAAGTAGAAAATATTCTGTGGTATTGACAAATGTTCAAGTTTGGGGTTGTTGGGAAAGCATGAAAAAGAAAAAGGAAAAGCATTGAGCTAAGAGCTAAAAATTAAGAATATGCAAAGAAAAAGAGAAAGAAAAGAAAAGAAAAGAAGAAGCAAAGCTCAATGCAAAAGAAAGTTGGGAAATATAAGAATAATTGTGTTGTGATGATTCTCTTAACTCAAGGATTTTGTGATCCAGAAAAACCAATTTTCTTGTTAGCCCAGCCACATTATGAGCCATTGAAAAGTCCTTTTGATGATGCATGCTTGTGAATGTTTTTTATTGTGGCAAAATGAAAGGCAAAGTTGATTCATGTGACATTGTGATAGTAGAGTGAATGAGTGATTACCTCTTAAACACTTGTGTGTGAGTGAAACACTTTACCTAGTGAGGAAATATTCCTTGAGCACATGAACATCCATGCTTAATTGATTGATCATTCATGAAACATAGCATTTGTTGGAATTTAAATGACTTTTTGAACACTAAAGCATGTGCACATCTTGATTGAACTCTTGGTCATAAGTTTGATTGAAGTTTTTACTTATCTTGAAAAAGACGATTTTTAAATGAGTGAACCATCATATGAATTGGTAGAAGATTGAGTTACATCTTGTTTGCTTGAGGACAAGCAAAGTTCTAAGTTTGGGGTTGCGATAACAGTTGAAAAACTGTTATTTTCAAGCTTAAAATTGACACTAAAAGCAACCTCTATACTTAGAAACTAGCTTGAAATCATGCTTTTATTCATGTTTTCAGAAATAAGAGAGCTGGACAGGTTTATGCTTGATTTCAGTGTTTTTGTGCAGGTTTTAAGGTGAATTTGGTGAAAGAAGTGAAGAAGGAGAGAGATGGAATCAGAAAAGACACCAAAAAGTGCAAAAGGAGAAGCCGCAGGTACCGCTCAGCGACAGTTTACCGCTGAGCGGCACTCAGGAAGTCACGGGAGATCCGCTGAGGGGCAAAATGGCCGCTGAGGGGAAGAAACCAACTCACGCACTTACCGCTGAGCGGCACACTTATGGGCTTGGGCCTAGATTTTCTGTAATTTTAGATTAATATATAAGCTTTAGGACGTCCTAGGGTTTGTATCTTTGGCAGAAACGAAGCAAACACTCTCTCTTCCACCCCTTTGAAGGAGGATCTTGGATGCTCAGGCTACCTCTTCACCTTTGATAACAGTTGAAAAACTGTTATTTTCATGCTTAAAATTGATACTAAAAGCAACCTTTAGACTTAGAAACTAGCTTGAAATCATACTTTTATCTATATTTTCAGAAATAAGAGAGCTGGACAGGTTTATGCTTGATTTAAGTGTTTTTGTGCAGGTTTTAAGGTGAATTTAGTGAAAGAAGTCAAGAATGAGAGAGATGGAATCAGAAAAGGAATCAAAGAGTGCAAAAGGAGAAGCCGAAAGCACCGCTCAGCGGCATTTTACCGCTGAGCGACACTCAGGAGGTCACGGGAGGTCCGCTGAGGGGCAAAATGGCCGCTGAGGGGAAGAAAAGAGACGCGCAGTCACCGCTGAGCGCCATTCTAAATGGGCTTGGACGTGTTTTCTGGAACTTTTATGGGCTTGGGCTTAGATTTTTTGTAATTTTAGAATAATATATAAGCTTTAGGACGTCCTAGAGTTTGTATCTTTGGCAGAAACGAGGCAAACACTCTCTCTTCCACCCCTTTGAAGGAGGATCTTGGATGCTCAGGCTACCTCTTCACCTTTATTGGGTTTATTCTTTCATTCTTTCATTGTTATTCATCTAGGTTCACCATGAATATGGTGAACTAAACCTTGTATGTTTGTTGGGGAATCAATGTAATCTCTTGAAGCTCTCATATATGGAATTTATGCTTGCATCTTTTAATTAAGATTTATGCTTTCTTTCATCATTAGTTAGGGTTTTTCCTCTTTGCTTAATGCTTGCATGGTTTAACTCATTCGATGCATGATTATTGGTTTTGTCGATACGGGCACGTACGGGGAAGTCTAGATCCGGGGAATTTCTCCCAATATTATATTGGTTGTCGTTAAGCTCCTGCACTTATGAACTGATCATTAGGAATGCTAGGAATTGTATGAACTCGTGATTAGGGAGAAGCCATCTAGAATGGTACTTTAGAGAGTGGCATTAACAATGATGATTTGAATGTTGAATTCCTAAAATATATGAGAGTGGATGAGATGAAATTGACCCCCAACAACATATTCATTCGTATATTTCATTGAAAGTGTTTATCTTTTGCTTTTGCCATTGATCAAAAACTCATGCATACATGTTTATTTTCTGTCTTGCATATTAAACTCTAAATATTTCGTTCTTAAATCTTAGCTAATCAACAAACCACACAACTAAACTAGGCCGTGAGTCCTTTGGGAGAACGATACTTGGTCTTACCAAGTTTATTACTTGAACGATTCGGTCATACTTGCCGATTGTGAAACAAGTTTGTGACATCATATTTTGGTGCTCATAAATTTGTCCATCAACCTTTCTAGGCTTTTATCCTTCATTCTTTCATTATTGTTCATCTAGGTTCACCATGAATATGGTGAACTAAACCTTGTATGTTTGTTGGGAAATCAATGTAATCTTTTGAAGCTCTCATATATGGAATTTGTGCTTGCATCTTAATCTAAGACTTATGCTTTCTTTCATCATTAGTTAGGGTTTTTCCTCTTTGCTCAATGCTTGCTTTGTTTAACTCATTCAATGCATGATTATTGGTTTTGTCGATATGGGAACGTACGGGGAAGTCTAGATCCGGGGAATTACTCCCAATAGTATATTGGTTGTCGTTAAGCTCCTGTGCTAAAAGAACTAATTATTAGGAATGCTAGGAATTGTATGAACTCGTAATTAGGGATAGGCCTTCTTAACAAGGTAATTTAGAGAGTGACATTAACAATGATGACTTGAATGTTGAATTCCTAAAATATATGAGAGTGGATAAGATGAAATTGACCCCAACAACATATTCATCAATATATTTCATTGAAAGTGCTTGTCTTTTGTTTTAGCCATTGATCAACCTCATGCATACATGTTTATTTTCGTCTTTTGCATAGTATAATCCAATAATTGTTTTCTTAAGTCTTAGCTAATCAACGAATCACATAACTAAACTAGGCCGTGAGTCCTTTGGGAGAACGATACTTGGTCTTACCGAGTTTATTACTTGAAACGATTCGGTCATACTTGCCGATTGTTCAACAAGTTTGTGACATCATATTTTGGTGATCATAAATTGGTGCATCATTCATTAGTGCCGCTCAGCAGTAAACTGGCGTTCAGCGGTACTTACGACTTCTCTTCTTTTGCACTTTTTTAGTTCTTTTCTAATTTCATCTCTATCCTTCTTCACTTCTTTCATCAAATTCACCTTAAAACCTGCATAAAACACTGAAATCAAGCATAAACCGCTCCAACTATCTTATTTCCAAAAATATAAGCAAAGCATGATTCCAAGCTAGTTTTTAAGTGTTAAAGGTTGCTTTTAGTATCAATTTTAAGCATGAAAATAACAGTTTTTCAATTGTTATCAACGTTGCTGCAAGAAACTCTCAAGACTCCACTCTTGAGGTTGAGCTGAAGAAGATGATGAAGGTCTAGCTGTAGCCTTGCCACTACTCATCAGCTCCACATACTGCCTCTGAGAGGCCTCTGCTACCACTCTTGCAGCATCTAAATGCTGCAACGCCACTGTATTCTACTGAACCAATGCAGTGTTCTGTTGCTACATTGCATTAAGCACATACTCCATCATCCGCATCAAGTGTAGCACATCAGGATTAGTGGGTGGGGGAGGAGAAGGCCTAGGTTCCATCTTCTACTTACACAGAGAGAAAAGTCATCAGTCTAACTCAAAGAAACAAGGATAACCAGTAGACGTAACTAGGAGATCACAAGCGCAAACATAGTACACTCATAACCTATAGGATTCTTAAGGAAAGACCTGCTCTGATACCATTAATGTAACATCCCAAAACATAGTTACATACCTTATTATAGTAGTCACATAATTAATAAGATAGAACAATTATATACTAAGATATAAAGTCCAAACTTTACAGTCATCCAAAATAACCGTAGAATTTAAAACTTTATATACAAGTGACTAACCAAAACTATATACAAAGTTACTCTACAACTAACTACTCAGAAGCATCTCCTTCGTCCAAAGCCTGCTCCAAAGACACCTCATCTCCCTTTGCTCACACCCACAAGATGATGATTATAAAGCAAAGAACATCAACACATAAAAAACACAAACACAAACAAGAGGGTAAGCTAGTTTAAATAAAATAAAATACATATTATTTATCAACTACAAATCATACAATCATACATAGACATTTCAACACAAAAACACTTTATGCTTGAGACTACACTGACTTTGACTGTCCAAACTTAGAATGATTGTCGAGCTATGGTGGGTTGTGCACTCGTGGTGGCTTCTACCTTTTTGCAAAGCCATTGTGAATGGGTTCACTAGTACACAAACAACATACAACATCGAATATTTTGGGCCTTTCCCGTCGAATTCGAGAACGACGTTGATGACAAAATTTATGAACACCGAAAAACGGCGCCAGAAACTTGTTTAACAATCGGCAAGTGTGACTGAATCGTATCAAGTAATAAAAATAGGTAAGACCAAGTATCGTTCTCCCAAAGGAATCACGACCTAGTTAGTTATATGATTTGTTGATTATTTGAGACTTGTGAACAATTGATTGTAGGTTTTAAATGCAAAATATAGTAATTAAACATGTATGCATGAGTTTGATCAATGGAAAAGAGGAATACAAACACTTTAAGGAATTATATGGATGACTATGTTGTTGGGGTTATCAATTTCATCTTATCCACTCTCATATACTTTTAGGAATTCATCATTCTTTTCATCAATGTTATTGCCACTCTCTAAAACACCTTGCAAGAAGGTCTGTCCTTAATTACGAGTTCATACAGTTCCTAACATTCCTAGTAATTAATTCTTAAGTGCAGAAGCTTAACGGCAACCAATATGCTATTGGGAGAAATTCCCCGGATCTAGATTTCCCCATACGTTCCCATATCGACAAAATCAATAATCATGGCAATGAATGAGTTAAACAATGCAAGCTTTAAGCAAAGAGGAAAAACCCTAACTAATGATGAAAGAAAGCATAAGTCTTAAGATAAGATATTAAAAGCAAATTCCATGTATGAGAGTTTCACAAGACTACATTGATTCCCCAACAACAATACAAAGTTTAGTTCACCATATTCATGGTGAAGCTAGATGAATAATAATGAAAGAATGAAAGATAAAACCCTAGAAAGATGAAGAGGTAGCCTGAGCATCCAAGATCTTCGTTCAAGGGGTCGAAAAGTGAGTGTTTGCTTCGTCTCAGCCAAAGATACAAACTCTAGGACGCCCTAAAGCTTATATACTATTCTAAAAATATAGAAAATTAGGCCCAAGCCCATAAAAGTGCCGCTCAGCGGTAAGTGCATGAGTTGATTCTTCCCCCTCAGCGGCATTTTCACCCCTTAGCAGATCCAACGTGAGTTCCTGAGTGTCGCTCAACGGTAACCTACCGCTGAGGGGTAGTTGCGACATCTCCTTTTTCACTTTTTGATGTATTTTCTGATTCCATCTCTATCCTTCTTCACTTCTTTCACCAAATTCACCTTAAAACCTACATAAAACACTGAAATCAAGCATAAACCTGTCCAGCTTTCTTATTTCTAAAAATATGACCAAAAGCATGATTTCAAGCTAGTTTCTAAGTGTTAAAGGTTGCTTTTAGTATCAATTTTAGGCATGAAAATAACAGTTTTTCAACTGTTATCAGATGCCCCAAGGGTGCTTTGTTGTTCATAGTGTTGGCACACACTTGTATCTCATTGGCTATGACCTAGCCAATGTTAATGCTCATCCCTCTGAGCACACAGTACAAAAGAAGCGTCCTGCTGACAGTAATTTCTGAGACATATGACCACGGCTGTATGTTGGCATGAGAAAATGCCATCCAATATTTTGCTAGAGGAGTTAGATCAGCTCTCCTGATGTTCACAACTTCATCATTCCTTTTTCTATGAAAGTGCCCTCCAAGCACACATAGCACACTTTCCACATCACCAAAGTCTTCTTCTTCCATATTTAGAGAAAACTGACACTGTTCACCAGCCTATTCAGTATCTTCAAATTTTTTAATAGAGTCAAGGTCATACCGAATGGTGTGTCCTCTAGCAAAGCTCAAATAATCCTTAGCAGGATTATCACCCAACGTCCTTGTGTTAGTGTAGAATTCTTTCACCACTACTATGTTAGCTGGTGCAGGATAAGTGGATAACTTTCTTCAGTTCCTGTTCTCCAATTGCTCTCCAAACTGTGGAGCAAAATCAGGTATCAGTCCAACCTTCCTTTCCATTAGTAGCCTCCTATCTTGGACAACATTGAAGTGGTGCTCATGCTTTCAGGAAAGGAACTTGTTGGAGTAAGAGTGGTCTGGTTCCTTATCCTTCCTCTTTGATCCCAAAGTCTTGATCCTCTTGCCTGATGAGGAGGCCATCCCTACATGAAACACAGTTCACAAAACCACATGAAACATCACTAAGCATTAGTAAACCACAAACAACACCCTAAAACCATTCCTATCACCGCTGAGGGAAATCAAAACCCCTCAGCGCAACCTGTGCATCAAACCAACAAGCCAAAAAGCACAAAAACATCAGTCTGTCAGAATCGCACTTAGGGGAAATTTCCGTTGAGCGGCGATTCTGCAGATTTTGCAAATTGCTTTTAAAAATGGTCTAATCTCCACCGACATGCAATCTTCCTAGTTCCAGACCCAAATCAAGCATTTTAATCGGTTCAAATAGCAATTAATTCATCTAATCATGCATAAAAATCAAAATCCCTAAAGAATCATGCTTAGACAAAAATCAAAAACCCTAGAACGTAAAATGCTTGTACTTACTTGGGTGGAGATGTTAGATGAGTTAAAAATGCTCTAGGAATGGGAAGAAATCAGCCCACAATAGCAATGCTCTCACCAAACCCCAAACATGGATAAAAATTTGGTGCAAAAGTGAGTGGAAGAGAGGTTTTATGAAGGAGGAAGAAAGGAAAAGTGAAGAGAACTCTTTGGAGAGTGCTTAAGAGTGTATGGCAAGAGGGAGATATGAAAGTAGAAGCAAAGTTGTGCCCTAGGGTATAAAAATAACCCAATGGGCCTAATCCCGCTGAGCCCAATTGAACCAAAATAATCCACCCAAGTCTGCCGCAGTTGCGCTCAGTGGTAATTACCGCTAAGCAGCACTTGCGACATTATTGATGGATTTGCAAGTATACCAAATCGCACAAGTAATATAAAATGGTATGACCAAGTATCGTATCCCAGAGGACTCTCGACTCTAAACAGCCGTGTGATAAATTAATTAATTAAGACTTAACATAAACAAGATCATTGGTTTGACATGCAAAAACATAAAATAAAATATGAATGCAAATTGATCAATAGTAGAGTAACACAAAGATGAACGAATGTTGTTTAATATGAGATGAATATGTTATTGGGGTTAGATTTCACCAAGTTCCCTCTCATGTGTATAAGAATTCCTCTTTATGCATTAATGTTAACGTCACTCACTAAAGTACTTAGAACCCAATCCCTTGGCGCAATAAGCATGCCTTAATTCTGATAACAGTTGAAAAACTGTTATTTTCATGCTTAAAATTGACACTAAAAGCAACCTTTATACTTAGAAACTAGCTTGAAATCATGCTTTTATCCATATTTTCAGAAATAAGAGAGCTGGACAGGTTTATGCTTGATTTAAGTGTTTTTGTGCAGGTTTTAAGGTGAATTTAGTGAAAGAAGTGAAGAAGGAGAGAGATGGAATCAGAAAAGAAATCAAAGAGTGCAAAAGGAGAAGCCGAAGTCACCGCTCAACGGCACTTTACCGCTGAGCGGCACTCAGTAAGTCACGGGAGGTCCGCTGAGGGGCAAAATAGCCGCTGAGGGGAAGAAACGAGACGCGCACTCACCGCTGAGCGGTACTTTACCGCTGAGCGGCACAGTTATGGGCTTGGGCCTAGATTTTCTGTAATTTTAGAATAGTATATAAGCTTTAGGACGTCCTAGGGTTTGTATCTTTGGCAGAAACGAAGCAAACACTTTCTTTTCCACCCCTTTGAAGGAGGATCTTGGATGCTCAGGCTACCTCTTCACCTTTCTAGGGTTTTATCCTTCCTTCTTTCGTTACTGTTCATCTAGGTTCACCATGAATATGGTGAACTAAACCTTGTATGTTTGATTGGGAATCAATGTAATCTTTTGAAGCTCTCATATATGGAATTTGTGCTTGCATCTTAATCTAAGACCTATGCTTTCTTTCATCATTAGTTAGGGTTTTTCCTCTTTGCTTAATGCTTGCTTTGTTTAACTCATTCAATGCATGATTATTGATTTTGTCGATACGGGAACGTACGGGGAAGTCTAGATCCGGGGAATCTCTTTCAATATTATATTGGTTATCGTTAAGCTCCTGCACTTGATGAACTAGTTATTAGGAATGCTAGGAATTGTATGAACTCGTAATTAGGGAGAAGCCTTCTTGAAAGGTACTTTAGAGAGTGGCATTAACAATGATGATTTGAATGTTGAATTCCTGAAATATATGAGAGTGGATAAGATGAAATTGACCCCCAACAACATAATCATTCATATATTCCATTGAAAGTGCTGGTCTTTTGCTTTTGCCATTGATCAAAACCTCATGCATACATGTTTATTTTCTGTTTTGCATATTAAACCTCAATTATTTCGTTCTTAAGTCTTAGCTAATCAACAAACCACATAACTAAACTAGGCCGTGAGTCCTTTGGGAGAACGATACTTGGTCTTACCAAGTTTATTACTTGAAACGATTCGGTCATACTTGCCGATTGTAAAACAAGTTTGTGACATCATATTTTGGTGATCATAAATTTGTCCATCAAGTTTTTGGCGCCGTTGCCGGGGACTCGTGGTTTAACTGGTTAATTTGTGTGATTATTGATTATCTTTGACTTTAATTTTGAATTTCTGTTTTTATTTTTTGTTTTTATTTTTTCAGTTTTTATTTTATCTTATTTGATTTGATTTGATTAGATTAGATTAGATTTTATTTTATTTTATTTGATTAGATTAGATTTTATTTTATTTTATTTTATTCTATCTTATTTTATTTTATCTTCAGAATCTTTTATCTTCTGCTATATCTTTTTGTGCTAAAAAATATTTTCTAGGGTTTTGTTTTCTTGTGTATGCAGGAAGCAATTAGAACAAGGAGCAAGAAAACAACAGAACCTCTGCTTCAAGGTCTAAACGAGAGTAGACGGAGGAGAAGAATCCGAACATCTAGAGAACTTTTCCCTTCTTCAGAAACTCTCTTACAATCATCACCACAAGGTTCTGTTCATAGCACAGAAAATATGGAGAACAATAATGCCAGGAGAACTCTTGTAGACTACACCAATATAGCTGGGCCTCAGCACTTTAACAGCATAGCTAGACCTAGAGTCAATGCAGCTAATATGGAGGTCAAACCAGCACTGATTCAACTGGTGAAAAACAACCAATTTAATGGGTTATCTCATGAAAGCCCATATGAGCACCTCACTACCTTCAATGAGATTTGCAACACAGTCAAGATTAATGGGGTGCCAGACGAAGCTATCAAACTTAGCTTGTTTCCTTTCTCATTGGGAGTCAATGCTAAGCTTTGGTTGAATTCTTTCCCAAAAGAAAGTTTCACAGAGTGGGAAGCAGTGGTCACAAAATTTTTAAACAAGTACTTCCCATAATCTAAGGTGACAAAAGGCAAGCAAGAGATTTCTTCATTTAAACAGGGCATGGAAGAATCACTGGGGCATGCATGGGACATATACAAAAGCTTGCTAAGAAAAACACCCACGCATGGCTTTGAAGATCAGGAAGTAGTCTTAACTTTCCTTGGAGGTCTTGGTTCACAAACCAAGATGATGCTAGACGCCTCAGCAGGAGGCAATATCAAATGGAAAACTCCAGAGGAAGCAACAGAAACATGGCCACTAGTGATAATGAGCTGCACAGTGAGAGAGGAGCTCCTATGCAAAAAGGAGTCCTCCAATTACAGACACATGATGCCCTGCTAGCTCAAAACAAAATTCTAACTCAACAGCTGGAGACTTTGTGCGAATTGTGTGGAGGTACAAACCCAGTTGTGCGAATTGTGTGGAGGCGACCATATCAATGGTCAATGTGCCTTTCCAGTCGAAGCCGTAGAGGATGTAAACTACATGACCAATCAGTACCGTCAAGGAAGCTACAATCAGGGGTTGAAACCACACCCAAGTATTGGTCAAGGGCAAGCTAGGCAAGCTGGTCAATATAATAAGCAGCAGCAACAACCCACCTTATGGCAACAGTTATCTATGCTTAATGAAAGGTCCATGAGGATGGAGGAAACTCTCAACAATTTCATACAGAAGACTGAGTCTACACAGAAGAGCACTGAAGCTGCTATCAAAAATTTGGAGACTCAGATGGGGCAGATCACCAAACAGGTGGAAGAAAGGCCAAATAGAAATTTTGGGGCTAATACTGAAGTTAACACCAGAGAAGAGTGCAAGGTAGTAGAGAGTGTTGATGATGAGAAAGTTGAGTTAGATACAGAAGAAAGAAGAGAAATAGAGAGCAAAAGCACTTTTCCTTTTCCAATCCATCAAGGGAAACAACTGGACTTCACAGAGTTATTCAACATGGTGGATAATGATGCACCTTGGGAACAGATTCTGCAACAGATTACGGTTTACACTAAATCTAATGAAGAAATCTCTACAAAGAAGAGACGTAGAGATGAAGAGGCAAAGGAGTGTATAACTGTTAAAAAACAGCCATTCCCTCCTAAAGGAACAGACCCAGGCAGTTTTTCTATCCCCTGTACCATAGGGAAGAAAAGGGTGAAGAAAGATCTCCTTGATTTAGGTTCAAGTGTTAACTTGATACCTTACTCTTTACTGGAGCAAATCGGCAATGTTAAAGTGAAACCTTGATGGACAAATTTATGAGCACCAAAATATGATGTCACAAACTTGTTTTTCAATCGGCAAGTATGACCGAATCGTTCAAGTAATAAACTTGGTAAGACCAAGTATCGTTCTCCCAAAGGACTCACGGCCTAGTTTAGTTGTGTGGTTTGTTGATTAGCTAAGACTTAAGAACGAAATATTTGGAGTTTAATATGCAAGACAGAAAATAAACATGTATGCATGAGTTTTTTATCAATGGCAAAAGCAAAAGATAAACACTTTCAATGAAATATATGAATGAATATGTTGTTGGGGGTCAATTTCATCTTATCCACTCTCATATATTTTAGGAATTCAACATTCAAATCATCATTGTTAATGCCACTCTCTAAACTACCATTCTAGATGGCTTCTCCCTAATCACGAGTTCATACAATTCCTAGCATTCCTAATGATCAGTTCATAAGTTCAGGAGCTTAACGACAACCAATATCATATTGGGAGAAATTCCCCGGATCTAGACTTCCCCGTACGTGCCCGTATCGACAAAACCAATAATCATGCATCGAATGAGTTAAACCATGCAAGCATTAAGCAAAGAGGAAAAACCCTAACTAATGATGAAAGAAAGCATAAAGCTTAATTAAAAGATGCAAGCATAGATTCCATATATGAGAGCTTCAAGAGATTACATTGATTCCCCAACAAACATACAAGGTTTAGTTCACCATATTCATTGTGAACCTAGATGAATAACAATGAAAGAATGAAAGAATAAACCCTAAAAAGGTGAAGAGGTAGCCTGAGCATCCAAGATCCTCCTTCAAAGGGGTGGAAGAGAGAGTGTTTGCCTCGTTTCTGCCAAAGATACTAATTCTAGGATGTGCAAGCCCTTATATACTATTCTAGAGTTACAAAAGATTACAAAAGCCCAAGCCCATAAAAGTGCCGCTCAGCGGTAAATACCGCTCAGCGGTGACTGCGCGTCCCTTTTCTTCCCCTCAGCGGCCAGTTTGCCCCTCAGCGGACCTCCCGTGACCTCCTGAGTGCTGCTCAGCGGTAAAATGCCGCTGAGCGGTGCTTTCGGCTTCTTCTTTTGCACTCTTTGCTTCCTTTTCTGATTCCATCTCTCTCCTTCTTCACTTCTTTCACTAAATTCACCTTAAAACCTGCACAAAAACACTTAAATCAAGCATAAACCTGTCCAGCTCTCTTATTTCTGAAAATATAGATAAAAGCATGATTTCAAGCTAGTTTTTAAGTCTAAAGGTTGCTTTTAACATCAATTTTAAGCATGAAAATAACAGTTTTTCAACTGTTATCACAACCCCAAACTTAGAACTTTGCTTGTCCTCAAGCAAATAAAATGTAACTCAATCTCCAACCAATTTATATGATGGTTCACTCATTCAAAAATCCTCTTTTTCAAGATAAGTAACAACTTCACTCAAACTTATGACCAAGAGTTCAATCAAGATGTGCACATGCTTTAGTGTTCACAAAGTCATTTAAATTCCAACAAATGCTATTTTTCATGAATGATCAATCAATTAAGCATGGATGTTCATGTGCTTATGGAATATTTCCTCACTAGGTAAAGTGTTTCACTCAACACACAAGTGTATAAGAGGTAAAGTGTTTCACTCATTCACTCTACTATCACAATGTCACATGAATCAACTTTGCCTTTCATTTTATCACAATCAAAAACATTCACAAGCATAGACTTTTCAATGGCTTATAATGTGGTTGGGCTAACAAGAAAATTGGTTTTTCTGGATCACAAAATCCTTGAGTTAAGAGAATCATAACAACTCAATTATTCTTATTCATCCCCAACTTTCTTTTGCATTTGCATTTGCATTGAGCTTTACTTCTTTTTCTTTTTTTCTTTTTCTTTTTTTCTTTGCATATTCTTACTTTTTAGCTCTTAGCTCAATGCTTTTCCTTTTTCATGTTTTCCCAACAACCCCAAACTTGAACATTTACCAATACCATACAAGATCTTCTACTTAACTCAAGGTAAAGATTTTCAATCAAGGGTTTTCAGTGTATGTTCAAGGCTAAGGGTTCAAAGGATAGAACACAACGTGTTCTCTTTTAGTGGGCTAACTTTATGAATTTGGCAAAAAAAAAGGGTTCCAACAAATGGCCTTGATCATATGATGCAAAACAAGGAATTGATTCAATCATAGAAAACCTGGGCAAAGTCATTCATGCTTTCAAAATAATAGCATTCAACAATAACAACTTTGGAGCTCAAAACCTCACATATAAGCTCATTCACATTTGACATACACATCCTGCTTAATTTCACAATCACAATCATGATATCATGCATTTGTTCACAAAGCTTGTGAATCACCTGTATAAGCATTTTAATGTGCACATCATCTCAACATCAATTAATCATAAGCATCATTCAAGCATTACTTATCAAACAATCACAGTTAATAGCAAACCATCATAATAAACCAGGTGTTCAATAGAGTACATCAAACCCTAATCTAAAAACAAAAACAAATAAGTTCAGAAAACTTAAACCACAAAAGCATAATCATATGATAGCATTCATCAGTAAATGTTATCTCAGCTCCTCATCAGTCTGAGCTGTCCTCTGTATCTTCCTCTTCCTCCTCATCATCATCATCATCAAATGCATCCTCCTCCTCAGCTTCATCTTCTTCCATGTCTCGAGCTGAAGCTTCAGCTGCTTCAGCTCCTCCTCCATGCAATGGTTCTTCTGGCCAAGCTACTACATTATGGAATTCATCCATAGTCCACCTGTGGGCTGGATGTGTGTCATACATCCCCACTATCATCTCAGCAGTGGCCACCTGCCCTCTGTGAATGGACTGCAACTGAGCACCTATAAGAGACATATACATGTCCCTCATCTGTAATGGTTCTGCTTCATGTGTATCAGCAGATGTCCTGCTCTGTGCTGGCCCTCTCTCTCTATGAGCATGGCGTGGTGGAA
Source organism: Vigna nakashimae (assembly GCA_034642375.1). Taxonomy (NCBI): domain Eukaryota; kingdom Viridiplantae; phylum Streptophyta; class Magnoliopsida; order Fabales; family Fabaceae; genus Vigna; species Vigna nakashimae. Next base: position 17,312,773 of record CM067768.1, read on the forward strand.
CTGGCTGAGCTACGTCCTCACCTCCACAGTACTGTCTGTAATAAGCCTCATCAATAGCTATTCTTGGCCTCTCAAATGGTGGAACAGAAGTGTCCACCCCAGCTTGCTTGCAAAGGTGAGTGATCAAAGAAGGATGTCCTAGCGGTGCTTTTTGTTTGAGGTGTTAGAACACACACTAATCTCATCAGCTATCACCTGCCCAATATTAACATTCAAATTTCTGATAGCACAGTAGATGAATAGTGCCCTACTGAGAGTGATATCTGACACATGTGAACATGGCTGAATGTTGGCATGAGAAAATGCCATCCAATATTTTGCAAGAGGAGTCAAATCTGTCCTCCTAATGTTAACCACTGCGCCAGATCTATTCCTTTGGAAGTGTCCTCCAGGTATACACAGCACTCTCTCCACATCCTCAAAATCAGCACCTTCCTCCATGCAAAGAGCAAACTGGCATTGCTCACCAGCCCACACAGTATCCAGGAAGTTGTTAATAGAATCAAAATCATACCTGATAGCATGGCCTCTCACATAGCCCAAATAATTCTCAGCTGGATAATCACCAATCTTCTTTGTATTGGTGTAAAATTCCTTTACCACAGCTATGTTGGCAGGTGCAGGATAAGTGGCTAGCTTTCCCCAATCATTCCCTAACACTTGCTCTCCAAATTGAGGAGCAAAGTTAAGTATCATTCCAACCTTTCTCTCCATCAGAAGTCTCCTGTCCTGAACCACCCTAAAGTGCTTCTCATGTATCCTAGAGAGGAACCTGTTATTATGGGGTTGCTCTGGTTCCTTTTCCTTTCTCTTGGTTGCCATGGTTTTCAATCTCTTTCCTGAAGAGGATGCCATTCCTGCATTCAAACACAATTATAAAACCACAGAACATGATGTTAATCATTAGTAAACCCAGAACACAACTCCTTTCGAAGCTAAACCACCGCTGAGGGCCAGAATTTCCCCTCAGCGCCACCAGTGCCACATTCCAACACGCAACAAACCAGAAAAACCAACTCTGGCAGAGTGTCGCTCAGCGGTAAATGCCGCTCAGCGGTAACTCTGCAGATTTTTGAAAAATCTGTTGTAAAGCTTTCCTACTCCACCCAAATGCAATTTTCAGTTTTCCAGTTCATAATCATGCAGTTTAATCGGTTCAAACATCAAATATATCATCAAATCATGCATTGAAATCAAAACCCCTAAATGTTCATGCTTTGACAATCACATTCAAATTCAAGAACCCTAGAATGAACAAAATGCATTTTACTTACTTGGGTGGAGATACTAGATGCAATGAGAATGCTTCCAAGCTAGAATACTCTCTTCCAACCCCAAACTTTGATAGCACACTAGTGAAAAAGTGAGTGGAAGAGATATTTTCTTAAGAGGGAAGAGTGAAAAGATGTGGAAAACCTAGGAGAAGGTATGTGGGAGTGTTTGTGCAGAGAAGAGCTTGAAAAGAAACCCTAAAACGCAGCTGAAGGTATAAAAATACCCTAATGGGCTCGGGTCCCGCTAAGGGGAACTAAAGCCCATTCTGCGATACTACCGCTCAGCGGTAAATGCCGCTCAGCGGCACTTTCGTGAAGTGCTCCTCTCCTTCTTTTCTTGACCTACGTGCCTCCTAGACATACCCCTCACTGGTTCCCTGCAATTCAATGTTAAAAATGCTTATGAAAACCCTAACTAAAATAAACAAACAGAAAACAATCAATCAACTGGGTTGCCTCCCAGGTAGCGCTTGTTTAACGTCACGAGCCTGACCCAAAATCCACCAACACCCATCAGTAGGTGTTTCGAACTTACCAGCACCCATCAGTAGGTGCAAAAATCTTCTCACCAACACCCATCAGTAGGTGTTACAAACTTAGTATCCTTCAGTAGATACTTAACCACCTAGCATTCTTCAGTAGATGCTGTATCCAACAAAATATTTACAAAATAATGTCCACATATTAAAAGTTACAAAACCAAAATCAAAAGTTTGTTAATCCACTGGGTTGCCTCCCAGTAAGTGCTCTTTTAACGTCATTAGCTTGACCCAATAAAGCTCAAGTTCCTTCTTCTTTTTCTTCTTTCTACTGAACTTCTTCAGAAATTTGATCAAACCAGGAACCTGTTGCAGTGTCTCAATCATAGGAACTTTAATCTCCAATTTCTTGAAAATTTCCATAAAGCACTTGAATTTCTTTTCCTTCCTATGATTCTTTGGATGGGGACGAGATTTTTCATATGATTCTTTATTTTTTTCTCTCGTCCTCTTTCTCTTTTCTCTCACTTTCTTTTTTTCTTTTCTTTTTCTACTCACCTTCTCAATCTTCACACAAATTTTCTCTTCTTCTTTCTCTTCTCTCTCTTTTCTCTCTTCTTTTTCCAACTCAACTTTTTCAACATTTACACTCACTAGCTCTTGACACTCTCCCCTGGGGTTAACCTCAGTATTAGCCCCAAAATCCGTGTCAGGCCTTTCTTCCAACTGCTTGGTAATCTGCCCCATTTGAATCTTCAAGTTCTTAATAGCAGCTTCAGTGCTCTTTTGAGAAGATTCGGTTTTCTGTATAAATTGCTGAAGAATTTCTTCCAACCTTATTGATCTTTCATTAAGTATAGAAATTTGTTGCCATAAGGTTGGTTGCTGTTGTTGCTTGTTAAATTGCCCAGTTTGTCCAGCTTGCCCACTTTGTCTTTGACCAACACTTGGGTGTGGTTTCCACCCTTCATTGAAATTATCCTGACTGTATGGAAATTGATTGGCCATGAAGTTAACATCCTCTAAAGCTTCTGCTGGACAGGCGCATTGACCATTGATATGATCACCTCCACATAATTCACACAACTGTGATTGAACCTGTGCAACAGTCTTTAACTCTTTTGGCAGTTGTTCAAGTATCTTTGTGAGATTCTCCAATTGTTGAGTTATTAACTTGTTTTGAGCTATCAAGGCATATTTGGATTGCAACTGTAGAACTCTTTTTTGTTGAATAGGAGCTCCTCTTTCACTGTTCCACTTATTGTCATTAGTAGTCATGCTTTCAATTATTTCTGTGGCTTCCTCTGGAGTCTTCCATTTGATATTGCCTCCAGCTGAGGCGTCAAGCATCATCATGGTTTGTGAACCAAGACCTCCAAGGAAGATTAGGACTACTTCTCCTTCGTTAAATCCATGCGTGGGAGTCTTTTGTAATAGGCTTTTATACCTGTCCCATGCATGCCCCAGTGATTCTTCCATGCCTTGTCTAAATGAAGAGATCTCTTGCTTCCCTTTGTTGATTTTAAAGCTTTGTTGCTGCCATTGTTGTTGTGGTTGGTTCTCAAATTGTCCGGCAGCTTGCCAAAATTGGCTTTGATCCATGCTTGAGTCATGTTCCCACCAGTGGTTGAGATTACTTTGGTAGAATTGAGTGCCTATTAAATTCTTGTTCGAATTGCATCCTGCAAACATTAGGCACAAAACTCTACAAAATATTTGTTAGCACAAAAAGATATAGGAGAAGATAAATATTCAGAAGATAAAAGATTCAGAAGATAAAATAAAATAAGATAGAATAAAATAAAATAAAATAAAATCTAATCTAATCTAATAAGATAAAATAAAATAAAATAAAATAAAATCAAATCTAATCTAATCTAATCAAATCAAATCAAATCTAATCTAATAAAATAAAATAAAATAAAATCTAATCAAATCAAATAAGATAAAATAAAATAAAAAACAGAAAAATAAAAACAGAAATTCAAAATTAAAGTCAAAGATAATCAATAATCACACAAATTAACCAGTTAAACCACGAGTCCCCGGCAACGGCGCCAAAAACTTGATGGACAAATTTATGAGCACCAAAATATGATGTCACAAACTTGTTTTTCAATCGGCAAGTATGACCGAATCGTTCAAGTAATAAACTTGGTAAGACCAAGTATCGTTCTCCCAAAGGACTCACGGCCTAGTTTAGTTGTGTGGTTTGTTGATTAGCTAAGACTTAAGAATGAAATATTTGGAGTTTAATATGCAAGACAGAAAATAAACATGTATGCATGAGTTTTTGATCAATGACAAAAGCAAAAGATAAACACTTTCAATGAAATATATGAATGAATATGTTGTTGGGGGTCAATTTCATCTTATCCACTCTCATATATTTTAGGAATTCAACATTCAAATCATCATTGTTAATGCCACTCTCTAAAGTACCATTCTAGATGGCTTCTCCCTAATCACGAGTTCATACAATTCCTAGCATTCCTAATGATCAGTTCATAAGTTCAGGAGCTTAACGACAACCAATATCATATTGGGAGAAATTCCCCGGATCTAGACTTCCCCGTACGTGCCCGTATCGACAAAACCAATAATCATGCATCGAATGAGTTAAACCATGCAAGCATTAAGCAAAGAGGAAAAACCCTAACTAATGATGAAAGAAAGCATAAAGCTTAATTAAAAGATGCAAGCATAGATTCCATATATGAGAGCTTCAAGAGATTACATTGATTCCCCAACAAACATACAAGGTTTAGTTCACCATATTCATGGTGAACCTAGATGAATAACAATGAAAGAATGAAAGAATAAACCCTAAAAAGGTGAAGAGGTAGCCTGAGCATCCAAGATCCTCCTTCAAAGGGGTGGAAGAGAGAGTGTTTGCCTCGTTTCTGCCAAAGATACTAATTCTAGGACGTGCAAGCCCTTATATACTATTCTAGAGTTACAAAAGATTACAAAAGCCCAAGCCCATAAAAGTGCCGCTCAGCGGTAAATACCGCTCAGCGGTGACTGCGCGTCCCTTTTCTTCCCCTCAGCGGCCAGTTTGCCCCTCAGCGGACCTCCCGTGACCTCCTGAGTGCCGCTCAGCGGTAAAATGCCGCTGAGCGGTGCTTTCGGCTTCTTCTTTTGCACTCTTTGCTTCCTTTTCTGATTCCATCTCTCTCCTTCTTCACTTCTTTCACTAAATTCACCTTAAAACCTGCACAAAAACACTTAAATCAAGCATAAACCTGTCCAGCTCTCTTATTTCTGAAAATATAGATAAAAGCATGATTTCAAGCAAGTTTTTAAGTCTAAAGGTTGCTTTTAACATCAATTTTAAGCATGAAAATAACAGTTTTTCAACTGTTATCAAAACCTGTAAAGGTTAATCTAGTAATGGCCGATGGATCTTCAAAGGAGCCATGTGGGATTGCAGAAGACATTATAGTTTTTGTTGGCAAACTTCAGTTCTTGGCAGACTTTGTGGTGATGAAGATGGAGACAGAGAAGATACCTATCATACTTGGAAGACCGTTTATGAAAACGGCCAGAGCTATCATTGATGTAAATGAAGGTATAGTAGTGCTCCAGGACAGAGAGGAGAGACTGGTTGTAGACGTCTTCAAAGATGAGACGCAAGCACAGGAGGAGGAAGCTAGTTATAAAGCTGCATTTCAAGATGCACACATGACTAGCTATAAAGATGAAAAGTCCAAGGGTGCAGGTAACCATTGTTTGTTGTTTCAGGTACACAAGGAAGAGAAGATTGGAAAAGGAGGAGAAATTCCTGATGACTGGGAGAAAAGAAGACCCCAACTTGGCACACCTGTAAGAATCAAGAACAAGTTGTGGGTTGTGAAGGGCTTTAAAGAGAAGGAGATGATAGAGATAGAGTCTCCACATTCTAGAAGGACCAAAACAGTTCACAGGAAACAACTGAGGAGTTGGTGGGATGACAACACCAACTATAAAGCAGGAACTTGAGCTTATTGGGTCAAGCTAATGACGTTAAAAGAGCGCTTGCTGGGAGGCAACCCAGTGATTTAAAAACTTTTGATTTTGATTTTGGTTTTGTAACTTTTAATCTGTGGACATTATTTTTGTAAATATTTTGTTGGATATAGCATCTACTGAAGGATGCTAGGTGGTTAAGTATCTACTGAAGGATACTCAGTTTGTAACACCTACTGATGGGTGTTGGTAAGAAACTTTTGCACCTACTGATGGGTGTTGGTAAGTTTGTTACACCTACTGATGGGTGTTGGTGGATTTTGGGTCAGGCTCGTGACGTTAAACAAGCGCTACCTGGGAGGCAACCCAGTTGATTGAATGTTTCTGCTTGTTTCATTTTAGTTTCATAATAGGGTTTGCATAAGTATTATGAACATTGAATTGCAGGGAACCAATGAGGGGCATGTCTAGGAGGCACGTAGGTTAAGAAAAGAAGGAGAAGGGCACATCACCGCAGAGCGGTACTCTCGCAGATTGGGCTTTGGTTGCCCCTTAGCGGGACCCGAGCCCATTAGGTTATTTTTATACCCTAAGCTGCACATAAGCTTCTATTTTCAGGCTCTTCTCTGCACACACACTCCCACATACCTTTTCCAAGGTTCTCCACATCTTTTCCCTCTTCCCTCTTGAGAAAATCTCCCTTTCACTACTTTCTCACTAGTTTTCCATCTAAGTTTGGGGTTGGAAGAGAGCATCATTGAAGGGGATGATTTCTTCATTGTGGTTTACTAATGCTTAACAATGTATCTTTTGGTTTTGTGAATTATGTTTGATGCAGGGATGGCCTCCTCATCGGGCAAAAAGAATCAAGACTATAAGATCCAAGAAGAAGGAAGATACAGAGGAGCTGAGATAGCATTTACTGATGAATGCTATCATATGCTTTTGTTGGTTTAAAGTTTTCTGAACTTATTTGTTTTTGTTTTTAGATTAGGTTTGATGTACTCTATTGGACACCTGGTTTGTTATGATGGTTTGCTATTAACTGTGATTGTGTGATAAGTAATGCTTGATGATGCTTATTGATTGATTGATGTTGAGATGATGTGCACATTAAAATGCTTATAAAGGTGATTCACAAGCTTTGTGAACAAATGCATGATATTATGATTGTGATTGTGAAATTAAGCAGGATGTGTATGTCAAATGTGAATGAGCTTATATGTGAGGTTTTGAGCTCCAGAGTTGTTATTGTTGAATGCTATTACTTTGGAAACATGAATTATTTTGCCTAGGTTTTCTATGATTGAATCAATTTCTTGTTTTGCATCATATGATCAAGGCCGTTTGTTGGAACCCTTTTTATTGGCCAAATTCATAAAGTTAGCCCACCAAAAGAGAACACTTTGTGTTCTAACCTTTGAACCCTTAGCCTTGAACATACACTGAAAACCCTTGATTGAAAATCTTTACCTTGAGTTAAGTAGAAGATCTTGTGTGGTATTGTTAAATGTTCAAGTTTGGGGTTGTTAGGAAAACATGAAAAAGGAAAAGCATTGAGCTAAGAGCTAAAAAAGTAAGAATATGCAAAGAAAAAAAGAAAAAAGAAAAGAAAAGAAAAAGAAGCAAAGCTCAATGCAAATGCAAAGGCAAGTTGGGAAAAATAAGAATAATTGTGTTGTTATGATTCTCTTAACTCAAGGATTTTGTGATCCAGAAAAACCAATTTTCTTGTTAGCCCAGTGATAACAGTTGAAAAACTGTTATTTTCATGCTTAAAATTGACACTAAAAGCAACCTTTAGACTTAGAAACTAGCTTGAAATCATGCTTTTATTCATATTTTCAGAAATAAGAGAGCTGGACAGGTTTATGCTTGATTTAAGTGTTTTTGTGCAGGTTTTAAGGTAAATTTAGTGAAAGAAGTAAAGAAAGAGAGAGATGGAATCAGAAAAGGAATCAAAGAGTGCAAAAGGAGAAGCCGAAAGCACCGCTCAGCGGCATTTTACCGCTGAGCGGCACTCAGGAGGTCACGGGAGGTCCGCTGAGGGGCAAACTGGCCGCTGAGGGGAAGAAAAGGGACGCGCAGTCACCGCTGAGCGGTATTTACCGCTGAGCGGCACTTTTATGGGCTTGGGCTTTTGTAATCTTTTGTAAGCTTTGGCAGAAACGAGGCAAACACTCTCTCTTCCACCCCTTTGAAGGAGGATCTTGGATGCTCAGGCTACCTCTTCACCTTTTTAGGGTTTATTCTTTCATTCTTTCATTGTTCATCTAGGTTCACCATGAATATGGTGAACTAAACCTTGTATGTTTGTTGGGGAATCAATGTAATCTCTTGAAGCTCTCATATATGGAATCTATGCTTGCATCTTTTAATTAAGATTTATGCTTTCTTTCATCATTAGTTAGGGTTTTTCCTCTTTGCTTAATGCTTGCATGGTTTAACTCATTCGATGCATGATTATTGGTTTTGTCGATACGGGCATGTACGGGGAAGTCTAGATCCGGGGAATTTCTCCCAATATTATATTGGTTGTCGTTAAGCTCCTGCACTTATGAACTGATCATTAGGAATGCTAGGAATTGTATGAACTCGTTATTAGGGAGAAGCCATCTAGAATGGTACTTTAGAGAGTGGCATTAACAATGATGATTTGAATGTTGAATTCCTAAAATATATGAGAGTGGATGAGATGAAATTGACCCCCAACAACATATTCATTCATATATTTCATTGAAAGTGCTTATCTTTTGCTTTTGCCATTGATCAAAAACTCATGCATACATGTTTATTTTCTGTCTTGCATATTAAACTCTAAATATTTCGTTCTTAAGTCTTAGCTAATCAACAAACCACACAACTAAACTAGGCCGTGAGTCCTTTGGGAGAACGATACTTGGTCTTACCAAGTTTAGTACTTGAACGATTCGGTCATACTTTCCGATTGTGAAACAAGTTTGTGACATCATATTTTGGTGATCATAAATTTGTCCATCACCCAGCCACATTATAAGCCATTGAAAAGTCCTTGTGATGATGCATGCTTGTGAATGTTTTTGATTGTGGTAAAATGAAAGGCAAAGTTGATTCATTTGACAGAAACGAAGCAAACACTTTCTCTTCCACCCCTTTGAAGGAGGATCTTGGATGCTCAGGCTACCTCTTCACCTTTCTAGGGTTTTATCCTTCTTTCTTTCATTATTGTTCATCTAGGTTCACCATGAATATGGTGAACTAAACCTTGTATGTTTGTTGGGGAATCAATGTAATCTTTTGAAGCTCTCATATATGGAATTTGTGCTTGTATCTTAATCTAAGACCTATGCTTTCTTTCATCATTAGTTAGGGTTTTTCCTCTTTGCTTAATGCTTGCTTTGTTTAACTCATTCAATGCATGATTATTGATTTTGTCGATACGGGAACGTACGAGGAAGTCTAGATCCGGGGAATCTCTCCCAATATTATATTGGTTGTCGTTAAGCTCCTGCACTTTATGAACTAATTATTAGGAATGCTAGGAATTGTATGAACTCGTAATTAGGGAGAAGCCTTCTTGAAAGGTACTTTAGAGAGTGGCATTAACAATGATGATTTGAATGTTGAATTCCTAAAATATATGAGAGTGGATAAGATGAAATTGACCCCCAACAACATAATCATTCATATATTCCATTGAAAGTGTTTGTCTTTTGCTTTTGCCATTGATCAAAACCTCATGCATACATGTTTATTTTCTGTTTTGCATATTAAACCTCAATTATTTCGTTCTTAAGTCTTAGCTAATCAACAAACCACATAACTAAACTAGGCCGTGAGTCCTTTGGGAGAACGATACTTGGTCTTACCAAGTTTATTACTTGAAACGATTCGGTCATACTTGCCGATTGTAAAACAAGTTTGTGACATCATATTTTGGTGATCATAAATTTTTCCATTCAACAAGAACCTGAATTGTAAGGAACCTCCCAGCACTCATGCAAATCATAAATGATGCAACTAAATGAGTTAAATAGATCAAGCATTGAAACAAATGAATTCCCAAACAATTAATGAATAAAGCAAATACGATTAAGAATCAATTCAAATACCTGAAAGTTCACAAGGTTACATCATTTCCCAACAACAAAACGAGTTTAGTTGCCCATAGACATGGAGAAACTAGATGTACAATGGAAAAACATGATATAGTAAAACCCTAAGAATAGAAGAGGAAGATTTCGCCTCTAGATCCACCTTCAACGAGTAAAAGAGTGTGTTGTTGTGTTGCTCCAGCCAGAGATACAAAACCTAAAGTGGTTGGGTCCTTTAAATAAAGTTGGAAAAGAGTAGAAACAGGGCCCAATCCAAAAGAGTCGAAATGTAGCAAAAATTGGGCCGGATCAGAAATGCGCGAAATTGGCCGCCCGGGTGATGGACGTCGATTTGCAGAAGGCTTGAGCCTCCAATTTCGCCCAAGCTTCGGGGGTTCGCCGCCCGAGCGGCAAGTGTCAATTTTTCCATGCTCAAGCCTCCTACAGGTCGCCCAAGCTTTGTGCGGTTCCTTCTTCTGGTGCTTTTCTAGGCCTTTCTGAGCTCTATATCCTTAGCACTTCATCTTTTATTCCTATATTAACTCATTTTCTATCAAAACAAGGGGAATTAGTCATAAAATCATCAGATTCAACCTCAACTCTCTTATTCACACAACTTAATGAAAAAGCATGAGTCCAAGCAAGTTTCTAAGTCAAAAAGGGTGTATTTCGTATCAAAATTACATCACAGATAACGATATTTTAAACCGTCATCACAACCCCAAACTTAGAACATTGCTTGTCCTCAAGCAAAACAAAATGTAACTTAGCTCTCAACATTATCACAGTGGTTCAATAGTTTTTCAAAAATCTTTTTCTAAGGCAGGTAATCATTCAAATCATCTCATAATAGGAATATCAGTCAAGATGCACAGATGCTTTCTCTTAAATGACTTAAAGTGATACTCAAGCAGTTCAACAAATGCTATCCTTAAGAGCAATCAATCAACAAAGCAGAGATGTAATCAGAAATTCAAAGAACTATTCCTCATCAAAGAAAGTGTTTAACTCAAACTCTGAAAAGTATATTACTCAAGCACACAAAAGTGTATCACTCAACTTACAGGTGTATAGTGAGATCTCTGAATCACTCTGCTATCACAATATCACACAAATTAATTTTGCCTTCCATTTAACAACAATCAAAGATACTCACAAGAAAGTTGTCATCACAAGGGCTTTTCATGGCTTGTAACTTGGTTGGGCTAAGAAGGAAATTGTTTTTTCTGGTTAGCAAACTTCCTTGAGTTAAGAGAGACATTTATTAATTTATCAATTACTCGCAGGTCTCTTTTCAAGAAGATCTTTCCCAACCTTTTTCCCTTGCAGTAAGCTTTATTTTCTTTTCTTTTTATTTTTCCTTTTTCCTTTTCTTTTTTTTTTCTTTTTCTTTTCTTTTCTGTTGCTGTTTAATTGCTCCCTGCTTGGAAAAGTGGGGTTTCTTACTAGCAACCCCAAACTTGAACCTTTTTCAATACCTCACAAATATTCTCAACTCAAGTCAAGGTAATGAATTTAAAACCGGGCTTTCAAAGCATGCTTAAGGCTAAAGGTTCAAAGGATGGAACAAAATGTTCTCTTTTTATTTGGAAAAATTCATGAGTAGGCTAAAAAAATTAAGGGATAACAAAATATGGCCTTGATCATATGAAAACTGCAAGCAAGTAGTTCAATCACAAAAACTGCTTCCAAACTAATAACAATTATTCACAACAACTCTGAAGACCAAAACTCACACAGGTAAACTCTCAAGTCTCAGAATTGAGAAAAACATCCTTCTCAGTATCTCAATTAAATTTTACCTCAAGCACCTGTTTAATATGTTAGAAGCAACCAACTTTGTATTTTCACATCATGCATCATCTCAACATCAATCCAAACAATAAGCATCAAAAAGTAATACTCATCAAAACACAACATCAGAAGAACTAAACCACTGCAATAAAATAAAGCAAAGTACATTATTCCTACACTACAGAAAAACAATAAAAACAGGAATATTAAAAAGAGTTTAACAATACACAAAACAAAATAAAAGGAAGGAAAAGTAAAGAAAATTGGGTTGCTCCTAGTAAGCGCTTCTTTAACGTCACTAGCTTGACGTAGAGCAAACACAAAATAAACAAAAAATAATTGAAAATTAAAAAAATAACAAACTAAGAAAAAAATAAACAATTAAAAGTTTGTAAAACACTGGATGCCTCCCAGCAAGCGCTTCTTTAACGTCACTAGCTTGACCCAATAAGTTCATGTCATATCTTTGATTTTGGTGTCATCTTTTCCTTTTCCACACCAATTGATCTTCAGCAATTTCCTGTTCACCTTTCTAGTTCTCCTTGAAATTGGAGATTCAATCTCTATTAGTCCATCAGCTCTGAGTAATCCTGGTTTCAGTTCTTCATGTTTTGTAGAGAATCTGGATGAACACTTGCTCGTTTGCTGTCTTTTTCTTCTTGTTGTACCTGTGACAAAAACAATTTTCACCTATCTTACCTGGCTTGATAGCTTTAGTACTAGTCTCTGGTGTACCTCCCCTTGAAGTCCTGAGACTAGTTTTCTTCACCTGGATTGACTGCTTAGCATCGAAGACATTGAAAATCACCTCCTCTTGTTGGTCTTTAAGTGCTATAGTTCCATCATCCACATTAATGATTACCTTGGTTGTTTTCATGAATGGCCTCCCAAGAATAATAGGGATCTCCAAATCTTCCCCCATCTCCATTATCACAAAATCTACCAGGAATCTGAGATTGTCAATTTGAATCATTACATCTTCCACTGCACCATAGGGCTTTTTGGTTGATCCATCAGCCATAAACAGAGTCATCTTTATAGGTTTGACTTCAAGACCACCAATCTTTTCAAGAACAGATAAGGGCATCAAATTAGTACTGGACCCTAAATCAATTAGGGTTTCCCTATTTTATGTTTCCCAATAGTACAAGGAATGGTGAAACATCCTAGATCTTCAACCTTAGGAGGGAGTGCCTTTTGTAAAGTCACATTGCATTCTTCCTGTACATCCATTGTTTCCTCCTTTAAATATTTCTTCCTTTTGAGGAGTTCCTTCAAAAATTTAAGATATTCAAGAATCTACTGCAGTGCTTCAGTCACAGGAATATTTATTCCATTTTTTCTAAAAATTTCTTCAATGCACCCTAATTGTTTTTTTTTCTTTTCTAGAGTACTCTTTAGGGTGATTGAGATTTTTCTCTACTTTTTCTTTTTTTTACTCAACCTGTCTTTTTTTCTCTCTCTCTCTCTCTCTCATTTTCCTCTCTTTCTTTTTCTTTCTCAATCAAATTTTCTTTTTCTTTTCTCTCAATTTTTTTCTCATCTTTTTCTTTTATCTCACTCTCTTCTTTTTCTTTCTCACTCAACTTTTCTCCCAAAACTTTTGATAGGCATTTCTTCCAATTTTTTGGCCATTTGGCCAACCTGCATATCCAAGTTTCTTATAACAACTTTTTCTCTCTCTCATCTTTCATACTCACAATGGCCTTACATTCTTCTTTGGGGTTAGCTTCAGTGTTAGCCCCAAAACTTTTGATAGGAATTTCTTCCAATTTTTTGGCCATTTGGCCAACCTGCATCTCTAAGTTTCTTATAACAGCTTTAGTGCTTTTCTGAGTGGAAAAAGTTGCCTGCATGAATTGTTGTGGGGTCTCCTCAAGCTTTATAGTTTTGTCAGATAGAGAGGGTTGTTGTTGCCACTATTGTTGTAGCTGTTGTGGTGGTCTATTGAATTGTCCACCAGTTTGCCCAAATTGGCTTTGTCCTGTGCTTGGATGGATTTCCACCCTTAATTATAGTTGTTGGGGCGGAACTGGTTGCCCATGTAGTTAACATTCTCATTGAGATTATCGAGCACTACACATTGACCATTAATATGATCACCACCACATAGCTCACAGAGTTGTTGTTGAACATGTGAAACATTCTCGCACTCCTTTGATGGTTGAGAAAGTTTTTTTGTCAAAATCTCCAACTGTTGAGTGATGATTTTATTTTGAGAAAGCAGGGCATCATAAGACTGTACATGTAAAACTCCCTTAGGTTGTGAGGAAGTTTTTCTTTCATTATGCATCTCATTATCATTGGTAGCCATGTTGTCAATTAACTCATAAGCTTCCTCGAGAGTCTTGCATTTGATATTGCCTCCAGCTAAGGCATTCAACAACCTAAATCCATGTTAAACCACCGCTGAGGGTCAAAAGAACCCCTCAGCAACACCAGTGCACCAAACTAGCAAGAAAAAGAAGCCAAAACCAAGTCTGTGATAATCGCGCTCAGGGGATATTTCCGCTGAGCGGCGATTCTACAGATTTGGTAAAATCCATTTTTAAAACTTCCTAACTCCACCCACATGCAATCTTCTTACTTTCAGACCAAAATTAAGAAGTTTAATCGATTCAAACTTCAATTAATTCCTTAAATCATGCATAGAAATCAAAATCCCCTAAAGAATCATGCTTCAAAAACCATATTCATAATTCATGCTTTCAAGAACCCTAGAATGAAAATTTGCTTGACTTACTTAGGTGGAGATGCTAGATGAATGCAAAATGCTCTAAGAATATGAAGAACTCAGCCCCAACAACAATGCTCTCTCCAAACCCTAAACTTAGATGGAAAACTAGTGAGAAAGTGAGTGGAAGAGAGGTTTTGTAAGTGAGAATGAAGGAAAAGGTGTAGATAACTCTTAGAAAAGTTTTTAGGAGTTTGTGGGAGGAAGGAAATATGAAAATAGAGGCCAAATCGCGTCCTAGGGTATAAAAATTCCCTAATGGGCTCAGGTTCCACTAAGGGCAACCCTAAAAGCTGAATCTGCAATGATACCGCTCAGCGGAAATTTCCGCTGAGCAGTACTTGCGTGATTTGCTTTCTTTCTTCCTAGCTTGCCCTAGGTGCCTTCTACTCGTGCCTCTCACTCACTCCATGCATTTAATCTCTCAGAGCACTCATACATTCAATCCCTATCATGCAACTAAAGCAAAATCAAAACAAACAAACAAAAATAAATTCAATCAACTAGGTTGCCTCCCAGGTAGCGCTTATTTAACGTCACGAGCCTGACCCAAAATCCTCCAGCACCCTTCAGTAGATGCAAATATTTCTTACCAGCACCCTTCAGTAGATGCAAATATTTCTTACCAACACCCATCACTGGGTTGCCTCCCAGCAAGCGATCTTTTAACATCACTAGCTTGACCCAATAAAGTTCAAGTTCCATCTTTTTTTCTTCTTTCTACTGAACTTCTTCAGGAATTTGATCAAACAAGGAACCTGTTGCAATGTCTAAATCATAGGAACTTTAATCTCCAATTTCTTGAAGATTTCCATGAAGCGCTCAAATTCCTTCTCCTTCCTATGATACTTCTTTGGATGAGGAAGAGGTTTTTCATATGATTCTTTCTTTTTTTCTCTCGTCCTCTTTTTCTTACTTTTCTTCTCCCTCAATTTGAGTGGAGATAGCCTCTTGCATAAATTGTTGAAAGTCGTCATCTAGCTTTGATAGAGAGCTTTGTTGCTGCCAGTGGTTGGTTCTCAAATTGTCTGGCAGCTTGCCAAAATTGGCTTTGATTTATGCTTGAGTGAGGTTCCCACCAGTAGTTGGAATTACCTTGGTAGAATTGAGTGCCCATATAATCAAAGTCTTGTTCGAATTGCATCCTGCAAGCATTAGGCACAAAAATCTAGAAAACATTTGTTAGCACAAAAAGATAGAGAAGATAAACTAATAAGATAAAAAGAAAAATTAAAAAGATAGAAAGATAGGAAGATAGAAATCAAGAAGATTGAAAGATAGAAAAGATAAACTAAAAAGATAACAAAATATATAAAAATAAAAGATAAAAATAAACAAAAAGAAAAAAAGATAAATAAAAAGATTAAAAAATAAAAATCAAGTCAAAGTTAATAAATAATCACACAAATACACTAGTTAAACCACGAGTCCCTGACAACGACGCCAAAAACTTGATGAACAAATCTTTAATCCCCGAAAACGGAGTCAAAAACTTGTTAAACCCTCGGCAAGTGTAACCGAATCGTATCAAGTAATAAACCTGGTAAGACCAAGTATCGTCTTCCAAAGGACTCACGACCTAGACAGTTGTGTGGTTTGTTGATTAATTAAGACTTGTAACACTGATTGATCAATGGTAAGAAGAAACAAAACACGTTAATTGACAATAGTGCGTCTTTTATTCTGCCCCCAGCTGCATTTTTACTCCTCAACGGTGTCAACGAGTCCTTGAAAGTGCCGCTCAGCGATAATTGGCGTTGAGCGGTACTTGCGACTTCTCTTCTTTTTTGCACTTTTTGTGTCTTTTTCTGATTCCATCTCTGTCCCACTTCACTTCTTTCATCAAATTCATCTCAAAAACCTGTAAAAACAAGGAAATTAAGCATAAAACCTGTCCAACTCTCTTATTTCCAAAAACATAACCAAAAGCATGATTCCAAGCTAGTTTCTAGTCATAAAGGTTGTTTTTTATATCAATTTTAAGTATAACAATAACATTTTTTCAATTGTTATCAACAGTCCATTGAACTGGTTGCTTTTTACTAGATGGATCAACGCAGGCTTCATCTCCATGCTTTTGGCATTGACCATTTGACTTTGCAATGCTGTTAAAATGGTAAGGCTCAACAATAGTTGCATAATCTGCCAAAGTACGTCTACCCTCATTATTGTCCATGCTTTCCTGATCATATTGTAGGACCTATGAAATTCTTTCTAGAGAAGGAACTCTAGCAAGTCTCTTTCTCCGTGGCCTCCTAATAGTCTCAAGTCCTTCAAGAAGAGGTTCAAAACTTTTGTTGCTCCTAGTTCTTATTGTATCCTGCATAAACTAAACAAAACCCTAGAAAATATTGTTAGCAAAAAATAAAAATAAAATAAAAGATAACAAATTAAAATCAAATAAAATAAAGTAAAATAGAATACAACCAAAATTAATTAAGAATCACACAAACAAAATAGTTTAAAGTGTGAGTCCCCATCAGTAGGTGTAAACAAACCTAGTATCCTTCAATAGATACTCAACCACCTAGCATCCATCAGTAGATGTTATACCACAAAATCTCAAACAACATAAATCAATGTCCCAAAGTTTATAAAATTACATAACCAAAATAATAAAATTAAGGAAATTAATGTTCTCAAATCACTGGGGTGCCTCCCAGTAAGCGCTCTTTTAACGTCATTAACTTGACCCAATAAAGCTCAAGTTCCATCTTCAATGTTGGTGTTCCTTTTTCTTTCATCACACCAACTCATCAACTGCTTCCGATCCACCTTTTTGACTCTCCTTGAATATGGAGCTTCAATCTCTATCACTTCATTCTCTTTATAGTCTTTCACAACCCATAACTTGTTCTTGAATCTTACTGGTGTACTGATAACAGTTGAAAAACTGTTATTTTCATGCCTAAAATTGATACTAAAAGCAACCTTTAACACTTAGAAACGTGCTTGAAATCATGTTTTTGGTCATATTTTCAGAAATAAGAGAGTTGGACAGGTTTATGCTTGATTTCAGTGTTTTTATGCAGGTTTAAAGGTGAATTTGGTGAAAGAAGTGAAGAAGGATAGAGATGGAATCAGAAAAGACATCAAAAAGTGCAAAAGGAGAAGCCGCAACTACCGCTCAGCGGTAGTTTACCGCTGAGCGGCACTCAGGAGCTCACGTTGGATCCGCTGAGGGGCAAAATGGTCGCTGAGGGGAGAAAAACAACTCACGCACTTACTGCTGAGCGGCAGTTTACCGCTGAGTGGCACTTTTATGGGCTTGGGCCTAATTTTTCTGTATTTTTAGAATATTATATAAGCTTTAGGACGTCCTAGGGTTTGTATCTTTGGCAGAGACGAAGCAAATACTCTCTTTTCCACCCCTTTGAAGGAAGATCTTGGATGCTCAGGCTACCTCTTCACCTTTCTAGGGTTTTATCTTTCATTCTTCCATTGTTATTCATCTAGTTTCACCATGAATATGGTGAACTAAACCTTGTATTGTTGTTGGGGAATCAATGTAGTCTTGTGAAACTCTCATATATGGAATATGTTTTAACATCTTAATTTTAAGACTTATGCTTTCTTTAATCATTAGTTAGGGTTTTTCCTCTTTGCTCATTCCTCTCATATATGGAATTTGTTTAACTCATTCATTGTCATGATTATTGATTTTGTCAATATGGGAACGTACGGGGAAATCTAGATCCGAGGAAATTCTCCCAATAGCATATTGGTTGCCTTTAAGCTCCTTGATGAGTCGTTATTTCTTGAATTATATTTAGTTTATTGCACTTAAATAAACCAGAGAATTGTGTTTAATTGTTTGTTATTTCCCCGTTTTCCGAATTGTGCTTAATTTGGTCGGAAATTTGTAATTGCGCTAATTTGGGTTTTCTGGGCTGATTAAGTGCATTTTTGAAGTGTAGGAAAATTTCGGAAATACATTTTGGGACATCAGGAAGAATGCCAAATAAATCCAAGACTCTCCACACAGACATTTTAGAATTAATTAAATTGTAATTCAATAGTTTAGAATTTCTGTATCAACTTTTACATTTTGAGACAATTTTTGGTAAAGTAGACTAGACCCAAAATGTGAAGGAAAAATGACTTGGCACCTTAGGGTTTTTGTGTGGACCCCACCCTTATTAAAGGTGACCCACGGCCCTTGGAAATGCCCAGCCGCCACTTACCACTTGATTTTCTGGGTTTTGAGTTCTTGAATCCGGGAATGGCAATGAAAGAAAAAAATCTTCTCATTTTCTAACGTTTTTTTTAATCTCTCATGGAATTGAAAATGGCTTTAGCACTTTGCACTGAAGAATTATTTTTCCAGTACACATTTTGCTTTTCATAGAAATGCTCGGTCAAAGAGAATGATAGCTGGAAGAAGGGAAGCTGCAGTGTCTCGGCCTGGTCCTGGGGCTGTTCCAGCTGCAACCGAGAGGGAGAAGAGAAGGTGTGTCCGTGAAGTGGAGCAGGGGAGCTCTCGGAGGGCAGATTCATTTTTGCTTTTAGGAGGCACAAACGCTGATTTAAGTTTTGGAGAAAAACGTGCAGCACGGTGCAGAGAGGGGGGATTTTTTTTGGAAAAGGAAATGGGCGTGGATTGATAGATTGAAGGGAAAGAGTATTACGGTAATAGGGAGTGTTGCGCTGAAAGTGAAGAGTAAGCTGGAGGTGTCACGGCTGCAATGTAGCACATTTCATTTTGGAGATTCAAGCAGCACATTGGAGAAGCACGTTGAGATGCGGTGATTCAGAGATTAAGAACACGCAGCAGGAAGCACACAGCTGCACGGTTTAATGTGGAAGGCACACGTTGGCTAATTTCTTTTTTTTCTCTCGGAAGCACAAAGTAAAGCTAATTCATTCATTTCTTTTCCTAGAAACCAAGCACACACGTTGTTTCATTTCTTTTATTCACGTAGGAACAAAACTTTCCTTATTTTATTATATATATATATATATATATATATATATATATATATATATATATATATTGAAAGCATTTTCATTTTTTTGGAGACGTGCTTCAATCGATGTGTTGTCACGGGCTGTATTGCGTCTTTAATGTTCATCATATTGGAAGATGTGTTGTCACGGGCTGCATTGCATTGAATGTTTGACTCCAAAGCTGCTTTCTTATTTCAGATGCCGTGTGCATTTAATTATAAAATTGGTTCAAGCACTTGATTTTTTTTTAGAAAAGCATTTTCCTTGATTTGTCTTTTAATTTGTTTTAGCTCTTAAAAAAAGTCTCTTTATATTGTGTTGATGCTTAAATCAGTGGTGATTTTGTTTTACAATTTCCAAATTTTATTCCAATGTGCATTTAATTTGTCAGCTCAACATTGCATTTTAATAGCTTTAATTGTATTTGGATATTTATCTATTGCATTGTTCAGTTTATTGTTTACGTTCACTATGTTGTCTACTTTGTTCGGCTTTAAGTTCTACTGTTCAGTTTTACTTTTATTGTTCAGTTTCGAGTTTTTCTTTCCTGCATTTCACTTGCCTCACTTGCTTTAGATACTGTTCGGTCTCAATGTAAAACTGTTTCGTCTTTCTTTAGTGACCGTTCGGTCTTTATGTTTTCCGCATTTTCAATTATGTTTTGGTTGTATTTAATTTCCAGTTTTAAATTCAGTTCATTTAAAATCACAAAAACACTTTCAAACCCCCCCTTTTTCCATGTGTGATCTGAGACTAAACCCAATTTGGTCCTTGAGAGACGACCTAGGAGTCACTTCCTAGTCTATACTGCATTCTTTTATGCATAACTTTTGTGGGAGGTGCGACCCTCTCATCAAAATGGCGTCGTTGCCGGGGACCAACGGTTCAGTCTTAGGTCTTTTGTTGTGTTAGTGTCTTTTGTTGTGTGATGTGTTTTAGGATGTTTAGTTAGTCTTGTTTGGGTTTACTTCTTTTATCGATTTTTGTGTTTTTAGATTTTTATCATGTTTTTTGAATTTTGTGCATTTAGTTGTTGTTTCTGGAAGTTTCAAATTATGTAAATAATGGTTTTCCCCCATGTTATGTTTCTATATGTTTGGTTTAATCTTTGTTTGAAGTGGAAGTCCAGGTCTGAGACAGGTTTTGCACTACAATAGAGGAGATGACATATTCTCAAGACTGGATATATGATCTGATCAAGAGTCTTCCCAAATTCCATGGGTGGCACATGAAGATCCATACAGGCACCTCAAGGAGTTTTGTTTGGTGTGTTTGTCGATGAGGCCTCCTGGTGTTTCAAAGGAGACAGTGTTGATGAAAGTGTTTCCAATGTCCCTTCAAGGTGCAACAAGAGACTGGTTCCTATACCAGTATCCTTTTGATAATTGGCAGGAAACACAACAGAGATTCCTCAACAAGTTCTTTCCAGCAGCAAAGGTAATTAGCATTAGGAGGGAGATCACTACCATTGAGCAATTTCAAGAAGAAAGCCTGGCAGATTATTGGGAGAGGTTTAACAGGCTCCGCACAGCCTGTCCAAACCCCCAAATTTCAGAGCATTTGCTCTAGATTTACTTTTATGAAGGGCTCCTGGACAATGAAAGGATATTAGTGGATGTAGCTGCTGGTGGATCTTTGATGGACAAAACTCCAACAGAGGCAAAGAAGTTGCTCTGCAAGCTGGCGGGTCAAAATCCAAGTGAGGTAGTAAAGGAAAAACCTGAGCAGGTTTACTGTAAACTTGAAATCCCTACTCATGTATCTGAGGTTCAAGTAAATTTTAATGCTTTTGAATTGGTAAAACTTGAACCATTTAAGCCTATTATTGATACATCCTAGGAGATGTGGAGAAGCAGATCCGTGAGATTGGAGGTGCAGGGAGACTTGAACAGCTTGCTGAAACCAATGGAACAGTAGCATTAGCAGCTGCAGACTTGGAATTTCATGAGCAGATTAGTGAGGAGTTTTGGATGTGAAGCAGCGGATGATTGGTGATTATGGTGGATGGATATGGAGGCTAGCTTGGAGAGGTGATTCACAACTCAGAAGGCTTCCTAGAGTGGAAGGAAGTTGCAATGGAAATCAAGCTAAGAAGTGACTCTTGGAGAAGGAATTTACTATGCATTTCAGCAGAAATTCTTTACTACAATCCAAAAGTGATTTACAAGCTTTTCCTATGAGATTTTATAGATTAATCTCAAGGCTTTAAGAAAGCAATTTTCACGTGGCAGATCTGAACCCATGTGCTACATGTTTTGCTTCCTTCTCCATGTTTTGGCAGATTTGGCATATCTTCTTGTTCTCCAATTTTCCATCCAAAGATAGCAAATAGTACTTGACCTTGAGGAGAATATTCATCTTGGAGCTTTTTGGCCATTCCTCTTGCGATGGGTCCTATGGTGTTAGACCTTCTTCTATCAGTTATGGATTCTGATATTGATACACATGTGCACACTCATGTTGTGGATTCATTATTCCCTGTAGAGCACATTGACATACCTGATGTTCACTATCCTTGCACTGACCTTGATTTAAATGATGTCAGAGCGGCTGCAGCGGAATGGTTAGCGTGGAAACAAACCAAGAGGGGGGGTGAATTGGTTATATTCAAATATTATCCCTTTTTAATATTTTTCTCTTAATTTCTTACTAAGCAGATAATTAAACGTAAATAACAGAGTAAGGGAAAGAGAAAAATTACACAGGTATTTTATCCTGGTTCAGATCACTAAGATCCTACGTCCAGTCGCTTATCTCAAATAAGATAAACCTTTTTCACTATCACAAAACTATTACAAATATTAGTCACACAGAAAAACAATTTGTAACAGTTTAGAAATTACCACCTCTCTTGAAACCACAAGAGATGAAACAACACCTCCTTTGAATCTTCACAAAGGATGATCACCTCCTTCGAATGCTTCACGAAGGATGATTCTCTTCCAGACACTTCCTCAGACACACCAAGGATGATCCAGCTATTCCTCTATCACCGTAGCAGTATTTAACCAACTCTACAGACAGAGTTTCCTTAGCTGAGCAAGAGCACACAATTCTCAAAGAGTTCAGAGATGTTTTGCACAAGGGAAGAGTTTTATTTGAGAGAAAATGAGAGTCTATTTATAGACATCTCAAAAAGGCTCTTCCATTTTCGTTTGCAGCCTTTCTGACTGTGTTAATCGATTAGCTCCACTTGTTAATCGATTAACACTCCAACGGATAGTTCAACGTCTCTAAAAACGGCTAGTTTTTCAAACGGTCACTGTGTTAATCGATTAACAGCCCTTGTTAATCGATTAACGTTAATCGATTAACACCCTGTGTTAATCGATTAACACCGAAATTCTGTGCTTCGCCATTTGCCTCTGGAACAATCGATTAACGCCCTCTGTTAATCGATTAACGTTAATCGATTAACGCCCTGTGTTAATCGATTAACACTGCACAGATTTTGTTCTTGATTTATTTTTACATCACTTTTGAATACATACATGAAACTACTAATTATCCTATGTTCATACAATTTTTACAAGGTTTTACAAGTCTTCTAAGATCATTCTTCATGAGTCTTGTTTGTTCTTGACTTGATTTGGACATCATCAAAACTTCATCTTCATCATTTTGCTAACAATCTCCCCCTTTTTGATGATGATCAAAACCTTCTTGAATTAAAGCTTTTGTGAACCAGCTGTATAAAAAATAACTTAAGGAAGAAAAAAATTGTTAGTGAACTTAGAAAAAATATTTTAAGACATTAACTATTTCTCCCCCTTTTTGATCATTATTAAAAAGTGATGTATAATTACTCCCCCTTAATATTTTAAGACATTAACTATTTTCTAGTATGGGAAGATGAGCAACATTTGTCCAAATGTCATTATCCAAAATAATATCTACTCCCTTAACACGAGTGAAAACAATACCATCTTGACTCTTAAGATTGTAGTAGAATACTCTTACCAAATCTGGATAATAACGTCCTTGAAGTTGCAAGAAATGTTGGACTCCTTGCTCAACTAATTGCCCAGAAAACTGAAATTGATTTGCAGTAAACCAATTTAGATCAACAAACTTTTGGCGAAGAATCTTCCTTTCTTTCCACCATTGCAGATATTCGTCATGCCTTCCAACATCGGAAATCCAACCATGAATATTTGGACCACGTGCGGGAGGCGTGCTTTCCGATCCATAGCTTCTTCTCCTTCTTCTTCTTGATGGTTCAGCCATGAGAGTGTGAAAAGAATTTTGGGACAGCAAAAAAAAAAATGGACAGCAAAGAAATTTAAGAGATTTTGAGTGGGAGAGTGAATGGTAATGTGTAATGAAGGATTGGATGGGTATAAATAGGCTTAAAAAGGCTCCCCCAACGTTCATAATCATCAAAGAGCCGTTTATGGCCGTTTTTAGCCGTTACAAACGGCTAGATTCTGCAAAATTTACTGCAGGTTACCGTTGTTAATCGATTAACAGGGCCTGTTAATCGATTAACGTTAATCGATTAACACCCTGTGTTAATCGATTAACTGACGCTGATTTCCGAAAAACGTCAAATTTTTACCTATATCTAATTTTGAGATATTTTCAATATTCCTAAGTCTCTTCTAAGCTCATAGAATCTATCCTTAGGCAATGCTTTGGTGAAAATATCAGCTAATTGATGCTGAGTATCAATATATTCTATCTCACAATCTCCTTTTTGCACATGATCTCTAAGAAAGTGGTGCCTAATCTCAATGTGCTTGGTTCTAGAGTGCATTATGGGATTCTTTGTAAGGTTTATGGCACTTGTATTATCACACTTAAGTGGTATATGATCTAAGTGAATGTCATAATCTTCTAATTGCTGTTTCATCCATAAAATTTGTGCACAACAATTTCCTGCAGCAATATATTCAGCCTCAGTAGTAGATAAGGCTACACAGGCTTGTTTCTTAGAATGCCAAGAAACTAATGAACTACCCAGAAGATGACATGTTCCACTAGTGCTTTTTCTATCTATCTTACAACCTCCATAATCTGCATCTGAAAAACCTACAAGACTAGGTTCCGTTCCAGATGGATACCATAAGCCAAAGGATACAGTTCCCTTAAGATATTTCAATATTCTTTTAACTGCAGTAAGGTGAGATTCTCTAGGACTAGATTGATACCTAGCACACACACACACACTTTGCATAATATCTGGTCTACTAGCAGTAAGGTATAGCAAAGAACCTATCATGCATCTATATTGAGTTTGATTTACCTCTTTTCCTGACTCATCTTTATCAAGATAGCAAGATGTTCCCATAGGTGTAGATGCTTCCTTTGCTTTGTCCATTTCAAACTTCTTAAGAATTTCTCTACAATACTTAGTTTGAGAAATGAACGTACCTTCTTGCATTTGTTTAATTTGAAGACCAAGGAAGAATGTTAATTCTCCCATCATAGACATTTCAAATTCACCCTGCATGGTCTTAGCAAATTCCTCACAAAGAGATTTATTAGTTGATCCAAAGATAATATCATCAACATATACTTGAATAATCAAAATATGTTTTCCTACTCTTTTAATAAACAATGTGGAATCAACTTTTCCTCTATTAAAACCATTTTCTAAAAGAAAATTGCTAAGCCTTTCATACCAAGATCTAGGTGCTTGTTTTAAACCATAAAGTGCTTTCTTTAACTTATAGATGTGATTTGGAAATTTAAAATCTTCAAAACCGGGTGGTTGTTCAACATACACATCTTCTTTTATAAAACCATTTAGAAATGCACTTTTCACATCCATTTGAAACAATTTAAATTTCATTATAGATGCATAAGCAAGAAGTAGGCGTATTGCCTCTAACCTGGCAACTGGAGCATATGTCTCATCATAATCTATACCTTCTTCTTGACTATATCCTTGAGCCACAAGCCTAGCTTTATTTTTGGTGATGTTTCCATCTTCATCCAGTTTATTTCTAAATACCCATTTTGTTCCAATTACTTGATGAGTATCTTCTCTAGGAATCAATTCCCAAACTTGATTTCTTTCAAACTGGTTGAGTTCTTCTTGCATTGCTATACACCATTGTTCATCTTGAAGAGCTTCCTTGATGTTCTTGGGTTCTATCTGCGACATAAAAGCTACATTCATACAAAAATTTACCAAATTTCTTCTAGTGTTTACCCCTTTTGATATGTCGCCAATGATGTTGTCCAATGATAATCCTCTAGGTTGTTGCCATATTTTGTTTAGATCTTCATCATCTTGAGGATTATGTATTTCTTCTTCATTTGTTGTCTTTTGTAAGTCTTTATTTTCACCTGCATCTGATTCATCTGACTCAAGAGGTTTTGCCTCAAGGTCTACAATTTCATCAAAGACAACATGCATAGATTCTTCTATTTGAAATGTTTTCTTATTAAAAACTCTATAAGCTTTGCTAGTTAGAGAATATCCTAGAAAAATAGCTTCATCTGCTTTGGAATCAAATTTTCCTAAATTTTGTTGTCCATTGTTTAGAACAAAACATTTGCATCCAAAAATTCTTAAATGTGAAACATTTGGTTTTCTACCTTTAAAAAGTTCATAAGGAGTACATTTCAAAATTGGTCTAATAAGCATTCTATTTAAAACATAACATGCAGTACTCACAGCATCAGCCCAAAATTGTTTAGGAACACTATATTCATTTAACATAGTTCTAGCAAGTTCCTCTAAAGATCTATTCTTTCTTTCTACAACTCCATTTTGTTGAGGAGTTCTAGGTGCAGAAAAATTATGAGAAATGCCATATTCTTCACAAAAAGTTTCAAAATATTCATTTTGAAATTCACCTCCATGGTCACTTCTAATAGCCTTTATTTTCAAGTCCTTTTCATTTTGAACTAAATTTGCAAACTTTTTAAATTCTTTGAAAGCTTCACTTTTAAGAGTAAGAAAGAAAGTCCAAGTATATCTTGAATAATCATCTACAATGACTAAAGCATAATAATTTCCTCCAAAACTTTTTATCCTAGAGGGACCAAATAAATCCATGTGCAAAAGTTCTAAGGGTTTTAAACTAGAAACAACATTTTTTGAATGAAAAGATGATTTCACTTGTTTTCCCTTTTGACATGCATCACACAATTTATCCTTCACATATTTTAGTTTTGGTAGACCAATTACTAAGTCTTTAGAAATGAGTTTATTCAATTGTTGCATATGAATATGTGCAGCTCTTTTATGCCATAACCATGGATTTTCTTCTTTTACTACTAAACATGAAATATTCCTACTTGATGCATTTTCTAAATCTATCAAATAAATATTGTTATGCCTAATTCCTTTCAAAGCAATTTCAGAAGAATCATTTTTATAAATAGTGCAGGAATTTTGTTCAAAGGTTACCTTGAATCCTTTATCGCATAATTGACTAATGCTAATTAAGTTGTGTTTTAATCCTTCCACATATAGCACGTCTTTGATCATCAAGGTATCTTCACTTCCAATATCTCCTATTCCAAGGATTTTTCCTTTGTTGTTATCACCATAGGTGACAAAGCCTCGTTCCTTTTTCCGGAAGCTTGTAAATTTCTTTTTATCTCCGGTCATGTGTTTTGAACATCCACTGTCAAGACACCACATGTACTTCCTTGGTTTTGATAATTCCTACAACATAAAAAGAACAAGCTATTTAGGTACCCAACTACTTTGTATGGGTCCTTTGGGTTAGATTAAAAAGATTAAAATCATTTTGCAACCCAAGCATATCTACCACTTGGAACACCATAATGCTTAATTTTACATTTGTTAGATGTATGACCCTTTTTCATACAATAAAAGCATGATGCAATATTTGTGTTCCTATAAGTTGTTCCTTTTTCTACCCAAGTTCTACGGGTTCTATGATTATGCTTAATTTTAGGAACAAACTTATTTTTTACAACTTTATTTTCATTCTTTTTACTACATTCTCCAGTGGTTGTGTTTTCAGAAAAATATTTGAATTTAATGCATGATTCACATTCATTATTTGCAATAAATTTTTCTTTTTCATAAAATAAAACTTTACTTTTTAAATTTCTAATTTCTTCTGCTTGATATAAAAATTTATTTTTCAAACTTCTGTTTTCTTCAGACAAATTTGTAAATTCAGTTTTCAAATTATCATTTATTTTAGAGAAATTTTCAGAAGTAATTTTCAGATTTTCATTTTCTTCAAGAATATTTCCAAAATTTAATTTTAGTTCTTTGAAATCCTTTTTCAATTTCTTATGAGCTATATCTAATTTTTCGGATTCTACTAATAAAGCAGCATAAGTATCATGTAATTCAGTTTCACTATCATATTGACTAGAATTATCTGAATCGTTAGATGTACTTACTTGGCTTTCAGTGTCATCGTCATCCGCCATTAGACATATGTTTGCTTCTTCATCAGAACTGCTTGATTCAGAAATTGATTCGTTGTCATCGTCCCATGCGATGTATGCTTTCTTTTTCTTGAAGAACTTCTTTTCTTTCTTTTCTTCACCCTTCTTTTGATTTGGGCAGTCTACTTTTAAGTGTCCCTTTTCTCCGCAACCATAGCATCTGTAGTTTGAGGAAGATCCTTGATTTTCTCTCTTTTCATTTTTGAATCTCCCTTTGCCTTTTGATTTCATGAACCTATTGAATCTCTTGATAAGTAGACTCAAATTTTCATCTTCTTCGGAGTCTTCATCTTCTGATCTTCCTTTGCTTCTGTGAATCTCCGACTTTAATGCCAAACTCTTCTTGTTGGTTTTGGCTTTTGCTTCTTCTTCATCAAGTCTTCCAAGATCTAGTTCATGTTCTCTCAATTTTCCAAAGAGTGCCGCCATGGTCATGGTGTTGAGATTTTGTGACTCCGAGATTGCAGTCACCTTTGGTTGCCATGATCTGTCTAAGGATTTCAAGATTTTAATGTTAAGTTCATCTACATCGAATGACTTACCTAGTCCAATGAGATGATTGACAATGTTGGTGAAGCGTTTTTGAACGTCTGAAATAGTTTCTCCTTGCTTCATTCTAAACATCTCATATTCTTGGATTAGGGAGTTCTTCCTTGCCCTCTTTACATCATCTGTTCCTTCATGTGTTACTCTGAGTACATCCCACATTTCCTGAGCGGTTTTGCAGATAGAGACTCTGTAGAACTCATCAACAGTCAATGCTGATGCAATGATGTTCCGGGCTTTTACGTCATTTTGAGATCTTTTCTTTTCTTCAATAGTCCATTGATCACGGGGCTTAGGTTCCTGTAAATTGTTAGTGGGAACAGAAAAGCCAGACGCAATAACATCCCAAATATCACAATCAATAGATTCAATAAATATTTGCATTCTTACCTTCCAGAATGCATAGTTCTCACCAGTGAATAGTGGGGGTCTATTGATTGAAGCACCCTCTGCAAAGGTTTGATGTGATCCTGCCATTTGAATTACTATCAAAGCAAGCTCTGATACCAATTGTCAGAGCGGCTGCAGCGGAATGGTTAGCGTGGAAACAAACCAAGAGGGGGGGTGAATTGGTTATATTCAAATATTATCCCTTTTTAATATTTTTCTCTTAATTTCTTACTAAGCAGATAATTAAACGTAAATAACAGAGTAAGGGAAAGAGAAAAATTACACAGGTATTTTATCCTGGTTCAGATCACTAAGATCCTACGTCCAGTCGCTTATCTCAAATAAGATAAACCTTTTTCACTATCACAAAACTATTACAAATATTAGTCACACAGAAAAACAATTTGTAACAGTTTAGAAATTACCACCTCTCTTGAAACCACAAGAGATGAAACAACACCTCCTTTGAATCTTCACAAAGGATGATCACCTCCTTCGAATGCTTCACGAAGGATGATTCTCTTCCAGACACTTCCTCAGACACACCAAGGATGATCCAGCTATTCCTCTATCACCGTAGCAGTATTTAACCAACTCTACAGACAGAGTTTCCTTAGCTGAGCAAGAGCACACAATTCTCAAAGAGTTCAGAGATGTTTTGCACAAGGGAAGAGTTTTATTTGAGAGAAAATGAGAGTCTATTTATAGACATCTCAAAAAGGCTCTTCCATTTTCGTTTGCAGCCTTTCTGACTGTGTTAATCGATTAGCTCCACTTGTTAATCGATTAACACTCCAACGGATAGTTCAACGTCTCTAAAAACGGCTAGTTTTTCAAACGGTCACTGTGTTAATCGATTAACAGCCCTTGTTAATCGATTAACGTTAATCGATTAACACCCTGTGTTAATCGATTAACACCGAAATTCTGTGCTTCGCCATTTGCCTCTGGAACAATCGATTAACGCCCTCTGTTAATCGATTAACGTTAATCGATTAACGCCCTGTGTTAATCGATTAACACTGCACAGATTTTGTTCTTGATTTATTTTTACATCACTTTTGAATACATACATGAAACTACTAATTATCCTATGTTCATACAATTTTTACAAGGTTTTACAAGTCTTCTAAGATCATTCTTCATGAGTCTTGTTTGTTCTTGACTTGATTTGGACATCATCAAAACTTCATCTTCATCATTTTGCTAACAAATGATAGCCTTGAGGATGCAGCTGATGACTTGGAGATTGGTAAGAAAATTTTCAATGAGCAAAAACAGGTTTATTCTGAACTTGAGATTCCAAACACTTTACCTGATTTGCTTATACATTCAAATGCCTGTGATTTGATGCACACTGATTCTATAGGATTCATGACTGATACTGATACAGATTTGATTGACCATTCTAAAATTTTTGATTCAGTATCAGCCATTGAACCCATTGGTCTAAAGGTTGTTTTGAATGGACATGATTGTCGTGATGAAATTTTGAATGATAATAGCCTTGAACTGACCTTTGATTCTGTTGATGATGCATATATCAATATTGATTTTGAGGTAGAAACTGTGGAATCTGATAACTCTATAGAGTTAGGACTGAACTTTGATCTGACACAGTTCTCTGAGAACTTTGAATGTGATTGTGAATCTGGTTCTTGCCCGATTTGTATTGAAATTGATTATGTGTTACAGACAGATTCTAAGCGTATAACAGATGCTACTAATTGTGAGTTTGATGATCATGCTGCAGAATTAAATGAGAATACAGGTGCTGACATTAAGGAAATCATGATTAATGAAGGAGAGTGTACTGTTACTTCTTTGACTGAGCCAGAGATCTCCATTCCGGTGTCACACACTCAACAACTGCCAGTGGAAGGAAAGTTACTGATGGAACAGTTTGCTGAGAAAAGAAAGAAGAAACATCTCGTTGTGGATGATATGACAGTATTGATGAAGTTGTTCCTCCTCAAAACTTGTTTGCTGAATCCTGTGGTGGAAGACATCTCCCTGCAAGTCCAAAATTGGCATGATCATCAAACTAGTACCTATATCTAATTTTGAGATATTTTCAATATTCCTAAGTCTCTTCTAAGCTCATAGAATCTATCCTTAGGCAATGCTTTGGTGAAAATATCAGCTAATTGATGCTGAGTATCAATATATTCTATCTCACAATCTCCTTTTTGCACATGATCTCTAAGAAAGTGGTGCCTAATCTCAATGTGCTTGGTTCTAGAGTGCATTATGGGATTCTTTGTAAGGTTTATGGCACTTGTATTATCACACTTAAGTGGTATATGATCTAAGTGAATGTCATAATCTTCTAATTGCTGTTTCATCCATAAAATTTGTGCACAACAATTTCCTGCAGCAATATATTCAGCCTCAGTAGTAGATAAGGCTACACAGGCTTGTTTCTTAGAATGCCAAGAAACTAATGAACTACCCAGAAGATGACATGTTCCACTAGTGCTTTTTCTATCTATCTTACAACCTCCATAATCTGCATCTGAAAAACCTACAAGACTAGGTTCCGTTCCAGATGGATACCATAAGCCAAAGGATACAGTTCCCTTAAGATATTTCAATATTCTTTTAACTGCAGTAAGGTGAGATTCTCTAGGACTAGATTGATACCTAGCACACACACACACACTTTGCATAATATCTGGTCTACTAGCAGTAAGGTATAGCAAAGAACCTATCATGCATCTATATTGAGTTTGATTTACCTCTTTTCCTGACTCATCTTTATCAAGATAGCAAGATGTTCCCATAGGTGTAGATGCTTCCTTTGCTTTGTCCATTTCAAACTTCTTAAGAATTTCTCTACAATACTTAGTTTGAGAAATGAACGTACCTTCTTGCATTTGTTTAATTTGAAGACCAAGGAAGAATGTTAATTCTCCCATCATAGACATTTCAAATTCACCCTGCATGGTCTTAGCAAATTCCTCACAAAGAGATTTATTAGTTGATCCAAAGATAATATCATCAACATATACTTGAATAATCAAAATATGTTTTCCTACTCTTTTAATAAACAATGTGGAATCAACTTTTCCTCTATTAAAACCATTTTCTAAAAGAAAATTGCTAAGCCTTTCATACCAAGATCTAGGTGCTTGTTTTAAACCATAAAGTGCTTTCTTTAACTTATAGATGTGATTTGGAAATTTAAAATCTTCAAAACCGGGTGGTTGTTCAACATACACATCTTCTTTTATAAAACCATTTAGAAATGCACTTTTCACATCCATTTGAAACAATTTAAATTTCATTATAGATGCATAAGCAAGAAGTAGGCGTATTGCCTCTAACCTGGCAACTGGAGCATATGTCTCATCATAATCTATACCTTCTTCTTGACTATATCCTTGAGCCACAAGCCTAGCTTTATTTTTGGTGATGTTTCCATCTTCATCCAGTTTATTTCTAAATACCCATTTTGTTCCAATTACTTGATGAGTATCTTCTCTAGGAATCAATTCCCAAACTTGATTTCTTTCAAACTGGTTGAGTTCTTCTTGCATTGCTATACACCATTGTTCATCTTGAAGAGCTTCCTTGATGTTCTTGGGTTCTATCTGCGACATAAAAGCTACATTCATACAAAAATTTACCAAATTTCTTCTAGTGTTTACCCCTTTTGATATGTCGCCAATGATGTTGTCCAATGATAATCCTCTAGGTTGTTGCCATATTTTGTTTAGATCTTCATCATCTTGAGGATTATGTATTTCTTCTTCATTTGTTGTCTTTTGTAAGTCTTTATTTTCACCTGCATCTGATTCATCTGACTCAAGAGGTTTTGCCTCAAGGTCTACAATTTCATCAAAGACAACATGCATAGATTCTTCTATTTGAAATGTTTTCTTATTAAAAACTCTATAAGCTTTGCTAGTTAGAGAATATCCTAGAAAAATAGCTTCATCTGCTTTGGAATCAAATTTTCCTAAATTTTGTTGTCCATTGTTTAGAACAAAACATTTGCATCCAAAAATTCTTAAATGTGAAACATTTGGTTTTCTACCTTTAAAAAGTTCATAAGGAGTACATTTCAAAATTGGTCTAATAAGCATTCTATTTAAAACATAACATGCAGTACTCACAGCATCAGCCCAAAATTGTTTAGGAACACTATATTCATTTAACATAGTTCTAGCAAGTTCCTCTAAAGATCTATTCTTTCTTTCTACAACTCCATTTTGTTGAGGAGTTCTAGGTGCAGAAAAATTATGAGAAATGCCATATTCTTCACAAAAAGTTTCAAAATATTCATTTTGAAATTCACCTCCATGGTCACTTCTAATAGCCTTTATTTTCAAGTCCTTTTCATTTTGAACTAAATTTGCAAACTTTTTAAATTCTTTGAAAGCTTCACTTTTAAGAGTAAGAAAGAAAGTCCAAGTATATCTTGAATAATCATCTACAATGACTAAAGCATAATAATTTCCTCCAAAACTTTTTATCCTAGAGGGACCAAATAAATCCATGTGCAAAAGTTCTAAGGGTTTTAAACTAGAAACAACATTTTTTGAATGAAAAGATGATTTCACTTGTTTTCCCTTTTGACATGCATCACACAATTTATCCTTCACATATTTTAGTTTTGGTAGACCAATTACTAAGTCTTTAGAAATGAGTTTATTCAATTGTTGCATATGAATATGTGCAGCTCTTTTATGCCATAACCATGGATTTTCTTCTTTTACTACTAAACATGAAATATTCCTACTTGATGCATTTTCTAAATCTATCAAATAAATATTGTTATGCCTAATTCCTTTCAAAGCAATTTCAGAAGAATCATTTTTATAAATAGTGCAGGAATTTTGTTCAAAGGTTACCTTGAATCCTTTATCGCATAATTGACTAATGCTAATTAAGTTGTGTTTTAATCCTTCCACATATAGCACGTCTTTGATCATCAAGGTATCTTCACTTCCAATATCTCCTATTCCAAGGATTTTTCCTTTGTTGTTATCACCATAGGTGACAAAGCCTCGTTCCTTTTTCCGGAAGCTTGTAAATTTCTTTTTATCTCCGGTCATGTGTTTTGAACATCCACTGTCAAGACACCACATGTACTTCCTTGGTTTTGATAATTCCTACAACATAAAAAGAACAAGCTATTTAGGTACCCAACTACTTTGTATGGGTCCTTTGGGTTAGATTAAAAAGATTAAAATCATTTTGCAACCCAAGCATATCTACCACTTGGAACACCAT
Organism: Vigna nakashimae; assembly: GCA_034642375.1. Taxonomy (NCBI): domain Eukaryota; kingdom Viridiplantae; phylum Streptophyta; class Magnoliopsida; order Fabales; family Fabaceae; genus Vigna; species Vigna nakashimae. The sequence continues at coordinate 17,346,584 of CM067768.1, forward strand.
AATGCTTAATTTTACATTTGTTAGATGTATGACCCTTTTTCATACAATAAAAGCATGATGCAATATTTGTGTTCCTATAAGTTGTTCCTTTTTCTACCCAAGTTCTACGGGTTCTATGATTATGCTTAATTTTAGGAACAAACTTATTTTTTACAACTTTATTTTCATTCTTTTTACTACATTCTCCAGTGGTTGTGTTTTCAGAAAAATATTTGAATTTAATGCATGATTCACATTCATTATTTGCAATAAATTTTTCTTTTTCATAAAATAAAACTTTACTTTTTAAATTTCTAATTTCTTCTGCTTGATATAAAAATTTATTTTTCAAACTTCTGTTTTCTTCAGACAAATTTGTAAATTCAGTTTTCAAATTATCATTTATTTTAGAGAAATTTTCAGAAGTAATTTTCAGATTTTCATTTTCTTCAAGAATATTTCCAAAATTTAATTTTAGTTCTTTGAAATCCTTTTTCAATTTCTTATGAGCTATATCTAATTTTTCGGATTCTACTAATAAAGCAGCATAAGTATCATGTAATTCAGTTTCACTATCATATTGACTAGAATTATCTGAATCGTTAGATGTACTTACTTGGCTTTCAGTGTCATCGTCATCCGCCATTAGACATATGTTTGCTTCTTCATCAGAACTGCTTGATTCAGAAATTGATTCGTTGTCATCGTCCCATGCGATGTATGCTTTCTTTTTCTTGAAGAACTTCTTTTCTTTCTTTTCTTCACCCTTCTTTTGATTTGGGCAGTCTACTTTTAAGTGTCCCTTTTCTCCGCAACCATAGCATCTGTAGTTTGAGGAAGATCCTTGATTTTCTCTCTTTTCATTTTTGAATCTCCCTTTGCCTTTTGATTTCATGAACCTATTGAATCTCTTGATAAGTAGACTCAAATTTTCATCTTCTTCGGAGTCTTCATCTTCTGATCTTCCTTTGCTTCTGTGAATCTCCGACTTTAATGCCAAACTCTTCTTGTTGGTTTTGGCTTTTGCTTCTTCTTCATCAAGTCTTCCAAGATCTAGTTCATGTTCTCTCAATTTTCCAAAGAGTGCCGCCATGGTCATGGTGTTGAGATTTTGTGACTCCGAGATTGCAGTCACCTTTGGTTGCCATGATCTGTCTAAGGATTTCAAGATTTTAATGTTAAGTTCATCTACATCGAATGACTTACCTAGTCCAATGAGATGATTGACAATGTTGGTGAAGCGTTTTTGAACGTCTGAAATAGTTTCTCCTTGCTTCATTCTAAACATCTCATATTCTTGGATTAGGGAGTTCTTCCTTGCCCTCTTTACATCATCTGTTCCTTCATGTGTTACTCTGAGTACATCCCACATTTCCTGAGCGGTTTTGCAGATAGAGACTCTGTAGAACTCATCAACAGTCAATGCTGATGCAATGATGTTCCGGGCTTTTACGTCATTTTGAGATCTTTTCTTTTCTTCAATAGTCCATTGATCACGGGGCTTAGGTTCCTGTAAATTGTTAGTGGGAACAGAAAAGCCAGACGCAATAACATCCCAAATATCACAATCAATAGATTCAATAAATATTTGCATTCTTACCTTCCAGAATGCATAGTTCTCACCAGTGAATAGTGGGGGTCTATTGATTGAAGCACCCTCTGCAAAGGTTTGATGTGATCCTGCCATTTGAATTACTATCAAAGCAAGCTCTGATACCAATTGTCAGAGCGGCTGCAGCGGAATGGTTAGCGTGGAAACAAACCAAGAGGGGGGGTGAATTGGTTATATTCAAATATTATCCCTTTTTAATATTTTTCTCTTAATTTCTTACTAAGCAGATAATTAAACGTAAATAACAGAGTAAGGGAAAGAGAAAAATTACACAGGTATTTTATCCTGGTTCAGATCACTAAGATCTTACGTCCAGTCGCTTATCTCAAATAAGATAAACCTTTTTCACTATCACAAAACTATTACAAATATTAGTCACACAGAAAAACAATTTGTAACAGTTTAGAAATTACCACCTCTCTTGAAACCACAAGAGATGAAACAACACCTCCTTTGAATCTTCACAAAGGATGATCACCTCCTTCGAATGCTTCACGAAGGATGATTCTCTTCCAGACACTTCCTCAGACACACCAAGGATGATCCAGCTATTCCTCTATCACCGTAGCAGTATTTAACCAACTCTACAGACAGAGTTTCCTTAGCTGAGCAAGAGCACACAATTCTCAAAGAGTTCAGAGATGTTTTGCACAAGGGAAGAGTTTTATTTGAGAGAAAATGAGAGTCTATTTATAGACATCTCAAAAAGGCTCTTCCATTTTCGTTTGCAGCCTTTCTGACTGTGTTAATCGATTAGCTCCACTTGTTAATCGATTAACACTCCAACGGATAGTTCAACGTCTCTAAAAACGGCTAGTTTTTCAAACGGTCACTGTGTTAATCGATTAACAGCCCTTGTTAATCGATTAACGTTAATCGATTAACACCCTGTGTTAATCGATTAACACCGAAATTCTGTGCTTCGCCATTTGCCTCTGGAACAATCGATTAACGCCCTCTGTTAATCGATTAACGTTAATCGATTAACGCCCTGTGTTAATCGATTAACACTGCACAGATTTTGTTCTTGATTTATTTTTACATCACTTTTGAATACATACATGAAACTACTAATTATCCTATGTTCATACAATTTTTACAAGGTTTTACAAGTCTTCTAAGATCATTCTTCATGAGTCTTGTTTGTTCTTGACTTGATTTGGACATCATCAAAACTTCATCTTCATCATTTTGCTAACAAATGATAGCCTTGAGGATGCAGCTGATGACTTGGAGATTGGTAAGAAAATTTTCAATGAGCAAAAACAGGTTTATTCTGAACTTGAGATTCCAAACACTTTACCTGATTTGCTTATACATTCAAATGCCTGTGATTTGATGCACACTGATTCTATAGGATTCATGACTGATACTGATACAGATTTGATTGACCATTCTAAAATTTTTGATTCAGTATCAGCCATTGAACCCATTGGTCTAAAGGTTGTTTTGAATGGACATGATTGTCGTGATGAAATTTTGAATGATAATAGCCTTGAACTGACCTTTGATTCTGTTGATGATGCATATATCAATATTGATTTTGAGGTAGAAACTGTGGAATCTGATAACTCTATAGAGTTAGGACTGAACTTTGATCTGACACAGTTCTCTGAGAACTTTGAATGTGATTGTGAATCTGGTTCTTGCCCGATTTGTATTGAAATTGATTATGTGTTACAGACAGATTCTAAGCGTATAACAGATGCTACTAATTGTGAGTTTGATGATCATGCTGCAGAATTAAATGAGAATACAGGTGCTGACATTAAGGAAATCATGATTAATGAAGGAGAGTGTACTGTTACTTCTTTGACTGAGCCAGAGATCTCCATTCCGGTGTCACACACTCAACAACTGCCAGTGGAAGGAAAGTTACTGATGGAACAGTTTGCTGAGAAAAGAAAGAAGAAACATCTCGTTGTGGATGATATGACAGTATTGATGAAGTTGTTCCTCCTCAAAACTTGTTTGCTGAATCCTGTGGTGGAAGACATCTCCCTGCAAGTCCAAAATTGGCAACTGCCACCATGATCAGGGGAGTTTTCTTTCTCTCTTCTCCCCCTTTCCCTACTTTTATTGCACTTGTCCATGATCTGTTGACTGTTATGATTTCTGATCTTATGCTTATGACACATTGAGGACACTGTGTAGTTTAAGTGTGATCTATTGGGGGAGATTCTGATTTTTCTTTGTTAGTTTTTGTTTTCCATGTTAAATTTTTTTCTTTTCTAGGTAGTTTTTGTTGTGTCTTGTGTACAGTTTTGCATGCTTTTCGTAAATTCTGGATTGTGGTTAGGTTGTCAGTTTTCCTTCACTTCATTGATACTCTGAGATGTTGGATTCCTTGCTTTTCTTTGCTTGGAAGATGATCATGATGTTTGAGAGTTGAATTGATTGTGACACAAATGCCCTGTGTGAGAATTTGAGCCACTTTATGTTCTTTCTTGTGTGTGATATGTCTCTTGATTGCTTGCACATATGCCTTGGCTTGACTCTTGTTGATAATTCTTGATTGATATGCATGTTTGGAAGTGATAAAGGCAGTTTTCTTCTTGAACCCCTCTAGCCAAACAAGCTTACCTTGTTCTAATCCTTTGAAAACCCCTTTTGAGCCTATACTTTCCTCATTTCTTTGTTTTGAAGCTCATACACTAGCCTTAAGTGAAAAACCATGATTACCTTAACCTTAGGGAATTTTGGAGCTTTGGAAGTGTTTTGGGAACAAGTGTGGTCTTCTTGGGGATTCATATGAATTGGCTAGTTGGTTCCTCTTCTTGTTTTGTTTTTGGAAATATGATTTATATTTTGTCTCTAACAGTTGTGTGCTAAAGAGAGAAAAGAAAAGAGACAGGATGAAAAAAAAAGAGAGCAGAAAAATAGTGAAAGAAAAAAAAATGTGAATAATTGTGAATAATGGAGTCAAGAAGAGGATGAAATTAGAGGTTGTGGGTGTGTCTGAATGTGTTTACACTTGTTCCCCATAGCTCCTCTGTTCCTTATGGTTTATAGCTTCTTATCCAGATATATTCTCCCTTGTCCTTGGCCCCATTACAACCATGAAAAGACCTTTTGATTTGAACATGCGTATGTGCTTGAGTGTTGATATTAGAGGCTTGCCAAGTCTATTTGTGATTGCTTTCTTGAGTGCATTGAGTGACATTGATTTACCTTAAACACTTGAGAGAAACACTGATTGTGTGCATCTGTGAGGCTCTGTTGCTTTTGATTCATCTCTTGAACTGATTGAATGTTTTCCTTGTACTGAACTGTTTGGATGATTCTTTGAGTATTTGCTTTCATCGACTCTGTGTGGGATTCTGCCTATACCTTTTACCGTCCAGATTTTGTGAGAATTGTGCAACTGTGTTTCTGTTTTGGAGTCTTTGTTGTCTGTCTGTCGAGTCTGTGTCAGCTCCCTGATGTTCAGTAGTTCCCTGGTTTTCGTTTTGGTTTTGCCCAGGAGTGCAAAAGACTAAGTGTGGTCTATTTTGATGAGTCGTTATTTCTTGAATTATATTTAGTTTATTGCACTTAAATAAACCAGGGAATTGTGTTTAATTGTTTGTTATTTCCCCGTTTTCCGAATTGTGCTTAATTTGGTCGGAAATTTGTAATTGCGCTAATTTGGGTTTTCTGAGCTGATTAAGTGCATTTTTGAAGTGCAAAAAAATTTCGGAAATACATTTTGGGACATCAGGAAGAATGCCAAATAAATCCAAGACTCTCCACACAGACATTTTAGAATTAATTAAATTATAATTCAGTAGTTTACAATTTTTGTATCAACTTTTACATTTTGGGACAATTTTTGGTAGAGTAGACTAGATCCAAAATGTGAAGGAAAAATGACTTGGCACCTAGAGTTTTTGTGTGGACCCCACCCTTATTAAAGGTGACCCACGACCCTTGGAAATGCCCAGCCGCCACTTACCACTTGATTTTCTGAGTTTTGAGTTCTTGAATCCGGGAATGGCAATGAAAGAAAAAAATCTTCTCATTTTCTAACGTTTTTTTTAATCTCTCATGGAATTGAAAATGGCTTTAGCATGAAGAATTATTTTTCCAGTACACATTTTGCTTTTCATAGAAACGCTCGGTCAAAGAGAATGATAGCTGGAAGAAGGGAAGCTGCAGTGGGTGTCTCGGCCTGGTCCTGGGGCTGTTCCAGCTGCAACCGAGAGGGAGAAGAGAAGGTGTGTCCGTGAAGTGGAGCAGGGGAGCTCTCGGAGGGCAGATTCATTTTTGCTTTTAGGAGGCACAAACGCTGATTTAAGTTTTGGAAAAAAATGTGCAGCACGGTGCAGAGAGGGGCGATTTTTTTTTGGAAAAGGAAATGGGCGTGGATTGATAGATTGAAGGGAAAGAGTATCACGGTAATATGGAGTGTTGCGCTGAAAGTGAAGAGTAAGCTGGAGGTGTCACGGCTGCAATGTAGCACATTTCATTTTGGAGATTCAAGCAGCACATTGGAGAAGCACGTTGAGATGCGGTGATTCAGAGATTAAGAACACGCAGCAGGAAGCACACAGCTGCACGGTTTAATGTGGAAGGCACACGTTGGCTAATTTCTTTTTTTTGTCTCGGAAGCACAAAGTAAAGCTAATTCATTTCTTTTCCTAGAAACCAAGCACACACGTTGTTTCATTTCTTTTATTCACGTAGGAACAAAACTTTCCTTATTTTTTATTATATATATATATATATATATATATATATATATATATATATATATATCGAAAGCATTTTCATTTTTTGGAGACGTGCTTCAATCGATGTGTTGTCACGGGCTGTATTGCGTCTTTAATGTTCATCATATTGGAAGATGTGTTGTCACGGGCTGCATTGCATTGAATGTTTTACTCCAAAGCTGCTTTCTTATTTCAAATGCCGTGTGCATTTAATTATAAAATTGGTTCAAGCACTTGATTGTTTTTTAGAAAAGCATTTTCCTTGATTTGTCTTTTAATTTGTTTTAGCTCTTAAAAAAAGTCTCTTTATATTGTGTTGATGCTTAAATAGGTGGTGATTTTGTTTTACAATTTCCAAGTTTTATTCCAATGTGCATTTAATTTGTCAGCTCAACATTGCATTTTAATAGCTTTAATTGTGTTTGGATATTTATCTATTGCATTGTTCAGTTTATTGTTTACGTTCACTATGTTGTCTACTTTGTTCGGCTTTAAGTTCTACTGTTCAGTTTCGAGTTTTTCTTTCCTGCATTTCACTTACCTCACTTGTTTTAGATACTGTTCGGTCTCAATGTAAAACTGTTTCGTCTTTCTTTAGAGACCGTTCGGTCTTTATGTTTTCCACATTTCTTTCCGCATTTTCAATTATGTTTTGGTTGTATTTAATTTCCAGTTTTAAATTCAGTTCATTTAAAATCACAAAAACACTTTCAAACCCCCCCTTTTTCCGTGTGTGATCTGAGACTGAACCCAATTTGGTCCTTGAGAGACGACCTAGGAGTCACTTCCTAGTCTATACTGCATTCTTTTATGCATAACTTTTGTGGAAGGTGCGACCCTCTCATCACTCCTGCACTTCAGAACTAATTACTAGGAATGCTAGGAATTGTATGAACTCGTAATTAAGGATAGACCTTCTTACAAGGTGATTTAGAGAGTGACATTAACAATTGATGAAAAGAATGTTGAATTCCTAAAGTATATGAGAGCGGATAAGATGAAATTGATAACTCCCAACAACATACTCATCCATATAATTCATTAAAGTGTTTGTATTCTGTCTTTTCCATTGATCAAATTAATGCATACATGTTTATTTACTGTCTTTTGCATATAAAACTACAATCAATTTGTTCTTAAGTCTTAAATAATCAACAAATCACATAACTATACTAGGTCGTGAGTCCTTTGGGAGAACGATACTTGGTCTTACCGAGATTTATTACTTGAAACGATTCAGTCACACTTGCCGATTGTTAAACAAGTTTGTGGCACCGTTTTTCGGTGTTCATAAATTTGTCATCATGTACCAAGTTTGAGTTGTGCGTTCAACAAGTCATCGTGAACCTTCCTTTCTTTGCCATGTTTTTCTTCTTCCCTAACTTGTGACAAGAAACAATTTTTACCTTTGAAGACCAGCTTTTGCAGCTTTTGAACTAGTTAAGGGTGCATCCTTACATGCAACTTTATGACTAGCCTCCTTCTCTTGAATCTGCTTCTCCACTTTGAAGACATTAAAGATCACCTTTTCTCCTCGGTCTTGAAGCACTATCATCCCATCATCCATATTGATGATTACCTTTGTCGTTTTCATAAATGGTCTTCCAAGAATGATTGGGACCTTCTCATCCTCCTTCACCTCCATCACCACAAAATCTAACAGGAATTTTAGTTTGTTTATGCAAACCAACCATAGGGTTTCTTTGAATATCCATCCGCCATTAGCAAAGTCACCTTTGTTGCTTTGACTTTAAGATCACCAATCCTTTCAGGTAGAGATGAAGGCATCAAATTAATGCTTGACCCTAAATCAATTAATGTTTTCTTTATATTCTCCTTCCCAATGACGCAAGGAATAGTAGAACTTCCTAGATCTTTCACTTTTGCAATCTTCCTTTTCATCTAGATATCTCTTCTTTATAGAGACTTGCTTCATGTGCTTTGCATAAGCTGGAATTTGTTGAAGTGCTTCATTCAAAGGTATAGTAATTTTCAATTGCCTGAAGATATCTTTAAAGCGCCCATATTGTCTCTCTTTTTCAATATTTTCACTCCCCTTAGGATAAGGAAGAATTTTTTCATTTTTCTCAATTTTTTTCTCTCCCCTCTTCTTGTCTTTCTCTTTTCTCTCATCCCCACCTATTGTCTATTTTTTTTCTCTCCCCTCTTCTTGTCTTTCTCTTTTCTCTCATCCCCACCTATTGTCTATTTTTTTCTCTCCCCTCTTCTTGTCTTTCTCTTTTCTCTCATCCCCACCTATTATCTATTTCTTTTGTTTCTAACTCAACTCTTTTTTTTTCATCCACCCTCTCAACATCTGAACATACAATACCTTTACACTCTTCCTTAGGGTTAACCTCAGTATTAGCCCAAAAACTCTTGTCAGGCATATCTTCCAGCTTCTTAGCCATTTGACCAACCTGTATCTCCAAATTTCTAATTGTAGCTTCAGTGCTTTTATGGTTGGAAAAAGTCACCTGAATAAATTGTTAAAAGGTTTCTTCAAGCTTTGATGATTTCTCATTAAATGCAGATATACCATGCTTGGGTGAGGTTTCCACCCTTGGTTGAAGTTACCTTGGCGGTATGGAAATTGATTGGCCATGAAATTTACGTCTTCTAAAGCCTCCACTAGAAAAGCACATTGACAATTGATATGGTCACTGATAACGGTTGGAAAACTATTATTTTCATGCTTAAAATTGGTACTAAAAGCAACCTTTAACACTTAGAAACTAGCTTAGAATCATGCTTTTGTTCATATTTTTAGAAATAAGAGAGTTGGAAAGGTTTATGCTTGATTTCAGTGTTTTATGCAAGTTTTAAGGTGAATTTGATGAAAGAAGTGAAGAAGGATAGAGATGGAATCAGAAAAACTAAAAAGGTGCAAAAGAAGAGAAGCCGCAAGTACCGCTCAACGCTAGTTTACCGCTAAGCGGCACTAATGAACTCACGTTGGCTCCGCTGTGGGGAAGAATTCAACACACGCACTTACCGTTTAGCGGTAGTTTGCCGCTAAGAGGCACTATTTTGGGCTTAGGCCCACTTTTCTGTAATATTTTGAATAGTATATAAGCTTTAGGACTTCCTAAGGTTTGTATCTTTGGCTGGAGAAGACGAAAAACACACTTTTCACCCCTTGGGGGTAGAATTGGAGATGGTGACGGCTCTCCTCTTCTCTTTCTAGGGTTTTTCTATTTCTTTCACTCTTTCATTATTGTTTATCTAGTTTCACCATGAATATGGTGAACTAAACTTTTCTTGTTGTTGGGGAATCAATGTAATCTTTTGAAGCTCTAATGTATGGAATTTGTGTTTAAACATCTTATTTTTGATACATGCTTTCTTTCATTAATAGTTAGGGTTTTTCTTCTTTGATGTCATGATTATTGATTATGTCGATATGGGAACATACATGGAAATCTAGATCTGGGGAAATTCTCCCAATAGCATATTGCCTAGACATAGGAATATGAGGGTTGGTTGCCGTTAAGCTTCTGTGCTTCAAAATTAATTATTAGGGATACTAGGAATTGTATGAACTCGTAATTAAGGATAGGCTTTCTTGTAAGGTAATTTAGAGAGTAGCATTAACATTGATGAGAAGAATGATGAATTCCTAAAGTATATGAGAGTGGATAAGATGAAATTGATTACCCCAACAACATACTCATTCATCTAATTCATTCAAAGTGTTTGTGTTCCTCTTTTCCATTGATCAAAACTCATGCATACATGTTTACTTATTGTCTTTTGCATTTGAAACATCAAGAATTTGTTCACAAGTCTCAAATAATCAAGAAATCATATAACTAACTAGGTCGTGAGTCCTTTAGGAGAATTATACTTGGTCTTACCGAGTTTATTACTTAATACGATTCGGTCACACTTGCCGAGGGTTAAACAAGTTTTTGGCATCGTTTTTCGGTGTTCATAAATTTGTCATCAAGTTTTTGGCGCCATTGTCGGGGACTCGTGGTTTAACTAGTTTATTTGTGTGATTATTGATTATCTTTGACTTGAATTTTGAATTTCTATTTTTATTTTTTGGTTTTTATTTTATTTTATTTTACTTTATTTTATTTTCTGTTTTTATTTATTTTTTCAGTTATTATTTTATTTTATTTTATTTTTCTATTTTTATTTTGTCTGTTTTCTATTTTTATTTTGCTGTTTCTATTTTTTCTGTTTTTATTTTATCTTCTTATCTCTTATTTTATATCTTCTCTATCTTTTTGTGGAAACAAATTTTTCTAGGGCCTTGTTTTCTTGTGTATGCAGGAAGCAATTCGAACTAGAAGTAAGAAAACCTCATAACCTCCTCTTGAAGGCTTAGACGAGAGTAGACGGAGGAGAAGAATTTGTACGTCTAGAGAACTTTTCCCTCCTCCAGAAGCTCTCTTACAACCTTCACCACAAGGTTCGCACCATATCACTGAGGAGATGGAGAATAATAATTTCAGACGGACTCTTGCAGATTACACTAATGTAACTTGCCATCAGCATTTCAATAGCATAGCAAGACCGAGGGTCAATGCAGCTAACATGGAGGTGAAACCAACATTAATCCAACTGGTTAAGAGTAACCAATTCAATGGGTTGTCTCATGAAAGCCCATATGAGCACCTCACAACCTTTAATGAAATTTGCAATACAGTGAAGATAAATGGGGTGCCTGACGAAGCAATCAAACTTAGCCTGTTTCCATTCTCATTAGGAGGCAACGCTAAGCTTTGGTTGAACTCTTTTCCAAAAGGGAGCTTTACAGAGTAGGAAGTTGTGGTGACAAAGTTCTTGAACAAATACTTCCCACAATCCAAGGTAAACAAAGGAAAGCAAGAGATATCATCTTTCAGGCAAGGCATGGAGGAATCACTAGGTCATGCATGGGACAAATACAAAAGCCTATTAAGAAAGACTCCCACACATGGATTTGACGAACTAGAATTAGTCCTAATCTTCCTTGGAGGTCTTGGTTCACAAACTAAGATGATGCTTGACGCCTCAACTGGAGGTAAGATCAAATGGAAGACTCCAGAGGAAGCCACAAAAATAATTGAAAACATGGCTACTAATGATAATGAGATGAATAGTGAAAGAGGAGCTCCTATTCAACAAAAAGAAGTTCTACAGTTGCAATCCAATGATGCCTTGCTAGCTCAAAAAAGGATACTAACTCAACAATTGGAGAATCTCACAAAGGCACTTGCACAACTGCTAAAAGTGTTAAAGACTGTTGCACAGGTTCAACAACAGATGTGTGAACTATATGGAGGTGACCATATCAATGGTCAATGCGCCTTTTCAATGGAAGCTTTAGAGGATGTTAACTTCATGGCCAATCAATTTTCATACTGTCAGGGGAACTTCAATCAAGGGTAGAAACCACACCCAAGTAATGGTCAAGGACAAAGTGGGCAAGCTTTACAATTAATGCAATTTCACAAGCAACAACAACAACCAACCTTATGGCAACAAATAGCTACACTGAATGAAAGATTAATAAGGACGGAAGAAAATCTTCAGCAATTCATACAGGCAACTCCATCCACTCAAAAGAGCACCGAAGCTGCTATTAAGAACTTGGAGATGCAAATGGGTCAAATTACTAAGTTGTTAGAAGAAAAGCCTGACAAGAATTTTGGGGCTAATACTGAGGTTAACCCCAAGGAAGAGTGTAAAGTTCTAGTGATGAGTCGTTATTTCTTGAATTATATTTAGTTTATTGTACTTAAATAAACCAAGGAATTGTGTTTAATTGTCTATTATTTCCCCATTTTCCGAATTCTGCTTAATTTGGTCGAAAATTCGTAATTTTGCTAATTTGGGTTTTCTGAGATGATTAAGTGCATTTATGGTTGCAGGAAAGTTGTGGAAACATCATCTGGAGCATTGGGATATGGCGTGACACACTCAAAGGCTCAACATTTAGTCATTTAGATTCTAATTAAAGTTGTAATTTCGTTTTCTAGAAGCTCTTAATTAGAATTAGGTGTTTTGGACGCTTTTAGGGGCAATTTTGTAAAAAGACCCATTTGCAGGACATGTGCCTTTTTTATTAGGGTTTTTAATTGATTGTGGACCCCATTTGGAAGAAAACTCTCGGCATTTTAGAGAGCCTTAGCCAACCACACGAAAAGACTCTTACATACTTCATTTTTTTCACATTTTTGAGCTTTTCTCTCTTAGGGTTTCTTGTATGAACACTCTTATGGAGAGCTTGACTTGGGTGTCTCATTTTTGGCCATTTCAATGAGCAAGATGCAGATTTTCTTCTTCTCTTAATTTACTCTTGGTTGTCTTAGCTTATTGGTGGTGAAAAACTATTCATTTCCACTTCCATTTGCTTGTTCTTGATGCTTGGAGTTTGAGTTTTGGAGCTTGTCTTTGCATTTCCATGGTGGATGTTGGGTTTGAGTAACTTTATATTTCGTTTTCCTCTCCCTTTGCTGCTGTTCCTCTCGGTTTTTATCTCATTCTATATGGTTGGATGATAAAAACGAAGTTCTATGTAGTTTTAGGTTGAAGAGAGCTTAAGATGATGTGTGGGTGCTGTGGGTTTAACTCTTTTCTTGCATTTTTCGGTTTTGAAGCTCGAGATAAGGTTGGGATCAGATCTTGGTGATGTTATGGAGGCTGGACAGAACTGGAATTAATGGTCTAAGTATTATTTTCGTTTTTGCAAAGAAACTTGAAGAAATGGTAGTGTTAAAGATGGGTTGATGAGTAGAAGTTTGGGTTTATTGTTCTTGTGTTCATTTGCAACTTTAACTTTGGTTTCTTGAAGTTGTTCTCTGTATTGAAGAGAGGAAGAAAGCTTTTGGATGCATAATTCTTGAAGAAAAACCGTTTGGAGTTTGTAGGAGAGAGGAAATTGCTTCATTTAATTTTTACCACTTTTGGACCAACACAAAAGATGCTTGTTTTGACCCAAGGAATGTTTCCACTTTGAGATTTGGCCTTTGCTTGTTCCAGCCGTGAATTGCAATGAGACATGGAGGTTTTTAGAGTTTGTTTTCATTTGATTTAGCTTACTTGGCACATTGGTAGGAGCACCCATGGTGTCTTCCATTTGCACATTGGTCTTTGAAGCATTCTTTGGCATTTCCACTTGGTGGTTCACGTAAATTGTGTGCTTTGGTGTATAAAATCATTTCTTTGCTGCATGGAAGGAGAGACGGGACGGTCTTGGAGAGTGTGGAAGGCACATGCTTAATTTCTTGAAAAATGGTGCACATGGGAGAAGAAGTCAACACATTTTGTGGCTTATTTAAGGTGAAATTGAAGTTTGACTTGGGTGCATGGTGACTCACGGCCATGTGTTCTTTCTTTGGCCAATTGGACTTTTAAATTCATTTGTTAATTTCCATTATGACAAGTAATTTGCTAGGATTAAATTAGGCTTGTTGGTTTCTTTGGTTTTTAATTAATTTAATTAATAGGTTGAGTTTATGTGTTTGAGTTAGTGTTTCATTTAATTATTTTTAACTGTGTTTGTTAATCAGCTTGTAACAGTGTTTGATGTTTGAATGTTGTCTAAGGCTTTTAATAGTGCTAGTTTAATTACCATGCTAGCTTAAATTAGTTTGTTTGCATCTGTGTCTTTATTAAGTTCTTTAATTTTTGCAAAACCTTTTCAAAACCTCCCCTTTTTTTGTGTTAGACTTGATTTTCGAACCACAAAATTGGTCATTGAGAGACGACCTAGGAGTCAACCCCAAGAATTTTGGGGCTAATACTGAGGTTAACCCCAAGGAAGAGTGTAAAGTGCTAGTGAGAATAAATGTTGAAAAAGTTGAGTTGGAAAAAGAAGAGAAAAAAGAGAGAGAAGAGAAAGAAGAAGAGAAAGTTTGTGTGAAGATTGAGAAAGTGAGTAGAAAAAGAAAAGAAAAAAAGAGAGTAAGAGAAAAGAAAAAGAGGAACAAGAAAGTGAGAGAAAAGAGAAAGAGGACGAGAGGATGAGAGAGAGAATCATATGAAAAACCCTTTCGTCATCCAAAGAAGTATCATAGGAAGGAAAAGAAATTTAAGTGCTCCATGGAAATCTTCAAGAAATTGGAGATTAAAGTTCCTATGATTGAGACATTGCAAAAGGTTCCTGGTTTAATCAAATATCTGAAGAAGTTCAGTTGAAAGAAGAAGAAAAAGAAGATGAAACATGAGCTTGATTGGGTCAACCCAGTGATTTAAGAACTTTTAATTTTTGGTTTGGTGATGTAATTTTGAACTTTTGGGTATTTTTGTTTTTGTTATAAGTTTGTTACAGGATTTACATCTACTGATGGATGTTAGGCGGAGGAGTATCTACTAAAGGATATTATGTTTGTATACACCTACTGATGGGTGTTGGTAAGAAAGATTTGCATCTACTGAAGGGTGCTGGAGGATTTTGGGTCAGGCTCATGACGTTAAACAAGCGCTACCTGGGAGGCAACCCAGTTGATTGATTTATCTGTATTATTTGTTTTGATTCTGCTTTAGTTGCATGATAGGGATTGAATGTTTGAGTGATCTGAGAACTTAAATGCAGGGAGCAAGTGAGGGGCATGAGTAGAAGGCACCTAGGGTAAGCTAGGAAGAAGAAAAGCACAACACGAAAGTGCCGCTGAGCGGTGGTATGGTAAAATGGGCTTAGGTTGCCCCTTAACGGAACCCGAGCGCATTAGGGTATTTTTATACCCTAAATCACGCTTTGGCCTCTATTTTCATATTCTTCTTGGCATACACACTCTTAAACAATTTTCCAAAAGTTCTCTACATTTTTCCTTTCTTTCCTCTTTAGAAAATCTCCCTTCCACTCACTTCCTCACTAGTTTTCCATCTAAGTTTTGGGTTAGGAGAGAGCATCATTGATGGGGCTGACTTTTTCAAAGCACTAGAGCATGATTTGTTTTATCAATCACGTTTGGTTTTAGAATGGGATTTTATGTACTCAATTGGAAACTTTGTTTGTTATGATGGTTTGCTTATGATTGTTGTTTGATAAGTAATGCCTAATGATACTTTGATATTGATTGATGTTGAGATGTGCACATTAGATGCTTATACAGGTGATTCACAAGCTTTGTGAACAAATGCATGATGTTGTGATTGTGATTATGATACTAAGTAGGATGTCTATATATGGAATGTGAATGAGCTTATATGTGAGGTTTTGAGCTCCAGAGTTTTTGTGATTGAATGCGATTACTTTGAAAGCATGAATGATTTTGCCCAGGTTTTCTATGATTGAATCAATTGCTTGTTAGCATCATATGATCAAGGCCATTTGTTGGTAACCCTTTGATTAGCTAAATTCATGAATTTAGCCTAGAAAAAGAGAGCACTATGTATTCTATCATTTGAACCCTTAGCCTTAAACATAATTTGAAAACCCTTTGAAAAGCTTTACCTTGAGTTAAGTAGAAAATATTTTGTGGTATTGATAAATGTTCAAGTTTGGGGTTGTTGGGAAGTTATGAAAAGGAAATTGAAAGCATTGAGCTAAGAGCTTAGATCTGTGAAAAGAAAAAAAAAGAAAGAAAAGAAGAAAAAGCAAAGCTCAATGCAAAGGAAAGTTGGGAATAAATAAGAATGATTGTGTCTATATAATTATTAGGGATGCTAGAAATTGTATGAACTCGTAATTAAGGATAGACTTTCTTGCAAGGTAATTTAGAGAGTGGCATTAACATTGATGAGAAGAATGATGAATTCCTAAAATATATGAGAGTGGATAAGATGAAATTGATTACCCCAACAACATACTCATCCATCTAATTCATTCAAAGTGTTTGTGTTCCTCTTTTCCATTGATCAAAACTCCTGCATACATGTTTACTTATTGTCTTTTGCATTTGAAACCTCAAGAATTTGTTCACTAGTCTTAAATAATCAAGAAATCATATAACAATACTTGGTCTTACCGAGTTTATTACTTGATACGATTCGGTCAAACTTGGTGAGGGTTAAACAAGTTTTTGGCGCCGTTTTTCAGTGTTCATAAATTTGTCATCAGTCACCACCACATAGTTCACAAAGTTGTTGTTGAACCTGTGCAACATTCTTTAGCTCCTTTGGCAACTAAGAAATTGTTTTTGTCAAATTCTCCAACTATTGAGTTATGATTTTATTTTGTGCAAGCAAGGCATCATTTGATTGCAATTGTAGAACTCCCTTCTGTTGAATTGGATCTCCTCTCTCATTATGCAACTCATTATCATTTGTAGCCATGTTGTCAATCAATTTGGTGGCTTCCTCAGGAGTCTTGCATCTAGTATTACCTCTAACTGTGGCATCTACCATCAACTTGGTTTCTCTGGAGTCTTGCATCTAATATTACCTCCAACTGAGGCATCTACCATCAACTTGGTTTGTGAAACAAGACCTCCAAGGAAAAGAATGACTATAGTTGCTTCATCGAAGCCATGAGTGGGCGTCTTTCTAACCAAGCTCTTGTATCTATCCCAGGCTTGACCTAGCGTCTCCTCCATGCCTTGTCTAAAAGAAGAAATCTCTTGCTTCCCTTTGTTGATTTTGGATTGTGGGAAGTACTTGCTTAGGAACTTTGAAACCACGGCTTCCCATTCAACAAAGCTACCTTCCAGAAAAGAATTCAACCATAACTTAGCATTGCCTCCCAATGAGAAAGGAAACAAACTAAGCTTTATCGCTTCATCCGGCACACCATTGATCTTTATAGTGTTCCAAATCGCGTTGAATGTGGTTAGATGCTCATATGGACTTTCATGTGATAGCCTATTAAATTGGTTGCTTTTCACCAATTGTATCAACACCGATTTCACCTCCATGTTTGCAGCATTGACCCTCGGCTTAGCAAGGCTATTAAAGTGATGAGGGCCAACAACATTGGTGTAATCCGCCAGAGTATGTCTAACATTGTTCTCTTCGGCCATCTCTTGAGTGCTCTGGTTAGATCTTTCTAGTGAGGGTTGTAGAAGTGTTTCCGAAGAAGGAAATAATTCGCTAGAAATTCAGATCCTCCTTCTCCTTCTACTATCGTCCAATCCTTCTAGAAAAGGTTCCAAAGTTTTCTTGCTCCTAGTCCTAATTGTATCCAGCATACACAAGAACACAAAACCCTAGAAACAATTATTAGCACAAAACAACAGAAAAGATAAACTAAAAAGATAACAAGATAAAAAGATATAAAGATAAAAAGATAAAAAGAATAAACAAAAAGATAAAAAGAACAAAAAGATAAAAATCAAGTCAAAGTTCATCAATAATCACACAAATAGAATAGTTAAACCACGAGACCCCGGCAACGGCGCCAAAAACTTGTTAACCCTCGGCAAGTGTAACCGAATCATATCAAGTAATAATAAAATGGTAAGACCATGTATCATTTCCCAAAGGACTCACGACCGAAACAGTTATGTGATTTGATGATTAAATTAGACTTGTGAACAAATTCTTGTATGTTTAAATGCAAATACTAAAAATTAAATATGAATGCATATTTTGATCAATTGGATCAAAAGAAGCAAAAGTGATTGATGTAAATTGTGGAATGATGTTGTTGTATGGGTTTCGATTCATCCTATCCACTCTCATGTATTCAAGAATTCATCTTTCTTCATTAATGTTAATGTCTCGGTGAAGAAAGCCTACTTCTAATCACTAGTTTACAATGTCTTGTCTCCCTAGCAATTATTCATGCATTACATTCGCACAGAAGCTTAAAGGCAACCAATCCTCCTATCCCTATGTTTAGGCAATATTACTTTTTGGAGAATTTCTTTAGTTCTAGATTTATCCATATGTGTCCATACAAATAACATCAATGATCATGCAATTGAATGAGTTAAACAAAGCATGCATAGAGTATAAAAGAAAAACCCTAACAATTAATGAAAGAAAGCATATAGATTAAAGAACCAATTCAATACATGAGAGTTTCAAAGGATTACATCGGATCCCCAACAACAATGAAGGTTTAGTTCACCATAGACATGGTAAAACTAGATGAAAAACAATGAAAGAATGAAAGATAGAACCCTAGAAGGTGAAGAATAGAGCTTGAGCATACAAAATCCTCCTCCAAGGGGTGAAGAAAGTGTGATTTTGCTTCGTTCTGTTCAAAGATATTAACCCTAATTCGGCTAAAACCTTATATAGCTTCCTAAAATTTACAGAAAATTGGTCCAAGGCCCAATAAAATGGCGCTTAGCGGTAAGTGCGATTCTTCTATTTTGAACCTACAAAAGAAAGGAAAACCAAGCATAAAACCCATCCAACTCTCTAATTTCCAAAACATAAGCAAAAGCATGATTCCAAGCTAGTTTCTAAGTCATAAAGGTTGTTTTTTATGTCAAAATTAAGTATAAAAATAACAGTTTTTCAACTATTATCAATTACATTCGCATAGGAGCTTAAAGGCAACCCATCCTCCTATTCCTATGTCTAGGTAATATTGCTTCCAGGAGAATTTCCCCAGTTCTAGATTTTCAAATATGTGTCCATAGTGACAAAACCAATAATCATGCAATTGAATGAGTTAAACAAAGCATGCATAAAGTATAGAGGAAAGAGCCTAACAATTAATGAAGTAAAGCATATATAATCAAGAATCAATTAAATACATGAGAGTTTCAAAGGATTAAATCTTTTCTCGAACAACAATGGAGGTTTAGTTCACCATAGACATGGTGAAACTAAATGAAAATAATGAAAGAATGAAAGATAGAACCCTAAAAGTTGAAAATCGGAGCTTTCCACATCCAAAATCCTCCTTCGAGGGGTGAAAGGAGTGTAATTTCGCCTCTTTCTATCCAAAGATCTCAACCCTAGGTCGACTAAACCCTTATATAGTTTATTAAAAATACAGAAAATTGGCCCAAGCCCCAGTAGACAGTGCTCAACGGTAGGAATTGCGCTCAGTGGTAAGTGTGACACTCAAAGTGACGCTCAGCAATGACGCCCAGGCGTGAAACAATGCACTTAACAACAAACTCTAGCGCTTAGCGGTGAAATGGTGTTGAGCGGTGGCTACGATTCTTCTTTTGTGAAATTTTCCTTCCTTTCCTGAGTCCACCTCTTTGCTATTTCAACTTCCTTTCATCCAATTACTCTAAATTCTTGCTAAAACAAGGAAAACCAAGCATAAAACCCATCCAACTCTCTTATTTCCACAACTTAAGCAAAAGCATGATTTCAAGCTAGTTTCAAAGTCATAAAGGGTGTTTTAGATGTCAAAATTAAGTATAAAAATAAGGTTTAATCCTTTACTACATCCTTATTTATGTACGAATGTCTCAATTGGGTCCTCGTTTTTTAAAGTGTATCAAAATGGTCCTTAATTTTGAAAATTCATATCAATTGAGTCCTTCCCGTTAAGTTGGCTGGACGGCGTTAAAAAAATTGATGAGTGGGATGCTGAGGTGTCCTTTAATTACGAGGTGGCATGACATCAGAAGAGTCTTGTTGACCAGCTTTGACTGATTCATAACGTGACCAGTGAAGACCTACCACATGTCAACCCCTTTCCCTCCCAAAATTAGGGTTTCAGATAGGGGAAAGGAGGAAACCCAGAAACCCTAGCCGTCAGCCACCTTGAAGCCACCACCGTCAACCTTCAAATCGCCGCTATCCACCATCGCAGAAACGTGAATCGTATCAGCCACCAGAATCGCGATTCCTTCATCCTCCGCCACCAAGCGTGATTCGATCTCCTTCCTCGCAAGCTTCGCCGCAACCTCCCCCAAACCAGTGATGCAAGCCTCTCCGAATCGCGCCTTTTTTTTCGCATCTCGCAGCTGCTTCGCCAAACCTTAGCGCCATAAAACCACCGTGAAGACGCTGCCATGATCGCAACCACTAACCTTCATCACCCTCGCACCTGTCAGAGAAAACACGCAAAAACCCAATCACAGAGAAAATCAAAATCACGCAGCTGTTCGAAAGCCATGGTGCGAATCATCTTCTCCTTCGTTCATCTCCACCTGTAACCATAATCAGACCTGCAAACAAACCCAGAAACAGAAGAGAGCCATCTCCATTCGGAAATTCTGGTGCGAGAAGCGGAGAAAGCATTTTCCCATTCTAACGGCACGTAGGCAGAGGCACAAGGAGAAGCCCTTTCCCATGGTGGTAGTGAAGACTGGTGCCACGATTAAGCCAGGTCAATGCCACGTCAGTAACATTTCGTCATCTCAGTATCCCACTCATCAATTTTTTTAACGCCGTCCAGCCAACTTAACGGGAAGGACTCAATTGATATGAATTTTCAAAATTAAGGACCATTTTGATACACTTTAAAAAACGAGGACCCAATTGAGACATTCGTACATAAATAGGGATGTAGTAAAGGATTAAACCTAAAAATAACAGTTTTTCAACCGTTATCAACAACCACTCGCTCAGCGAGTCTGCATAATATGCAGCACCAAATCTGCAAAATTATGCAACCTACACAAATTTTACCAATTCCAACTATTTTTCCTAACTTCTAACCTTCCTAAATTATGTTATATACATAAATATACTTAACTAATGTTGTCTAAACACTTCTAACCTTAATCTAAACAAGTAGACTCAAAATCTCATCCAAAAACTTACAAAAACTCAACTTAGAGACTCAAACTAAATTCTACCATTTGTGGCACAATTCCAAGCAAGTTAGGAACTCTAACCAGTCTCAATTGACTTACCAACACTATCCACATGGTCTATTCACCCACAGAACCACAACCTCACATTTTCACTACTCCACTTCCTCAAATTGACTTTTAACCCAAGTAGAATTCTACCTTATCACCACCATACACTCAAAACTCATATTGATACCATTTTAGATGCTAGCACATGACATAACTCAGCTCATACTAAATCTCAACTTGTACGGAAATAATTCACCAACCATTTCTTACCATTCCCCCTTAAGAACAACTTTTCGATCAAAATACTCTAGCACTAATTACCCTTTTCTTTCCATAATTTTCAATCAACACAAAATCACTTTAACAGTGCAAATTCAACATCTCATTGATGGACAAATTTATGATCACCAAAATATGATGTCACAAACTTGTTTCACAATCGGCAAGTATGACCGAATCGTTCAAGTAATAAACTTGGTAAGACCAAGTATCGTTCTTCCCAAAGGACTCACGGCCTAGTTTAGTTATGTGATTTGTTGATTAGCTAGGACTTACAAACGAAATATTTAGAGTTTAAAATGCAAGACAGAAAATAAACATGTATGCATGAAGTTTGATCAATGGCAAAGACAAAAGATAAACACTTTCAATGAATTATATGAATGAATATGTTGTTGGGGGTCAATTTCATCTCATCCACTCTCATATATTTTAGGAATTCAACATTCAAATCATCATTGTTAATGCCACTCTCTAATGTACCATTCTAGATGGCTTCTCCCTAATCAAATAGTTCATACAATTCCTAGCATTCCTAATGATTAGTTCATGAGTGCAGGAGCTTAAAGGCAACCAATAAAATATTGTCAGTATAATATTGGGAGAAATTCCCCGGATCTAGACTTCCCCGTACGTGTCCGTATCGACAAAACCAATAATCATGCATTAGAATGAGTTAAACAATGCAAGCATTGAGCAAAGAGGAAAAACCCTAACTAAATGATGAAAGAAAGCATATGTCTTAATTAAAAGATGTACTCAACAAATCCATATATGAGAGCTTCAAGAGATTACATTGATTCCCCAACAAACATACAAGGTTTAGTTCACCATATTCATGGTGAACCTAGATGAATAACAATGAAAGAATGAAAGAATAAACCCAATAAAGGTGAAAAGGTAGCCTGAGCATCCAAGATCCTCCTTCAAAGGGGTGGAAGAGAGAGTGTTTACTTCGTTTCTGCCAAAGATACCTAATTCTAGGACGTGCAAGCCCTTATATACTAATCTAGAGTTACAAAAGATTACAAAAGCCCAAGCCCAAAAAGTGCCGCTCAGCGGTATTTACCGCTCAGCGGTGATTGCGCGTCCTTTTCTTCCCCTCAGCGGCCATTTTGCCCCTCAGCGTGACTCCCGCAACCTCCTGAGTGCCGCTCAGCGGTAGTTTGCCGCTGAGCGGTGCTTTTGTCTTCTCTTTTTGCACTCTTTCTTGTCTTTTCTAATGTCACTTCTCTCCTTCTTCACTCTTTTCACTAAATTCACCTTAAAACCTGCACAAAAACACTTAAATCAAGCGTAAACCTGTCCAGCTCTCGTATTTATGAAAATATAGATAAAAGGCATGATTTCAAGCTAGTTTCTAAGTCTAAAGGTTGCTTTTAGTATCAATTTTAAGCATGAAAATAACAGTTTTTCAACTGTTATCACTCATACACACATACAAACAAATTCATTATTCATCTCAACTACTCAACATCATAAAATCCATAAATTTCACCACAATACCTAAATTATTACAAATACAAATTAACATTCACATCCAAACAGTTTAATCTCCACATACCATAAAATTTTACAGCATACATCCATTTAAAAGCAATTAACTAACTTCCCTTACCTCTATCCAATTTGCACAGCTAAAGAAATACCCCGACCGAAGCTTGCACCGCAAGGAAACTTTAGAAAAATCTACAAATCACCAATTGGTGATAGGAAACAAACCTTATAACCCAAATGGAGTCAAGAATTGAAGGAAAAGACTACTTGATACATGCAAACAAAAACTCCGTGAATGATCAAGAGACAAAAGTCACGAAAAAAAAAACAAAATTTACCGACTCAGATCACAAAATTGATCAGTTGGAAATGTACCTCTTTACGTCAGGATCACCTAGTGATAACAGTTGAGAAACTGTTATTTTCATGCTTAAAATTGATACTAAAAGCAACCTTTAACACTTAGAAACTAGCTTGAAATCATGCTTTTGGTCATATTTTCAAAAATAAGAGAGCTGGACAGGTTTATGCTTGATTTCAGTGTTTCATGCAGGTTTTAAGGTGAATTTGATGAAAGAAATGAAGAAGGATAGAGATGGAAGCAGGAAAAGACATCAAAAAGTGCAAAAGGAGAAGTCGCAGTTACCGCTCAACGGTAGTTTACCGCTGAGCGACACTCAGGAACTCACGTTGGATCCGCTGAGGGGTGAAAATGCCGCTGAGGGGGAAGAATCAACTCATGCACTTACCGTTGAGCGGTAGTTTACCGCTGAGCGGCACTTTTATGGGCTTGGGCCTAATTTTTCTGTATTTTTAGAATAATATATAAGCTTTAGGATGTCCTAGGGTTTGTATCTTTGGCTGGGAGGAAGAAGAAACACACTTATCACCCCTTGGGGGTAGATTTGGAGATGGTGACAGCTCTCCTCTTCACTTTCTAGGGTTTTTCTATCTCGTTCATTCTTCCATTATTGTTCATCTAGTTTCACCATGAATATGGTGCACTAAACCTTGTATTGTTATTGGGGAATCAATGTAGTCTTGTGAAACTCTCATATATGGAATTTGTTCTAACATCTTATTTTAAGACTTATGCTTTCTTTCATTATTAGTTAGGGTTTTTCCTCTTTGCTTAAAGCTTGCATTGTTTAACTCATTCATTGCCATGATTATTGATTATGTGGATATGGGAACGTATGGGGAAATCTAGATCCGGGAAAATTCTCCCAATAGCATATTGGTTGCCTTTAAGCTTCCGCACTTCAGAATTAATTACTAGGAATGCTATGAATTGTACGAACTCGTAGTTAAGGATAGGCCTTCTTGCAAGGTGATTTAGAGAGTGGCATTAACATTGATGAAAAGAATGATGAATTCCTAAAAGTATATGAGAGTGGATAAGATGAAATTGATAACCCCAACAACATACTCATCCATCTAATTCATTAAAGTGTTTGTATTCCTCTTTTCCATTGATCAAATTCATGCATACATGTTTAAAAGTCTTAAATAATCAACAAATCGTATAGCTAACTAGGTCGTGAGTCCTTTTGGAGAGCGATACTTGGTCTTACCGAGTTTTATTACTTGATACGATTCGGTCACACTTGCCGATAGTTAAACATGTTTTTGGCGCCGTTTTTCGTTGATTATAAATTTTTCATCAAGTTTTTGGCGCCGTTGCCGAGGACTCGTGGTTTAACTAGTTCATTTGTGTGATTATTAATTATGTTTGTCTTGAATTTTGAAATTTGAATTTCTGTTTTTATTTTTCGGTTTTTATTTTATTTTATTTTATTTTCTGTTTTTATATTTTTTCGGTTATTATTTTATTTTATTTTATTTTTCTGTTTTTATTTTATCTTCTTATCTTTGAATCTTATATCTTCTTTTATATATTATTTTGTGTTAACCAATTCTTCTAGGGTTTTGTTTTTGTTGTGTATGCAGGAGGCAATCCGAACCAGGAGCAAGAAAACTGCAGAACCTCTTCTTGAAGGTTTAGACTAGAGTAGACGGAGGAGAAGAATTCGTACATCTATAGAACTTTTTCTCCTCCGGAAACTCTGTTGCAACCATCACCACAAGGTTCTGACCATAGCACTGAGAACATGGAGAATAATAATATCAGAAGAACTCTTGCATATTACACAAATATAGCTGGACCTCAGCATTTTAACAGCATAGCAAGACCAAGAGTCAATGCAGCCAACATAGAGGTGAAACCAGCATTAATTCAACTGGTGAAGACTAATCAATTTAATGGGTTGTCTCAACATAGAGGTGAAACCAGCATCTCACAACTTTTAATGAGATCTGCAACACGGTGAAAATAAATGGGGTGTCGGACGAAGCAATCAAACTTAGCTTGTTTCCATTCTCATTAGGAGGCAACGCTAAGCTTTGGTTGAATTCTTTTCTAGAAGGAAGCTTTACAGAGTGGGAAGCAGTGGTGACAAAGTTCCTAAACAAATACTTTCCACAATGAAAGGTAAACAAAGGAAAGCAAGAGATTTCATCATTCAGGAAAGGCATGGAGGAATCATGATGGACAAATTTGTAAGCACCAAAATATGATGTCACAAACTTGTTTCACAATCGGCAAGTATGACCGAATCGTTCAAGTAATAAACTTGGTAAGACCAAGTATCGTTCTTCCCAAAGGACTCACGGCCTAGTTTAGTTATGTGATTTGTTGATTAGCTAGGACTTACAAACGAAATATTTAGAGTTTAAAATGCAAGACAGAAAATAAACATGTATGCATGAAGTTTGATCAATGGCAAAGACAAAAGATAAACACTTTCAATGAATTATATGAATGAATATGTTGTTGGGGGTCAATTTCATCTTATCCACTCTCATATATTTTAGGAATTCAACATTCAAATCATCATTGTTAATGCCACTCTCTAATGTACCATTCTAGATGGCTTCTCCCTAATCAAATAGTTCATACAATTCCTAGCATTCCTAATGATTAGTTCATGAGTGCAGGAGCTTAAAGGCAACCAATAAAATATTGTCAGTATAATATTGGGAGAAATTCCCCGGATCTAGACTTCCCCGTACGTGTCCGTATCGACAAAACCAATAATCATGCATTAGAATGAGTTAAACAATGCAAGCATTGAGCAAAGAGGAAAAACCCTAACTAAATGATGAAAGAAAGCATATGTCTTAATTAAAAGATGTACTCAACAAATCCATATATGAGAGCTTCAAGAGATTACATTGATTCCCCAACAAACATACAAGGTTTAGTTCACCATATTCATGGTGAACCTAGATGAATAACAATGAAAGAATGAAAGAATAAACCCAATAAAGGTGAAGAGGTAGCCTGAGCATCCAAGATCCTCCTTCAAAGGGGTGGAAGAGAGAGTGTTTGCCTCGTTTCTGCCAAAGATACCTAATTCTAGGACGTGCAAGCCCTTATATACTAATCTAGAGTTACAAAAGATTACAAAAGCCCAAGCCCAAAAAGTGCCGCTCAGCGGTAAATACCGCTCAGTGGGGGTTGCGCGTCCTTTTCTTCCCCTCAGCGGCCATTTTGCCCCTCAGCGTGACTCCCGCAACCTCCTGAGCGGTGCCTTTGTCTTCTCTTTTTGCACTCTTTCTTGTCTTTTCTAATGTCACTTCTCTCCTTCTTCACTCTTTTCACTAAATTCACCTTAAAACCTGCACAAAAACACTTAAATCAAGCGTAAACCTGTCCAGCTCTCTTATTTATGAAAATATAGATAAAAGGCATGATTTCAAGCTATTTTCTAAGTCTAAAGGTTGCTTTTAGTATCTATTTTAAGCATGAAAATAACAGTTTTTCAACTGTTATCACAACCCCAAACTTAGAACTTTGCTTGTCCTCAAGCAAACAAAATGTAACTCAATCTCCAACTAATTCATATGATGGTTCACTCATTCAAAAGTCCTCTTTTTCAAGATAAGTAACAACTTCACTCAAACTTATGACCAAGAGTTAAATCAAGATGTGCACATGCTTTAGTGTTCACAAAGTCATTTAAGTTCCAACAAATGCTATTTTTCATGAATGATCAATCAATTAAGCATGGATGTTCATGTGCTTATGGAATATTTCCTCACTAGGTATAGTGTTTCACTCAACACACAAGTGTATAAGAGGTAAAGTGTTTCACTCATTCACTCTACTATCACAATGTCACATGAATCAACTTTGCCTTTCATTTTACCACAATCAAAAACATTCACAAGCATGCATCATCACAAGGACTTTTCAATGGCTTATAATGTGGCTGGGCTAACAAGAAAATTGGTTTTTCTGGATCACAAAATCCTTGAGTTAAGAGAATCATAACAACACAATCATCCTATTCATTCCCAACTTTCGTTTGCCTTTGCATTTGCATTGAGCTTTACTTCTTTTTCTTTGCTTTTCTTTTTCTTTTTCTTTGCATATTATTACTTTTTAGCTCTTAGCTCAATGCTTTTCCTTTTTCATGATTTCCCAATAACCCCAAACTTGAACATTTGTCAATACCACACAAGATCTTCTACTTAACTCAAGGTAAAGATTTTCAATCAAGGGTTTCAGTGTATGTTCAAGGCTAAGGGTTCAAAGGATAGAACACAACGTGTTCTCTTTTAGTAGGCTAACTTTATGAATTTGGCCAATAAAAAGGGTTCCAACAAACGGCCTTGATCACATGATGCAAAACAAGCAATTGATTCAATCATAGAAAACCTGGGCAAAATCATTCATGCTTTCAAAGTAATAGCATTCAACAATAACAACTCTGGAGCTCAAAACCTCACATATAAGCTCATTCACATTTGACATACACATCCTGCTTAATTTCACAATCACAATCATGATATCATGCATTTGTTCACAAAGCTTGTGAATCACCTGTATAAGCATTTTAATGTGCACATCATCTCAACATCAATCAATCAATAAGCATCATCAAGCATTACTTATCACACAATCACAGTCAATAGCAAACCATCATAATAAACCAGGTGTTCAATAGAGTACATCAACCCTAATCTAAAAACAAAAACAACTTACAAGATACTGGGTTGCCTCCCAGTAAGCGCTTGTTTAACGTCCCGAGCCTGACCCAAACTTTCAAGGATCAACCAACAACATCATTGTGGAAAATTGTTGCACCTCTCCCCCTAGATAAGGCTTGAGACGTTGACCATTTACCACCCAACTTCTCTGTGGATCATCAGATGGATTAAATATTTCAATTGCCCCATGCGGATGCACTTCTTTTATCACAAATGGTCCTGTCCATTTTGACTTCAGCTTCCCAGGAAATATCTTCAATCTTGAATTGAACAATAATACCTGTTGTCCTGGATTGAAAACTCTATTCACCAACTTCCTGTCATGATAAAATTTCATTTTGTCTTTGTAAGCCTTGGATGAATCATATGCATGTAAGCGCATTTCTTCAAGCTCCAAAATCTGCCGTCTGCGTGTACATTGAGTATCATAAGGATCAAAATTTAAGAATTTCAAAGCCCATAATGCTCTATGCTCCAATTCGACTGGCAAATGGCATGCTTTCCCATAGACTAATTGAAATGGTGATAATCCCATAGACGTCTTCATTGCTGTTCTATAAGCCCAAAGAGCATCATCCAATTTGAGAGACCAATCCTTTCTTGACGAAGTCACAGTTTTTTCCAGGATTCTTTTTATCTCCCTGTTAGATACCTCAGCTTGTCAATTAGTTTGTGGATGATAAGGTGCAGCTACCTTATGCTTCACTCCATAATGTTTGAGTACTTTCTCTAGCTGATAATTGCAAAAATGAGATCCTCCATCACTAATCAACACTCTTGGAGTGCCAAAACGTGAGAATATCTGCCTCTTCAGGAATTTAATTACCGTGCTAGCATCATTTTTAGGACAAGCTAATGCTTCCACCCATTTACTCACATAATCCACTGCTACCAGAATATATTCATTGTTGAAAGATGGAGGGAAGGGTCCAACAAAGTCAATACCCTAACAATCAAAAACCTCAACCTCTAAAATACCTTGTAAGGGCATCTCATGACGTTTAGTGATTGTCCCTGCTCTTTGACATTTATCACAATTCCTAGCATGATTATGGGCATCTTTAAATAAAGTTGGCCAATAAAACCCTGATTGAAGGACTTTTGCTGCTGTTCTTTCCCCATTAAAATGTCCTCCATAAGGTGAATCATGACAATGCCAGAGAATTCCTTCTGCTTCTTCATTTGTAACACATCTCCTGAGAAGATTATCTGCTCCAATTTTGAACAAATATGGATCGTCCCACACAAACTGCTTGGCATCATACAGAAATTTCTTTCTCTGTTGCCAAGTTAAGTCTTCCGGCATGACTCTTGCAGCTTTGAAATTTGCCATATCAGCAAACCAGGGCCTCTGCTGAATATACATGAGTGATTCATCTGAAAAAGATTCCCAGATTTCAGACTCCCTGCTAGTGACCTCATTGTTGACTAACCGTGACAAATGATCAGCAATTAAGTTCTCACTTCCTTTCTTATCACGAATTTCTACATCAAATTCTTGCAACAGTAATACCCATCTAATCAGACGTGGCTTAGAATCTGGTTTTGTCAACAAATATTTGATAGTTGCATGATCTGTGTAGACAATCACCTTAGACCCAATAAGATAAGGTCTAAATTTCTCTAGAGCATATACAATGGCAAGAAACTCTTTCTCTGTGGTAGCATAATTCAACTGAGCATCATTCAGCACCTTGCTAGCATAATAAATTGGATGAAACTTTTGTTCTTTCCTTTGGCCAAGGACAACTCCTATTGCATAATCACTTGCATCACACATCAATTCAAAATTTTGATTCCAATCTGGTGCTACAATTACTGGAGCTGACACTAGCTTCTGCTTCAATATATCAAAAGCTTTCAGACAGTCTTCATTCATCACAAAAGGAGCATCCTTCATCAAAAGATTACTCAATGGTTTAGTAATTTTTGAGAAATCTTTGATGAATCTTCTATAGAACCCAGCATGACCAAGAAAACTCCTAATCCCCCTTACATTTGTTGGTGGAGGCAGTTTCTCAATGACTTCTACTTTGGCTTTATCCACCTCAATTCCTTTAGCAGAAATTTTATGCCCCAGTACAATCCCTTCAGTTACCATGAAATGACATTTCTCCCAATTCAAAACCAGATTTGTCTGAACGCATCTTTTAAGGACAGTGTTCAAATTAGCTAAACATCTTTGGAAAGAATTTCCAAAAACTGAGAAGTCATCCATGAATACTTCAATGCATTTTTCTAAAAGATCAGAAAAGATTGCCTGCATACACCTCTGAAACGTAGCTGGAGCATTACATAATCCAAAAGGCATCTTTCTATATGCAAAGATGCCAAAAGGACAAGTAAAAGCCGTCTTCTCCTGGTCTTTTGGATCTACCACAATTTGATTATATCCAGAATATCCATCTAGAAAACAATAGAAAGCCTGCCCTGATAACCTTTCTAGCATCTGATCCATGAAGGGAAGAGGAAAATGATCTTTCCTAGTAGCTTTATTCAGCTTCCTATAATCAATGCACATACGCCAGCCAATAACCGTCCGAGTAGGAATAAGCTCATTCTTATCATTATAAATTACTGTCATCCCACCTTCCTTTGGAACCACCTGTACTGGACTCACTCATTCACTGTCAGAGATTGGATAGATGATACCAGCTTCTAGCAGTTTCAACACTTCTTTTCTGACCACCTCCTTCATGACAGGATTTAACCTTCTCTGCGGTTGAGCACTTGGTTTATAGTCCTCTTCCATAAAAATCCTGTGCATGCAATAAGTTGGGCTTATACCTTTGAGATCTGATATTGACCACCCAATTGCTTCTTTGTTGGCTTTCAGAATTTCTATCAACTGCTCTTCTTCTTGTAAAGATAAAGAGTTATTGATGATGACTGGCTTTATATCACCCTCTTCTAAAAACACATATTTCAGATGTGATGGCAATCTTTTTAATTCTGGCGACTGTGCTTTGATTGTTTCTTCCTTATCAATTGTTTCAAATATTGGATCTTCTTCTGGACTCTTTTTCAATGTTTCCAAGTCCATCAGACATTCATCAATCAATTTCTCTTCTTCTTCATCCAAATCTTCACATGCATCAATGAGAGTTTTTTCCAATGGAGAAATATTTTGCACCATTCTCTCCTGAACCATACAAACTTCATCAAGTTCATCAAATTGAAAACATGCTTTGTCATCATTTGGATATGTCATGGCCTTGGATACATCAAAAGTGACCTCTTCATCATCAACTCTCAGTTTAAGCTTACCATTCTCTACATCAATCAGAACTCTAGCAGTCTTCATAAAAGGTCTCCCCAGAATAAGAGGAACATCACTAGTTCCTTCCATCTCCATCACAATAAAATCAACTGGAAATACAAATTTGTCGACCTTCACCAGAACATCTTCAACCACTCCATATGGATATTTAAGAGACCTGTCTGCCAATTGAAGAGCCATTCTGGTTGGTTTAATTTCCAACCCCTGAATTGTTCTGCACATGGATAGCGGCATGAGATTAATGCTAGCTCCCAAATCAATCAATGCTCTTCCAACTTTCACATCTCCTATGGTGCATGGAATGGTGAAGCTTCCTGGGTCTTTAAGTTTAGGAGGTAGTTTCTGTATGATTGCACTGCAATTGCCCTGTACATTGATAGTTTCCTTCTCAGTGTACTTGTGTTTCTTTGTGAGAAGTTCCTTCAAAAATTTTGCATATGCTGGCATCTGTTGCAACGCTTCAGAGAATGGTATAGTAATCTCCAGCTTCTTAAACAGTTCCATGAATCTTTCCAACTGCTTTTCTTTCTCCTTCCTTGAATAACCCTTTGGATAAGGAAGTGGCTTTTCATACTCTTTTTCTCTCTCTCTCTCTTCTCTCTCATTTTTTTCTCTCCTCTCCTCTTCTTCTTTTCTCTTTTTCTCTCTCTCAACTCTTTCTTTCCACTCACATGATTCTTTTTCACTCTCACTCTCATTTTTTTCTTTCTCTCTCTCTTTTTGTCTCTCCTCTAACACTCTACCACTTCTGGTCACAACAGTTTTACAATCCTTTCCAAGGTTATCATGTTTAATCACGTCAACTATTCTCTCAACATGACTCTCCATTTTTTTAAATGCAGCATCCACATTATGACAATAAGACGCATTTGTCTTCAAGAATCTCTGGAAAGTCTCTTCAAGCTTTGTTGTTTTCTCAACTGAAGTAAATTGCATCTGCCATTTTTGTTGCTCTTGAACCATTGAGACCTGTTGTATTTCCTGTGGTATTTGAGAAAGTTTCATGGTTACTTCCTCAAGCTGTTGAGAGAGAGTTCTATTTTGGACAAGCAGAGCCTCATTTAATTTTGACAACTCCTTCTGATTAGGATCTCCTGTGTCAATATTGAGTTCGTTGTCACTAGTAGCCATATTTTCAATAATTTCAATTGCTTCCTCTGGAGTCTTCCATTTGATATTACCTCCTGCTGAGGCATTCAGCATCATCTTGGTTTGTGAACCAAGCCCTCCAAGGAAAATTAAGACTACTTCATGTTCTTTAAAGCCATGCATGGGAGTTTTACGTAACAAGCTTTTATATCTGTCCCATGCATGCCCCAGTGATTCTTCCATGCCCTGCTTGAATGAAGAAATCTCTTGCTTTCCTTTAGTCACCTTAGATTGTGGGAAGTATTTGTTTAAAAATTTTGTGACCACTGCTTCCCACTCTGTGAAACTTTCTTCTGGAAAAGAGTTCAACCAAAGCTTAGCATTGCCTCCCAATGAGAAAGGAAACAAGCTAAGTTTGATTGCTTCGTCTGGCACCCCATTAATTTTGACTGTATTGCAAATCTCATTAAAGGTAGTGAGATGCTCATATGGGCTTTCATGAGACAACCCATTAAATTGATTACTCTTCACCAGTTGAATCAGTGCTGGTTTGACCTCCACGTTAGCTGCATTGACTCTAGGTCTAGCTATGCTATTGAAGTGCTGAGGTCCAGCAAGATTAGTATACTCTGCAAGAGCTCTTCTAATATTATTGCCCTCCATACTCCCTGTGCTATGAACAGAACCTTGTGGTGATGATTGCAAGAGAGTTTCTGGAGAAGGGAAAAGTTCTCTAGACGTTCTGATTCTTCTCCTTCTTCTACTCTCTTCTAAACCTTCAAGAAGTGGTTCTGTTGTTTTCTTACTCCTAGTTCGAATTGCTTCCTGCATACACAAGAAAACAAACCCTAGAAAAGATTTGTTAGCACAAAAAGATATAAGAGAAGATATATATTCAAAAGATAAAAAGATAAAAGATTCAGAAGATAAGAAGATAAAAGATTCAAAAGATAAAAAGATAAAAGATAAAATAAAATTTAAAAATAACATCTAATTTAAAAGATAAAATCTAAAAATAAAATCTAACCTAATCTAAAAAGATAATAAGATAAAATAAAATAAAAACAGAAAAAATAAAAACAGAAATTCAAAATTAAAGTCAAAGATAATCAATAATCACACAAATTAACCAGTTAAACCACGAGTCCCCAGCAACGGCGCCAAAAACTTGATGGACAAATTTGTAAGCACCAAAATATGATGTCACAAACTTGTTTCACAATCGGCAAGTATGACCGAATCGTTCAAGTAATAAACTTGGTAAGACCAAGTATCGTTCTTCCCAAAGGACTCACGGCCTAGTTTAGTTATGTGATGTGTTGATTAGCTAGGACTTACAAACGAAATATTTAGAGTTTAAAATGCAAGACAGAAAATAAACATGTATGCATGAAGTTTGATCAATGGCAAAGACAAAAGATAAACACTTTCAATGAATTATATGAATGAATATGTTGTTGGGGGTCAATTTCATCTCATCCACTCTCATATATTTTAGGAATTCAACATTCAAATCATCATTGTTAATGCCACTCTCTAATGTACCATTCTAGATGGCTTCTCCCTAATCAAATAGTTCATACAATTCCTAGCATTCCTAATGATTAGTTCATGAGTGCAGGAGCTTAAAGGCAACTAATAAAATATTGTCAGTATAATATTGGGAGAAATTCCCCGGATCTAGACTTCCCCGTACGTGTCCGTATCGACAAAACCAATAATCATGCATTAGAATGAGTTAAACAATGCAAGCATTGAGCAAAGAGGAAAAACCCTAACTAAATGATGAAAGAAAGCATATGTCTTAATTAAAAGATGTACTCAACAAATCCATATATGAGAGCTTCAAGAGATTACATTGATTCCCCAACAAACATACAAGGTTTAGTTCACCATATTCATGATGAACCTAGATGAATAACAATGAAAGAATGAAAGAATAAACCCAATAAAGGTGAAGAGGTAGCCTGAGCATCCAAGATCCTCCTTCAAAGGGGTGGAAGAGAGTGTTTGCCTCGTTTCTGCCAAAGATACCTAATTCTAGGACGTGCAAGCCCTTATATACTAATGTAGAGTTACAAAAGATTACAAAAGCCCAAGCCCAAAAAGTGCCGCTCAGCGGTTGTTGCGCGTCCTTTTCTTCCCCTCAGCGGCCATTTTGCCCCTCAGCGTGACTCCCGCAACCTCCTGAGTGCCGCTCAGCGGTAGTTTGCCGCTGAGCGGTGCCTTTGTCTTCTCTTTTTGCACTCTTTCTTGTCTTTTCTAATGTCACTTCTCTCCTTCTTCACTCTTTTCACTAAATTCACCTTAAAACCTGCACAAAAACACTTAAATCAAGCGTAAACCTGTCCAGCTCTCTTATTTATGAAAATATAGATAAAAGGCATGATTTCAAGCTATTTTCTAAGTCTAAAGGTTGCTTTTAGTATCTATTTTAAGCATGAAAATAACAGTTTTTCAACTGTTATCAAATCACTGGGTCATGCAGGGGACAAATATAAAAGCTTATTACGAAAGACTCCCACGCATGGATTTGAAGAAGTGGAAGTAGTCTTAATCTTCCTTGGAGGTCTTGGTTTACAAACCAAGATGATGCTTGACGCCTCAGCAGGAGGAAATATCAAATGGAAAACTCCAGAGGAAGCTATAGAAATCATTGACAATATGGCTACTAGTGATAATGGGCTAAACAGTGAAAGAGGAGCTCTTATTCAACAAAAAGGAGTTCTATAGCTACAACAAATGATGCCTTGCTAGCACAAAACAAGATACTAACTCAACAATTGGAGACTCTTACAAAAATACTTGCACAACTGCCAAAAGAGTTAAAGACTGTTGCACAGGTTCAATCACATATGTGTGAATTATGTGGGGGTACCATATCAATGGTCAATGTGCCTTTCCAGCAGAAGCCTTAGAGGATGTTAATATCATGGCCAATCAATACCGTCAGGGGAATTTCAATCAAGGGTGGAAACCACACCCAAGCATTGATCAAGGACAAGCTGGGCAAGCTGGGCAATTTAACAAGCAATAGCAACAACCAACCTTATGGCAAAAGATTTCTATACTTAATGAAAGGTCAATAAGGATGGAAGAAACTCTTCATCAGTTCATACAGAAAACTGAGTCTACTCAAAAGAGCACTAAAGTTGCTATCAAGAATTTGGAGATTCAGATGGGTCAGATTACTAAGCAGTTGGAAGAGAGGCCAGATAAAAATTTTGGGGCTAATTCTGAGGTTAACCCCAGAGAAGAATGTAAAGTGTTGGAGAGTACAAATGATGAGACAGTTGAGTTAGAAAAAGGAGAGACAGAAAAAGAAAAGAGAGAAAAGAGAGAAAAAGAAAAAGAAGAGAAAAAATAGAAAGGAGAGAAAAAAGAGATAAAGAGTAAAGATATTTTTCCTTTTCCAATAAATCAAGAGAAACAATTTGACTTTACAGAATTATTCAACATGGTGGACAATGATGTACCTTGGAAGGAGATATTACAACAAATTGCAGTTTATACTAAATCTGAGGAAGAAGTCTCTACAAAGAAAAGACGTAGAGATGATGATACAAAGAAGTATAAAGCTGTTAAAAAGAAGTCATTCCCTCCCAAAGCAAAAGATCCAGGAGGTTTTTCCATTCCATGCACAATAGGGAAGAAAAGGATTAAAACAGCTTTACTTGATTTAGGATCAAGTGTTAACTTGATACTTTATTCTTTATTGGAGTAGATCGGTGATGTGGATGTGAAGCCTATAAAGGTTAACTTAGTAATGGCAGATAGATCTTCAAAGGAAACCTATGGAATAGCAGAAGATATTATAGTTTGTGTAGGCAAACTCCAGTTCTTGGTAGGTGATGGAGATGGAGACTGAAAAGATACTCATTATTCTCGGAAGACCATTTATGAAAACGGCCAAAGCCATCATTGATCTGAACGAAGGTATAGTCGTGCTCCAAGACCGAGAGGAGAGAGTTGTTGTAGATGTCTTCGAAGAAGAGAGGCAGATGCAGGAGGAAGAAGCTAGTCATAAAGCTGCATATCAAGATGTACTCATGACTAGCCCTGAAGATGAAAAGCCCAAGGTTAAAGGTAAACATTGTTTGTTGTTTCAGGTACAGGAAGGAGAAAAGATTGGAAGAGGAAGAAAAGTTCCTGATGACTAGATGAAAGAACGACTCCAACTTGGTACACCTGTGAGATTCAAAAACAAGTTGTGGGTTGTGAAAGAATACAAAGAAAAGGAGATGATAGAGATAGAGTCTCCACATTCTAGAAGAGTCAAAACAGTACACCGAAAACAGTTGAGGAGTTGGTGGAATAAGGACATCAACCATGAAGAAGGAACTTGAACTTTATTGGGTCAAGCTAATGACGTTAAAAGAGCGCTTGTTGGAAGGCATTCCACTGATTTGAGGACAATATTTCTTTTGATTTTATTTTGGTTTTGTAATTTTTAATCAGTTGGACATTATTTCTGTAAATATTTTTTTGGATATAGCATTTACTGAAGGATGTTAGGTGGTTAAGTATCTACTGAAGGATACTAGGTTTGTTACACCTACTGATGGGTGTTGGTGGATTTTGGGTCAGGCTCCTGACGTTAAACAAGCGCTACTTGGGAGGCAACTCAGTTGATTGATTATATTGTTTCTGTTTGTTTTATTGTAGTTGCATAATAGGGTTTTGCATGAGTAATCTGAAAATTTAATTGCAGGGAACCAGTGAGGGGGATGAGTAGGAGGAACCTAGGTTAAGTTAGGAAGAAGAAGAAAACTTCCCGAAAGTGCCGCTGAGTGTGATAACACTCTAGATTTACATATTTTTCTTTGTTAAAAATCATTTCGTAGATTTCTTTAGTTTTTAATTTCTTGGAATTAGGCTAGTTTTATGTTTTTCTCTTAATTCTTTAGTTTTATAGAATTTTAGTTAAAAACAGTTTTTTTAAGAGTATTTTTGGTAGTTGTAAATAATTAGAGAATTATTTTTTTAGAAAATCTTTTGATAAAAACATTTCTTTTTATTTCTTAAATTTCATTTCCTTTCTGTAGTTTTGGACTGATTTTTCTTTGTTGCAGATTGGGCCTTAGGAATTGGGTTTGGACCATTTGTCAGCAGAGGAGCAATTGGGCTAAATGCTTTGGCTGGATATGGGCTTAAGTGAAACGATGAGTTTCAAAGGAGGCAGCTTTGGGGGTTGAGTTCGAGACTTCATTTGGAGGAGAAAGCGGTCTCTCTCGAGCAAAGTTCAAATGAGAGAAGAATAACCCAGCAGCTAGGGTTCGTGAGAGAGCCTCTAGAGAGCGTGAGAGAAAGGGTTTTACAGCCCAAAGGATGGTGATCCAGAAAATTAACTAAAGGAGGCCAACCCAAGATGTTGATCGGTCAGAATGGAGGTTGGAGGCACGTGCGAAGCAGTCGACGGTTGAAGATCAAAGTGGTTTAGAGTTTGTTGAAGGTTGCTCGAGAAGCTTCCAAAGACAGTTGGTGATTCTTCCCCCTTTTCCCCCTGTTGTTTTTTTTTCTGCCTTTGAACTTTCCCTATAAAAGGGGGTTTTATAACTTTGTAAAGCACGAGATGTGCACTGGGTGACAGATGGTGTGTCTAGCTTAGGGTTTTCATTCTCTCGCTTGAGTTTTAGAATTTCCAGTTTTCGTAGGGTAGACACTTTGATCCTTGGAGTTCTTGGAGCTTTCATTAGGTGACAGATATTGGCTCTCTGAGAAACTCTGGTATCTTGTAAATTTTGAATTTACTTTTCAATAAAGCACTTTTATGTTCTAGTTTCGATTCACTTTACCTTCGAGTTTGTTCTGTTAAATTCTGCACTTGATTTTAATTTCTATGCTTTATCATTCAATACCTTTACAATTCAGTTTTAGATTCTGAGTTCCTTGTGGGTTTGTTTCCTTTCCTTTACAATTTCCTTTGCATTTCTGTTTACAGTTTCATTATAGGTTAGTGTTAACGAGAGGTTAGTATGAGATTTGATTTTGGATCAGTTGGTTTGGGCAATTTGTTATAGTATAAGGACAAGTATAATTTTAGGCAATTGAGGTTGATTTGAGATTTAAAGGAAACTGTGCATATCAGTGGTATTTGATTCAGATACCTTAGGACCCCAAAGAGGGCCTAACTTTTCAAGATGTCTTCTTGAGACATAGTATGCTTTGAAGCTTTAAATTATTCCTGTTGCCAATATTGTGTTTGCTATTATACTATTTTCCAATTTGTCCCAATATTAGGTAATTAGTTTTGTGTTTTGTTTTTCAGATATTATGTGGTGTTGAATATTTTGTTTACCTTTTTCTATCACAGTCACAATTCAGTTTTATATTTTACACTTCATTCTATATTATTCTTCTTTCATTCCCTAAGGAAATTACCCCATGGGGTTTCGTGTTGTTAATTGTTCTTCTTATTTTAGATTCTATCATAAATAATGTTCAGGTTTTTGTATTGCATTTGTATATCATTTTAGGAGAGGATTCATGTATTAATTTTCTTTCTTTGCATTTATTCATCCATACACCATTCATTATCTTGCATTCAGTGATTAGATTTAGTAGATACATGCATTTTTAGTTAGTTTCATATTTTTACATTACAGATAATTTTTCCTTTCCCCACCTTGTATTAGTAGTTAATTAGGTGTTAAATAAATACAAGATTTAATTCTACACTTTAAACTTAATTCTAGCCGAGTCTTTGGATTGATTCCCTGGTTGTCCTATACTACATTAGCGGGGACTAGGATTTGTTGACTTTTAGTGCGACCTAAAAGCCTTTCAACAGAGCGGCAAACTACCGCTGAGCGGTAGTATCTCAGACTGGGCTTAGGTTGCCCCTTAGCGGAACCCAAGCCCATTAGGGTACTTTTATACCCTAAGCTGTGTTTTAGTTTCTCTTTTCAGACTCTTCTCTGCACACACACTCCTACATACCTTTTCAAAGGTTCTCTACGTCTTTTCTCTCTTCCCTCTTGAGAAAATCTCCCTTTCAGTCACTTTCTCACTAGTGTTCCATCTAAGTTTAGGGTTGGAAGAGAGTATCATAGCTTGAAAGCATTCTCATTTCATCTAGCATCTCCACCCAAGTAAGTCAAGCATTTTTCATTCTAGGGTTCTTGAGTTTGAATGTGATTGTTAAAGCATGAATCTTTAGGGGTTTTGATTTTTATGCATGATTTGATGATTTAATTGATGTTTGAACCGATTGAACTGTTTGATTTTAAGCTGGAAACATGAAAATTGCATTTGGGTGGAGTTAGGATAAGCCAAAAGAAGTTTTTCAAAATTCTACAAATTTACCGCTCAAGGATAAATTGCCGCTGAGCGGCACTCTGGCAGACTTGTGATTTTTGCTGCATTGTGTTCTGGATTGCTGCATTGGTGGCGTTGAGGGGTGATTTTGACCCTCAGCGGTGGTTTAGCCTCGAAATAAGGTGTTTTTTGTGTTTTACTAATGATTAACAACATGTTTTGTGGTTTTGTATTTGTGTTTGATGTAGGAATGGCATCCTCTTCAGGCAAAAGATTTAAGACATTGGAATCCAAAAGAAAAGAAAAGGAACCAGAACAACCCCATTCTAGTAAGTTCCTATCTCGCAAACCTGAGAAGCGCTTCAAGGTGGTCCAAGATAGGAGACTCCTTATGGAGAGAAAGGTTGGAATGATACCTAACTTTGCTCCTCAATTTGGAGAGTAATTGTTAGGGAATGATTGGGGGAAGCTAGCTACATACCCTACACCTGCCAATATAGCTGTGGTGAAAGAATTCTACACCAATGCAAGGAAGATTGGTGATTATCCGGCTGAGAATTACCTAGGCTATGTTAGGGGCTATTAGGTATGATCTTGATTCCATCAACAACTTTTTGGATACTGTGTAGGCTGGTGAGCAATGCCAGTTTGCTCTCTGTATGGAAGAAGGTGCTGATTTTGATGATGTGGAGAGAGTTTTATGTGTACCTAGAGGACATTTTCAGAGGAATAGAATTGGCTCTGTGGTGAACATTAGGAGGACTGACTTGACTCCTCTTGCAAAGTATTGGATGGCGTTTTCTCATGCCAACATTCAATCATGTTCTCATGTGTCAGACATCACTTTTAGCAAGGCACTCCTCCTGTACTGTGCAATCAGGAACTTGAATGTCAATATTGGACAGGTAATAGCTGATGAGATAAGGGTGTGCGCTAACACAACAACCAACAAAGCACCCTTAGGACATCCTTCTTTAATCACACACCTCTGCAAGATAGCTGGGTTGGATACTTCTGCTCCACCATTTGAAAGGCCAAGGAAAGCAATTGATGAGGCCTATTATAGACAATACTGTGGAGGTGAGGAAGCAGCTCAGCCAGTTCCACAACGCCGTACTCGCAGAGAAAGAGGGCAAGCATAGAGTCAGGCATCTGCTGAGACACATGAAGCAAAACCTTTTCAAATGAGGGACATGTACATGTCTCTTATAGGTGCACAGTTACCGTCTATCCATAGAGGGCAGGTGGTCACTGCTGAGATGATTGTTAGAATGTATGACACACCTCCAGCACATAGGTGGACTATTGAGGAGTTTCATAATGTAGTAGCTTGGTCAGAAGAGCCGATACAAGGAGGCGGAGCTGAAGCAGTTGGAGCTGAAATAGCTGAAGCTTCAGCTAGGGAGATGGATGAAGATGATGTTGATGATGATGATGATGATGATGCATTTGAGGATGCTGAAGATGAGGAAGAAGAGGAGGATATAGATGACAACTTAGATTGATGAGGAGTTGAGATAGCATTTACTGATAAATGCTATCATAACTAGAGCAGGACTTATGCTTTTGTTTGGTTTAGTGTTATGAACTTATTTACTTTTGTTTTAGAATAGGGTTTGATGTACTCAATTGGAAACTTTGTCTGTATGATGGTTTGCTTATGATTATGATTGTTTGAGAAGTAATGCTTGATGATGCTTTGAGATTGATTGATGTTGAGATGTGCACATTATATGCTTATACAGGTGGTTTACAAGCTTTGTGAATAAATGCATGATGTTATGATTGTGATTATGATACTAAGCAGGATGTGTACATGTGGAATATGAATGAGCTTATATGTGAGGTTTTGAGCTCCAGAGTTTTTATGATTGAATCTTATTACTTTGGAAGCATGAATGATTTTGCCCAGGTTTTCTATGATTGAATCAATTGCTTGTTTGCATCATATGATCAAGGCCGTTTGTTGGTAACCCTTTTTATTAGCCAAATTCATGAAGTTAACCCACTAAAAGAGAGCACTTTGTGTTCCATCATTTGAACCCTTAGCCTTGAACATAATTTGAAAACCCTTGTGAAAAGCTTTACCTTGAGTTAAGTAGAAAATATTTTGTGGTATTAATAAATGTTCAAGTTTGGGGTTGTTGGGAAGTTATGAAATGGAAATTGAAATCATTGAGCTAAGAGCTAAGAAATAAGAATGTGAAAAGAAAAAGAAAAAGAAAAGAAAAGGCAAAGCTCAATGCAAAAGAAAGTTGGGAATAAATAAGAATGATTGTGTCTATATGATTCTCTTAACTCAAGGGTTTTATGATCTATAAAACCCAATTTTCTTGTTAGCCCAACCATGTTATAAGCCATTGAAAAGTCCTTGTGATGATGCATGCTTGTGAATGTATTTGATTGTGGTTAAATGAAAGGCAAAGTCAATTCATGTGATATTGTGATAGTAGAGTGAATGAGTGATTACCTTTTATACACTTGTGTTTGAGTGAAACACTTTATCTAGTGAGGAAATATTCCATGAGCACATGAACATCCATGCTTAGTTGATTGATCATTCATGAAAAATAACATTTGTTGGATATTAGGTGATTTTGTGAACATTAAAGCATGTGCATGTCTTGATTGAAGTCTTTGTCATGAGCTTAATTGAAGTACTTACTTATCTTGAAAAGAGAATTTTTGAATGGAGTGAACCATTGTATGGATTGGTAGAAGATTGAGTTTCATCTTGTTTGCTTGAGGACAAGCAAAGTTCGAAGTTTGGGGTTGTGATAACAGTTGAGAAACTGTTATTTTCATGCTTAAAATTGATACTAAAAGCAACCTTTAACACTTAGAAACTAGCTTGAAATCATGCTTTTGGTTATATTTTCATAAATAAGAGAGCTGGATAGGTTTATGCTTGATTTCAGTGTTTTATGCAGGTTTTAAGGTGAATTTGGTGAAAGAAGTGAAGAAGGATAGAGATGGAAGCAGAAAAGACATCAAAAAGTGCAAAAGGAGAAGTCGCAATTACCGCTCAGCGGCAGTTTACTGCTCAGCAGCACTCAGGAACTCACGTTGGATCCGCTGAGGGGTGAAAATGTCGTTGAGGGGGAAGAATCAACTCACGCACTTACCGCTGAGCGGCACTTTTATGGGCTTGAGCCTAATTTTTCTGTATTTTTATAATAGTATATAAGCTTTAGGAGGTCCTAGGGTTTGTATCTTTGGCTGGGAGGAAGAAGAAACACACTTTTCACCCCTTGGGGGTAGATTGGGAGATGGTGACAGCTCTCCTCTTCTCTTTCTAGGGTTTTTCTATCTCTTTCATTCTTCCATTTTTGTTCATCTAGTTTCACCATGAATATGGTGAACTAAACCTTGTATTGTTGTTGGGGAATCAATGTAGTCTTGTGAAACTCTCATATATGGAATTTGTTCTAACATCTTATTTTAAGACTTATGCTTTATTTCATCATTAGTTAGGGTTTTTCCTCTTTGCTTAAAGCTTGCATTGTTTAACTCATTCATTGCCATGATTATTAATTTTGTTGATATGGGAACGTACGGGGAAATCTAGATCCGGGGAATTTCTCCCAATAGCATATTGGTTGCCTTTAAGCTTCTGCACTTTAGAATTAATTACTAGGAAT
This sequence comes from Vigna nakashimae, assembly GCA_034642375.1. NCBI lineage: Eukaryota > Viridiplantae > Streptophyta > Magnoliopsida > Fabales > Fabaceae > Vigna > Vigna nakashimae. Next base: position 17,389,564 of record CM067768.1, read on the forward strand.
TCTAGGAATTGTACGAACTCGTAATTAAGGATAAACCTTCTTGCAAGGTGATTTAGAGAGTGGCATTAACATTGATGAAAAGAATGATGAATTCCTAAAAGTATATGAGAATGGATAAGATGAAATTGATAACCCCAACAACATACTCATCCATCTAATTCATTAAAGTGTTTGTATTCCTCTTTTTCATTGATTAAATTCATGGATACATGTTTAATTATTGTCTCTTGCATTTAAAACCTACAATCAATTGTTAACAAGTCTTAAATAATTTTTCCCGAATTAAAAAAACGTCAACATCTAACTGTCACCACATATACAACTTTAAATTGACACGTTACCTGCACTGTGCCAGATCATGAATGCATTAACTTCGTTTGGTTCTATTTAACGAAATGAACGATTTTGATGCAAAATTTAATAACTTAGGACCACTCTCAAACACTTTTAAAACGAGAGGCTGAATTGACATTATTCAGCAAAACTGAAGATAAAATAGACTATTAAACTTTATTTAAAAATATGATAAATTACAAATAATTCATAGTTCTTCAACTACTCCCATATGTAATTATATTCTAAAAGAAATGAGGTATAGAATGATGGAAATAGAAAAAAGTTCAAGGAAAAGAAAAGAATTTGTAAAAAAGAGAAAAAAAAGAAGGAAAAATTAAAGAAAAACAAAATATATAAAGAAGAGAGAAATATTAGAGAGAAAAAAATGGAAAAGTTGGAAACAAAAATATACATAATTTTTTTTAGTTTCCCATATTATTTTCTTACCTTCCCCTCTAATTCTAGGTAGATGCACCTAACTAATTAAGTTATTGGTACATGCTAGTGTTGAAAACCATTTTTTTCCCTTGATACCTTTCTCAATAATTTTGTTTTACTAAAACAATAAATGTTATCATAATGTCAACTAAAAGTTTTGTCACTTGTTTGAAAAATTCAATTAGCATGGTACATAAATTGTATCTTTTACGTGTGTTGTGCATGTTAGTGTGAGAAACACGATGATAATTTGTACTACATTACCGAACAAATTGAAAAACAAAAAACTCTCCTCCACTTCTTTTGAAATTGAAATTATCATGTGTTTTTTTAACTGTTATTCATTATTATACTTCGATACATTTATTTGCTTAAGATTAATTATCTCGTTATTAATCCATTTACTTTTTAAAGAGATTATCTTTTGACATGGTATTAACATTTTTACATATAAATAACTAGAAGTTCAACTTAATTTAACCTTAGTACTTAGAATTAAATTATTGACACCTTTAAATCCAAAAACTCTGTGACGTTAGCCCTTCAAGAAAATCCCTAACTAAACTAATTAAAATCATTTCAAAACCTTATTGAAATAAGGCTTTAATATACCTTAATTTTTTGTTCTTAATTATTTCATTAGAACTTTTAGGTCTCAATAAGATCTTGAAATATCTTTAGAGATGTTTTGTAAAGAAAATTTTCATTGTTAAGAAATATTACTTTTTGTGAATCACGAATTCTAGAAATTATGATTTGTTTCAAGTATGTTTTATATATTTGGAACGTAATTCACGGAGTGTTAACATAGGAAAATCATTTTTTGACATGCTTTAAAATATGTTTGGTTAATTTTTTATATTCCAAGAATGTCTTTTAAATTACATATTAATTAAATTAGAAAATGAATCGAGGTTAGAAAAATATTCATTTATTTCTGAGACTATTTACTTGCGCACCCTTCAGAATAAAATATGCACAATTAGGGAATAAAATGTGCACAAATAGGAGATCTAACTTTCCTATAATAAAATATATTAAATATTTTTAATAAACATAAAGATAAACATTCTCAAGAGAAAAGGTTAAAAAAAATTCGTTCTAAACTTATAAATAAAAATGTCAATTTTAGAAATAGAAGTGTCAATTTAATCAATTTTTTATAGGTAATTTTTAGTTTATTTTTGAATAAGTTTCCTTTTAGAAAACCTTCAAATAAGGAGGGAAAATTTTCAACTCTCAAAGTCTTCAAAGTCTTTAATGAAATGTAATTTTATTTTAACTTTGTACATCTTTTTAAAGTTTGGACGAAAATTCATAAACTTTGACATTAACTTGCTTGAAGAGAGTTTTGGGAGTTGAGTTTTTTTAATCCCTCATTGGTGACTCTCTGAAAGAGATACTTAATTAAAGATGAAATAAGATTTATCCATATCACTAGTCAAATTGACACATGATTGTTAGTTTCTATTATTATTGTTTAAATATCTTTACAGAATAAATATTTTTATTAAATTTTAATTCCTCCTAAATTTGATTATTATAAAAAAGTAGTTTACTAAAGTGTCTGAAATGTTATATATTTTTCAAATGAATCAGTACAGTCAATAGTGTTGTGACTATTTAGATTTTCAATTTTTAGCATAATATTACGAACTTGTACAATGAGATAAATGAAACTTCAAAACCCTAATTTTATTTTAAAAATCACATTGTTTTGTTTTAAAAATTAAATATTGAAATCAAAATAAAATAAACTAAGTAGACACATAACAAGGATATTTAGTACAAATAAGTAGGGTTTCACAATTTCATATATTTTGCCTGAGAATGGAAAATTAAATAGTTTTAAAGATTTAATTAAAAAATATAAAAAAAATAGCACTCAATATATAAAAGTTTATAATAATAACTCAATTAAAAATACTCAAATTTAATTAAATTATATTTTTATTTTTCATGTACAAACATGTAATCAGTGACCATAAACTATGTAAAATAACAATGATCACTCATAACTAATGAAAAAATTAAATGAAAATTCAATTAAAAATATTAAAAAAATTTGAATATCAATGAAAATTATTTCTTAATACAAATTTAATTAAAAGCATCAAAATTTACAGAATTTAAATTTAAATAAAAATATTTGTAAAAAGTAAATCAAGCATAGTATGCATACTTTCTAAACACTTTTCAGAAAAAAAAAATGTACCAGACTCGCCATAACATTCTGTGGTCCTATCCTATCAAATAAAGGGAGTTTGAGATCAAATAGTTCAATTCAAAATAAAATCAAAATGAAAAAAAGAAAGAAAGAGAGAAAAGAAGAAAGCATTTAAGAAGCAAGATGGAAAAGTTTAGCAAAAAGGATTAACAGGTGGATTGAAAAGTTCAGCGAAAGAAAAAACTTATTTAACACAAATATCAACTATATATTAAAGACTAGTAATGTAAAATATACTTAAATGTATCACGAATCTGACTTTCGTCATGAAATATTAAATAGAAAAACATTAATAGGCGTCAAATATTATATTTAGTAATTATAACATATTTATATTTATAGTGAGTGTAATAAGAGAAACTTAAAAAATGTAATATATAGTACAACATGTATAGACGAATAGGATATGTGTATATCTATATCAGTTTTCATATTAATAATAAAAATTAAATATTATTTATACTTAATTAATTTAAGGATTCTATGTTAAGACGAAGACACGTTGAAAAGGAGTTTATTTATTATTTATTTATATATTTTTATATATGTTTCGGTTATGGGTTGAGTAAGTGAATATCTTCATAATTTGTTCTTTCTCGTCGTCCGGTCTCACTTCCTGCGTTTCTGTTTGCTCGTTCGCCTAGGGTGTACCTGCTAAAGGCACTCCGATGCCAAAGTCAATAGTTGAACCATTCTGTAATCTAATACGATAATGACAGTAATAAATGCACAGTAAATGTCACCACCTACTTCTTACCATTGACTTATATTTATAGTTTCTGAGCATTGACCTAGGATTAGCAATATTTTAATCTCGGCCCAATCCTGGTCCAATACCCTTAAACATGATTTACCTTAATCTCCTTAAAATTAATCATTTATACTTGTGAGGTCGGTCGTCCTTGTCGACGTCTCTGTGGGCTTTGATGGTCGTGCGGTCATATGGTATTGTGGACTTTGATGGTCATCCGGTCATATGGTACATTAGGCCCCTCAAGCCCTAGTCAACGTAGGTGACATTGGGTTTAAATAGTCGTTAGCGGTCACTTGGAGGCCGAGCAACCCTGTTGATTTTTTTGAAAATGGCATTTAGGTGGAAAAACACATGTTGCAAGCGTACGCGGCATCCTTCTAAGGTAGTGGAAACGTCGCTTGATCTGGACCGTTGATCGTGGTTGATCTTAATGGTTATCGTGAGGTAACGGTTTTCAAAAAATTTCTATAAATAGGGATACCATGAACCTTCATTTTCATTCTTTACTCTTCCTTTCTCCATACCGTTCGGTGCATTATTTTTCCAAGGTAACTTAATAATGTCTGCAGTTAGTATTTCTTCGTCTAAGGAGTTGGCGGGCTAGGGTGGCAAGGGTGCAGTAGGTGGCGACGTTCGGTCTTCAAGCTTGATGTCGTCTTCTTTCCTCGAGAGGTCCGACGAGAGGGAAGTAGATTCGAGGTCGGGGTCACCATTCTACGGAGGAGAGAGGGCCATAAATGGAATGTCCCCCTTTCTTCTGAAGGGTGGCATTTGTATTGATCGAGAAGATGTAGAGTCGTCCGGTGGTTGGCTGCATATCAAAGGGTATGGATGGGCTTCCCATGATGTCGTTCACAGCCTTCCTAGCGGTCGTCCTCCGAGAGCTAAACATTGCCCCCTCTCAACTTCATCCTAATGGTTGGGCGGCCATACAGGCCTTTGTGACGATATGTTCTGCTATGGGGATTACTCCGTCTGTGGGAGTTTTCCTCCATTATTTCAACGTCCGGCCGTTAGGGATACGAGGATGGGTGTCACTTTCTTCTGTCCAAAATAGTACCCTGCTCAAACTGTATTGTGAATCGTTCAAAAACTTCAAGAAACGATATTTCAAAGTAATAATAAGGGATGTCGGTCGGTCCGAATTCCATCACGAAGCGGGTCTTCCTTTGTTCCCTTTTTATTGGACAAGGGACCCTCGGAAAATAAAAGCATGGGCAGTGATGACAAATTTATGAACGCCGAAAAACAGCGCCACAAACTTGTTTAACAATCGGCAAGTGTGACCGAATCGTTTCAAGTAATAAAACTCGGTAAGACCAAGTATCGTTCTCCCAAAGGACTCACGGCCTAGTTTAGTTATGTGATTTGTTGATTATTTAAGACTTAAGAACAAATTGATTGAAGTTTAATATGCAAAAGACAGTAAATAAACATGTATGCATGAATTTGATCAATGGCGAAAATGGAATACAAACACTTCAATGAAATAGATGGATGAGTATGTTGTTGGGGTTATCAATTTCATCTTATCCACTCTCATATACTTTAGGAATTCAACATTCTTTTCATCAATTGTTAATGTCACTCTCTAAATCACCTTGCAAGAAGGCATATCCTTAATTACGAGTTCATACAATTCCTAGTAATTAGTTCTTAAGTGTAGGAGCTTAACGGCAACCAATATACTATTGGGAGAAATTCCCCGGATCTAGATTTCCCCGTACGTTCCCGTATCGACAAAATCAATAATCGTGGCAATGAATGAGTTAAACAAAGCAAGCATTAAGCAAAGAGGAAAAACTCTAACTAATGATGAAAGAAAGCATAAGTCTTAAAGATAAGATGTTAAAACAAATTCCATATACGAGAGTTTCACAAGACTACATTGATTCCCCAACAACAATACAAGGTTTAGTTCACCATATTCATGGTGAAACTAGATGAATAATAATGGAAGAATGACAGATAAAACCCTAGAAAGCTGAAGAGGTAGCGTGAGCATCCAAGATCTTCCTTCAAAGGGGTGGAAAAGAGAGTATTTGATTCGTCTCTGCCAAAGATACAAACCCTAGGACGTCCTAAAGCTTATATACTATTCTAAAAATACAGAAAATTTAGGCCCAAGCCCATAAAAGTGTCGCTCAGCGGTAAGTGCGTGAGTTGTTTTCTTCCCCTCAGCGGCCATTTTGCCCCTCAGTGGATCCAACGTGAACTCCTGAGTGCCGCTCAGCGGTAAACTGCCGCTGAGCGGTACTTGCAGCTTCTCCTTTTGCACTTTTTGATGTCTCTTCTGATTCCATCTTTCTCCTTCTTCACTTCTTTCACCAAATTCACCTTAAAACCTGCACAAAAACACTGAAATCAAGCATAAACCTGTCCAGCTCTCTTATTTATGAAAATATGACCAAAAGCATGATTTCAAGCTAGTTTCTAAGTGTTAAAGGTTGCTTTTAGTATCAATTTTAAGCATGAAAATAACAGTTTTTCAACTGTTATCAGGCAGTCAGTCACATGACCCCAGAAAAACTGGTGGCCGTGAGGATCATTAATACCCTACTGATGAACAAATCTTAGATCCCTAAAATGGAGTCAAGAACTTGTTAAACCTCGGCAAGTGTAACCGAATCGTATCAAGTAATAAACCTGGTAGGACCAAGTATCATTCTCTAAAAGGACTCACGGCCTAGACAGTTGTGTGGTTAATTGATTAGCTAAGACTTGCAAAACCGATTGATTAAGATTTAAATGCAAATACTCAAAAGTAAATATGTATGCATGTATTGATCAATGGGCAAGAAGAAACAAAACATGTGATTTGAATTATATGAATGAATATATTGTTGGGGTTTATCAATTTCATCCTATCCACTCACTTGTATTTAGGAATTCATCAATCTTTTCATTAATGTTAATGTCACTTTCTAAATTACTTAAAACCCAATGTCTCGGCGAAGAAAGCCTAATCATAATCTCTAGTTTACAATGTCTTGTCTCCCTAGCAATTAATCATGCATTATAATGAACAGAAGCTTAAAGGCAATCAACTATCATACTCCTATGTCTAGGGTGGTAATATACTTTTGGGAGAGATTCCCCAGATCTAGCTTTCCCCAAATGTGCCCATATCGACAAAACCAATAATCATGACATCGAATGAGTTAAACAATGCATGCTTTGAGCAAAGAGGAAAAACCCTAACTATTAACGAAAGAAAGCATGTATCATAAAGATGATCTTGAAGAACAAATTCCATACAAGTGAGTTTCTAAGGATTTACATTGATTCCCCAACAACAAAATAATTTAGTTCACCGTATTCATGCTGAAACTAGATGAAATACAATGAAAGAGTGAAAGATAGAACCCTAGAAAGTTGAGAAGGGAGCCTTAGCATCCAAAATACTCCTCCAAGGGGTGAAAGAGTGTGTTTCTGCTTCGTTCCAGCCAAAGATACAAACCCTAGAACGTCCTAATGCTTATATACTATTCTAAAAAATACAAAAAATTAGGCCCAAGCCCATAAAAGTGTCTCTCAGCAGTAAATACCGTTCAACGGTAGTAGCGCGTTTCACTTCTTCCCCCCAGCGCCAATTTTCCCCTCAACAGTGCCAATGGGTACTGAAAAGTGCCTCTCAACGGTAGTTGGTGATGGACAAATTTATGATCACCAAAATATGATGTCACAAACTTGTTTTACAATCGGCAAGTATGACCGAATCGTTCAAGTAATAAACTTGGTAAGACCAAGTATCGTTCTCCTAAAGGACTCACGGCCTAGTTTAGTTGTGTGGTTTGTTGATTAGCTAAGACTTAAGAACGAAATAATTAGATTGTATTATGCAAAAGACGAAAATAAACATGTATGCATGAGGTTTTGATCAATGGCAAAAGCAAAAGACAAGAACTTTCAATGAAATATATATATGAATATGTTGTTGGGGGTCAATTTCATCTTATCCACTCTCATATATTTTAGGAATTCAACATTCAAATCATCATTGTTAATGACACTCTCTAAATTACCTTGTCAAGAAGGCCTATCCCTAATTACGAGTTCATACGATTCCTAGCATTCCTAATAATTAGTTCTCTTAGCACAGGAGCTTAACGACAACCAATATAATATTGGGAGAGATTCCCCGGATCTAGACTTCCCTGTACGTTCCCGTATCGACAAAATCAATAATCATGCATTGAATGAGTTAAACAAAGCAAGCATTAAGCAAAGAGGAAAAACCCTAACTAATGATGAAAGAAAGCATAAATCTTAGATTAAGATGCAAGCATAAATTCCATATATGAGAGCTTCAAAAGATTACATTGATTCCCCAACAAACATACAAGGTTTAGTTCACCATATTCATGGTGAACCTAGATGAACAATAATGAAAGAATGAAGGATAAAACCCTAGAAAGGTGAAGAGGTAGCCTGAGCATCCAAGATCGTCCTTCAAAGGGGTGGAAGAGAGAGTGTTTGCTTCGTTTCTGCCAAAGATACAAACCCTAGGACGTCCTAAAGCTTATATACTATTCTAAAACTACAGAAAATTCAGGCCCAAGCCCATCTCTCTCCGTTTGCTTCTCCTTTTGCACTTTTTGGTGTCTTTTCTGATTCCATCTCTCTCCTTCTTCACTTCTTTCACTAAATTCACCTTAAAACCTGCACAAACACACTGAAATCAAGCATAAACCTGTCCAACTCTCTTATTTCTAAAAATATGAATAAAAGCATGATTTCAAGCTAGTTTCTAAGTGTTAAAGGTTGCTTTTAGTATCAATTTTAAGCATGAAAATAACAGTTTTTCAACTGTTATCAGTGATCGAACATGAAGAAGGTTTCATTTGGCCTCTAGCTTCGACATTAATCAAGATGTGTTCAATGGGAAAATGCTCCTAATAGATGAAGTCGATGATGAGGATGCGGGTGTGGACGAACCTGCTAATGTTGACGATGCAACTCCTGAAAGTTGTTCGTTTGAGGAAAATAGAGTCGGGGGAGATGAGTAGATGGATTGTTAGCTAGGGCAGCTATTTTGTTTTAATTTTTGCTAGATGTGGCCGAATGTTAAAACACTTAGGTTTTATAGGCGTTTGCATATCGGCCCCTTAACACCATCTATATTATACGACTTCCGTCTTCTTATTATATGATCAACTTGTCTACATTTTGCTTAAGTATTGTTATTTTCATATGGTTCCTTATTGATGGATATCTTAAACATAACTTATGGATAGCAGCTTTTAATTTTGTACTCTAATCATTTTTCCCCGCTTTTAAACGGACGTTTTTTATTCGGCCAAGTTTTGGCAATAATTCCTTTTGGAACCCCGTTCAACTTGGTTTTTTGCACCGAGCGACACGAGATCAAATGCGAACTCATCGTTCACCACTCGACCAAGTTGACAATAATTCCTTTTGGTACTTCGTTCATCAACTTGGTTTTTCGAACCGAGTGGTAGGGATTCCAATGCGAACTTCGTTGTTCACCGCTCGACCAAGTTGACAGTAATTCCTTTTGGAACTCCGTTCATCAACTTGATTTTTCTATCTGAGTGGTAGGGTTCCCAATGCGGACTCGTCGTTCACCGCTCGACCAAGTTGACAGCAATTCCTTTTGGAACTTTGTTCATCAACTTGGTTTTTCGAATCGAGCGGCAGGGGTTCCAATGCAAACTCGCCGTTCACCGGTCGACCAAGTGGATAGTAATTGGTTTTGGAACTCCGTTCATCAACATGGTTTTTCGAACCGAGCGGCAGGGGTCCCAATGTGGACTTGTCGTTCAGCGCTCAACCAAGTTACCAACAATTCCTTTTGAAACTCCATTAATCAATTTGGATTTTATACCTTCATTTGTTCGTCATTCGACATTATTGCAAACACTTGATCGAGAATAAGGGCCCTGAATATTGCATTAATCATATTGAAAAAAAGAGTGCAATGGGTGAGTTTTTAACTAAAATAAAATTTTAGATGAGTAGTGATACAGTTTAAAAACTGTTATTTTTATACTTAAAATTGATATAAAAAACAACCTTTATGAGTAGAAACTAGCTTCGAATCATGCATTTGCTTATGTTTTTAGAAATAAGAGAGTTGGACAGGTTTTATGTTTAATTTCCTTGTTTTTGCAGGTTTCTGAGATGAATTTGATGAAAGAAGTGAGGTGGGACAAAGATGGAATCAGAAAAGGACACAAAAAGTGCAAAAGAAGCGAAGCCGCATGTACCGCTCAACACCAATTACCATTGAGCGGCACTTTAAAGGACCCGTTGGCACTGCTGAGGGTAAAAATGCAGCTGAGGGGTAGAATAGAAGATGCGCTGTTGCCGCTGAGCGATATTTACCGCTGAGTGATGGACAAATTTATGATCACCAAAATATGATGTCACAAACTTGTTTTACAATCGGCAAGTATGACCGAATCGTTCAAGTAATAAACTTGGTAAGACCAAGTATCGTTCTCCCAAAGGACTCACGGCCTAGTTAAGTTGTGTGGTTTGTTGATTAGCTAAGACTTAAGGACGAAATAATTGGATTATATCATGCAAAAGACGAAAATAAACATGTATGCATGAGTTTTTGATCAATGGCAAAAGCAAAAGACAAATACTTTCAATGAAATATATATATGAATATGTTGTTGGGGGTCAATTTCATCTTGTCCACTTTCATATATTTTAGGAATTCAACAATCAAATCATCATTGTTAATGCCACTCTCTAAATTACCTTGTCAAGAAGGCCTATCCCTAATTACGAGTTCATACGATTCCTAGCATTCCTAATAATTAGTTCTCTTAGCACAAGAGCTTAACGACAACCAATATAATATTGGAAGAGATTCCCCGGATCTAGACTTCCCCGTACGTTCCCGTATCGACAAAATCAATAATCATGCATTGAATGAGTTAAACAAAGCAAGCATTAAGCAAAGAGGAAAAACTCTAACTAATGATGAAAGAAAGCATAAATCTTAGATTAAGATGCAAGCACAAATTCCATATATGAGAGCTTCAAAAGATTACATTGATTCCCCAACAAACATACAAGGTTTAGTTCACCATATTCATGGTGAACCTAGATGAACAATAATGAAAGAATGAAGGATACAACCCTAGAAAGGTGAAGAGGTAGCCTGAGCATCTAAGATCCTCCTTCAAAGGGGTGGAAGAGAGAGTGTTTGCTTCGTTTCTGCCAAAGATACCAACCCTAGGACATCTAGGTCTTTAAATAGGACATAAAAATAATAAAAAACGGGTCCAGGCCCAAACAGATCATAAAATCGCATAAAACGGGCCCAAAACTCGTCTGGTTGACGTTTTTGGTTGATTGGTTGACTTTTCTAGTTGACTGGTTGACTTTTCTGGTTTCTGGTTGACTTTTCAGCACTCCAATCATTCGGTACTTCAATTCTTCTTTTAAATCATTCAATTAGCCTACAAAATAAAGGGAATCTTGCACAAGACCATTAAATTCACTTTCAACTCTCTTATTCACAAAACTAAAGCAAAAATATGAGTTCAAGCTAGTTTATAAGTCTTAAAGGTTGCTTTTGGTATCAATTTTAAGCATAAAAATAACAATTTTTCAACTGTTATCACTGAGCACCACTTTTATGGGATTGGGCTCACTTTTCTGTAATTTTTAGAATACTATATAAGGTTTTAGTTAACCTAGGTCAATCTTTGGCTGGGACGAAGAAGAAACACACTCTTTCACCCCTTAGAGGAGGATTTTGGATGCTAAGGCTCCTTTCTCACCTTTTTAGGGTTTTATCTTTTCACTCTTTCATTGTAATTCATATAGTTTCACCATGAAGATGGTGAACTAAACATTTATTGTTGTTGGGGAATCAATGTAGTCCTTTTGAAACTCTCATGTACGGAATTTGTTCTTCAAAATCTTCTTTAAGATACATGCTTTCTTTCATTAATTGTTAGGGTTTTTCCTCTTTGCTCAAAGCATGCATTGTTTAACTCATTTGATGTCATGATCATTGATTTTGTCGATATGGACATATACGGGGAAATCTAGATCTGGGGAATCTCTCCCAATAGTAGTATAAACCTAGACATAGGAGTATGATGGTTGGTTGCCTTTAAGCTTTTGTTCACTATAATGCATGATTAATTGCTAGGGAGACAATACATTGTAAACTAGTGATTATGATTAGGCTTTCTTCACCGAGACATCGGGTTTAAGGCAATTTAGAAAGTGGCATTAAGCATTGATGAAGAAAGATGAATTCTTGAATACATGAGAGTAGATAAGGATGAAATTGATAAACCCTAACAACATAATCATCCATATATTTCAATTCACGTGTTTTGTTTCTTCTTACCATTGATCAATTCATGCATACATATTTACTTTTGAGTATTTGCATAGAAATCTTAATCAATTGGTTCTACAAGTCTTGCCTAATCAATAAACCACACAACTGTCTAGGCCGTGAGTCCTTTAGGAAAACGATACTTGGTCTTACCAGGTTTATTACTTGATACGATTCGGTTACACTTGTTGAGTGTCTAACAAGTTCTTGACTCCGTTTTTGGGGTTTAAAGATTTGTTCATCAAGTGGCGTTCTAAGTGTTTGGAATTTTGCGTCCATCCGGATGTGTGAGCCGATACGCTCAATTACCCAGAGCTTCTAAAATTCGGAAAGACCCCTCCCACTTAGCAGCGAGCTTGTCGTGGGCCCCATCCGGCGTGCTTCACCGGTTTTCCTCCATACCAGGTGATGAGTCGATATTTTCTACACTTCACTTAGTTTATTGTACTAGAATTAATCAGGGAATTGTGCTTAATTGTCCAGTGTTTTCCCATTTTGCTTGATTGTGCTTAATTCGATCAGAAATTCTTATTTTAACTAATTTGAATTATCTGAGATAATTATTTTACAAGGAAAATTTGGAGATACAATTTGGGACATTTGAAGGTTAAATGAGAATTGGCAATTGAGCCCAATGTATTTCAGTCATTTCAATTTTCGCTGGTTGCTGCGTGAATTTTGTGTCAACTTGTTTGTCTTCGTTTGAGTTCAATTCTTATCCGTTTTCTATGCAATGTTTTTTCATAGTTTCGTCTAGATGTCTATTTTCACGTATAGCTTATCGTTTGTTAAAATTCTTTTTGTGCTGTTCCCAGTATTTTCTTTACTCCACTATGTCACTCATGTGCTTACTATTTGAGTGATTTCTAATCTGTTTGCATTGTTTGCTTGTTGTTTAGTACTTGTGGTGGCTGGAATTGATCATTGGACAGTGCTAAGACCTCTTAACACTCTTAAGGAATGTTTATGCCACATTGACATACAAAAGAATTTTTAAACAAACCATCTTTGTTGGAATGCAAAAGTGCAGTGCTGGAAAATGATTTTACGTGATGGAATAAAAGAGTGTGACACTTTGGTTTAATTTATTTGGTTTAAGACCCATTTGTTCACTCATTTCAGAAAAATAAGCTTGCAACCACTTCACACCATACGGCAACATAGAAGAATAGCATGGACTTGAAGTGGAATCAAAAGAAGGGAGCCACACCATGTTGAAAGTTCACGTCCAAGACCTCCAAAATGCAATGTTGAATTCTATTTGGATTGGTATTATGAAGGGAAACCACACGGCCCCATGCAGCTGCCACATAAGGAGGATGACATATTTCACACATCAATTTCTCATGGCCACATATTATTGTAGGCAAAGCATTCAGCACATTGAAGTGGAATCAAAAGAGTGGGAGCCGCCACTTCTCATTAGAAAACCATGACAAAGGAATGAAAGAAAGGGACAACACATAGGAAGTGTTCACGTTTTTTTCTCAAATAATTTGGAAGAGCATGGCTTTGATGAAGCATTCAGCAAATACACTTTGGCAAACTTAATGGAAGTCAAAGAAGGGGGGCCACCACTTATTGGAATCTCACGGGAGGCATGACAGCAGCTCAAGATGCAGCAAAGAGAGCCAACAAATGGTCTTGGAAGGAAGGGAAGCATCCAGTAAAGAGGACAATCCAGCTGAAGGAAGAGGTGGAGAACACGGTCTTGGAAGCAAAGAAGAAGAAGTACACATGCTGCAAACAAGAGAAGCAAACCGAGAGGTAGAATGATGTCTCGGCAATAAACAGCTGCAGCAACATCCAGGAGCATCACGTCCAGCTGATATGGAAAAGAAGCACATGGAAAGAAACATAGTTGTTGGCTGGATGAATGAAGAAGAGAACGGTGCAACAGCTTGGAATGGGAGCCTTGAAAACCATTTCCGTGAAAGAAGAAGTGTGTGCAACATAATTGAAGAAGAGGACAAAATAGTTGGCTTAATGGAGGGACCCTCACCTATTTTCATACCCCAAGGAGTAGGAGCAAATTGATGAAGAAAGTCTTCAACCTACTAAGACAGAGGACAAAACCTGCTAACCTACGAAGACTTTGTTCAGAGAGGTGGCAAACGTTTAGAATTGTTGCTATAAAATGGAAGGCAGTAGTAGAGAAAAATTGAGGAGATTTGAGATTAGATTTTAGGAGTAGTTTAGGACACCCACAGCCATGGAAGAGGCTCTCGCCTCTTCCTCTTTCTCTTCCGTTTTCTGAGTTTCCATGTCAAACAGTGCAAAAATGTAGTTTTATTTCTCAAGCAGTATAAGTTTGTCATGCTCATTTAATTTTTACGTGTTCAAGAATTTTATTTTCAAGTATTGAAAGTTTGGGTAAATTTCATTTCCAGTTCAGTAGTTTTAATTTTATTGTCTCTTCTATTTTTACCGTTTAATATTTTCTAAAACGTTAAAATTCTGTCAATGTATTTTTCTGGACATCTTCTTTTCAGACGTTGTTTTTACCGTTTATTTTTATGGATACTTTTGGTAAATTTTAATTACAATGTTTTTACCGTTTCTGCATAATTACTGTTCTATTTTTACTGTCTTTCATTGTTCAGTTTTTATTGTCTTTTAAATTTATTTCAGTATTTTCAATTTTTGTTGTCTTATTTAATTTCCAGTTTTAATTTTATTTTCCGCACAATCACAAAAACATCCACAAACCCCCCCCCCACTTCGTGTGTTAGATCTGAGACTGAACCATCAAAAATTGGTCCTTGAGAGACGACCTAGGAGTCACTTCCTAGTTATACTGCATTAATTTCGTGCAATCAACTTTTGTGAGCGGTGCGACCCGTTCATCAAAAATGGCGCCGTTGCCGGGGACCAATGGAGGTTTGGTTTTAGATTATCGTTGTGTAAAGTTTTGTTATGTTAATATGTTTGTTTTGTGTGTTTTGTCTTGTATATTTTTGTAGGCGACAACGACACCTTCAGCAAATTTTGGCGGTGTTGTCACTTCAGTTCCAGGTTTTTCGTTTTAGATTTTTGCTGTGTTTTTCGATTATGTTGTGTTAATATATGTTTTGTCTTTTATATTTTATTGTGCTGTGTTCTGTATTTAGTTGCTATATTTAAAAAAAAAAAATTTAATTTTTTTTTTTTTTACTATTGATGTTCTGTCTTGTGTGTGCTTGTAGCATGTATAAATGTGTTTAGTTTATCTGTTTCGTAATTTTTAGTTTTTAGTTTTTATTTTTATTTTCCATGTCTACCTATTTTAATTTTGTGAATAGTGCTTATTCTACAAGTGCCTGTAATTATGATTCTCTTTCGGCATATTACTCTGATTCTTGTGCTGATTTTAATACTGAGAAAAATATGGATCATCCTCAAATTCCTGAGAGCTCCCTTTGGGAGCCGGTTCCACCAGTTCAGCAATATCAGAGTCAGCAGTATGATGCTCCTGCCCAAGTAGCTTCTCAGCCTTTAACTTCTGAACCTACATTGAAGGAGTTATTGGAGCAGATGACCATGCAGAACATTCAGTTTCAGAAAGGGAACATGCAGTTCAAGCAAGAGAGCATGGAAACTCAAGCTGCCATTCAGAAGCTGACTGATCAGATCGGGCAGATGGCCACTCAACACTTTCAAGATGATAGTGGCATCAACATAGAAGATGGGGAGCAAAGCTATGAGTTTACTACTACACCCACTTTCCTACCTTTCTATGATCCCACTCTTGCACCTGAGACTGTTGATGATTATTTTAAGGACCAGGCAGGTACGAGTAACACTGTTGAGACAGGTAGACCATTTTTATCTTCCACCGTGGAGGTAAACGTACCTCAACTTGAATGTGCAGTTGATGAATTGGAAATTCATGAGAAAATTTATTCTGAGCAAAAACATGTTTATTCTGAAACTGAGATTACAAGCTCTTTACCAGATCTACCTATACATTCAATTGCTTGTGATTTGTTGCACAATGATTCTACAGGTTTTAGGATTGAAACTGATACAGACTTGATTGACAATTCTGAAGTTTTTGATTCAGTATTAGTCTCTAAAACCATTGGTATAAATGTTGTGTTGAATGAACATGATTACAGTGATGAAATTTCCATTGATAATAGCTTTGCACTGAATGTGGATTTTGTTGATGATGCATATGTCAATATTGATTTTGAGACAGGAATTTTGCAGTCGCATAACATGATAGAGTTAGAACAAAACATTGATCTGACTCAGTTTTCTGAGAATTGTGAATGTGATTGTGAATCTGGTTCTTGCCCGATTTGTATTGAAATTGATTATGTGTTACAAACAGATTCTAAATTCATAACAGATGCTATTGATTATGAGTTTGATGACCAGGTTACAAAAGTAAATGAGAATACAGGTACTGACATAGAGGAAACAATGATAGATGAAGGAAAGTATACTGCTATTTCTCTTATTACTCCGGTGTCACAGACTCAACAACTGCTGGTGGACAGAAGGCTCCTGATTTTATTGATTCAACAACTTGCTCGGAGAAGTGGCGTGGCTACTGGGATTTGTCCTGATTCAAGTGAGAGGGCAGTACTGGGCGAGCTGCTCCTGAAGACATCTTCGCCGGATCCTGAGGTGGAAGATATCTCACTGATAGTCCAGAATTGGCAACTGCCACCATGACCAGGGAGCACTCTTTTTCCTCATTATGTACATATTATTTAGCTTTTCTGATGTGTTTTCATGGTTGTGTTTATTTCATTTTTAAATTGTGAGCATGAATTAAAAAAAAAAAAATTGTTCAAATTCATAAAAATTCATAAAAATAAAATAAAGATGTCCGAGGTTCGATCATTATTGATCGTTAATATTACAGTCCAAATAAAAAAAAAATTAAAAACATAAAAAAAATTAAGTGTCCATATTACAGTCCTTAATTCTGGCCACACTCGGCCAACAAAAACATAAAAAAAAAAAAAAACATAAAACATTAATAATGAAAGAATTCACGAGCTGGTTGTGGTGGTCTAAGGGAGAGCTCCGTTGAGGGAGCTCTGGTTCGAAAAGTCACGAGCGGAGGCTTTGGTGGAGGAATTTCTCGTTCATTTCTGTCGTCATCGATAATGATCGGAACTGGAAACAAATTCAGCAGCCTCGGTGCCCTCATTATCACCCAGTTGTTTTCTTTCAAACAAAAAATAAAAAATAAAAAAATAAAAAAATAAAAAACTTGTGTTAATAATAGAAGAGGAATGGAAAATTCAATGGAGGTGTGATCAGAGGTCTTACCGTACATGTATAGCGGCAGTTGTGAAAAGAGAGTGCCTGTGGGGTCTATCTCCGCTTGCCAGCGCCTGACCCGATTGCCATGGTTGTTAAACCAGCAGTGCACGTTATATTCGGTGGCATCTGCGAAGGTCCTTAGTCGAGACGCGATCTCGACGACTTGCGCTCGGCTTGGGTGTGTGACCCCATAGTTCTAGATTTTGGTCATCATCGTGATCTGATCATCTGTAGGACGCCATCGTTGACTGGTATATCTCTCTGATTCCATATCAGTCATCCTTCCTCTACTAGTATTCTAAAACATAAAAAAAAAAAAAAAAGAGAAGAAAAATAATAAAAATAAAAAGAACAAAAACATAAAAAAGAAAAACAAAACATTAAAAAAAAAAAAAAAAAAGAAGCATAAAAACATTAGATTCTTAATTCAGTGTTTTCTTTATTTGTTCTTGTTTCCTTTCAGATTTATTTTGTCCAGTCATGCTTTGATGTTTCAGTTTTTGGTCTCAGATCTGTTTCACGGTCCTCGCAAAGGGTCCTAAACGGATCTATGTCCAGTTGTCCGGTTGTTCTTGTCCATATTGTTCTTGTATATTATGTTTATGTGTTTATTTAGTTTTAAGTGGGGTACGTGGCGTTGTTCTACCCGATTGTCTCTGCAATACCTTCAATCGAAGGGAGATTAACGTCTGGTTTCCAGCCTATATACCCCTTAAGTTTTTTGACAGTTGTGTTTTATGTGTTTTTCTTTAAAAAAAAATAAAGCAGAAAAAAAAAAAGAAGAAGAAAGGGAGAGCAGGGAAGAGGAAAGCTGAGAAAGCGCAAGTAAATAACAACGAAAAGGAAGGATGAACTGAAATGAAAGAACAGAAAGCTTAAAGAAATGGACAAGGGAAAGAGAAGCAGAACAAGCAAGCAGAAAGAGAGGGAGATCCTTAGTGAAGAAGGACTTACCTGGGGAAGTAGGCTTGCAGAGGCTCCTCGCGGATCTCACTCAGACTCTTCAGAAGACGTAGGGACAGGGGCTCTGCGCAGATCTCAGATCTTCAGAAGGCGCGGGGACAGAGCTTCCTCACAGATCCAGACGCTCAGGAGAGAGCAGAGAGAGAAGAGAGTAGAGAGAGAGTGAGGGATCAGAAATGGCGCTGGACGCGGAGGAGTGCCTCATTTATAGCCAGATTGCTTTCCACTGTAGCAACAGTTCCGGTCTTTGTCACCGAGACTGTTGTCACAGTACCGGTCTCCTTTTTCAGAAAAAAATAAAAAAAATAAATAAATAAATAAAATGAAAAAAAAAATAATAATAAAAATTATTAGCATCTACTGATGGATGCTAGGTGTTTTAGACATTTGCTGATGGATGTCCCTGATAACATCTACTGATGGATGTTACTGAAAAATTTCTTCCCATTTTTCCTAACTTTTTATTGCACTTGTCTATATTATTTGACTGCTCTGAAGTTGATAATCTGATGATTGTAACACACTGAGGACATTGTGTGATTTAAGTGTGGTCTACTGGGGAAAAATTTTGATTTTCTGTTAGTTTCTGTTAAGTTTGTATTTTGTGTGTTAAATTTTTTGTTTTTGAGTGTTAAATTTTTTCTGTTTTAAGTGGTTTTTAGTGTGTTTTGTGTGCAATAAATTTTACATTTTTCTCTTGATTTCTGGAGTTTGTCTAAGTTGTAGATTTTTCCTTCACTTACTTAATACTTATGGTTTGAAATCCTTGCTTTTCTCTGCTTGGAAGATGATTATAATGTTTAAGAGGTTGATTTGATTGTGACAAACACCCTGTGTGAGAAATTGAGCCACTGTATTTTCTTTCTTTTGTGTGATATGTATCTTGATTGCTTGCACATATGCCTTGGCTTGATTCTTTTTGATATACTTGATTTATATGCATTTTTGGAAGTAATAAAGGCAATTTTATTTCTTGAGCCTCGTTAGCCAAATAAGCCTACCTTGTTATTATCCTTTGATAACCCCTTTGAGCCTATACTGTATATATTTCTTTGTGTTGAAGCTCATACACTGATCCTAAGTGAAAAACAAATGATTACCTTAACCTTAGGAAAGTCTGGAGCTATAGAAGTATTTTGAGAATAAGTGTGGTCTCCTTGGGAATTCTAATGAATTGGCTAGTTGGTTCCTCATCATGTTTTGAAATGATAATTTATATCCTGTTGTGAAAAAAAAAAAAAGAAAAAAAAAAAAAAGAAAAGAGACAGGATGAAAAAAATTGATGAGAAAAAGAAAGAAAAAAATGAAAAATAATCCTGTGAATAATGGAGTCGAGAAGAGGATTGAATTAGAGGTTTGGGTGAGATTTTACTGTGTTTACACTTTTTCCCCATTGCTCCTCTATTTCTTCTGAGCTGTAGCTACTTATCTATATTTTATCCTCCCCTGTCCTTGGCCCCATTACAACCCAGTAAAGACCTTTAGATCTGAACATGCATATGTTTTAAGTATTGATATTAGAAGCTTGCCAAGTCTACTTGTGTTTGTTTTCTTGAGTGCATTGAGTGACATCGATTTACCTTAAACACTTGAGAGAAACACTGATTGTGTGCATCTGTGAGGTTATGTTATTTTTAAAATCACCTCTTGAACTGATTAATTATTTTTGCCATACATTGAATTGCTTGGATAATTTCTGTAAGTATCTGTTTTTCTTGATTACGTGTTGGATCTTATCTACATCTTTTCTCTGTCCAGAATTCTTGAGAACTGTGTAAATTATGTTTGTTTTCTTGCGAGTTTTTATTTTTCTCTCTGCTGAGTTCTATGTCACTCCTTCGAGGTCCTTTGAACCATTCCTTGATTTGCGTCTTAATTTTGCCCAGGAGTGCAAAAGACTAAGTGTGGTCTATTTTGATGAGTCGATATTTTCTACACTTCACTTAGTTTATTGTACTAGAATTAATCAGGGAATTGTGCTTAATTGTCCAGTGTTTTCCCATTTTGCTTGATTGTGCTTAATTCGATCAGAAATTCTTATTTTAACTAATTTGAATTATCTGAGATAATTATTTTACAAGGAAAATTTGGAGATACAATTTGGGACATTTGAAGGTTAAATGAGAATTGGCAATTGAGCCCAATGTATTTCAGTCATTTCAATTTTCGCTGGTTGCTGCGTGAATTTTGTGTCAACTTGTTTGTCTTCGTTTGAGTTCAATTCTTATCCGTTTTCTATGCAATGTTTTTTCATAGTTTCGTCTAGATGTCTATTTTCACGTATAGCTTATCGTTTGTTAAAATTCTTTTTGTGCTGTTCCCAGTATTTTCTTTACTCCACTATGTCACTCATGTGCTTACTATTTGAGTGATTTCTAATCTGTTTGCATTGTTTGCTTGTTGTTTAGTACTTGTGGTGGCTGGAATTGATCATTGGACAGTGCTAAGACCTCTTAACACTCTTAAGGAATGTTTATGCCACATTGACATACAAAAGAATTTTTAAACAAACCATCTTTGTTGGAATGCAAAAGTGCAGTGCTGGAAAATGATTTTACGTGATGGAATAAAAGAGTGTGACACTTTGGTTTAATTTATTTGGTTTAAGACCCATTTGTTCACTCATTTCAGAAAAATAAGCTTGCAACCACTTAACACCATACGGCAACATAGAAGAATAGCATGGACTTGAAGTGGAATCAAAAGAAGGGGGCCACACCATGTTGAAAGTTCACGTCCAAGACCTCCAAAATGCAATGTTGAATTCTATTTGGATTGGTATTATGAAGGGAAACCACACGGCCCCATGCAGCTGCCACATAAGGAGGATGACATATTTCACACATCAATTTCTCATGGCCACATATTATTGTAGGCAAAGCATTCAGCACATTGAAGTGGAATCAAAAGAGTGGGAGCCGCCACTTCTCATTAGAAAACCATGACAAAGGAATGAAAGAAAGGGACAACACATAGGAAGTGTTCACGTTTTTTTCTCAAATAATTTGGAAGAGCATGGCTTTGATGAAGCATTCAGCAAATACACTTTGGCAAACTTAATGGAAGTCAAAGAAGGGGGGCCACCACTTATTGGAATCTCACGGGAGGCATGACAGCAGCTCAAGATGCAGCAAAGAGAGCCAACAAATGGTCTTGGAAGGAAGGGAAGCATCCAGTAAAGAGGACAATCCAGCTGAAGGAAGAGGTGGAGAACACGGTCTTGGAAGCAAAGAAGAAGAAGTACACATGCTGCAAACAAGAGAAGCAAACCGAGAGGTAGAATGATGTCTCGGCAATAAACAGCTGCAGCAACATCCAGGAGCATCACGTCTAGCTGATATGGAAAAGAAGCACATGGAAAGAAACATAGTTGTTGGCCGGATGAATGAAGAAGAGAACGGTGCAACAGCTTGGAATGGGAGCCTTGAAAACCATTTCCGTGAAAGAAGAAGTGTGTGCAACATAATTGAAGAAGAGGACAAAATAGTTGGCTTAATGGAGGGACCCTCACCTATTTTCATACCCCAAGGAGTAGGAGCAAATTGATGAAGAAAGTCTTCAACCTACTAAGACAGAGGACAAAACCTGCTAACCTACGAAGACTTTGTTCAGAGAGGTGGCAAACGTTTAGAATTGTTGCTATAAAATGGAAGGCAGTAGTAGAGAAAAATTGAGGAGATTTGAGATTAGATTTTAGGAGTAGTTTAGGACACCCACAGCCATGGAAGAGGCTCTCGCCTCTTCCTCTTTCTCTTCCGTTTTCTGAGTTTCCATGTCAAACAGTGCAAAAATGTAGTTTTATTTCTCAAGCAGTATAAGTTTGTCATGCTCATTTAATTTTTACGTGTTCAAGAATTTTATTTTCAAGTATTGAAAGTTTGGGTAAATTTCATTTCCAGTTCAGTACTTTTAATTTTATTGTCTCTTCTATTTTTACCGTTTAATATTTTCTAAAACGTTAAAATTCTGTCAATGTATTTTTCTGGACATCTTCTTTTCAGACGTTGTTTTTACCGTTTCTGCATAATTACTGTTCTATTTTTACTGTCTTTCATTGTTCAGTTTTTATTGTCTTTTAAATTTATTTCAGTATTTTCAATTTTTGTTGTCTTATTTAATTTCCAGTTTTAATTTTATTTTCCGCACAATCACAAAAACATCCACAAACCCCCCCCCCCACTTCGTGTGTTAGATCTGAGACTGAACCATCAAAAATTGGTCCTTGAGAGACGACCTAGGAGTCACTTCCTAGTTATACTGCATTAATTTCGTGCAATCAACTTTTGTGAGCGGTGCGACCCGTTCATCACCAGGTCACCCTCTTGGAAGCTTCTAGGCCAGACTTTGATGTTGTATCTTCTCTCCACCATCCGCTTGCATGCTTTTGCTCTTAGAGTCACATGACCTCTTCGCTCTTCCAAGGTATCAAGCTCCACCCTTAACTCCTTATCATTCAAATGGATATCCTCTATCTGCCACTGTAAAGAGGACTCTCCTAACTCGACCTGCAACAAAACATCGGTACCATACGTCAAGTTCAAGGGTGTTTCTCTGGTTGTTCCGTGTGAGGTGCATCTATAAGCCCACAGGACTTTTGGGAGTTCGTCGATCCATGCTCCGTTCTTTTCGTCCAATTGTTTCTTCAGCTCGGTTACTATGTCTTATTCATGGCCTCCACTTGACCGTTCGTTTGAGGGTGCTCCACAGAACTAGTCACATGTTTCATTCTCAAGTTCTTGTAAAACTCACCCAACTTCTTATCAATGAACTGTCCTTCGTTGTCCGTGACAATCGTACGAGGAAGACCAAAACGACAGACCAACCTCTAGAGAATTTCTGCACCTGCAACGTCGTGATGGTTGCCAAGGCTTCAGCCTCCATCCACTTGGTGAAGTAGTCAATCGCAACAAGGAGGAACTTCTTTTATGCTCGGCCTTTGGGGAATGGGCCTACAATATCCATTCCCCACTAAGCGAACTACCATGGTGACACACTAGTGTATGCAGGGCATGTGGTGGTGCATACGTGCTATTGGCGTGGGCTTGGCAGCTGAGGCATTTCTAAACAAATGACTTGGTGTCCTCCTCCATTGACGACGGCCAGTAATACCTGGCCCACAACACCCGATCTTTCAAAGTTCGACGACCAATGTGAAATCCACAGATGCCATTGTGGAGTTTGTCCATCACGTATTGTGCCTCCCCTTTAGTGAGGCATTTGTGGAGGGGATGGAGAACCCCCTCCGGTATAGGTCGTTCCCCACCACGATGTAATGGGAAATCTTCTTCGTGTCGGTTTGGCGGAGGGATTGGTCAGCATCTTGCTGGTTCATTAACTTTCGAATTTCCGCCCTCCAATCCCCGACTTCATTTGTCGCCATGGTCAGACACTCTACTGATGGTTGTAGTAGCACCTAGAGGATGACCATAGTCAACTTCCCTTTGTCTTTATCGGAGCTCAGTTTCTACAACATGTCCGCACGGGCGTTGTCTTCTCGGGGGATGTGTTGGATTTCGACTTTTTCAAATTCCTCCTTCACCTATGTTGAAATAGAATGGCATAGTTTCAATACCAAGTGGGGGTGAATTGGTGAAACAGAAAAATCATAGTCTTTTAAAAATCTTTTTCACAAAATGATGATCTTTCAAAAGTTTCTTGAATCGCAAGGAATAAGATTTTTTTAAGTGCAGCGAAAATAGTTGACTACGTGAAAAGTAAAGTCGACTTTGAAAATTAAAAGTGTAGGGATAGAGAATTCAAACGCAAGTTTTTATACTGGTTCGGCCAAACGGCCTACATCTAGTGTCCTTCCAATCCCAAGAAGCAAATGCACTATAATGATCAAGATTTTTACAACAAGGCTTTTATAGCGACCTCCACGTCAAAATATAAAACACCTCTCTAACCCTCTAATCAAAATATAGGCATATACAAACAAAGAACAATAGCAAGATGTCCCCTCTCCTGTAGTCTTTAATCACTTTGAACAATCCTCAAAGTCTAGAATGTCGCATGTTCTCTTCCTGTAGTCACAATAGTGCAGCCACAATCTTCAATAGATTGAGAGAAGAAGTTGATCACGTATCAGACACCTCAAGTGCAGGTTGATCAATTAGTCAATGCGCACAGATTCTTGCTCGTCAAGCAATCACCAAAGAATGAACACCTCGGTCTTTCTAGATGGATTCTTGGAGCTTTAGCACATTCTACCAGAGATCAATAATCTGAAACAATTCAATCAAAACGTTAGATTCACAAAAGTCTCTACAGAAATCAAATTCGCCTCTATATATAGTTTTTTTTACAAAACTGGCGCTCTTAAGTCGACTATGCTACTAATAGAGTCGATTATACTTAGACAATTATAACAGTTAGTAGCAGTCAAACAAACTTAATTGATTTCGCATTTAATACAGTTGACTCACAATCAATGCTTGTCAAAGATATAAAATATAGTCGTTAGACATCACAAGCATTAAAAGAATTTCAAAACATAACTAACTAAGTCGAGTAGCTTGAGCATGCAATCGACTTTGTAACACTTCAATACAGTTTTGAAAAAATTTCTTTCCAAAAATACTCAACACACACTTTGAAAAGGTTTGTGCAAAGCCACGAATTTTAATCGACTTACTTCATAATGAAGTCCACCTAAAACTGTTGTTTTGCCACATATTATAAGTTCAACAAAAGTACATGTGGTTTTTCTTTTGTAAACTGATAACAGTTGAAAAACTATTATTTTCATGCTTAAAATTGATACTAAAAGCAACCTTTAACACTTAGAAACTAGCTTGAAATCATGCTTTTATTCATATTTTCATAAATAAGAGAGCTCGACAGGTTTATGCTTGATTTCAGTGTTTTTGTGCAGGTTTTAAGATGAATTTGGTGAAAGAAGTGAAGAAGGAGAGAGATGGAATCAGAAAAGACACCGAAAAGTGCAAAAGAAGAAGCCGCAACTGCCGCTCAGCGGCAGTTTACCGCTGACCAGCACTCAAGAGACCACAGTGGATTTGCTGAGGGGCAAAATGGCCGCTGAGGGGAAGAAACCAACTCACGCACTTACCGCTGAGCGGCACTTTACCGCTGAGTGATAACAGTTGAAAAGCTGTTATTTTCATGCTTAAAATTGATACTAAAAGCAACCTTTATACTTAGAAACTAGCTTGAAATCATGCTTTTATTCATATTTTCATAAATAAGAGAGTTGAAAGTGAATTTAATGGTTTTGTGCAAGATTCCCTTGATTTTGTAGGCTAATTGAATGATTTGAAAGAAGAATTGAAGTACCGAATGATTGGAATGTTGAAAAGTCAACCAGAAACGTCAACCAATCAACCAGAAAAGTCAACCAATCAACCAAAAAAGTCAACCAGCCAACCAGAATACGAAAAAAGTCAACCAGACGAGTTTTGGGCCAGTTTTATGCGATTTTATGATCTGTTTGGGCCTGAACCCGTTTTCTATTATTTTTATGTCCTATTTAAAGACCTAGATGTCTTAGGGTTGGTATCTTTGGCAGAAACGAAGCAAACACTCTCTCTTCCACCCCTTTGAAGGAGGATCTTGGATGCTCAGGCTACCTCTTCACCTTTCTAAGGTTCTATCTTTCATTCTTTCATTATTGTTCATCTAGGTTCACCATGAATATGGTGAACTAAACCTTGTATGTTTGTTGGGGAATCAATGTAAACTTTTGAAGCTCTCATATATGGAATTTGTGCTTGCATCTTAATCTAAGACTTATGCTTTCTTTCATTATTAGTTAGGGTTTTTCCTCTTTGCTTAATGCTTGCGTTGTTTAACTCATTCAATGCATGATTATTGATTTTATCGATACGGGAACGTACGGGGAAGTCTAGATCCGGGGAATCTCTCCCAATATTATATTGGTTGTCGTTATGCTCCTGTGCTAAGAGAACTAATTATGAGGAATGCTAGGAATCGTATGAACTCGTAATTAGGGATAGGCCTTCTTGACAAGGTAATTTAGAGAGTGGCATTAACAATGATGATTTGAATGTTGAATTCCTAAAATATATGAGAGTGGATGAGATGAAATTGACCCCCAACAACATATTCATCCATATATTTCATTGAAAGTATTTGTCTTTTGCTTTTGCCATTGATCAAAACCTCATGCATACATGTTTATTTTCGTCTTTTGCATGATATAATTCAATTATTTCGTCCTTAAGTCTTAGCTAATCAGCAAACCACACAACTAAACTAGGCCGTGAGTCCTTTGGGAGAACGATACTTGGTCTTAGCAAGTTTATTACTTGAAACGATTCGGTCATACTTGCCGATTGTAAAACAAGTTTGTGACATCATATTTTGGTGATCATAAATTTGTCCATCACTGAGCGGCACACTTATGGGCTTGGGCCTAAATTTTCTGTAATTTTAGAATAGTATATAAGCTTTTGGACGTCCTAGGGTTTGTATCTTTGGCAGAAACGAAGCAAACACTCTCTCTTCCACCCCTTTGAAGGAGGATCTTGGATGCTCAGGCTACCTCTTCACCTTTCTAGGGTTTTATCTTTCATTCTTCCATTATTATTCATCTAGTTTCACCATGAATATGGTGAACTAAACCTTGTATTGTTGTTGGGGAATCAATGTAGTCCTGTGAAACTCTCATATATGGAATTTGTTTTTACATCTTATTTTAAGACCTATGCTTTCTTTCATCATTAGTTAGGGTTTTTCCTCTTTCCTCAATGCTTGCTTTGTTTAACTCATTCAATGCATGATTATTGATTTTGTCGATACGGGAACGTACGGGGAAATCTAGATCCGGGGAATTTCTCCCAATAGTATATTGGTTGTCGTTAAGCTCCTGCACTTAAGAACTAATTACTAGGAATGCTAGGAATTGTATGAACTCGTAATTAAGGATAGGCCTTCTTGCAAGGTGATTTAGAGAGTGACATTAACAATGATGAAAAGAATGTTGAATTCCTAAAGTATATGAGAGTGGATAAGATGAAATTGATAACCCCAACAACATACTCATCCATATATTCCATTGAAGTGTTTGTATTTTGTTTTAGCCATTGATCAAATTCATGCATACATGTTTATTTTTTGTCTTTTGCACAGTAAACTCCAATTATTTCGTTCTTATAAATAATCAACAAATCACATAACTAAACTAGGCCGTGAGTCCTTTGGGAGAACGATACTTGGTCTTACCGAGTTTATTACTTGAAACGATTTGGTCACACT
The DNA here is from genome assembly GCA_034642375.1 of Vigna nakashimae. Classification (NCBI taxonomy): domain Eukaryota; kingdom Viridiplantae; phylum Streptophyta; class Magnoliopsida; order Fabales; family Fabaceae; genus Vigna; species Vigna nakashimae. The sequence goes on from CM067768.1 coordinate 17,417,113, forward strand.
TGCCAATTGTTAAACAAGTTTGTGGTGCCGTATTTCGGTGTTCATAAATTTGTCATCAAAAACATATGTCATGCATTCACAGATAAGATCTCATGTAAAACATGGGGAATTGCAGCAAATACAGAATCAACACAAACATGTCCTCAAATAATCATAAACATGAAAGTAATGAACATATAACACATAAACACATGTGTTATTAATTATGTGTTGTCATCATAAAAAACCAGAAACTCTAAGATTGTAGGTTTAAGTAAACTAGTGCTCCCCCTATCAACAATCTCAACAACTTGGAACTCCCCGTTCATTTGGCCCACTACAAGTTGGGAGTCCGTCCTGCACAAGACCTTCTGTGCCCTCATATCCCTTGCAAGTTCTAACCCCGCTACCAGGGCTTCATACTCTGCTTGATTGTTGGAAGGTTTAAATTTGAAGACCAAAGAATGCGCCAGTACGAAACCATTCGGTCCTTCTAAGACCACCCCAGCTCCGCTTACAGACCGCCCGAAAGCCCCATAAACATACAAATTCCATTCATCACTAACTATCGAGGGTAATTCCGCCGCCCTAGGTTCATACCACAAACCGAACTCTGACAACTTGACCGCCTCATAACAGTTGAAAAACTGTTATTTTCATGCTTAAAATTGATACAAAAAACAACCTTTAACACTTAGAAACTAGCTTGAAATCATGCTTTTATTTATATTTTCAGAAATAAGAGAGCTGGACAGGTTTATGCTTGATTTTAGTGTTTTTGTGCAGGTTTTAAGGTGAATTTAGTGAAAGAAGTGAAGAACAAGAGAGATGGAATCAGAAAAGACACCAAAAAGTGCAAAAGGAGAAGCTGCAACTGCCTCTGAGCGGTAGTTTACCGCTGAGCGGCACTCAGGAGTTCACGAGAGATCCGCTGAGGGGCAAAATGGTCGCTGAGGGGAAGAAACCAACTCACGCACTTACCGCTGAGCGGCACTTTACCGTTGAGCGGCACACTTATGGGCTTGGGCCTGAATTTTCTGTAATTTTAGATTAGTACATCTTAATCTAAGACCTATGCTTTCTTTCATCATTAGTTAGGGTTTTTCCTCTTTGCTCAATGCTTGCTTTGTTTAACTCATTCAATGCATGATTATTGGTTTTGTCGATACGGGAACGTACGGGGAAGTCTAGATCCGGGGAATTACTCCCAATAGTATATTGGTTGTCGTTAAGCTCCTGTGCTAAAAGAACTAATTATTAGGAATGCTAGGAATTGTATGAACTCGTAATTAGGGATAGGCCTTCTTGACAAGGTAATTTAGAGAGTGGCATTAACAATGATGAATTAAATGTTGAATTCCTAAAATATATGAGAGTGGATAAGATGAAATTGATCCCCAACAACATATTCATCCATATATTTCATTGAAAGTGTTTGTATTTTGTTTTAGCCATTGATCAACCTCATGCATACATGTTTATTTTCGTCTTTTGCATAGTAAACTCCAATTATTTCATTCTTAAGTCTTAACTAATCAACGAATCACATAACTAAACTAGGCCGTGAGTCCTTTGGGAGAACGATACTTGGTCTTACCGAGTTTATTACTTGAAACGATTCGGTCATACTTGCCGATTGTAAAACAAGTTTGTGACATCATATTTTGGTGTTCATAAATTTGTTCATCACCGCCCATCCTACCATTCGGCCTGTCAAGTCATGCTTCCTTAAGATCTTGGGGATAGGGAAATTCGTTCGGACCACGACCTAGTGGCTTTGGAAGTATGGCCAAGGTCTTTTGGACGTGTTCAGCAAGGCTAGAACCACCTTTTCCACTTGTTGATATTGCGTTTCCGTTATCTTGAAGGGTTCGGCTTATGAAATATACGAGCTTAGGCTCAGGTTGTTCTTGGAGTAACACAACGCTGACCGCCTTTTCTGAAACTCCAGGATAGATCTTTAGATCCTTCCCCGGCGACAGCCGATTCATGACTGGTGGGTTCATCAAGATCGCCTTAACATCTTGGAATGCTTTCTCGCATTCACCATCCCATGTACCACTTGATCCTTTCTTCATCGTTTTTAGGACCAAACGAACCCACCCGACCAGCCTTTAGATTTCCTTCATGGTGGTCAGGCTTTGCATCTCTAAGACGGTTGAACACTTGTGTGGGTTAGCTTCGATTCCCATGGCGGTAAGCATAAATCCAAGGAACTTTCCGGCCACCACTCCAAAAGTGCACTTCGTAGGATTCAATCTCATCTAGTACTCTCTGACCTATTTGAAGACCTCTTCCAGGTCTCTTACATGGTGTCGTCTATTCGTTGAATGGACAACCATGTCATCCACATACACGTCCATACACCGAAAGGAATTCTTTAAACATTGGTACGTGGCTCCAACATTCTTTAAACCGAAAGGCATGACTTCATAGCAAAAATTTGCCTTGTTAGTGATAAATGCCCGAGGCCCCGTCAACTAACGCGTTGATGCTAGGCAAGGGGTGTGAGTCCTTAGGACAGGCCTTGTTTAAGTCAGTGTAGTCAGTGCACATGCGCCACTTCCCACTGACTTTTTTGACCATAACTACATTGGCGAGCCATGTGGTGTATGTCACTTCCGTGATGAATCCCGCCTCTCTCAATTTCCCCACTTCCTCCTCTACGGTCTTCCACTTCTCTTCCCCTACCCCCCACTTCTTCTGAGCGATTGGTCGTGCCTCCTTGAACAGCGCTAATTTGTGTGTGACATGACCGAGGGATGGATTCCCGACATATCGACGACCGTCCAAGCAAACAGGTCTATGTTTCGCCACAAGACGGATCTGATTTCTCTTTTCAGCCCTGGTTCCAGCCCTCGGGCCATAGTCGTGGTCTGGGAATCATTTTTCCCCACCAAGATCGGTTGTGTCCCTCCCAACGGCTCGAGCCAATCTTCGGTGTTTGTTCGTGGATCAAGATCCGCCATGGCCACTTCCGACCCACTCGTTCTCCTTCTGACCGTCCGAGTGTGAAGCTTTAAGCCAGCCGCGTAACATTCTCTTGTCGTCCTCTGATCTGCTCAGAGTGTGCAAATCATTCCCCTGTCGGACAAGTATTTCAGGGTAAGGTAGGGGGTTGACACGATTGCCCCGAAGGTGTTTAGGCAAGGTTGGCCCAGGAGCACATTGTAAGAGGTGTTGGCTTCCACCAACAGGTATCTAACCCTCTTTTCTTCATTACCCTGACCTTCTCCAAGTCGGGTGCACAAATCCACAAAGCCTCGAGTGTCCACCTGTTCGCCCGCGAAGCCCACTATCTGCCCGTTATACTGGACGATCAGGTGGTCCAAGATATCCATCTTTTGGAATGTTTTCAAATAGAGGATGTTCACCGAACATCCCTAGTCAACCAACACCTTGTTGAACCTATAGCGGGCGATCTCTGCCGAAATGACCATAGGATTGATGAATCATTATTTTCTTCACTTCACTTAGTTTATTGTACTAAAATTAATCAGGAAATTGTGCTTAATTGTCCAGTATTTCACCGTTTTTACTGATTGTGCTCAATTTGATCAGAAATTCTTATTTTGATTAATTTGAATTGTCTGAGACTAATTATTTGCATTATGAATTGCAGGGAAATTGTTGGATAATATTTTGGAACTTTAAGATAAATGTGGCATAAATTTTATTTTAAACTAAGAGGAATTTCCATGGTACCACATTTTTAAGCTAATATCACGGCTACATATATCCAATTGATATGTAACCTCATTTTTTTTATTGGAAGGAAATTATGCATCAAAAATCCAAGGACACATGGCCTCCTTTCTTACGTAAAAAGTTGATTGAAGATGCTAAAAGAGACAACACGTGAGAAATCATGGGACCATCATGTTGAAAGCTCACATCCAAGCTCCAAATGAAGTGCTGAATTTTATTCCATTATTGCTTAAGAAAGTGGATGCTTTATTTTGGAAAAAAATGATTTATTGCCAACGGCCCACAATTAAGAAAACAACTAAATGAGAACTTCACGGTTACTACATTTTGTGGCTTTAAAAAATGTATGTCCACGTAAGAGAATGAAGAAAGGTTATTATAATATTCAGATATCGTGTTAATGTGACCCCGTAAAGGGCGGTCGTGGCTCCTATTGCGACTCTGACTTTGCCGCCTTTCGGACCGAGAGTGGTTTGTCCGACCATGCCTCGATCTTTCACGCCTCTCCGGCCTCTATGGACACGCCCGCCGGGGACTTCGCGGTTGGTGTAATGGTTCCCCGGGACGGTCAACCTTCACGTATTTCTTTAACTGTCCCGCTCGGATCAATTCTTCAATCTTGTCCTTTAGGGTCACGCACTCCTCCGTGGTGTGACCCATGTTTTTGTAGTATGAACAGTGTTTGTTGTCATCCGCCCTGGGCGACATGGGTCGTCTCTTTGGTTCGCGGATTAAGTCAGTGCTTAAGGCCTCCTGCAATATTCTTACTCGAGGGACGTTCAGTGAGATATACCGCTGAAATCGTCTTTTTTATTTTTATTTTTATTTTTTATGAAAAAATTATTTAATAAATATTTAAATTAATAATTGTAATGACACAAATAAGAATGAATATAAAACCGAAATTTCATTCTCAATAAAATATTAAAAATAGAAATAAGTGTAATTTTTTTATTTCTAGATTCAAAATGATTCTTCATTCAATAAAACACGCTTAAATGTTTTTAGGAAAAGAAATATTCCTTCTTCTAGTGCACTTAAAATTTTCATTTGAAGCTTTTAAAATGGTAATCTAAACATATCTTCAATTTACACGAGATATTAGAAGTACATTATTATAATATTAAAAAGTAGAATATACAATTAAACCAAAATATTCATATGAAATTTATGTGTTTCAAATTTGTACTTAATGTCAGAAAAAACACTTTAAATTGAAAGGTATTACAACATAATAGCATCTCAAAACAAGCCATGTGATCCTAACTTTCTTTTTCTTCACCTTGTCTCTTATCTTAATTTCTTTTGTGATCTGAAAATCATACGATAATTTATATAATATTACCTTTTTTATTTTATCTATTTCACTTTATCATTAAATATATCTATTATATATTGTACTTAAGATCTTTTAATAAAGAGTTTAACCATATAAAATCAACTATTTTAAATTTCTATAATTTAATTGAAATTAAAATATGAATAATTACTATTTTTAAATCTACATGAAATACCTCTTCTCGTTATTTTATTAGTTATTTTCTGTTTTCTTTTTTCCATTATGTTTTAATTTATTTTTTGCTTTTCTAAATTAATACCATTTATTATAAATTTTATATTATAATTAAAAAAATGTATAAAAATAATTTTCATAGAAATATGTTATAGATAGTATATATTTATAAAAGGCTTGATTAATGTTTAAATCGAATATTGTCAACTAAGTTCCTATCAAATTTTATTGATTTAAGGGATATTTAAATTTAAAAAAATTTTAATTGAGTTTTTATTGTTTACTTTTTCCATTAATTATTTGACACGGGTGTTATATTTCTTCATTATCTTTTATTGTGTTAAAAAATATGAGATTTTGTAATTAAGATATAATAATTAATATGAAAAAGACAAATGATTTTTACATTAATTTAAAAAAATTATATTGATCAGTTAACCTCATATTTATTAACATTTGAGAAGAATAATAATAAAACAAAACAACAATAGAAAAAAAGAGAAAAGAGAAATGTTTGAGTAATAAAAAAATGAAAAAAAAATTAACAGAAATTCAATGAAAACAATGAGATATTTAAAACTTACTTAAACTCTCTAAAAATTATATCTAACATTAAAAAAAAAAAACTTTGAAAAACAGATGTTATTTATGAAAATATTTGAGTACTTAGCCTAACGACTAAAGTGAGAAAACTGTACTAATTCTTTTGATATCATTTAAAGGATATAAGAAAAGTCTATTTTTTAAATTTAAGTCATATACATAAATCAATTTATAAATTTATATGTAATTATTTTATTTATAAATTTTAACTTATATATTACATGTTATAATAAATTTCTTTTATTATTTTTTAAAAATTTATTATTATTTTAAAAAATATTCGTCTCTAAATATGTCTGTTAGATCAATTTAAATCCATTCAGATAACATTCATATTAACCTCAACTATTCGTTTAATTTAATTTAATCTATTTTACATGTTATTTAGATTGTTCTCTCGAATTAGACTTATTTTCTCATACCAAAATATTTTATGTAAATTATCATGCAAATAATCGTTCTGATGTTTTTTTTTCCAATGTGGATGGAGTGAAGAAGGAGAAGATATATTTTTTCTAAAAATACAATCCATGATGATGAAAATAATTGGACAATAAAAGGTTATTTTCCATAAACAATAGTCACGTGTTACGTGTTGTAATCAAACAATATTTTGTCCAAACAAACAAGTCATACTCACAAAAACTGACCATGATAAATGTATCTTTAAAAAAAAGGATAATACTCAAACCATATCCCTTACTAATCTTTATTAATTATTACTAGTTGAAATTTTATATACGAGAATTTTATAAATAAAATAATGTATTACAAGTATTTTATCTTCTAAAATTGCAAAATCTGTGACATCCCAGAATATCATATACACATATAATATAATAGGATTCAGTTATTATAATATGTAAAAGCAGTTGAGAGATAGAGATAATAGTATTTAAATATGTATACAGTCATCCAAAAGATAGAGGGAATTAAAACGAAATCAAACTTGAGTACAAGTTTCCAAAGTTCTCCAAAATACAAGGCTATTGAAATTTTAAAGAGACCTAAAAAGTTTTCCAAAAGTACCGAACTATATAAAAATACAAGCTAGGAGTTTTTCAAAATAACAAGCTAATCAACTAAGAGCTAGTAGAAGGCCTAAGTACTAGGGGCTGGGTCTTCTTCAACCTCCAAAGTTTGCTCCAATGGTACATCATCACCTACTGCTCACATCCAAAGGATTGGATGGTCATCACAAGGGTGAAGACAAACACATGCAACACATACAATGCAAGGGTAAGCTAGGTCTCAAACAAACATACATATAATTTAAATTCAATCTAGCATTTCCAAGAACATCCATACACACATAAACATGTAAGTCATTATAAACATAAATATTTATTTCACAAAACTCATTAAAGTAAACATCCTATCATGTTAAGACTCCTAGACACGTTTGGACATAGAATGTATGTAGAGCTAGGGCGGGTTGTGCACTTGTGATGGCCCCTACTGCTTTGCAAAGCCATTGCCGAGGAGTTCCACCCGACCATACACAAGGCTAGTTCGTTACCGTGGAATAGACCTTCAGTGATAGCGCCTATCCTAGGACCTCCCACTACTCCCACCACACGCGTCAATCCTCTCTAAGTGAGAATGAAAGACCGTTGGAGTGTTAGGGATAAACCCCCATATGGAAGTCTCTCACATTCATTCAATACACTAACTGATCCCACCAAGAGATCTTAATTTCATATTCAATCCGACCACTTTAAATCGCATGATATTCCTCTTGGATCAATAATGTACCTCATAAACCACTTTGATTCATCAAACATAAAATTTCATAGTCATTCAAGTGCATTCTTACTATATTGTCTCATACCAAACCCATACACCATCATACAACATCAACCATGTCATAAAACAACTCATACATTACATACTTTCACCAAAACCCTCACTTATTAACACAAATTTCTTTAGTACTTTTAATTATAAATACTTAAGTAATTCAAACAGCTTGGAGACCCTTACCAATAGCTCCGGAAGGGTCAAAAACCCGTATAACGAACTAAAGAAGTCCGAAACGGATGTCCGGAACTCCCAAAACATTAAAAACACCGAAAACACTCAATCTGCCACATATAATTCGCTCAGCGCACCCCCCCTTGTGCGCTCAGCGAATTTTCTCTGTAGAGGAAGCTAAATTCTGCAGATTTTTCTGCATAATTGAGCAACTCTAACTCCCTTTTACCAATTCTAATCATTTTGGTGAACTTCTACCACTCATAAATCAACTTTCATTCTAAATTAAACTAACTTAAACAATTCTAATCCTTTCTAACATTATTATAAAGTGTTTATGCATTGATTTAGGTTCTACAACTTCAATTTTATCAACCTAGAGGTCTAAATTCAATTCTACAACTTGGAGTTGGTTTTTAACCATTTAAACATGCCTACTAAGTCACACATAACCTACCTAAGTTACCTAAACTGATTAGGATCACCAAGAATGCCTAACTCTAAATTTGACCACCACACTTCCTTTCTAACTCTAAAACACTAATTTTTTTCCAACTTAGAGGCCCAAAACCCGATCTTACCTCTTTGCACTAATTTTGACCAATTTAGTGACTCAAACAAGTCAGAATACAGTGGATAAAATTGTCCCAACAGTCCAATAACGCTGGAGACCTCATTTGCTCAAAACCAATACCTCACTTCCTCTAAAATGGCTTAAAATTGACCCTAAAGACACTTGATTTCCTTTCTAACATCACTACCACAAAATTTTCATGCCAAAACAGTTCCAACATACACAATTCCATCATTCTAAGTCATTCCAAACAATTTATAGCCATCAATCACCAAATTCACATAACACACTTCCATACATACATTTCAAGTTTAACTAGAACCAAGTTCATGCTTCCACAACATACCACTACAAATTTTATCATGCATTCACTCCACACAGTAAAATCAAGAGTAGAACCAGCTCCCCTTACTTGGAAGTTGAGCAGTACAGCTTGCTAGAAAACCTTAAACAGGACCCCACACAGCGAAGAACCAAATAGGACCTACAGATCACCACATTGGTGACAGCCAACAACTCTTAGAGCTAGAATAGGGCAAGGAATAAAAAGAAGAATACACAAGGCACATGCAAGAGCAAAATCACATGTCCTAATTTCAAAAACAGTGGAGGAAAATGGCAAAACCACTTACCCGCTATAGAACGCGAAACCGATCGGTTCAAGTTGAAGCTCTCGACTCTAGGAACGCATAATCACCACCTAAATGAAAATGTACCGGTCAAATTTCAAGATTTGGTAGAAAGAAGACAGAGAAAGTTAAGGCTTGAAGTTTTTAGAGAGAGAAACTCAGAAAATTAGAATCTGCTGAGCTCTTTCCTAAGGTCAGATTAACTTAGAGAGAGATGGACTAACTGCCCCACATAGGACTCAATAGCCCTTTTTATAAATTTACAAGCCCTTACGAAATTAACATGGAACACCTAAAGTAATCATAACTATCGTGCTAAACTATAAATCAGATATATTATAAATAATTAAAATAAAATAGAAATGAATAAAAAGATTATTATTAAAGCATGAGAATAAGTATTTTCAGAGTATCGATAAGCTAAAATCTTCCCTACACATTCGGAAGAAATTATATCTAACCATCTATTATTTTAATCAAAGAGATTTTGTCATTTAATCTTCTTATTACCTTATCATATGAGAATTTCACCACAGATCCTTCGAGAACCAGAGAAATAACAATTTATGGTTCATGGCCTTTTCATCACGTTTTAAACAAGATATTTTTTTCAGCATAAAAAAGTTGGTTTTATAAATAAGTGATTTTCTCCTATACAATTCTGTTTATTGGATATATGGAGACTAACATACAAGTATTAAGAAAATATTTGGATTTCTTTAAAAAAACTTTTAAAACAAAATAAAAAATAAAATTGAACTACATTTTTCATAAACTAAATTAGGTTGTCAATAAACAAATTCGCAACAACTTTCTGGTATTAACTCCTTAATAGACGATTTTTAATTCATGCATAAATTAATTTGATTTATAAAAAAATGAATTATTTTCATATTATATTTATAAAAAAATATTTCATGGTATCCTTTCAATCTTAAAGGTTATTATTATTATTTCTTTAGTTTTAAAATAACAAAAGTTTTAACCCTATATAAAATTAATTATCTTATTTCCTATTTTAAATAATAAAAAAAAACAAGATTTATGGAAAGAACATTATTTCCGTAAAATTGTTTCATGAAGTTACATACTTATTATTATTGTTTATACGCAGAGAAATAACCTTAAACTGGTAAATATTTTATGAAGATTTGGTGATAGTTATTATTTTTGCCACCATTTTTGGGGTATTTGCTGACTTTGATCCACGTGGTGTGTCACGTTTATGTAGTTATCCAAGTTGTGCTTGGAGTTATTACCAAACTTTTACTAAAATGTTGCTTTGTTGACATTGACTAGGATGTTGCTTGTGAACACATCCTACTTTTCTGGCACAAATAGGTTTCGATTTTTCTTACCCTTTTTCCTTCCCACGATAGCTATAAATACCCCTTTAAGAACTGCAGTATTGCACCGTCTATTCTCCGCGTCTTCTCTATCTCTCTCAAAAAAATAGAAATTTTTGGGTTTGCTTTTTCATTCTTTTGAACTGTGCAAAGGGAAAAATGAATGCACTCGCAGCCACCAACAGGAATTTCAGGTTGGCCTCTAGGCTCCTCGGATTGGATTCCAAGCTTGAGAAAAGTTTGCTCATTCCATTCAGAGAAATCAAGGCAAGTTAACCTGCAAATTTACCACGTTTTTTTCTTTGGTTTTTGCAGTATAGTGTTGAAGGGTGCAAAGCAGTTTTCTTGCAGAAACTACACCCTTTTCTCTGCATTTTTCAAGATTTGTTGCAGCCAAAACTTTCATGCATTCATAAGTGATGATCATATATACCTCAATTCTTCTTTAGTTGGTTCTTATTTGCTTACTGTTTGAATGTGTGATGAAACTGACATCATTCATTGACCTACCTTTTCTTCTGTCAAGTTTTTTGGTCAAAGATTCATTCTTTGTGAAAACTTTTTGTATTGAACAGCATTATGTTATGTTTGTGAAATCACTACCTTTTCCTTGATGACTTTGAGTGTTGTGCTGACTGTGTATTTGCTAGATAGGCATGACAAAGATCAGCAACTACTATTCTAAATCTTGTTGAATGAAAATGTAGGTTGAGTGTACCATCCCTAAAGACGATGGCTCTTTGGCCACTTTTGTTGGATTCAGGATTCAACATGATAATGCCAGAGGCCCCATGAAGGGAGGAATCAGATACCATCCTGAGGTGAATTACATTCTGACTTTCAAATACCATAGTTACTCATCAACAAATCTAAATTCAAAACACAAACTAACTATAGACTTTTATCAATAACAGTGTTTACTTATTTTTACCTTGTATGTTACACCTTTTCTGATGACTCACATGTCTTTTAATTCTATCAATGTTAGAAATCTAAATATAAGGTTAAGTTCCATATGGAGTAAAAGTACGAAAATTGAGCAATGTATAAGACAAAAGACAAACCCATTGTCTTAAGATTTTGTCACCTATGTGTTTTGGACTCATGTTTCAGTGATGTTTTGTCTCTCCTAGGAAGTCACTCGATTTTGCAGTCAAAATTAGTCCTCATTCTTATATTTTAAGAATGACAAATTTAGTTTTCATTATAATTAGTGAATTTCAACTTTCATCCCAGTGTCTTAAATTCATAAAGAAGAATGAAACTTACCAACTAGTAAATAACTTGATGACCAAAATCCTAGTTTTTAAATATAAAAACCAGAACAAATTTTGACTGAAGATTCAGCACCTGAAGCACATTTTATCCTATATTGAATGCAGGTATGATTCCATTCATGACCAAAGCAGGAATTGAATTGGCCTAAATGTATTATTATGATCTGTTTATAGGGTATGAGTTCTCTCATTCAATTATGTATGTTTTGGCTTGAGCAGGTTGAACCAGATGAAGTGAATGCTTTGGCACAACTAATGACATGGAAGACAGCAGTAGCAAATATACCATATGGTGGGGCCAAAGGAGGGATAGGATGTGATCCTGCAGAATTAAGTGTGTCAGAATTAGAGAGACTTACCAGAGTTTTCACACAGAAAATTCATGATCTGATTGGAGTTCAGACAGATGTACCTGCACCTGATATGGGAACAGGACCACAGGTGAGTACAACAATTATGCTTTGAGAATTGTGCTTATCTATATGCTGATAAAACTATTTAATATAACACTAACAAATCACACTCCTTCTGTATGGTCTTAATGCAGACTATGGCATGGATACTAGATGAGTATTCCAAATTTCATGGCCACTCTCCTGCAGTAGTTACTGGGAAACCTATTGTAAGTAGATTAAAACATTTATATTTCTCATTTTAATGGCCTTTGAACTGTGCCACAACAGCACCCTATGCTTAAGAAACAAATTAGCAAAACTAGGAAAACACTTTTTCTAACACTTTCTTTGTAGTTAGATTATTAGTTGAGTTTCATGTGAATTCCATTAAGGAGGGTTCCATTCCCCTATATAGTCAGTCAAACAAGAATTTCAACCAATAACAAAGAGTGTGCTTAGAAATGTGTTGATTTTATCTCCCAAAGCAATTCCCATCTCTAACATTTTGTGTTGAAACAGGATCTTGGTGGATCTCTAGGCAGAGATGCAGCAACAGGAAGGGGAGTCCTCTTTGCAACTGAGGCTTTGCTTAAGGAGCATGGAAAGAGTGTATCTGGACAACGGTTTGTCATACAGGTACTACTTGTTCTTATTACCCTTGATTTCTATGCAAAATGAAAAACAGCATTCATTATATGCCAGGGTTAATAGGTTTTTGGTCCCAATAATTGAGAAGTTTATTCAATGTGAATCCTCAATTTTTTTTGTCCTCTGATCAAGCACCATTTTATTTAAAAGGAGAAAATGTGGTTTCTTTTGTTAAATTAGTGTTAACATCATTTGGAATGTGACCACGTGTGAGTGTGAGTGTGAGTGTGAGTGACTCTGGGTTTCTCCAACTTTTCACTTCCTCCGTTTCTACTTCCTGCACGTGTGGTTAGCTTCCAAATGATGTCAACACCAAATTAACAGAAGGAACCACATTCACTTCTTTTAAATAAAATGAGTTGAATACAAAAAGAAAAAAATTGAAGAATCTCTTCAAATAAACCCCTCAAATATTGAACAAAAATCATATTAACCCTTATATGTTATGTATGGACTGGAGTCTCTAACATCATGCATAGTAGTTTGAAAATTATGTCCACAACAATGACAGATAGACATGAACTATTTAAGTGTGAAAATTCTCCAAGAAAAAGTTTACGAATCCTTTCCTAATAATTTTGATGAATATGAGATAAAATCATACAATTAACCCTGCTGTGTGTATCTTCAGGGTTTTGGAAATGTAGGGTCTTGGGCTGCCCAACTGATCAGTGAGAAGGGTGGCATAGTTGTTGCTGTGAGTGACATAACTGGGGCCATAAAGAACAACAATGGTCTTGACATACCAAGTCTACTCAAGCATTCCAGAGAAAACAGAGGAGTGAAAGGATTCCACGGTGGTGATGCTATTGATCCCAAGTCAATTTTGGTTGAAGACTGTGATGTTCTTGTCCCTGCAGCTCTTGGAGGAGTCATCAATAGGTGCTTTTACTTAAACTACAGATTTATTGACAATGTTGCTTGTTGCACAAATTTATTGCCTTCAATACTCAAGCATCCTGAGCATTTATCTGTGTTCAAAAGGATATCTATAATGAATATATTATTGCAACCTTTTTATCTAACTCTTTTTATATGGTTGAAGGGAAAACGCCAATGATATTAAAGCCAAATTTATTGTTGAAGCAGCCAATCACCCAACTGACCCTGAGGCTGATGAGGTTAGTTTCCATTGTATTCTTTCTTCTATTTCATATGAACAAAAACAAACCAATGACAGAGAAATAATAGAAAATATGCAGTTTTTAACTACCAACTCATTTTGCAGATACTGAAAAAGAGAGGGGTTGTGATCCTGCCAGATATTTTTGCAAATTCAGGAGGAGTGACAGTTAGCTACTTTGAGTGGGTGCAGGTAAACTATTTTTATCATTAACTGTTAATTCTAATCTGTTAGTATTACTTTATGTTCCGACCTTAAGTCTATATCATTTGAGTTAATCACTATATTTGAAGTACTGTCACTTTTACAGTCTGAAACTTCATATTGTCCTTAAAAGACGGATTCATTTTGTCCTTAAAAAAGATGGCTGAGAAGATTGAAATAAAAAAATGTATTTAAATTATTCTCTAACTCCTAAGCAATGTAAGAACATTGAGATACCGGAACACTTTCTAACCATAATTTGTCTAGGGTTTCTAAATTTTCTATGCATTGTCAAATAGCTTGGTAACATGTGTGGTTCGAAATACACTTTCAATTATGTTGATTGAGTTGATGAAGGCATTATAAAATGAACTATGACCAAATGATGATTATTGTGTAATGTACAGAACATACAAGGATTCATGTGGGATGAGGAGAAGGTGAACAATGAATTAAGGACATACATGACCAGAGGGTTCAAAGATGTTAAGGACATGTGCAAAACCCATAATTGTGACCTTCGTATGGGGGCATTCACCCTTGCAGTTAACCGTGTGGCAAGGGCCACTGTCCTTAGAGGTTGGGAAGCTTAAACAGCATGACACTATTGCTTCTTTGAAGAAAGGGCTTCATTTTTCAGCCTCAGCAACATGTTACACAATTCTGGCTCGTGGCTCTGTCTCTGAAATAGAAAGACAAAATTCAAGAAATTTACACCCATTTCTTATGTTTCTTTCTTTATTTTTATTTTTTGCCAATTGTTGTATTTTTATCATTTTAAGTTTAATCATATTAAGTTTGTGAATGGTTTATTTATGCCTTAGATATGTTTCTAGAGTATAATAAGTATGTGATCATTGCAAAATTTATAAATTCAAAATAGCAAGTTACAAACGCGCAGGTTTGGAGGCACTAGCTTACACGATTTCTTGATTTATTTATTTATTTTCAAAAGGTTCTATTATATATATATATATATATATATATATATATATATATATATATATATATATATATATATATATTTGGTTGAGTAAATTTTCTAATAAAATTATAATTTTTAATTTTTGTAAAACAGCTTATTTCGTAAAACGATTTAAAAATTTTACAAATTACGTATGATAAAAATGATGTCTTCGAGAATTTAGATTTTTTTTTCGAAACAAACTTTTTGAATTATATGAAATGTTTATTAATGAACTATTTATAACAATTTTTAGAACAATATTTTAAAAATATATACAATATCTTTTAAAATAAGCTCTCCAAAGTGAGTTCTCTCTTTTCTTCTTCTTCCTTTGTAGTAAACAATGGAGGCGCACCAACCATGACAGCAGTAACAGAGGAAGTAATGGCATTATACAATTAAGAAAGGATATTTTAGTCTTTTCCATTAGTGTATAGTGTAGTTAATGATAACGGAGTGCAGGAAGAAAGAGTCTCCTTCAACGGATTTTGGGTGTTTCCCTACACTAAAATGCCTTCTTCCTGCATCTTCAAATTACCAAAAATGACCCTTAATAAATATTTTCAAAATCTGTACAAGTTTTAAAGGGATTTCGCAATCCTTTAAACATATGTTAAGGGATTTTGTAATCCTTTTTAACAAATTTTTTTAAATGATATTTTTTATTTAAAATTTAATATATATATATATATATATATATATATATATATATATATATATATATATATATATATATATATATATATATATATATATATAGTTTAATTTAATATTTTCAAATTATTTAACATATATTAATATTTTCATAATTATTAAAATATTATTTCCACTATTATAATAGTTATAATAAAATAATAATAATATTAAATATAAAAAAATAATAATAAAAAATCACAAAAAATAAAAATAAAAAAAATATTATTTAGTATATTAAATTAAATTAAATATTTATTAAATTTTAAATAATAAGCAAAATTTAATAAAATATACAATATTAATTTAATATGTTTAAAAAATTTAATATATATTAATGTTATAATAATTATTATAAATATTTTTATTATTATAATTTTTGTTTATAAATTTAAAATTTAATAAATATCTATTTTAATTTAATATTCTAATATATACCAATATTTTAAAAGTTATTATAATTATTACTATAAAAATAATAATATTAATACAGTATCTAATTTAAAAGATTTTAACATATAAAATTATTTTATAATATTAAATTAAAATAAACATTTTTATAATTTTAAATTAAATAATAAAATTTAAAAAATATGTTAAACGGGAAGTCGGATATCCATTAATATTATATATATTTATATATATATATATATATATATATATATATATATATATATATATATATATATATATATATATATATATATATATATATATATATATATATATATATATATATGATTTTGAAATCCATTTAAATATTTTACTAAATCATTTTCTAATTTAAAATTATAAATATATTATTTTAGTTTTTATAATAAAATTTATGTTTAAATCCTCGGATCGTCCTCATATTTGTAGGAGAATTTCAAGTGGGTCTTCGAGTTTTAAACTGTCAAATTTGGTCCATATACATCTAAAATAGAGTTAATTAGGTCCAAATATTTGAAAAATTGAACCAATTAAGTCTTATCTGTTATGTTTTCACAGACGGCGTTAACATATGCTGAGTTGTATTTTTTTTTAATATGACGTGACATTATGTATTAAATTGAATGAGTGATGTGTTACACAATCAATAATTCCACGTGGATGCATAAAATTTTTATATTTGTCCTTACTCAAAAGACTGAACCAAGGAGCTTTGACCCATACAAAATTCTCATCAAAGCTTTGACCACGATAAGCCTCTTCCTTCACCTCACATCACACCTCAAATCAACTTCTTCTTCTTCTTCTTCTGCCTCACCACTTTCTCTCTCCCATCTCTTCCAACGCTCAAAAGTGGTTTTTTCTAAACAAGTTTTGATGGCTGTCGTCATTCTTTTTCTCTTTTCTTCCTTCTTTATTTCCTTTAAGCTATTTTCACTTTCTATTTATCTGTTCCTTTGGGGGTTCCAACCGAGTGACCTCTTTCTCCAACCGCTAAATGATGACAAATTTATGAATATCGAAAAACGACGCCAAAAACTTGTTAACCCTCGGCAAGTGTGACCGAATCGTATCAAGTAATAAACTCGGTAAGACCAAGTATCGTTCTCCCAAAGGACTCATGGCCTAGTCAGTTATATGATTTCTTGATTATTTAAGACTTGTGAACAAATTGTTGTAAGTTTCAAATGCAAAAGACAAAAAGTAAACATGTATGCATGTGATGATCAATGGGAAAGAAGAACACAAACACTGAATGAATTATATGGATGAGTATGTTGTTGGGGTAATTAATTTCATCTTATCCACTCTCATATAGTTTAGGAATTCATCATTCTTTTCATCAATGTTAATGCTAGTCTCTAAATCACCTTGTGAAGAAAGCCTATCCTTAATTATGAGTTCATACAATTCCTAGCATCCCTAATAATTAATTCTGAAGTACAGAAGCTTAAAGACAACCAACCTTCATATCCCTATGTCTAGGCAATATGCTATTGGGAGAATTTCCTCGGATCTAGATTTTCCCGTATGTGTCCATATCGACAAAATCAATAATCATGACATCGAATGAGTTAAACAACGCATGCTTTGAGCAAAGAGGAAAAACCCTAACTATTAATAAAAGAAAGCATGTATCTCAAATAAGATGTTTAAACACAAATTCCATATATGAGAGCTTCAAAAGATTACATTGATTCCCGAACAACAAGAAAAGTTTAGTTCACCATATTCATGGTGAAACCAGATGAAATACAATGAAAGAGTGAAAGATAGAACCCTAGAAAGTTGAGTAGGTAGCCTTAGCATCCAAGATCTTCCTCCAAGGGGTGGAAAGGTGAGTGTTTGCTTCGTACTCTGCAAAAGTGATGAGTGCATATTTATGCCCACATTTATGCTTTAATATTAAAATTTTGATGAAATTCATGTGCTTGAATGATTGATTTAAAGAGGATTTGTGATGATTGAAATTTTTGGGTTTGGGAATAAAAAAAGACTTAAAAAGTGATTTTTAGTTGCATAAATTATTCTTGAATGTTCTAATATTTATTTGTGCAGCTGAAATTGAAACTTTATTGGACCAAATTGCAAATTAAGGCCAAAATAAGATTTTATTTGAAATCCTAATTGGGTGAGAAAGAGGGTTGCCACGTGGCAAGCTCTCATTGGTCGCGTCCTTCCTCAGTCAAAGCTGGTAAAAGTTGGTCAAACAGGTGTTTTGGTGCAATTTTGGAGAATTTTGGTGAAATTATTATCTAAATCTTTTAGTTATTTGGAAGATATAGGATATAAGATAATTGAGTTAATATCTATCAAATATTCTTTAAAACTGATTTAATCTAATGAATATTTGAAAGATATAATATATCAACAGAAAATATCCTATCAACAAACTATTTAGAGTCCAAGTCCAATCAAGCCTATATAAAGAGACCCAAGGGAGGCAGAAAAGGGGACTTCACTTAATTCATTCATTCTCTCATACTCCTCTCACTTTTCTTTCATCTCGTATTCAACTCCACTCATGGAGAGCTAAGCATCTAGGACTATTCTACTGTAATTCCATTATGGATTATGAGGTTAGATTGAGTTAATGTAATTGTTTATTTTGATTATTGATTTAAGTTGTTCTTTCTCTATGTCGTTCATCTCTCTATCAAATTAAAAGCAAAGATTTTTGCATCATAATGTGTTTGAATCTACATGCATATTGATTATATGAGTTCTAGGGTTTCTAGGTTTAATTAAGAATCTACTTTGATTTAATTTAGGAACTTTCATATGATTAAATGGTTTTTACTATCAACTGAGAATGTACTTTGATTGATTAGTAATAATTTCAACTATAATCAATTGAGAATTTACTTTGATTGATTAGTTTTTAATTTGGTTAGGAGATTTAAGAATAGACATGATTAAACACAATAGAATTTAATAGAGAATGTACTTTGGTTGAATTTATTGTGAATAATCTAGAAAGGTTTTGCATTTGATTGAGAATTTACTTTGGTTAAATGCATGATCGTCCTCAAATTAATTAAGAATGTACTTTAATCAATTTGAAACTTAAACAATAATCAATTGAACAATTATCCGTGAATAACCAATGATAAATCTACCTTGGAAAACAGTGGAATTAGCCTATTTCATCGTAACTGTTTTTAAGTTTCTTATTTTTTCTTTAAACATTCTCCAAACATTACTTTTATCCATAAGCATTGCATAGCAGTCGTAAGAGTCAGATATTCAAAAGCAATTCCGTGTTCGTTGGGAGACGACTCAGGGTTACTTTAGCCCTATCCACTTTCTTGAATACTACTTGGCAATACTGAAGTTGCCTTGAAAAGTAGTATTAATTTGATAGCTTCAACGACAGCGTATCACAAAGATACGAACCCTAGGACGCCCTAAAGCTTATATACTATTCTAAAAATTACAGAAAAATAGGCCCAAGCCCAAAATAATGGCGCTCAATGGTAACTGCGTGTGTTGAATTCTTCCCCTCAGCTGCACTTTCACCCCTAAGCGGTGCCAACAAGTGTTAAGTACTTCCGCTCAGCAGTAAAATGGTGCTGAGCGGTACTTGCGGCTTCTCTTATTTTGCACTTTTTGAGTTCTTTTCTTATTCCATCTCTATCCTTCTTCACTTCTTTCATCAAATTCACTTTAAAACCTACATAAAACACTAAAATCAAGCATAAATCTGTCCAACTCTCTTATTTCCAAAAATATAAACAAAAGCATGATTCCAAGATAGTTTCTAAGGGTTAAAGGTTGCTTTTAGTATCAATTTTAAGCATGAAAATAACAGTTTTTCAACTGTTATCACAACCCCAAACTTAGAACTTTGCTTGTCCTCAAGCATAAAAGATGTAACTCAATCTTCTACCAATCAATACAATGGTTCACTCCATTCGAAAAATCCTCTTTTCAAGATAAGTAAGTACTCAATTAATCTAATGGCAAAAACTTCAATCAAGACATGCACATGCTTTAGTGTTCACACAATCACCTAATATCCAACAAATGCTCCTTTTCATGAATGAGCAATCAACTAAGCATGGATGTTCATGTGCTCATGGAATCTTTCTTCACTAGATAAGTGTTTCACTCAAACACATAAGTGTATAAGAGGTAATCACTCATTCACTCTACTATCACAATGTCACATGAATTGACTTTGCCTTTCATTTAACCACTATCAAATACATTCAGAAGCATGCATCATCACAAGGACTTTTCAATGGCTTATAGCAAGGCTGGGCTAACAAGAAAATTGGTTTTTCTAGATCATAAAACCCTTGAGTTAAGAGAATCATATAAACACAATCATTCTTACTCATTCCCAACTTTCCTTTGCATTGAGCTTTGCTTTTCTTTTTTTTTTCTTCTCTTTTCTCTCTTTTTCTTTTTTCTTTTCACATACTTAGTTCTTAGCTCTTACTCAATGCTTTCAATTTCCTTTTCATAACTTCCCAACAACCCCAAACTTGAACATTTATCAATACCACCAGATATTTTCTGCTTAACTCAAGGTAAAGCTTTTCACAAAGGGTTTTCAAATCATGTTCAAGACTAAGGGTTGATAGGATAGAACATATAGTGCTCTCTTTTGTGGGGATAAAATCATGCATTTGTCTAATAAAAGGGTTACCAACAAATGACCTTGATCATATGATGCAAATAAGCAATTGATTCAATCATAGAAAACTTGGGCAAAATCATTCATGCTTTCAAAGTAATAGCATTCAATCAAAAAAACTCTGGAGCTCAAAGCCTCACATATAAGCCCATTCACATTTCACATATACACATCCTGCTTAGTATCATAATCACAATCACAACATCATGCATTTGTTCACAAAGCTTGTGAACCATCTGTATAAGCATGTAATGTGCACAATCTCAACATCACTCAATATCAAAGCATCATCAAGCATTACTTATCAAACAACAATCATAAGCAAACCATCATAACAAAACAAAGTTTCCAATTGAGTACATCAAACCCTATTCTAAAAACTGAAACAAACAAGTTCAGAACACTGGGTTGCCTCCTAGTAAGCGCTTGTATAACGTCACGAGCTTGACCCAATAAAGCTCAAGTTCTTTCTTTTTCTTCTTTCTATTGAACTTCTTCAGGAATTTGATAAAACCAGGAACCTGTTGCAATGTCTCAATCATAGGAACTTTAATCTCTAATTTCTTGAAGATTTCCATAAAGCGTTCAAAGTCCTTCTCTTTCATATGATACTTCTTTGAATAAGGAAAGGGTTTTTCATTTGATTCTTTCTTTTTTTCCTCTCATCCTCTTTTTCTTTTCTCTCACTTTCTTCATCTTCACAAAAATTTTCTCTTCTCTCACTTTCTTTATTTCTTCTCTTTTTCCACTCACTTTCTTAATCTTCACACAAATTTTCTTTCTCTCTTCTCTCTCAACCACTTCTTTTTCTTTTTCTTCATCTTTATCTTTCTCACTCAACTCTTCTTTTTCTTTTCTCTCTATCTTTTCCTCATCTCTCCCTATTTTTTTCTCATAAAAAATCTTTTCACTTTCAGTGACAATGGCTTGACCTTCCTCCTTAGGGTTAACTTCAGTATTCACCTCCAAACCGTCCAATCTCTGACTAATGTAACAAAGGTTCATCTCCATCCTTTTACATGATGCTTCAAAGTTTTTCTGAGTGGTGATGGACACCTGCAAAAATTGTTTAAGTGTGTCATCCAACATTGACCTTCTTTCCGATAGAGAGGGTTGTTGCTACCATAGTTGTTGTGGCGGCCTATTGATGACAAATTTATGAACACCGAAAAACGGCGCCAAAAACTTGTTTAACAATCAACAAGTGTGATCGAATCATATCAAGTAATAAAACTCAGTAAGACCAAGTATCGTTCTCCTAAAGGACTCACGACCTAGTTAATTATATGATTTGTTGATTATTTAAGACTTGTTAACAATTCATTGTAGGTTTTAAATGCAAGAGACAATAATTAAACATGTATGCATGAATTTGATCAAAGGAAAAGAGGAATACAAACACTTTAATGAATTAGATGGATGAGTATTTTGTTGGGGTTATCAATTTCATCTTATCCACTCTCATATACTTTTAGGAATTCATCATTCTTTTCATCAATGTTAATGCCACTCTCTAAATCACCTTACAAGAAGGCCTATCCTTAATTACGAGTTCATACAATTCCTAGCATTCCTAATAATTAATTCTGAAGCACAGAAGCTTAAAGGCAACCAATATACTATCGGGAGAAATTCCCTGGATCTATATTTCCCCGTACGTTCCCATAACGACAAAATCAATAATCATGGCATTGAATGAGTTAAACAACGCAAGCTTTAAGCAAAGAAGAAAAACCCTAACTAATGATAAAAGAAAGCATGTATCTTAAAATAAGATGTTAACAAAAATTCCATATGTGAGAGTTTCACAAGACTACATTGATTCCCCAACAAAAATACAAGGTTTAGTTCACCATATTCATGGTGAAACTAGATGAACAATAATGAAAGAATGGAAGAGATAGAAAAACCCTACAAAGAGAAGAGGAGAGCCGTCACCATCTCCCAATCTACCCCCAAGGGGTGAAAAGTGTATTTCTGCTTCCTCCCAGCCAAAGATACAAACCCTAGGACGTCCTAAAGCTTATATATTATTCTAAAAATACAGAAAATTAGGCCCAAAGGTTAAACAAGTTTAGGGTTTAGGACGCCAAAAACTTGTTTAACCCTTGGGCATAATTTTCTGTATATTTTAGAATAGTATATAAGCTTTAGGACGTCCTAAGGTTTGTATCTTGGGCTGGGAGGAAGCAGAAACACACTTTTCACCCCTTGGGGGTAGATTGGGAGATCGTGACGGCTCTCCTATTCTCTTTCTAGGGTTTTTCTATCTCTTCCATTCTTTCATTATTGTTCATCTAGTTTCACCATGAATATGGTGAACTAAACTTTGTATTGTTGTTGGGGAATCAATGTAGTCTTGTGAAACTCTCATATATGGAATTATGTTTTAACATCTTATTTTAAGATACATCCTTTCTTTCATCATTAGTTAGGGTTTTTCCTCTTTGCTTAAAGCTTGCATTGTTTAACTCATTCATTGCCATGATTATTGATTTTGTCGATATGGGAACATACGGGAAAATCTAGATCCGGGGAATTTCTCCCAATAGCATATTGCCTAGACATAGGAATATGAGGGTTGGTTGCCGTTAAGCTTTTGCGCTTCAGAATTAATTATTAGGAATGCTAGGAGTTGTATGAACTCGTAATTAAGGATAGGCCTTCTTGCAAGGTGATTTAGAGAGTGGCATTAACATTGATGAAAAGAATGATGAATTCCTAAAAGTATATGAGAGTGGATAAGATGAAATTGATAACCCCAACAACATACTCATCCATCTAATTCATTAAAGTGTTTGTATTCCTCTTTTCCATTGATCAAATTCATTCATACATGTTTAATTATTGTCTCTTGCATTTAAAACCTACAATGAATTGTTAACAAGTCTTAAATAATCAACAAATCATATAGCTAACTAGACTGTGAGTCCTTTGGGAGAACGATACTTGGTCTTACCGAGTTTTATTACTTGATACGATTCGGTCACACTTGCCGATTGTTAAACAAGTTTTTGGCACCGTTTTTCGGTGTTCATAAATTTGTCATCAGTAATCAATTTCATCTTATCCACTCTCATATATTTTAGGAATTCATCATTCTTTTCATCAATGTTAATGTCACTCCCTAATCTTCAGCATCCTGAAATGCGTCATCCTCAGCATCATCAATACTATCTTCATCCTTCTCCATAGTTGAAGCTTCAGCTGCTCCAGCTCTACCACCTTGGGCCTGCTCCTCTGGCAAAGCTACCACATTATGGCATAGATGAGCTGCCTCCTCACCTCCACAGTATTGTCTGTAATAGGCCTCATCAATTGCTTTCCTTGGCCGCTCAAATGGTAGAGCAGAAGTATCCACCCCAGCTATCTTGCACAGGTGTGTGATTAAAGAAGGATGTCCTAAGGGTGCTTTGCTGTTTATTGTGTTAGAACACATCTGTATCTCATTAGCCATTACGTGTCCAATGTTGACATTCAAATTCTTGATCGCACAGTAGAGAAGGAGTGCCCTACTAAGAGTGATGTTTGAAACATGAGAACATGGCTGAATGTTGGCATGAGAAAATGCCATCCAGTACTTTGCAAGAGGGTTCAAGTGAGTCCTCCTAATGTTCACCATAGAACTAGTTCTGTTCCTCTGAAAATGTCCTCCAAGTACACATAGAACACTTTCCACATCATCAAAATCAATGCCTTCTTCCATACATAGAGCAAACTGACACTATTCAACAACCCATACAGTACCCAAGAAGTTGTTGATAGAGTCAGGATCATACCTAATAGCGTGGCCTCTAACATAGTTTAGGTAATCCTCAGCCGAATAATCACCAATCTTCCTTGCATTAGTGTAAAATTCTTTCACCACAGCTATATTAGCTGGTGTAGGGTATGTGGCTAGCTTCCCCCAATTCCTTCCCAGCAGTTTCTCTCCAAACTGAGGAGCAAAGTTAGGTATCATTCCAACTTTCCTCTCCATGAGGAGCCTCCTATCTTGGACCACCTTAAAATGCTTCTCATGTTTGCGAGATAGGAACCTACTAGAGTGGGGTTGTTTTGGTTCCTTATCTTTCCTTTTTGATGTCATGGTCTTCACTCTTTTGCCTGAAGAGGATGACATTCCTACATCAAACATAAATTACAAAACCATAAGACATATTGTTAATCATTAGTAAACCAAAAACAACACCCTAAATCCATGTTAAACCACCGATGAGGGTCAAAATCACCCCTCATCGCCACCAGTGCATCAATCCAGTACAAAATTCAGCCAAAAATCAAAGTCTGTCAGAATGTCGCTCAGCAGAAATTTACCCCTGAGCGGTGATTCTGCAGATTTTTGAAAAACACTCTTTTGACATTTCCTAACTCCATCCACATACAATTTTCATGCTTCCAGATCAAAATCAATCAGTTCAATCGGTTCAAACATCAATGAATTCATCATATCATGCATAGGAATCAAAACCCTTAAAAATTCATCCTTCAACAATCAAATTCATGCTCAAGAACTCTAGAATGAAAAATGCTTGACTTACTTGGGTGGAGATTGATAACAGTTGAAAAACTGTTATTTTCATGCTTAAAATTGACACTAAAAGCAACCTTTATACTTAGAAACTAGCTTGAAATCATGCTTTTATTCATATTTTTAGAAATAAGAGAGCTGGACAGGTTTATGCTTGATTTCAGTGTTTTTGTGCAGGTTTTAAGGTGAATTTAGTGAAAGAAGTGAAGAAGGAGAGAGATGGAATCAGAAGAGACATCAAAAAGTTCAAAAGGAGAAGCCGAAGTTACCGTTCAGCGGCAGTTTACCGCTGAGCGGCACTCAAGAGCTCACGGGAGGTCTGCTGAGGGGCAAAATGGCCGCTGAGGGGAAGAAACGACTCACGCACTCACCGCTGAGCGGTACTTTACCACTGAGCGGCACACTTATGGGCTTGGGCCTAAATTTTCTGTAATTTTAGAATAGTATATAAGCTTTAGGATGTCCTAGGGTTTGTATCTTTGGCAAAGACGAAGCAAACACTCTCTCTTCCACCCCTTTGAAGGAGGATCTTGGATGCTCAGACTACCTCTTCACCTTTCTAGGGTTTTATCTTTCATTCTTTCATTATTGTTCATCTAGTTTCACCATGAATATGGTGAACTAAACCTTGTATGTTTGTTGGGGAATCAATGTAATCTTTTGAAGCTCTCATATACAGAATTTGTGCTTGCATCTTAATCTAAGACTTATGCTTTCTTTCATCATTAGTTAGGGTTTTTCCTCTTTGCTCAAGGCTTGCTTTGTTTAACTCATTCAATGCATGATTATTGATTTTGTCGATACGGGAATGTACGGGGAAGTCTAGATCCAGGGAATTACTCCCAATATTATATTGGTTGTCGTTAAGCTCCTGTGCTAAAAGAACTAATTACTAGGAATGCTAGGAATTGTATGAACTCGTAATTGGGGATAGGCCTTCTTGACAAGGTAATTTAGAGAGTGGCATTAACAATGATGACTTGAATGTCGAATTCCTAAAATATATGGGAGTGGATAAGATGAAATATTGACCCCCAACAACATATTCATATATATATTTCATTGAAAGTGCTTGTCTTTTGCTTTTGCCATTGATCAAAACCTCATGCATACATGTTTATTTTCGTCTTTTGCATAATACAATCCAATTATTTCATCCTTAAGTCTTAGCTAATCAAAGAATCACATAACTAAACTAGGCAGTGAGTCCTTTGGAAGAACGATACTTGGTCTTACCGAGTTTATTACTTGAAACGATTCGGTCATACTTGCCGGTTGTTCAACAAGTTTGTGACATCATAATTTGGTGATCATAAATTTGTCCATCAGAGATGCTAAATGAGTAGAGAATGCATTCAAACTGTGAAGAACAATGATGCTTTCTCCAACCCCAAACTTAGATGAAAAGCTAGTTAGACAATGAGTGGAAAGGAGATTTTCTCAAGAGGAATGAAGGGAGAAAAGTAGAGAACCTTTGGAAAAGTGTTTAGAAGTGTGTATGGAGAGAAGAATCTGAAAATAGAGGCCAAGGCGTGACTTAGGGTATAAAAATACCCTAATGGGCTCGGGTTCCGCTAAGGGACAACCTAAGCCGAATTTGTGATACCACCGCTGATGGAAAAATTTATGATCACCAAAATATGATGTCACAAACTTGTTTTACAATCGGAAAGTATGACCGAATCGTTCAAGTAATAAACTTGGTAAGACCAAGTATCGTTCTCCCAAAGGACTCACGGCCTAGTTTAGTTGTGTGGTTTGTTGATTAGCTAAGACTTAAGAACGAAATAATTGGATTGTATTATGCAAAAGACAAAAATAATTATTTAACGTACCCTTTCAAAATCTTCATATAACGCTCAATAGGATACATCCATCTTAAGTATATCGGTCCGCACAACTTGATTTCTCTAACCAAATGAACAAGTAAATGTACCATGATGTCAAAAAAAGATGGAGGGAAAAACATCTCTAGTTGACACAAGATGATAACAATCTCGCCTTGAAGTTCATCTAACTTTGTAGGATCGATGGCTTTACTACATATTGACGAGAAAAATGAACACAACCTGTTTATGGTGTGCCTAACATTTTTGGGCAAAATTCCACGAATAGCCACCGGTAACAACTGTTGCATTAAGACGTGACAATCGTGAGACTTCATGCCAACAAGCTTTAAGTCCTGCTGATACGACTGTCGCGGTCATACAAATTTGATGTGCAGAAATTAATGCAGTATAACTAGGAAGTGACTCCTAGGTCGTCTCTCAAGGACCAATTTTGTGGCGGTTCAATCTCAGATTTTTTTACACAAAGTGGGGGGGGGGGTTTGTGATTGTTTTGAAAAAATTAAATTAACACTGGAATTTAAATAAGATAACTGAAATTAAATACACTGAAATAAATTTTAAAGACAATAAAAATAAACGGTAAAAGACGGTAAAAACGAAAAGCGGTAAATTGAGAAACGGTAAAATTAAACGTAGAAGTAAAAAACATCAGTGAAAATATATTGATAGAAAATAAACCGTAAAAATAACATTTGAAAATAAAATGAACTGAAAAATACATTGACATAATTTAACGGTGTAGAAAAACATTAAACGGTAAAATAGAAGAGACGGTAAAATTAAAAGCACTGAACTGGAAATGAAATTCATCAAAACTTTCAACACTTAAATTAAAATGACTGAATAGTGAAGATAAAAAATAAAATGGACAAACTGTTTTAATTGCTGTAATAGACTACATCTTCAGAAATAAAATTCTACATTGCACTGTTTGGAGTTGAAACTGAGAACCTCTGGAAGAGAGGCACCGAGAGTCTACACTACTCCTAAGACAATCCTAAAATCTGCTTTTTTTTGCTTCTCTGCATGCTGCCCCTTTTATATGCCAATTCTGAAGCTACTCCCGTGAGTATCTTTTCTTTTCCTTGCCTTCCCGTGAGAAAATAGGATGAGGGCCCTCCCTTTTTCATTCACGTTCCAGCTGCTGTTTTCCTTTCCAAAGCCAAGAACACCTCCTTCTCTTTGCTGTTGGACCGTGAACCTGTGTGCTGTCTAGATGCAATTTGCTGCTGCCCAAGCTGTGTGCTTTCATTCACTCAAAACATGACACCACTCTTTCTTGGAAGCTGCTCCATGTGTGCTGCTGGAATGAAGAGCCGTGAACATTCCAGCCAAGCACTCTTCTCCCTTGAATCACCATTCTTTACGGTGCTCCTCCAAGCTGGATGTTGCCTCTTCAAGGTGCTGGACGGGCTACGTGAATTCTCAAAATGCTGCACCGTGCTTCTCTTTTTGCTGCACCGTGACACCATCCAGCTCCTTGGATGTTAGCTGCTGGAAACATGGAGTCTTTGCTGCCATGAAGTGTGACCTTGAGAGCTCCTCCTTTTTGCTTTACAACCATCCATGTACATCCACTTCCAGCTGTGATAAAACCGTGCTCACCATAAAAGAAAACAACCCAATCTTCTCACTAAATCAAGACGTTCCAGCCCCCAAAGAAGTGGTTGACGTTGTGCTGCAAAAGAACCCAGCCATTTTTTAATTGAATCAAAACGTTAAAGTGTGTGGTGGTTGCCGTGTTTGCTTCATTTAGGTGGCCCCCTTCCTTCCATTTAAAATGATGTTTCGTTGATGCATGTGGACTTGCGTTGTTAGCAAGCCAAAACCGTGAATAATGGCCCCTCCTCTTTTCATGTGTTCCATATCATACCAAAAATGTAGGAAACCCGTGAGAATGGTGGCTCTTTCTTTGTCCTCACATCTTACAAAAGCAATATAAGAAGATTCCCCTTTTATGTGTTTTGCCGAGAAATATGAATTGAAGTGTAATGATTTTTTATGTGCACAAGAAAAATGTAGTGGCTCCCACTTTTATTCACAAAAGTTTTGCCAAAATAATTTGTGGCCGTGCAGCACTTTGGCAATTTGGATTTCCATTTAGCTTTCAACCAAGTGGTCCCCTTCTTTCTCATAATGTGCATAGCTCTTCCAATTCTAAAAACAAGTTTAGTAATTGCCGTGATGTTGTGCCAATGTAAAGCCATTTTATGCTTCTTAAAATTGAATAAATGAAGGACTTGCTTCCCATGAAAGTTGTGCTTATGTGAATGTTTCCAAATGCATGTCTACTGTAAGTGCACCTCCAATGATCAATTCCAGCTATCACAAGTATCAAACAACAAGCAAACAATTTAGAAGTCACTCAAACAGTAAACACAAGACTGACATAGGGGAGTAAAAAAAATACTGGGAACAACACATAATGAATTTGAACAAAATAAAAACTATACGTGAAAATAGACATCCAGACGAAACTATGAAAAAAAACCGCATGCAAAAAGGATAAGAATTAAACTCAAACGAAGACACACAAGTTGACACAACATTCACGTAGTACTAGGCTGACATAGGAGAGTAAACAAATTACTGGGAACAGTACAGAACGAATTTGAACAAAGTAAAAGTTATACATGAAACTAGACATCTAGACGAAACTATGAAAAAAAATTGCATGGAAAACGGATAAGAATTGATCTCGAACGAAGACAAACAAGTTGACACAAAATTCACACAGCAACCAGCGAAAATTGAAGTGGCTGAAATACATTGGGCTCAATTGTCATTTCTCATTTAGCCTTCAAATGTCCCAAAAAGATATCCAAAATTTTCCCATAATTAATAATGCAAAATAATAAGCTCAGATAATTCAAATTAGTTAAAATAAGAATTTCTGATCGAATTAAGCACAATTAGGAAAAATAGGAAAATAACGGACGATTAAGCACAATTCCCTGATTAATTCTAGTACAATAAACTAAGTGAAGTGAAGAAAATATTGACTCATCAAAATAGACCACACTTAGTCTTTTGCACTCCTGGGCAAAATCAAGACGCAAATCAGGGAATACGACATCAAAGGACTGACATAGATGCAACATACAGAAAATAAAAACTCGCAAGAAAATAAACAAAATTTACAAAGTTCTCAAGAATTCTAGAGAGATAAGAGAAGTAGAAATTATCCAACACAAATCAAATAAAGCAGATACTTATAGAAATCTTCCAAGCAATTCAATACACGGAAAAATAATCAATCAGCTTAAGAGGTGATTTAAAAATAACATAACCTCACAGATGCACTACAGTGTTTCTCTCAAGTGTCTAGGGTAAACATTTCAACTCAATGCACTCAAGAAAACAAACACAATCAGATTTGGCAAGCTTCTAATTATCAATACTTAAAACATATGCATGTTCAGATCAAAAGGTCTTTTCTGGGTTGTAATGGGGCCAAGGACATGGGAGGATAAAATATAGACAAGTAGCTACAGCTCAAAAGAAATAGAGGAGCAATGGGGAATAAATGGAAATACAGTCAAATCTTACCCAAACCTCTAATTCAATCCACTTCTCGACTCCATTGTTCTCAAAATTTTTTTTTTTTTTTTTTTTAATTTTTCTTTCTTTTTCTCATCAATTTTTCATCTCATCCTGTCTTCTCTTTTTTTTTTTTTTTTTTTATCACACAACAGGATATAAACTATCATTTCAAAACATGATGAGGAACCAACTAGCCAATTCATCAGAATCCCCAAGGAGACCACACTTATTCACATAACACTTTTATAGCTCCAGACTTTCCTGAGGTTAAGGTAATCATGGTTTTTCACTTAGGATCAGTATATGAGCTTCAACACAAAGAAATGGATACAGTATAGGCTCAAAAGGGGTATCAAAGGATAATAACAAGGTAGGCTTATTTGGCTAAAGAGGCTCAAGAACAAAAATGCCTTTATCATTTCTAAACATGCATATAAATAAGGTATATCAAAAAGAATCAAGCCAAAGCATATGTGCAAGCAATCAAGATACATATCACACAAGAAAGAAAATAAAGTGGCTCAAATCTCACACAGGGTATTTGTCACAATCAAATCAACCCCTCAAACGTATAATCATCTTTCCAGGCAGAGAAAAGCAAGGATTTCAAACCATAAGTATTAAGTAAGTGAAGGAAAAATCTACAACTTAGACAAACTCCAGAAATCAAGAGAAAAATGTAAAATTTATTGCACACAAAACACACTAAAAACCACTTAAAACATAAAAAATTTAACACTCAAAAACAAAAATTTTAACACACAATATACAAACTTAACAGAAACTAACAGAAAATCAAAATTTCTCCCCAGTAGACCACACTTAAATCACACAATGTCCTCAGTGTGTTACAATCATCAGATTATCAAATTCAAAGCAGTGAAATAATATAGACAAGTGCAATAAAAAGTTAGGAAATGGGAAGAAATTTTCAGTAACATCCATCAGTAGATGTTATCAGTGACACCCATCAGCAGATGTCTTAAACACGTAGCACCCATCAGTAGATGCTAATTAATTTTTATTATATTTTTTATTTTTTATTTATTTTTTTTTTTTTTTTTTTTTTATTTTTTTTTTCCTGAAAAAGGATACCGGTACTGTGACAACAGTCTCGGTGGCAAAGACCGGAACTGTTGCTACAGTGGAAGGCAATCTGGCTATAAAAGGCTGCTCCTCCGCGTCCAGCGCCATTTCCTGACTTCCACTCTCTCTGCTCTTCTCTTCTCTCTCTACCCTCTCTCAACTCTCTCTAAGCTCTCTTCTGAGCGTCTGGATCTGTGAGGAAGCTCTGTCCCCGCGCCTTCTGAAGATCTGAGATCTGCGAGGAGCTTCTCTGCCAGCTCTACTTCTCCAGGTAAGTCCTCTGCACCTTCCTTCTTTCCTTCTTTCTTATCTGCTTGCTTAACTTTTCCTGCCGTCTCTGTATTTCTTCTCTGACCTCTTGCCTGCTCTCCCTCTTTTCCATTTACCTGCTTTCCTTTATTTCTGCTTAAGCTTTCTGTTCTTCGTTCCCTCTCCCTTTACTGCTTTCCAGATCTTTAATTTAAGCCTTCAGTTCCTTCTTTATTTTCAGCTCTTATTCGCTTTCTTCTTCACCTGCTAAACACTTAAAACACATAAAACACAATTGTCTTAAAACTTAAGGGGTATATCGGCTGGAAACCAGACGTTAATCTCCCTTCGATTGAAGGTATTGCAGAGACAATCGGGTAGAACAACGCCACGTACCCCACTTAAAAATAAAACACAGAAACTGAATATACATGAACAATATGGACAAGGACAACTGGACGTAGATCCGTTTAGGACCCTTTTGCAAGGACCGTGAAACAGATCTGAGACCAAACACAAAAATATCAAAGACTGACAGGACAAAATAAATTTAACGGGAAACAAGAACAAATAAAGAAAACACAGAACTAATCTAAATTTTTTATGCTTCTCTCTTTTTTTTTTTTTTTTTTTTTTTTTTATGTTATGCTTATTTTTCTTTTTTTATGTTTTTGTGCTTTTTATTTGTATTTATTTTTTTTATTTATGTATTTGTATATTACGAGAGGAAGGATGAGTGAAACGGAATCAGAGAGATATACCAGTCAACGGTGGCGTCCTACCGACGATCAAATCCAGATGATGACCAAAATATTCAACTATGGGGTCACACACCCAAGCCGAGCGCAAGTCGTCGAGATCGCGTCTCGACTAAGGGCTTTCGGCGAAGCCACTGAATACAACGTACACTGCTGGTTCAACAACCACGGCAATCGGGTCAAGCACTGGTAAGCGGAGATAGACCCCACTGGCACTCTCTTTTCACAACTGCCGCTGTACATGTACGGTAAGAACTCTCATCATACCTTCATTGAAATTTTTTTCACTTCCTCTTCTATTATTAACACATGTTTTTTTATTTTTTATATTTTTTTTTTATTTTTTATTTTTTTGTTTGAAAGAAAAAAACTGGGTGATAATGAGGGCACCGAGGCTGCTGAATTTGTTTCCAGTTCCGATCATCATCGATGACGACAGAAATGAACGAGAAATTCCTCCACCAAAGCCTCCGCTCGCATTCCGAACCAGAGCTCCCTCAACGGAGCTCTCTCTTAGACCACCACAACCAGCTCGAGAGTTCTTTCAGTTTTGATGTTTTATGTTTTTTTTTTTTTTTTTTTTTTTTTATGTTTTTATTGGCCGAGTGTGGCCAGAATATGGGCTGTAATATGAACACTTATATTTTTGTTGTTTTTATTTTTATGATGTTTTTTTTTTGTTTTTTGGTTTGTAATATTAACGATCAGAAATGATCGAACAACGAACATCTTTATTATGTTTTTGTTTTTATTTTTATTATTATCAGTGTAAGACAGACTGTTTTCGGTGTATTTGGTATTTTCAATAAAAGTACTCAGATAGTTTTAGCTCAAATTACACCTCTCTGCCCTTACATGTTAATTATGCACTATGTTGATTTTTTATTATTTTTTTTTTTCAAAAACTAAATAAATAAAAACAGAACACATATTAACGAAACAAAAGACCTAATACCGAACACAAAATATCAAAGCAGAAAGAACACAAATGTCAAAAACAGCAGACAAAACATATATTTACAAAACATACATTAACAAAATAACATACTTGAAACACAACACAAATTTTTATTTTTATTTTTATTTTTTCTTTTTTTTTGAATTTTCGAATTTTTTTTCTTTTTAGTACAAACACTAAAAATCACGAAGCAAATAAAACACAGAACACATTTTTTTAAATTGTTTTTTTTTTTTTTTTTTTAAAAAAAAAAAAAAATAATTCGAAAACTAAAAAGAAAAGGAAAAACAAACTTAAAAGAAAAACAAAAATCAGAAACTTCCCGAGACCACACTTAAATTACACTGTCCTAAATGTTTTCTAAGCATAAGATCATCAATTAAAACACTAAACAGATAAAGGACAAGTGCACTAAAAATATGAAAACGGGGAAGAAAGAAAAAGAAAACTCCCCTGGTCAGGGTGGCAGTTGCCAATTTTGGACTTGTAGGGAGATGTCTTCTTCAGGATCCAAGACGGAAATTTTTAGGAAGAATTGCTTCATCCTCCAAATCTGATCAAGCAGGGAAATATCCTCCACCGCCGGATCTAAGCAGCAAATATTGTCACTGAGCAGATTCAGTAGGTGCCTTTTGATCTTCGAACTGCTGTATGTACTGGCACCTTTGTCTTCCAGCGTGGGTGCATGCTGATCAAATTTATATGTACCTCCTGCAATATGGTTAGTGCAAAATGGTTCCACAGAAATATCATGCAGAGGTATAACACCCAATCCCAATTCATCATACCGAGCCTTAGATACAACCTCATAACATGAATCCGTTTCAAATATAGAAACAATATCTATAACAGGTTCAGATTCATGTTCAGTGCATGGAGAACAAATATTTGAATGTGATAGTAAAAAGCGGTCCTCATCATGCACAGAGGAAAAATTAAAATCATGCTCAGCAACAATATAGTCATCAGCATACCTCTCAACAACATAATTATCAGTACAATCAAATTGAGGTATGCTTACCTCCTCTTCCTTGAAGATTGCTAAAGTGTGAGAAGATGAAGGTGGTCTACCTGGTTCAGGATTACTGCTTATTCTTGCCTGCTCCTCAAAATATTCTTCTGTCTCCTCAAGTGCAAGAGTGGACATCTGCCTGATCTGATCAGTCAGATTTTGAATGGCAGCTTGAGTTTCCTGCTGAAACTCTATGCTCTTTTTCTTGAACTGCATGTTCCCTTTCTGTAACTGAACGTTCTGCATGGTCATCTGCTCCAGTAACTCCTTCAATGTAGGTTCAGAAGTAGAAGGCTGAAAACCTACTTGGGCAGGAGGAGCTATTTGAGCGGTATCATACTGTTGACTCTCGTATTGTGGAACTGGCTCCCAAAGAGAGCTCTCAGAAATTGGAGGATGAGCCATATTATTCCCAACATAAAAATCAGCAGAATTATAATCATTGTACCACGCAGAAGGCGAATCATAATTAGAGGCATTCACAGAATAAGCATTATTCACAAAATTAAAATAGGTAGACATGGGAAAATAAAAAAGTTAAAGTAAATACTAAAAATTACGAAACAGATAAAACACAACACATTTATACATGCTACAAGCACACACAAGACAGAACATCAATAGTAAAAATTTTTAATTAATAATTTTTTTTTTTTTTTTTTTTAATTTTCAAATTTTTTTTTTTTTTAATAACAACTAAATACAGAACATAGCACAATAAAATATAAAAGACAAAACATATATTAACACAACATAATCGAAAAACACAGCAAAAATCTAAAACAAAAAACCTGGAACTGAAGTGACAACGCCGCCAAAATTTGTTGAAGGTGTCGTTGTCGCCTACAAAAATACAAAACACAAAACACACAAAAGACACATATTAACAGAACAAAAATTTACACAACAAGAATCTAAAACCAAACCGTCTTTGGTTGGTCCCCGGCAACGGCGCCATTTTTTGATACGACTGTCGCGGTCATACAAATTTGATGTGCAGAAATTAATGCAGTATAACTAGGAAGTGACTCCTAGGTCGTCTCTCAAGGACCAATTTTGTGGCGGTTCAATCTCAGATTTTTTTACACAAAGTGGGGGGGGGGGTTTGTGATTGTTTTGAAAAAATTAAATTAACACTGGAATTTAAATAAGATAACTGAAATTAAATACACTGAAATAAATTTTAAAGACAATAAAAATAAACGGTAAAAGACGGTAAAAACGAAAAGCGGTAAATTGAGAAACGGTAAAATTAAACGTAGAAGTAAAAAACATCAGTGAAAATATATTGATAGAAAATAAACCGTAAAAATAACATTTGAAAATAAAATGAACTGAAAAATACATTGACATAATTTAACGGTGTAGAAAAACATTAAACGGTAAAATAGAAGAGACGGTAAAATTAAAAGCACTGAACTGGAAATGAAATTCATCAAAACTTTCAACACTTAAATTAAAATGACTGAATAGTGAAGATAAAAAATAAAATGGACAAACTGTTTTAATTGCTGTAATAGACTACATCTTCAGAAATAAAATTCTACATTGCACTGTTTGGAGTTGAAACTGAGAACCTCTGGAAGAGAGGCACCGAGAGTCTACACTACTCCTAAGACAATCCTAAAATCTGCTTTTTTTTGCTTCTCTGCATGCTGCCCCTTTTATATGCCAATTCTGAAGCTACTCCCGTGAGTATCTTTTCTTTTCCTTGCCTTCCCGTGAGAAAATAGGATGAGGGCCCTCCCTTTTTCATTCACGTTCCAGCTGCTGTTTTCCTTTCCAAAGCCAAGAACACCTCCTTCTCTTTGCTGTTGGACCGTGAACCTGTGTGCTGTCTAGATGCAATTTGCTGCTGCCCAAGCTGTGTGCTTTCATTCACTCAAAACATGACACCACTCTTTCTTGGAAGCTGCTCCATGTGTGCTGCTGGAATGAAGAGCCGTGAACATTCCAGCCAAGCACTCTTCTCCCTTGAATCACCATTCTTTACGGTGCTCCTCCAAGCTGGATGTTGCCTCTTCAAGGTGCTGGACGGGCTACGTGAATTCTCAAAATGCTGCACCGTGCTTCTCTTTTTGCTGCACCGTGACACCATCCAGCTCCTTGGATGTTAGCTGCTGGAAACATGGAGTCTTTGCTGCCATGAAGTGTGACCTTGAGAGCTCCTCCTTTTTGCTTTACAACCATCCATGTACATCCACTTCCAGCTGTGATAAAACCGTGCTCACCATAAAAGAAAACAACCCAATCTTCTCACTAAATCAAGACGTTCCAGCCCCCAAAGAAGTGGTTGACGTTGTGCTGCAAAAGAACCCAGCCATTTTTTAATTGAATCAAAACGTTAAAGTGTGTGGTGGTTGCCGTGTTTGCTTCATTTAGGTGGCCCCCTTCCTTCCATTTAAAATGATGTTTCGTTGATGCATGTGGACTTGCGTTGTTAGCAAGCCAAAACCGTGAATAATGGCCCCTCCTCTTTTCATGTGTTCCATATCATACCAAAAATGTAGGAAACCCGTGAGAATGGTGGCTCTTTCTTTGTCCTCACATCTTACAAAAGCAATATAAGAAGATTCCCCTTTTATGTGTTTTGCCGAGAAATATGAATTGAAGTGTAATGATTTTTTATGTGCACAAGAAAAATGTAGTGGCTCCCACTTTTATTCACAAAAGTTTTGCCAAAATAATTTGTGGCCGTGCAGCACTTTGGCAATTTGGATTTCCATTTAGCTTTCAACCAAGTGGTCCCCTTCTTTCTCATAATGTGCATAGCTCTTCCAATTCTAAAAACAAGTTTAGTAATTGCCGTGATGTTGTGCCAATGTAAAGCCATTTTATGCTTCTTAAAATTGAATAAATGAAGGACTTGCTTCCCATGAAAGTTGTGCTTATGTGAATGTTTCCAAATGCATGTCTACTGTAAGTGCACCTCCAATGATCAATTCCAGCTATCACAAGTATCAAACAACAAGCAAACAATTTAGAAGTCACTCAAACAGTAAACACAAGACTGACATAGGGGAGTAAAAAAAATACTGGGAACAACACATAATGAATTTGAACAAAATAAAAACTATACGTGAAAATAGACATCCAGACGAAACTATGAAAAAAAACCGCATGCAAAAAGGATAAGAATTAAACTCAAACGAAGACACACAAGTTGACACAACATTCACGTAGTACTAGGCTGACATAGGAGAGTAAACAAATTACTGGGAACAGTACAGAACGAATTTGAACAAAGTAAAAGTTATACATGAAACTAGACATCTAGACGAAACTATGAAAAAAAATTGCATGGAACACGGATAAGAATTGATCTCGAACGAAGACAAACAAGTTGACACAAAATTCACACAGCAACCAGCGAAAATTGAAGTGGCTGAAATACATTGGGCTCAATTGTCATTTCTCATTTAGCCTTCAAATGTCCCAAAAAGATATCCAAAATTTTCCCATAATTAATAATGCAAAATAATAAGCTCAGATAATTCAAATTAGTTAAAATAAGAATTTCTGATCGAATTAAGCACAATTAGGAAAAATAGGAAAATAACGGACGATTAAGCACAATTCCCTGATTAATTCTAGTACAATAAACTAAGTGAAGTGAAGAAAATATTGACTCATCACCTGCATTGACACTAAACTCTTCATATTTGAAGAGTATCCTTGTGGTACTTTGATACTCTTTAAACATACACAAAAACTTATCTTCTCTTGTCTAGACATTGTGTAACATGCAGGGGGCAAATAAGTACGTTTACCAATCTCCTTGGGTGCCAACTCTTCTCGGATATTCATGTCAACCAAATCCAAACGAGCATTCACTCCATCTTTTGTCTTTCCCTGAATGTTGAGTATGTCAGAGCGGCTGCAGCGGAATGGTTAGCGTGGAAACAAACCAAGAGGGGGGGTGAATTGGTTATATTCAAGTATTACCCCTTTTTAATATTTTTCTCTTAATTTCTTACTAAGCAGATAATTTAACGTAAATAACAGAGTAAGGGAAAGAGAAAAATTACACAGGTATTTTATCCTGGTTCAGATCACTAGGATCCTACGTCCAGTCGCTTATCTCAAATAAGATAAACCTTTTTCACTATCACAAAACTATTACAAATATTAGTCACACAGAAAAACAATTTGTAACAGTTTAGAAATTACCACCTCTCTTGAAACCACAAGGGATGAACTTACACCTCCTTTGAATCTTCACAAAGGATGATCACCTCCTTCGAATGCTTCACGAAGGATGATTCTCTTCCACACACTTCCTCAGACACACCAAGGATGATCAAGCTATTCCTCTGTCACCGCAGTACCACTTCAGGACTTTGCAGACAAGAGTTTCCTTAGCTTCAGCAATTTCACAGAGTTCTCACAAGAGTTCAGAGTACTTGAGCATAAGGGAAGAGTTTCTGTGTCTCTGTGTTTCACTTAAACTTGAGAGCAAATGAGAGTCTATTTATAGACTCATCCAAAGGCTCTTCCATTTTCGCTTTTAGACTTTCTGACTGTTTTAATCGATTAGCTACAGTGGTTAATCGATTAACAACCCAACGGATACTTCAACGGCTCTAAAAACGGCTAGTTTTTCAAACGGCTCCTGTGTTAATCGATTAACAGCCCTTGTTAATCGATTAACGTTAATCGATTAACACCCCTTGTTAATCGATTAACAGCTCAATGCAGTGCTTCTTCATTTGTCTCTGGAACAATCGATTTACACCCTGTGTTAATCGATTAATACTGCACAGATTTTGCTGTTTGGCTTATTTTTACATCTCTTTTGAATGCAAACATAAATCCACTCATAATCTAAGTCCTAGATACTAAACTATAATTATTACAAAAGCTTTCCATAGCAATACAAGTCTTCATAACATTTTGAATCTTGATTTCTCTTGACTTGATTTGGACATCATCAAAACTTCATCTTCTTCATTTTGCTAACAATCTCCCCCTTTTTGATGATGATCAAAACCTTCTTGATTTAAAGCTTTTGGTAATAATATGTATAAAAAATATAACTTAAGGAAGAAACAATTGTTAGTAAACTTAGAAATAAGTTTAAGACTTTAAATATTTCTCCCCCTTTTTGATCATTATTAAAAAGAGATGTATAATTGCTCCCCCTAAATTTATTAGAAAATATACTCCCCCTTAATACAAGCATGTATGCATATTAAGGAAAAACAATATATATATTTTATTAAATTTTTAAAGAGGTAAGCATGCAATGAAATATAAATGGCACATACTAATAAAAACAGAAACATAAAGCACCCCTTTAGATATGCCTTCAATTTTGTAATGAGAATCCTCTAGGTTGTTTTCACATTTTGTTTAGATCTTCATCTTTGAGGATTGTCATCATTCTTCACTTCATTTGTTGCTTCTTCAAATCTTCATCATTGTCTGCATGTAATTCAAATGACTCAAGAGGTTTTGCCTCAAGGTCTACAATTTCATCAAAGACAACATGCACATATTCTTCTATTTCAAATATTTTCCGTTTGAAAACTATATATGCTTTGTATATAAAATTAAAATAAAATAATTCCATCTACCTTGGAATAATAATTAAATATTGTTTTAAAGAAATTCTAAATTTTAAACAATAGGTACCCAACTATTTTGTATGGGTCCTTTGGGTTAAATTAAAAAAAAAATTGAAATCATTTTACAACCCAAATATATCTACCACTTGGAACACCATAATGCTTAATTTTACATTTATTAGATGTATGACCCTTTTTCATACAATAAAAGCATGATGCAGTATTTGTGTTCCTATAAGTTGTTCCTTTTTCTACCCAAGTTCTATGGGTTCTATAATTATGCTTATTTTTAATTCTAGGAACATACTTATTCTTAACAACCTTATTTTCATTGATTTTACTACATTCTCCTAAGGTTGTTTCATCTAGTAGTTTCTTATAATTAATACAGGATGCACATTCATTACTACTAGAAAATTTGCCTTTTTCATAATATAAAACTTTACCTTTTAAATTTCTAATTTCTTCTGCTTGATATAAAAATTTATTTTTCAAACTTCTGTTTTCTTCAGATAAATTTGTAAATTCAGTTTTCAAATTATCATTTAATTTAGAAAAACTTTCAGAAGTAAGCTTCAAATCTTCATTTTCTTTAAGAAGGCTATTAAGTTCAGATTTCAAATTTTTAAAGTCCTTTTTCAGCTTTTTATGAGCAACATCTAATTTTTCAGATTCAATTAATAATGCAGTATACATTTCATTTTCATCAATATGACTATCATCATCAGAATAGTTTGAACTACTTACTTGGCTGTCATTATCGTCATCTGCCATCAAACAGATGTTTGCTTCTTCATCTGAGTCGCTTGAATCTGTAATTGTTTCATTGTCGTCTTCCCAAGCAATGTATGCCTTCTTTTTCTTGAAAAATTTCTTTTCTTTCTTTTCTTCACCCTTCTTTTGATTTGGACAGTCTGCTTTCAAATGTCCTTTTTCTCCGCAACCATAACATCTATAATTTGAGGAAGATCCTTGATTTTCTCTCTTTTCATTTCTGAATCTTCCTTTGCCTTTTGATTTCATGAACCTGTTAAACCTCTTGATTAACAAACTCAAGTTTTCATCTTCATCTGAGTCTTCATCTTCCATCTTGTTTTTGCTCTTTTCTACCTCAGATTTGAATGCTAGAGTCTTTTTCTTCGTTTTTGCTTCTTCTTCATCTAATCTTCCAAGGTCTAGTTCATGCTCTCTCAACTTTCCAAATAATGCCGCCATGGTCATTGTGTTGAGATTTTGTGACTCAGAAATTGCAGTCACTTTTGGTTGCCAAGCCCTGTCTAAAGATTTCAAAATTTTTATATTAAGTTCGTCAGTATCGAAAGACTTACCTAGTCCAATAAGATGATTTACGATGTTGGTGAAGCGTTTCTGAACATCTACTATTGTTTCTCCTTGCTTCATCCTGAACATCTCATATTCCTGGATCAAGGTATTCTTTCTAGCTCTCTTAACATCATCTGTACCTTCATGGGTTACTCGAAGTATTTCCCACATTTCTTGTGCAGTTTTACAAACAGATATCCTGTAAAACTCATCAACAGTTAAAGCAGATGAAATAATATTGCGAGCTTTTACATCATTACCAAATTTTTTCTTGTCTTCAGCAGTCCATTGGTCACGGGGCTTTGGTTCCTGCATATTGTTAGTTGGAACAAAAGGACCAGATGCAACTGCATCCCAAATATCTATATCAATAGACTCCATAAATATTTGCATTCTTACCTTCCAAAATGCGTAATTCTCACCAGTGAATAGTGGTGGTCTATTGATAGAAGCACCCTCTGCAAAGGTTTGATGTGATCCTGCCATTTGAATTACTATCAAAGCAAGCTCTGATACCAATTGTCAGAGCGGCTGCAGCGGAATGGTTAGCGTGGAAACAAACCAAGAGGGGGGGTGAATTGGTTATATTCAAGTATTACCCCTTTTTAATATTTTTCTCTTAATTTCTTACTAAGCAGATAATTTAACGTAAATAACAGAGTAAGGGAAAGAGAAAAATTACACAGGTATTTTATCCTGGTTCAGATCACTAGGATCCTACGTC
Source organism: Vigna nakashimae (assembly GCA_034642375.1). Classification (NCBI taxonomy): domain Eukaryota; kingdom Viridiplantae; phylum Streptophyta; class Magnoliopsida; order Fabales; family Fabaceae; genus Vigna; species Vigna nakashimae. The sequence goes on from CM067768.1 coordinate 17,459,418, forward strand.
CAGTCGCTTATCTCAAATAAGATAAACCTTTTTCACTATCACAAAACTATTACAAATATTAGTCACACAGAAAAACAATTTGTAACAGTTTAGAAATTACCACCTCTCTTGAAACCACAAGAGATGAACTTACACCTCCTTTGAATCTTCACAAAGGATGATCACCTCCTTCGAATGTTTCACGAAGGATGATTCTCTTCCACACACTTCCTCAGACACACCAAGGATGATCAAGCTATTCCTCTGTCACCGCAGTACCACTTCAGGACTTTGCAGACAAGAGTTTCCTTAGCTTCAGCAATTTCACAGAGTTCTCACAAGAGTTCAGAGTACTTGAGCACAAGGGAAGAGTTTCTGTGTCTCTGTGTTTCACTTAAACTTGAGAGGAAATGAGAGTCTATTTATAGACTCATCCAAAGGCTCTTCCATTTTCGCTTTTAGACTTTCTGACTGTGTTAATCGATTAGCTACAGTGGTTAATCGATTAACAACCCAACGAATACTTCAACGGCTCTAAAAACGGCTAGTTTTTCAAACGGCTCCTGTGTTAATCGATTAACAGCCCTTGTTAATCGATTAACGTTAATCGATTAACACCCCTTGTTAATCGATTAACAGCTCAATGCAGTGCTTCTTCATTTGTCTCTGGAACAATCGATTTACACCCTGTGTTAATCGATTAACACTGCACAGATTTTGCTGTTTGGCTTATTTTTACATCTCTTTTGAATGCAAACATAAATCCACTCATAATCTAAGTCCTAGATACTAAACTATAATTATTACAAAAGCTTTCCATAGCAATACAAGTCTTCATAACATTTTGAATCTTGATTTCTCTTGACTTGATTTGGACATCATCAAAACTTCATCTTCTTCATTTTGCTAACAGAGTAATGTACCAATCAAGCTATCACACACATTCTTTTCTACATGCATCACATCTATGCAATGTCGAACATCTAACTTTGACCAATATGGAAGATCAAAGAATATTGATTTCTTCTTCCAAGGGGTCGTTACAGATGACTTCTTCGATGTTTTCCCAAATACATGATGTATTTTATTAACTTTTTCAAGAACTTGAAGGCCAGTAAGTGGATTTGGTGCTTCCTCCCTCTCTTGATCTCCATTGAATGCTTTTTTTAACCTTCGATATGGATGATTACGTTTTAGAAATCTCTGATGACGCAGATACACCGTCTTTCTTCCATGTTTCAATTGATGAGCTGCAGTGTTTTCTTCACATATAGGACACGCTTTATGACCTTTGACACTGTATCCTGACAAATTACCATAAGCAGGAAAGTCATTAATGGTGCAAAATAACATTGCACACATCATAAAAGTCTCTGAAGCGAATGCATCAAATATTTCAACCCCATCAACCCACAAAACCTTCAAGTCTTCAACTAGTGGGCTTAGATAAACATCTATGTCATTTCCAGGCTGCTTTGGACCAGATATCATCATAGACAACATCATGTACTTCCTCTTCATGCACAATGCAGGAGATAAGTTGTAAATTATCAATATAACTGGCCAACAACTGTGATTGGTACTCAGATTACCAAATGGGTTCATTCCATCAGTGGCTAAAGCAATCCTAAGATTTCTACACTCTTTACCAAATTCGGGGAACTGTCGATCAATATTTTTCCATTGCATTGAATCAGCTGGATGACGAAGCAGCCCGTCAATTTTTCTCTCATCTGCATGCCATCTAAGATTTTTAGCATCTTTGGGATTCGCAAACAAACGCTTAAGTCTGGGCACTATTGGAAGGTACCAAACTACTTTCAAAGCAGATCCATTTTTTTCTATCTGACCATTATCTTCACTATTGTTTTTTGACTTGTATCGTGATAAGCCACATTTTGGACACTTTGTCAAAAATTCAAACTCTTTCCTATACAAAATGCAGTCATTGGGACAAGCATGTATCCTTTTATACTCCATACCCATTGGACAAAGAATTTTCTTCGCATCATAATTACGAGTGGGCAGTGTATTTCCATCTGGCAACATTTCATTCAACAACGTCAACAGTTCTGTAAAACTCTTATCAGTCCATCCATTGCTCGCCTTCAAATTCATGAGCCTTAACACCGCTGATAAACGTGTGAACTTAGTTGAACCGACATACAAAGGTGTTTCTGCATCAGTCGACATCGTCTCATACACATGAGCTTTGGCAAAATTGTTTGCTCCAACATCGCGGATCATGTCCTCCAATTTGTCTTCATCCGGTCGATCTTCTTCCATGGTGGAATCAGTAACATTTACACTTTGAGAGTCAGTGGGAAAATCCATTTCTTCGCCGTGCCAGATCCATGTTGTATAGCATCTTAGAAAACCATCACATATAAGATGTTCTCTAATATGAGTTGCGTTCAACTTTCTCCCATTCAAACAGTTCACACAAGGACATCTAAACTTCACTTCATCATCAGTTCTCCCCTCATTACGTTGCGCAAATTGTATAAATTCCTCTACACCTCTCTCGTACTCAGCACTAATACGTGGTAAATTAATCCAATTTCGATCCATATTCCTAAATATTACATAAATAATATTTTAAGGTTTATAAATAATACAAGAACTACAACACACATTACCAAAACTATAGCAAAAACCATACCATACATTACCAAAACTATAACAATTTCATGCATTATCAAAATTAAAGCAAACATTATACCATACATTACCAAAACTATAGAAACTTCATACATTACCAAAACTATACCAAAACTAATGAAGAAATCACGTTAAGAATGCAAAAGGACATAAATACCTGGAAGAGGAACGGCGGCGGAGAGGGTGAAAAACGCAACGAAATCACGATTTTGATCGGCTAAAACTCGTTTTTACCGTCAAAAATGAATAATGACCGAACAATTCTGAGTTTAAACAGTGAAAAACGCAAAATCTGAGATGATGGGTGGTTCGGAGGAAGAAGAAACGCGAAAACAGAGAGAACGCGCGAGGAAGACGACACTGTTCCAAGTTTTAATTTTTAACTTTGAACGGGGGAATCTACCGCGGTTCACTACTTAACCGCGGTATAATATAGGTATATGCCGCGGTTGGACGTGAAACCGCGGCATATACTTATTAAATAAATAATCCTAAATGGCATTTTTGAAATTATTTTCAAACTATATGCCGCGGTTCAGCGGGCAACCGCGGTATATACCTCGAAATATTTCAAATTCATATTAAATTAATTTCAGATAGGAGAATATGCCGCGGTTGTCCAGAGAACCGCGGCATATACCCCTGTAACGTGCTCAACACAACTGCCTCCCCAACTGCCTTCTGCTGAATTTGAAAAGTTACAGGGGGTATATGCCGCGGTTCTCTGGGCAACCGCGGCATATACCCCCTGTAACTTTTCAAATTCTCTGACCCAGTCAGCACCAGCAATAAATTGGCAGGGGTATATGCCGCGGTTGTCCAGAGAACCGCGGCATATACTCTGTTATTTAATTTTTTATTCATACGTGGCGTCAAAGGCAATGGTTGACTGGAGTATATGCCGCGGTTTGGAGCAGAACCGCGGCATATATGTTCGATTTATTTACAAAACTGCCACCGCGCACCATTATGCTGCGGTTTCTGTTGAACCGTGGCATAATGTGCGCTGTAAAAACCCAATTTTTTACTAGTGTAAATATGTATGCATGAGGTTTTGATCAATGGCAAAAGCAAAAGACAAGCACTTTCAATGAAATATATATATGAATATGTTGTTGGGGTCAATTTCATCTTATCCACTCTCATATATTTTAGGAATTCGACATTCAAGTCATCATTGTTAATGCCACTCTCTAAATTACCTTGTCAAGAAGGCCTATCCCCAATTACGAGTTCATACAATTCCTAGCATTCCTAGTAATTAGTTCTTTTAGCACAGGAGCTTAACGACAACCAATATAATATTGGGAGTAATTCCCCGGATCTAGACTTCCCCATACATTCCCGTATCGACAAAATCAATAATCATGCATTGAATGAGTTAAACAAAGCAAGCCTTGAGCAAAGAGGAAAAACCCTAACTAATGATGAAAGAAAGCATAAGTCTTAGATTAAGATGCAAGCACAAATTCCATATATGAGAGCTTCAAAAGATTACATTGATTCCCCAACAAACATACAAGGTTTAGTTCACCATATTCATGGTGAACCTAGATAAGCAATAATGAAAGAATGAAGGATAAAACCCTAGAAAGGTGAAGAGGTAGCCTGAGCATCCAAGATCCTCCTTCAAAGGGTGGAAGAGAAAGTGTTTGCTTCGTTTCTGCCAAAGATACCAACCCTAAGACATCTAGGTCTTTAAATAAGACATAAAAATAATAGAAAACGGGTCCAGGCCCAAACAGATCATAAAATCACATAAAACTGGCCCAAAACTCGTCTGGTTGACTTTTTTCGTATTCTGGTTGACTGGTTGACCTTTTTGGTTGACTGATTGACTTTTCTGGTTGACTGGTTGACGTTTCTGGTTTCTGGTTGACTTTTCAGCATTCCAATCATTCGGTACTTCAATTCCTCTTTCAAATCATTCAATTAGCCTACAAAATCAAGGGAATCTTGCACAAAACCATTAAATTCACTTTCAACTCTCTTATTCACAAAACTAAAGCAAAAATATGAGTTCAAACTAGTTTCTAAGTCTTAAAGGTTGCTTTTGGTATCAATTTTAAGCATAAAAGTAACGATTTTTCAACCGTTATCAACCGCTCAGCGGCAATTTGCCGCTTAGCGACACTTTCGTGTTGTGCTTTTCTTTTTCCTAGCTTAACCTAGGTGCCTTCTACTCATGCCCCTCACTTGCTCCCTGCAATTAAATTCTCAAATCACCATGCATCCAAATCCCTATCATGCAACTAAAGCAGAACAAACAACAAAATTACAATCAATCAACTGGGTTGCCTTCCAGGTAACGCTTGTTTAACGTCACGAGCCTGACCTAAACATCCAACAACACCCATCTGTAGGTGTATACAAACATAGTATCCTTCAGTAGATACCTAACCACCTAGTATCCATCAGTAGATGTTATACCCTGTAAACAAATTAATAACAAAAATAACAAAAGTTCATAACTAGCCAAAAACAAAAGTTCTTAAATGACTGGGTTGTCTCCCAGCAAGCGCTCTTTTAACGTCACTAGCTTGACCCAATAAAACTCAAGTTCCTCCTTTTTCTTCCTTCTACTGAACTTCTTCAGAAAGTTAATAAAATCAGGAACCTGTTGCAATGTCTCAATCATAGGAACTTTAATCTCCAATTTCTTGAAGATTTCCATAAAGCACTTAAATTTCTTTTCCTTCCTATGATACTTCTTTAGTTGAGGATGGGGTTTTTCATATGATTCTTTCTTCTTTCCTCACATCTTCTTTTTTTTACTTTTCCTCTCCTTAAATTTTCTCTTTTTCTTTTCTCTTATTTTTTCTTCCCTTCTCTTTTTCTTCTCAACTTCTTTATTTTCACACAAATTTTCTTTCTCTCTTCTCTCTCAACCACTTCTTTTTCTTTTTCTGCATCTTTATCTTTCTCACTCAACTCTTCTTTTTCTTTTCTCTTTATCTTTTCCTTATCTCTCCCCATTATTTTCTCATCAAAAATCTTATCACTTTAAGTGACAATGGCTTGACCTTCCTCCTTAGGGTTAACTTCAGTATTAACCTCAAAATCGTCCAATCTTTGACTAATGTACTGAAGGTTCATCTCCATCCTTTTACATGATGCTTCAATGTTTTTCTGAGTGGAGATGGACACCTACAAAAACTCTTGAAGTGTGTCATCCAACGTTGACCTTCTTTCCGATAGAGAGGGTTGTTGCTGCCATTGTTGTTGTGGTTGATTCTCAAATTGTCTGGCAGCTTGCCAAAATTGACTTTGATCCATTCTTGAGTGAGGTTCCCACCAGTGGTTGAGATTACTTTGGTAGAATTGAGTGTTGATGACAAATTTATGAACACCGAAATACGGCACCACAAACTTGTTTTACAATCGGCAAGTGTGACCGAATCGTTTCAAGTAATAAAACTCGATAAGACCAAGTATCGTTCTCCCAAAGTTTAGTTATGTGATTCGTTGATTAGCTAAGACTTAAGAACAAAATAAGTGGAGTTTAATATGCAAAACATAAAATAAACATGTATGCATGAGTTTTGATCAATTGCTAAAGCAAACTACAAACACTTCAATGGAATATATGGATGAGTATGTTGTTGGGGTTTATCAATTTCATATTATCCACTGATAACAGTTGAAAAACTGTTATTTTCATGCTTAAAATTGACACAAAAAGCAACCTTTACACTTAGAAACTAGCCTGAAATCATGCTTTTATCCATATTTTCAGAAATAAGAGAGCTGGACAGGTTTATGCTTGATTTAAGTGTTTTTGTGCAGGTTTTAAGGTGAATTTAGTGAAAGAAGTGAAGAAGGAGAGAGATGGAATCAGAAAAGGAATCAAAGAGTGCAAAAGGAGAAGCCGAAAGCACCGCTCAGCGGCATTTTACCGCTGAGCGGCACTCAGGAGGTCACGGGAGGTCCGCTGAGGGGTAAAATGGCCGCTGAGGGGAAGAAAAGAGACGCGCAGTCACCGCTGAGCGGTATTTACCGCTGAGCGCCATTCTTAATGGGCTTGGACTTGTTTTCTGGCACTTTTATGGGCTTGGGCTTAGATCTTTTGTAATTCTAGAATAGTATATAAGGACTTGCACGTCCTAGAGTTAGTATCTTTGGCAGAAACGAGGCAAACACTCTCTCTTCCACCCCTTTGAAGGAGGATCTTGGATGCTTAGGCTACCTATTCACCTTTCTCGGGTTTATTCTTTCATTCTTTCATTGTTCATCTAGGTTCACCATGAATATGGTGAACTAAAGCTTGTATGTTTGTTGGGGAATCAATGTAATCTCTTGAAGCTCTCATATATGGAATTTATGCTTGCATCTTTTAATTAAGACTTATGCTTTCTTTCATCATTAGTTAGGGTTTTTCCTCTTTGCTTAATGCTTGCATGGTTTAACTCATTCGATGCATGATTATTGGTTTTGTCGATACGGGCACGTACGGGGAAGTCTAGATCCGGGGAATTTCTCCCAATATTATATTGGTTGTCGTTAAGCTCCTGCACTTATGAACTGATCATTAGGAATGCTAGGAATTGTATGAACTCGTGATTAGGGAGAAGCCATCTAGAATGGTACTTTAGAGAGTGGCATTAACAATGATGATTTGAATGTTGAATTCCTAAAATATATGAGAGTGGATGAGATGAAATTGACCCCCAACAACATATTCATTCATATATTTCATTGAAAGTGTTTATCTTTTGCTTTTGCCATTGATCAAAAACTCATGCATACATGTTTATTTTCTGTCTTGCATATTAAACTCCAAATATTTTGTTCTTAAGTCTTAGCTAATCAACAAACCACACAACTAAACTAGGCCGTGAGTCCTTTGGGAGAACGATACTTGGTCTTACCAAGTTTATTACTTGAACGATTCGGTCATACTTGCCGATTGTGAAACAAGTTTGTGACATCATATTTTGGTGCTCATAAATTTGTCCATCAAGTTTTTGGCGCCGTTGCCGGGGACTCGTGGTTTAACTGTTTAATTTGTGTGATTATTGATTATCTTTGACTTTAATTTTGAATTTCTGTTTTTATTTTTCTGTTTTTTATTTTATTTTATCTTATTTGATTTGATTAGATTTTATTTTATTTTATTTGATTAGATTAGATTTGATTTGATTTGATTTTATTTTATTTTATTTTATTTTATCTTATTAGATTAGATTAGATTTTATTTTATTTTATTTTATTCTATCTTATTTTATTTTATCTTCTGAATCTTTTATCTTCTGAATATATATCTTCTCCTATATCTTTTTGTGCTAACAAATATTTTGTAGAGTTTTGTGCCTAATGTTTGCAGGATGCAATTCGAACAAGAATTTAATGGGCACTCAATTCTACCAAAGTAATCTCAACCACTGGTGGGAACATGACTCAAGCATGGATCAAAGCCAATTTTGGCAAGCTGCCGGACAATTTGAGAACCAACCACAACAACAATGGCAGCAACAAAGCTTTAAAATCAACAAAGGGAAGCAAGAGATCTCTTCATTTAGACAAGGCATGGAAGAATCACTGGGGCATGCATGGGACAGGTACAAAAGCCTATTAAGAAAGACTCCCACGCATGGATTTAACGAAGGAGAAGTAGTCCTAATCTTCCTTGGAGGTCTTGGTTCACAAACCATGATGATGCTTGACGCCTCAGCTGGAGGCAATATCAAATGGAAGACTCCAGAGGAAGCCACAGAAATAATTGAAAGCATGACTACTAATGACAATAAGTGGAACAGTGAAAGAGGAGCTCCTATTCAACAAAAAGGAGTTCTACAGTTGCAATCCAAATATGCCTTGATAGCTCAAAACAAGTTAATAACTCAACAATTGGAGAATCTCACAAAGATACTTGAACAACTGCCAAAAGAGTTAAAGACTGTTGCACAGGTTCAATCACAGTTGTGTGAATTATGTGGAGGTGATCATATCAATGGTCAATGCGCCTGTCCAGCAGAAGCTTTAGAGGATGTTAACTTCATGGCCAATCAATTTCCATACAGTCAGGAGAATTTCAATGAAGGGTGGAAACCACACCCAAGTGTTGGTCAAAGACAAAGTGGGCAAGCTGGACAAACTGGGCAATTTAACAAGCAACAACAACAACCAACCTTATGGCAACAAATTTCTATACTTAATGAAAGATCAATAAGGTTGGAAGAAACTCTTCAGCAATTTATACAGAAAACTGAATCTTCTCAAAAGAGCACTGAAGCTGCTATTAAGAACTTGAAGATTCAAATGGGGCAGATTACCAAGCAGTTGGAAGAAAGGCCTGACACGGATTTTGGGGCTAATACTGAGGTTAACCCCAGGGGAGAGTGTCAAGAGCTAGTGAGTGTAAATGTTGAAAAAGTTGAGTTGGAAAAAGAAGAGAGAAAAGAGAGAGAAGAGAAAGGAGAAGAGAAAATTTGTGTGAAGATTGAGAAGGTGAGTAGAAAAAGAAAAGAAAAAAAGAAAGTGAGAGAAAAGAGAAAGAGGACGAGAGAAAAAAATAAAGAATCATATGAAAAACCTCGTCCCCATCCAAAGAAGTATCATAGGAAGAAGGAATTTGAGTGCTTTATGGAAATCTTCAAGAAATTGGAGATTAAAGTTCCTATGATTGAGACATTGCAACAAGTTCCTGGTTTGATCAAATTTCTGAAGAAGTTCAGTAGAAAGAAGAAAAAGAAGATGGAACATGAGCTTTATTGGGTCAAGCTAGTGACGTTAAAAGAGCGCTTGCTGGGAGGCAACCCAGTGGTTTAAGAACTTTTAATTTTTGGTTTGGTGATGTAATTTTGAACTTTTGGGTATTTTTGTTTTTGTTATAAGTTTGTTACAGGGTTTACATCTACTGATGGATGTTAGGCGGAAGAGTATCTACTGAAGGATACTATGTTTGTATACACCTACTGATAGGTGTTGGTGAGAAAATTTTGCACCTACTGATGCGTGCTGGTAAGTCTGTAACACCTACTGATGGGTGTTGGTAAGTTTGAAACACCTACTCATGGGTGTGGGTGGATTTTGGGTCAGGCTCGTGACGTTAAACAAGCGTTACCTGGGAGGCAACCCAGTTGATTGATTGTTTTTGTTTGTTTTATTTTAGTTAGGGTTTGCATAAGTATTTTAAATATTGAATTGCAGGGAACCAGTGAGGGACATGTCTAGGAGGCACGTAGGTTAAGAAAAGAAGGAGAAGAGCACATCACGAAACTGCCGCTGAGCAATGTATCTTTTGGTTAGTTAGGGTTTGCATTGTGGTTTACTAATGCTTAACAATGTATCTTTTGGTTTTGTGAATTATGTTTGATGCAAGGATGGCCTCCTCATCGGGCAAAAAGAATCAAGACTATAAGATCCAAGAAGAGGAAGATACAAAGGACAACTCAGATTGATGAGGAGCTGAGATAGCATTTACGGATGAATGCTATCATATGCTTATGCTTTTGTTGGTTTAAGTTTTCTAAACTTATTTATTTTTTGTTTTAGATTAGGGTTTGATGTACTCTATTGGAAACTTGGTTTGTTATGATGGTTTGCTATTAACTGTGATTGTTTGATAAGTAATGCTTGAATGATGCTTATGATTAATTGATGTTGAGATGATGTGCACATTAAAATGCTTATACAGGTGATTCACAAGCTTTGTGAACAAATGCATGATATCATGATTGTGATTGTGAAATTAAGCAGGATGTGTATGTCAAATGTGAATGAGCTTATATGTGAGGTTTTGAGCTCCAGAGTTGTTATTGTTGAATGCTATTACTTTGAAAGCATGAATGATTTTGCCTAGGTTTTCTATGATTGAATCAATTGCTTGTTTTGCATCATATGATCAAGGCCGTTTGTTGGAACCCTTTTTATTGGCCAAATTCATAAAGTTAGCCCACTAAAAGAGAACACTTTGTGTTCTATCCTTTGAACCCTTAGCCTTGAACATACACTGAAAACCCTTGATTGAAAATCTTTACCTTGAGTTAAGTAGAAGATCTTGTGTGGTATTGTTAAATGTTCAAGTTTGGGGTTGTTGGGAAAACATGAAAAAGGAAAAGCATTGAGCTAAGAGCTAAAAAGTAAGAATATGCAAAGAAAAAAAAAAGAAAAAGAAAAGAAAAGAAAAAGAAGCAAAGCTCAATGCAAATGCAAAGGCAAAAGAAAGTTGGGAATGAATAAGAATAATTGTGTTGTTATGATTCTCTTAACTCAAGGATTTTGTGATCCAGAAAAACCAATGTTCTTGTTAGCCCAGCCACATTATAAGCCATTGAAAAGTCCTTGTGATGATGTATGCTTGTGAATGTTTTTTATTGTGGTAAAATGAAAGGCAAAGTTGATTCATGTGACATTGTGATAGTGGAGTGAATGAGTGAAACACTTTACCTCTTATACACTTGTGTGTTGAGTGAAACACTTTACCTAGTGAGGAAATATTCCATGAGCACATGAACATCCATGCTTAATTGATTGACCATTCATGAAAACTAGCATTTGTTGGAATTTAAATGACTTTGTGAACACTAAAGCATGTGCACATCTTGAATGAACTCTTGGTCATAAGTTTAAGTGAAGTTGTTACTTATCTTGAAAAAGAGGATTTTTGAATGAGTGAACCATCATATGAATTGGTTGAAGATTGAGTTACATCTTGTTTGCTTGAGGACAAGCAAAGTTCTAAGTTTGGGGTTGTGATAACAGTTGAAAAACTGTTATTTTCATGCTTAAAATTGACACAAAAAGCAACCTTTACACTTAGAAACTAGCCTGAAATCATGCTTTTATCCATATTTTCAGAAATAAGAGAGCTGGACAGGTTTATGCTTGATTTAAGTGTTTTTGTGCAGGTTTTAAGGTGAATTTAGTGAAAGAAGTGAAGAAGGAGAGAGATGGAATCAGAAAAGGAATCAAAGAGTGCAAAAGGAGAAGCCGAAAGCACCGCTCAGCGGCATTTTACCGCTGAGCGGCACTCAGGAGGTCACGGGAGGTCCGCTGAGGGGTAAAATGGCCGCTGAGGGGAAGAAAAGAGACGCGCAGTCACCGCTGAGCGGTATTTACCGCTGAGCGCCATTCTTAATGGGCTTGGACTTGTTTTCTGGCACTTTTATGGGCTTGGGCTTAGATCTTTTGTAATTCTAGAATAGTATATAAGGACTTTCACGTCCTAGAGTTAGTATCTTTGGCAGAAACGAGGCAAACACTCTCTCTTCCACCCCTTTGAAGGAGGATCTTGGATGCTTAGGCTACCTATTCACCTTTCTCGGGTTTATTCTTTCATTCTTTCATTGTTCATCTAGGTTCACCATGAATATGGTGAACTAAAGCTTGTATGTTTGTTGGGGAATCAATGTAATCTCTTGAAGCTCTCATATATGGAATTTATGCTTGCATCTTTTAATTAAGACTTATGCTTTCTTTCATCATTAGTTAGGGTTTTTCCTCTTTGCTTAATGCTTGCATGGTTTAACTCATTCGATGCATGATTATTGGTTTTGTCGATACGGGCACGTACGGGGAAGTCTAGATCCGGGGAATTTCTCCCAATATTATATTGGTTGTCGTTAAGCTCCTGCACTTATGAACTGATCATTAGGAATGCTAGGAATTGTATGAACTCGTGATTAGGGAGAAGCCATCTAGAATGGTACTTTAGAGAGTGGCATTAACAATGATGATTTGAATGTTGAATTCCTAAAATATATGAGAGTGGATGAGATGAAATTGACCCCCAACAACATATTCATTCATATATTTCATTGAAAGTGTTTATCTTTTGCTTTTGCCATTGATCAAAAACTCATGCATACATGTTTATTTTCTGTCTTGCATATTAAACTCCAAATATTTTGTTCTTAAGTCTTAGCTAATCAACAAACCACACAACTAAACTAGGCCGTGAGTCCTTTGGGAGAACGATACTTGGTCTTACCAAGTTTATTACTTGAACGATTCGGTCATACTTGCCGATTGTGAAACAAGTTTGTGACATCATATTTTGGTGCTCATAAATTTGTCCATCAAGTTTTTGGCGCCGTTGCCGGGGACTCGTGGTTTAACTGTTTAATTTGTGTGATTATTGATTATCTTTGACTTTAATTTTGAATTTCTGTTTTTATTTTTCTGTTTTTTATTTTATTTTATCTTATTTGATTTGATTAGATTTTATTTTATTTTATTTGATTAGATTAGATTTGATTTGATTTGATTTTATTTTATTTTATTTTATTTTATCTTATTAGATTAGATTAGATTTTATTTTATTTTATTTTATTCTATCTTATTTTATTTTATCTTCTGAATCTTTTATCTTCTGAATATATATCTTCTCCTATATCTTTTTGTGCTAACAAATATTTTGTAGAGTTTTGTGCCTAATGTTTGCAGGATGCAATTCGAACAAGAATTTAATGGGCACTCAATTCTACCAAAGTAATCTCAACCACTGGTGGGAACATGACTCAAGCATGGATCAAAGCCAATTTTGGCAAGCTGCCGGACAATTTGAGAACCAACCACAACAACAATGGCAGCAACAAAGCTTTAAAATCAACAAAGGGAAGCAAGAGATCTCTTCATTTAGACAAGGCATGGAAGAATCACTGGGGCATGCATGGGACAGGTACAAAAGCCTATTAAGAAAGACTCCCACGCATGGATTTAACGAAGGAGAAGTAGTCCTAATCTTCCTTGGAGGTCTTGGTTCACAAACCATGATGATGCTTGACGCCTCAGCTGGAGGCAATATCAAATGGAAGACTCCAGAGGAAGCCACAGAAATAATTGAAAGCATGACTACTAATGACAATAAGTGGAACAGTGAAAGAGGAGCTCCTATTCAACAAAAAGGAGTTCTACAGTTGCAATCCAAATATGCCTTGATAGCTCAAAACAAGTTAATAACTCAACAATTGGAGAATCTCACAAAGATACTTGAACAACTGCCAAAAGAGTTAAAGACTGTTGCACAGGTTCAATCACAGTTGTGTGAATTATGTGGAGGTGATCATATCAATGGTCAATGCGCCTGTCCAGCAGAAGCTTTAGAGGATGTTAACTTCATGGCCAATCAATTTCCATACAGTCAGGAGAATTTCAATGAAGGGTGGAAACCACACCCAAGTGTTGGTCAAAGACAAAGTGGGCAAGCTGGACAAACTGGGCAATTTAACAAGCAACAACAACAACCAACCTTATGGCAACAAATTTCTATACTTAATGAAAGATCAATAAGGTTGGAAGAAACTCTTCAGCAATTTATACAGAAAACTGAATCTTCTCAAAAGAGCACTGAAGCTGCTATTAAGAACTTGAAGATTCAAATGGGGCAGATTACCAAGCAGTTGGAAGAAAGGCCTGACACGGATTTTGGGGCTAATACTGAGGTTAACCCCAGGGGAGAGTGTCAAGAGCTAGTGAGTGTAAATGTTGAAAAAGTTGAGTTGGAAAAAGAAGAGAGAAAAGAGAGAGAAGAGAAAGGAGAAGAGAAAATTTGTGTGAAGATTGAGAAGGTGAGTAGAAAAAGAAAAGAAAAAAAGAAAGTGAGAGAAAAGAGAAAGAGGACGAGAGAAAAAAATAAAGAATCATATGAAAAACCTCGTCCCCATCCAAAGAAGTATCATAGGAAGAAGGAATTTGAGTGCTTTATGGAAATCTTCAAGAAATTGGAGATTAAAGTTCCTATGATTGAGACATTGCAACAAGTTCCTGGTTTGATCAAATTTCTGAAGAAGTTCAGTAGAAAGAAGAAAAAGAAGATGGAACATGAGCTTTATTGGGTCAAGCTAGTGACGTTAAAAGAGCGCTTGCTGGGAGGCAACCCAGTGGTTTAAGAACTTTTAATTTTTGGTTTGGTGATGTAATTTTGAACTTTTGGGTATTTTTGTTTTTGTTATAAGTTTGTTACAGGGTTTACATCTACTGATGGATGTTAGGCGGAAGAGTATCTACTGAAGGATACTATGTTTGTATACACCTACTGATAGGTGTTGGTGAGAAAATTTTGCACCTACTGATGCGTGCTGGTAAGTCTGTAACACCTACTGATGGGTGTTGGTAAGTTTGAAACACCTACTCATGGGTGTGGGTGGATTTTGGGTCAGGCTCGTGACGTTAAACAAGCGTTACCTGGGAGGCAACCCAGTTGATTGATTGTTTTTGTTTGTTTTATTTTAGTTAGGGTTTGCATAAGTATTTTAAATATTGAATTGCAGGGAACCAGTGAGGGACATGTCTAGGAGGCACGTAGGTTAAGAAAAGAAGGAGAAGAGCACATCACGAAACTGCCGCTGAGCAATGTATCTTTTGGTTAGTTAGGGTTTGCATTGTGGTTTACTAATGCTTAACAATGTATCTTTTGGTTTTGTGAATTATGTTTGATGCAAGGATGGCCTCCTCATCGGGCAAAAAGAATCAAGACTATAAGATCCAAGAAGAGGAAGATACAAAGGACAACTCAGATTGATGAGGAGCTGAGATAGCATTTACGGATGAATGCTATCATATGCTTATGCTTTTGTTGGTTTAAGTTTTCTAAACTTATTTATTTTTTGTTTTAGATTAGGGTTTGATGTACTCTATTGGAAACTTGGTTTGTTATGATGGTTTGCTATTAACTGTGATTGTTTGATAAGTAATGCTTGAATGATGCTTATGATTAATTGATGTTGAGATGATGTGCACATTAAAATGCTTATACAGGTGATTCACAAGCTTTGTGAACAAATGCATGATATCATGATTGTGATTGTGAAATTAAGCAGGATGTGTATGTCAAATGTGAATGAGCTTATATGTGAGGTTTTGAGCTCCAGAGTTGTTATTGTTGAATGCTATTACTTTGAAAGCATGAATGATTTTGCCTAGGTTTTCTATGATTGAATCAATTGCTTGTTTTGCATCATATGATCAAGGCCGTTTGTTGGAACCCTTTTTATTGGCCAAATTCATAAAGTTAGCCCACTAAAAGAGAACACTTTGTGTTCTATCCTTTGAACCCTTAGCCTTGAACATACACTGAAAACCCTTGATTGAAAATCTTTACCTTGAGTTAAGTAGAAGATCTTGTGTGGTATTGTTAAATGTTCAAGTTTGGGGTTGTTGGGAAAACATGAAAAAGGAAAAGCATTGAGCTAAGAGCTAAAAAGTAAGAATATGCAAAGAAAAAAAAAAGAAAAAGAAAAGAAAAGAAAAAGAAGCAAAGCTCAATGCAAATGCAAAGGCAAAAGAAAGTTGGGAATGAATAAGAATAATTGTGTTGTTATGATTCTCTTAACTCAAGGATTTTGTGATCCAGAAAAACCAATGTTCTTGTTAGCCCAGCCACATTATAAGCCATTGAAAAGTCCTTGTGATGATGTATGCTTGTGAATGTTTTTTATTGTGGTAAAATGAAAGGCAAAGTTGATTCATGTGACATTGTGATAGTGGAGTGAATGAGTGAAACACTTTACCTCTTATACACTTGTGTGTTGAGTGAAACACTTTACCTAGTGAGGAAATATTCCATGAGCACATGAACATCCATGCTTAATTGATTGACCATTCATGAAAACTAGCATTTGTTGGAATTTAAATGACTTTGTGAACACTAAAGCATGTGCACATCTTGAATGAACTCTTGGTCATAAGTTTAAGTGAAGTTGTTACTTATCTTGAAAAAGAGGATTTTTGAATGAGTGAACCATCATATGAATTGGTTGAAGATTGAGTTACATCTTGTTTGCTTGAGGACAAGCAAAGTTCTAAGTTTGGGGTTGTGATAACAGTTGAAAAACTGTTATTTTCATGCTTAAAATTGACACAAAAAGCAACCTTTACACTTAGAAACTAGCCTGAAATCATGCTTTTATCCATATTTTCAGAAATAAGAGAGCTGGACAGGTTTATGCTTGATTTAAGTGTTTTTGTGCAGGTTTTAAGGTGAATTTAGTGAAAGAAGTGAAGAAGGAGAGAGATGGAATCAGAAAAGGAATCAAAGAGTGCAAAAGGAGAAGCCGAAAGCACCGCTCAGCGGCATTTTACCGCTGAGCGGCACTCAGGAGGTCACGGGAGGTCCGCTGAGGGGCAAAATGGCCGCTGAGGGGAAGAAAAGAGACGCGCAGTCACCGCTGAGCGGTATTTACCACTGAGCGCCATTCTTAATGGGCTTGGACTTGTTTTCTGGCACTTTTATGGGCTTGGGCTTAGATCTTTTGTAATTCTAGAATAGTATATAAGGACTTGCACGTCCTAGAGTTAGTATCTTTGGCAGAAACGAGGCAAACACTCTCTCTTCCACCCCTTTGAAGGAGGATCTTGGATGCTTAGGCTACCTATTCACCTTTCTCGGGTTTATTCTTTCATTCTTTCATTGTTCATCTAGGTTCACCATGAATATGGTGAACTAAAGCTTGTATGTTTGTTGGGGAATCAATGTAATCTCTTGAAGCTCTCATATATGGAATTTATGCTTGCATCTTTTAATTAAGACTTATGCTTTCTTTCATCATTAGTTAGGGTTTTTCCTCTTTGCTTAATGCTTGCATGGTTTAACTCATTCGATGCATGATTATTGGTTTTGTCGATACGGGCACGTACGGGGAAGTCTAGATCCGGGGAATTTCTCCCAATATTATATTGGTTGTCGTTAAGCTCCTGCACTTATGAACTGATCATTAGGAATGCTAGGAATTGTATGAACTCGTGATTAGGGAGAAGCCATCTAGAATGGTACTTTAGAGAGTGGCATTAACAATGATGATTTGAATGTTGAATTCCTAAAATATATGAGAGTGGATGAGATGAAATTGACCCCCAACAACATATTCATTCATATATTTCATTGAAAGTGTTTATCTTTTGCTTTTGCCATTGATCAAAAACTCATGCATACATGTTTATTTTCTGTCTTGCATATTAAACTCCAAATATTTCGTTCTTAAGTCTTAGCTAATCAACAAACCACACAACTCAACTAGGCCGTGAGTCCTTTGGGAGAACGATACTTGGTCTTACTAAGTTTATTACTTGAACGATTCGGTCATACTTGCCGATTGTGAAACAAGTTTGTGACATCATATTTTGGTGCTCATAAGTTTGTCCATCATCCACTCTCATATATTTTAGGAATTCAACATTCTTTTCATCATTGTTAATGCCACTCTCTAAATTACCTTGCAAGAAGGCCTATCCCTAATTACGAGTTCATACAATTCCTAGCATTCCTAATAATTAGTTCTTTCAGTGAAGGAGCTTAACGACAACCAATATACTACTGGGAGAAATTCCCCGGATCTAGACTTCCCCGTACGTTCTCATATCGACAAAATCAATAATCATGCGTTGAATGAGTTAAACAAAGCAAGCATTGAGTAAAGAGGTAAAACCCTAACTAATGATGAAAGAAAGCATAGGTCTTAAATATAAGATGTAAACACAAATTCCATATATGAGAGTTTCACAAGACTACATTGATTCCCCAACAACAATACAAGGTTTAGTTCACCATATTCATGGTGAAACTAGATGAATAATAATGGAAGAATGAAAGATAAAACCCTAGAAAGGTGAAGAGGTAGCCTGAGCATCCAAGATCCTCCTTCAAAGGGGTTGAAGAGAGAGTGTTTGCATCGTTTCTGCCAAAGATACAAACCCTAGGACGTCCTAAAGCTTATATACTATTTTAAAATTATAGAAAATTCAGGCCCAAGCCCATAAGTGTGCAGCTCAGCGGTAAAGTGTCGCTCAGCGGTGAGTGCGTGAGTTGGTTTCTTCCCCTCAGCGGCCATTTTGCCCCTCAGCGGATCTCCCGTGAACTCCTGAGTGCCGCTCAGCGGTAAACTGCTGCTGAGCGGCAGTTGTGGCTTCTCCTTTTGCACTTTTTGATGTCTTTTATGATTCCATCACTTTCCCTCTTCACTTCTTTCACTAAATTCACCTTAAAATCTGCACAAAAACACTGTAATCAAGCATAAACCTGTCCAGCTCTCTTATTTCTGATAATATGAACAAAAGCATGATTTCAAGCTAGTTTCTAAGTGTTAAAGGTTGCTTTTAGTATCAATTTTAAGCATAAAAATAACAGGTTTCAACTATTATCAAGTGCCCATACAGTTATTTTCTTGTCCGAATTGCATCCTACAAGCATTAGGCTCAAAACTCTAGAAATTATTTGTTAGCACAAAAAGATGGAGAAGATAGGTAAAACTGAAAAGATAGGAAGATAGGAAACAAAAACAGAAAATAAAAACTGAAAATAAAAACTGAAAAATTAAAACTTAAAATAAAAACTGAAAAATAGAAAATAAAAATAGAAAAATAATAACAGAAAAATAAAAACAGAAAAATAATAACAGAAAAACAAAAACAGAAAAATAATAACAGAAAAATAAAAGCAAAAAAATAAAATCCGTAATTTAAAATTCAAAATTAAAAAAAAAGTCAAAGATAATCAATAATCACACAAATAAACAAGTTAAACCACGAGTCCCCGACAATGGTGCCAAAAACTTGATGACAAATTTATGAACACCAAAAAACGGCGCCAAAAATTTGTTTAACCGTCGGCAAGTGTGACCGAATCGTATCAAGTAATAAACTCGGTAAGACCAAGTATCGTTCTCCCAAAGGACTAACGGCCTAGTTAGTTATATGATTTCTTGATTATTTAAGACTTGAGAACAAATTGTTATAAGTTTCCAATGCAAAAGACAAAAAGTAAACATGTATGCATGTGATGATCAATGGGAAAGAAGAAACAAAACACGTGAATTGAAATATGTGGATGAGTATGTTGTTGGGGTAATCAATTTTATCTTATCCACTCTCATATATTTTAGGAATTCATCATTCTTTTCGTCAATGTTAATGCCACTCTCTAAATTACCTTAATCCCGATGTCTCGGTGAACAAAGCCTATCCTTAATTACGAGTTCATACAATTCCTAGCATCCCTAATAATTAATTCTGAAGCACAGAAGCTTAAAGGCAACCAACCCTCATATCCCTATGTCTAGGCAATACGCTATTGGGAGAATTTCCCCATATCTAGATTTTATCGTATGTGTCTATATCAATAAAACCAATAATCATGACATCGAATGAGTTAAACAATGCATGCTTTGAGCAAAGAGGAAAAACCCTAACTAATGATGAAAGAAAGCATGTATCACAAATATGATGTTTAAACACAAAATTCCATATATGAGAGCTTCAAAAGATTACGTTGATTCCCCAACAACAATACAAAGTTTAGTTCACCATATTCATGGTGAAACTAGATGAACAATAATGCAAGAATGGAAGAGATAGAGAAACCCTAGAAAGAGAAGAGGAGAGTCGTCACCATCTCCCAATCTACCCCCAAGGGGTGAAAAATGTGTTTATGCTTCCTCCCAACCAAAGATACAAACCCTAGGACATCCTAAAGCTTATATACTATTATAAAAAATAAAGAAAATGAGGCCCAAGCCCATAAAAGTAACAAAAAACCGGTCCAAGCCCATTTAGAATGGCGTTGAGCGGTATTTTCCCACTGAGTGGTACTAGCGCATGATCCATTTTGTCCCCCAACTGCTATTTTGCCCCTTAGTGGTGATTTCGGCACCTGAAAACTGCCGCTCAACGCAAAATTACCGCTCAGCGCCACTCGGTCGAAACGTTTTCTGCATTTTGGTTGATTGTTGACTTTTCTGGTTGACTGTTGACTTTTCTGGTTTCTGGTTGACTTTTCAGCATTTCAATCATTCAGTACTTCAACTCTCTTATTCATAAAACTAAAGCAAAAATATGAGTTCAAGCTAGTTTCTAAGTTTTAAAGGTTGCTTTTGGTATCAATTTTAAGCATAAAAATAACGGTTTTTCAACCGTTATTAGGAGCTCCTTCAAAAATTTAGCATATGAAGGCATTTGTTGCAGAACCTCAGAGAAAGGTATATTAATCTCCAATTTCTTGAAGTTTTCCATGAAACGGTAAAACTGTTTTTCTTTTTCCTTCTTGGAATAATTGTTTGGGTAAGGAAGGTGTTTTTCATAAGAGACTTTCGTTTTCCTTTCTTCTTCCTCTCTCTCTTTTGCTTTTCTCTCTCTCTCTTCTTTTTCTCTTTCATTTTCTTTTCTCTCACTCTCTTCTTTTTCCCTCTCATTTTCATCTTTTTCACTTAATCTCTCTTTTTCTTTTCTCTCTATTTTTCTCTAATCTAAAATCTTGCCACTTCTAGTAATAACAGTTTTGCATTCCTCTCTAGAGTTAGCTTTTATGGTACTCCCAAGATCTTCCAACTTCAGAGTTATGTGATCAAGTTGGCTCCCTATCCTTTTGAATGTTGATAACGGTTGAAAAACCGTTATTTTTATACTTAATTTTTATATTAAAAAAGCCCTTTTTGACTTAGAAGCTTGCTTGAACTCATGTTTTTGCTTTAGTTTTATGAATAAGAGGGTTAAGGTTATACTTGATGATTTTATCACTGAATTCCCTTGATTTTGTAGGCTAATTGAATGATTTGAAAGAAGAGTTAAACTACTAAATAGTTGGAATGCAGAAAAGTAAACCAGAATGCAGAAAAGTCAACCAGAATGCAAAAAAGTCAACTAAAATATGTTCTTTAGAGTCTTAATTAGTTGAGTAATCACATAACTGTTTAGTGTCTTGAGTCTCTTGGGAAACGATACTTGCTCTTATCACTTATTATTACTTGATATGATTCGGTACACTTGCCGAAGTGTTAACAATCGCCTAATTGCTTTTATGATGAGAATCAAACATCTGCAATAACTATTGAAGTGTATCATCCATCTTAGTCCATCTTTCTGATAGAGAGGGTTGTTGTTGTCATTATTGTTGTCCAGCAGCTTGTCCAAATTGACCTGGTCCCATGTTTGAGTGAGGTTCCCACCAGTGGTTGAAATTACCTTGGTGGAGTTGAGTGGCAAGTCTACTAAATTGCACAAGTAATATAAAATGGTAAGACCAAGTATCGTATCCCTGAAGACTCTCGACACTAAACAGTTGTGTGATAACTCAATTAATTAAGACTTAAATAAAATGAGATCATTGATTTGGGATGCAAAAATAGAAAAGTAAATATGAATGCAATTGATCAATAGCAAAGAACACAACAATGAACAGAGGTTGTTTATAAAATGAGATGATTATGTTGTTAGGGTTTGATTTCACCAAGTTTACTCTCATGTATATAAGAATTCTTCTTTTTACATTAATGTTAACGTCACTCACTAAATTACTTAGAACTCGATCCATCGGCGCAATAAGTCTGCCTTAATTCGTAGTTCGTGCAATTCCTAGCGTTCCTAGAAAATTAAGTCTGAAGATCAAGAGCTTATGACGACCAAGTACTCATACCCTCATCCTTAAGAAATATTACCCTTGGGAGAATTCAATAAGAACCTGAATTGTAAGGAACCTCCCGACACTCATGTAATTCATACATCATGCTACTAAATGAGTTAAATAGAGCAAGCATTGAAATAGATGAATTCCCTAACAATTAATGAAAAAACGTATAAATTAAGAATCAATTCAAATACAAGATAGTTTACAAGGTTACATCATTCCCTAACAACAAATAGAGTTTAGTTCCCCATAGACATGGAGAAACTAGATGAAAAATGGAAAAGCATGAGATAGAAGAACCCTAAAAGTAGAGGAGGAAGCTCCTACCTCCATATCTACCTTCAGAGAGTAGAAGAGTGTGATGTTGTGTTACTCCAGCAAGAGATACAAAACCTAGAGTGCCTGGGTCCTTTAAATAAAGTCGGAAAAGAGTATAAACAGGGTCTGATCCAAAAGAGTCGAAACAGAGCAAAAACCAGGCCTCATTCACGACACGACGCTCGGGCGCCCCATTTAGGGCGCCGGGGTGGTGGACGATCCTCATGTAGGGCTTGAGCCTTCAATTTGTCGCCTAGGATTCGGGGTCCGATGCTCAGGCAGCCTAGCAGGGTGCCCGAGCGATGGACGTCATTTTTCTGAGGCTCAAGCCTCCAAATAGTGCTCCCAAGCTTCGTGCGGTCCCTCCTTTTGGTGCTTTTCCAGGCCTTTCTAAGCTTTAACTCCTTAGCACTTCATCTCTGCTTTCCCTGTTCTCTCATTACCTATCAAAACAAGGGAAATTAGTCATAAAATCATCAAATTCAACCTCAATTCATTCACACAACTTAATGAAAAAGCATAAGTCCAATCAAATTTTTAAGTGAAAAAGGGTGTATTTAGTATCAAAATTACATCACAAATAACGATATTTTCAACTATTAACACGTCCCTGATGAGAGGGTCGCACCTCCCACAAAAGTTGTGCATAAAAGAATGCAGTATAGTACTAGGAAGTGACTCCTAGGTCGTCTCTCAAGGACCAAATTGGATTCAGTCTCAAATCAAACACGTAGTGGGGGGTTTTGGTGAAAGATTTTTTTTTTTTTGTGATTTTAAATGAACTAAATTAAAACTTCAAATTAAATACAACTAAACATAATTGAAAACAGTGAAATGAATTAACAAAGCGTGAAGACCGAACGGTCCTACAGATGACCGAATGGTTCTACATTGAGAACGAACGGTCTCTAAAGAAAGTGAGAAAATTGGAAATGCAGGAAGATAAAAACACCGAACATAATAGAAAACATAGTGAACGAAAACAGTAAATTAAACAGTCCTAAAAAAATGTGTGAACTAATTAAAATGCAGCAAATAACAAAGAAACATTTGGTGGTGCTATTCAAATGCAAGACTTTCGCTGAAACATTAAATACACAAACCAATGAGAAATAAAAGAAAATCTGAAAAAAAATCTTGAACCAAATTAAAATGCAATGTTGGGCTAAAAACTGAAAAGTTGAAACACCGTGAGAAATAAAAGAAAATCTGAAAAAAAACTTGAACCAAATTAAAATGCAATGTTGGGCTAAAAAGTGAAAAGTTGAAACACCCCTCCAAATTTAATCACCTTATACACCCTAAAAGAAATATTCAATTCGTTTGTCTCTTCAATCATAAATCAATGTTCCCAGCTTGCAGACTTCTCTCTAAGAAAAGAAATTTAAAATAAAAAAAAAAAATCCATCATCGTTCGGCATTGCTAAATCAAAACTAGCGTTTCTCTTTTCCTAAGAGCAAGAAAAAGTAAAATGAATTCCTAAGTAGGTGGCGGATGCATTCCTTTCCTCTTCTTTCCAGGATAATCACCGTGCACCAAATTTAAAATAAAGAAATCATGGTGCTGCACCACTTCTTCATTCAGTGAACAATTGGTCTTTTCTCCCAGAAGAGTAAACATAATATAATATAGTATGTGGCAGCAAGCACCGTGCAGCTGGGACAAAGCTCAATGGCAAATGATAAATACAATATTTAGCTAAAGAAAATTAATGCTCATTGAAAAACGTGAATGATATTTCATTGAATTTAACTTCCAAACCAGCAGCTCCTTCACTTTTTGTATTTCAACAACTAGAATGTAAAACTCATTATCATCCAAGCATGATTACAATATGTAAAAGAAAATTTTTATGCACCTCCCGAAAAATCACCATGTGTGCCTCATGAAAATAAACGTCCTCTCTCAATGCTGAAGCACGCGTATTTCTTTTCTCCAAGCGAAGATGAATGTCCGCCTCTTCTAAAAGGAAAGATGCTCGTCTAAAATCCCATCATCCACCGAACGCACCATTTTTCCCCTCCTGTTAAAAAACCGAGAGACAAAACAAAGAAGTAATGAGTTGCCAAAGCAAAGTGGCGGCTGGTTCCCTCCTTTTTTCTGCCCTAGGCCGAGAGCTAACCCCCAAAAGAATGTGTCCTGTGCTCACTTGTTCCAGCTGGACCACATGTTGATTTCTGCTTGTCACCCCCTTTGCTGGACCAGTCCATTGCTTCTTGAAGCACCGCTTCCTCCAAGCCCAAAAGGAAAGTGAGCCTCCACGTGTGCTCGTAAGCAAATCAAAGCCGTGATGCTTAAAATATGAGCAGCTCATTTCCAGCATAAATGCACTTCATTTCTTCAATCTTCTAGATGTGCGGTTTTGTTCAACTCAAAACAATTTGGACTTCCTTGCAACCAATTAAGAGTCTAGAACCACATTTAATTTCATTTTGTGGCCATGAGATGCATTGTCCAATGATAAATTTCAGCCACCACAAGTACTAAACAGCAAGCAAACAATGCAAACATATTAGAACACTCAAACAGTAATCACTGGACTGACATAGGAGAGTAAAAAATTACTGGGAACAGTACAGAACTAATTTGAACAAAGTAAAAACTATACATGAAAATAGACATCTAGACGAAACTATGAAAAAAAATTGCATGGAAAACGGATAAGAATTGAACTCAAACGAGGACACACAAGTTGACACAACATTCACGCAACACTGTGCGAAAATTGAAATGACTGAGATGCATTGGGCTCAATTGTCATTTCTCATTTAACCTTCAAATGTCCCAAATTGTATCTCCAAATTTTCCTTGTAAAATAATTAGCTCAGATAATTCAAATTAGTTAAAATAAGAATTTCCAATCAAATTTAGCACAATTAGGAAAAATAGGATAATACTGTACATTCAAGCACAATTCCTTGATTAAATCCGGTACAATAAACTAAGTGAAATCAATAAAATATTGATTCATCAGTCCCCATAAAGGTCGCCCAGGCGTGGTGCGACCTTCTACAGACTTGTCTTTTGATGTTCTTTCTGTCCTTTTTAAGTTCTAACTTCATGACACTTTAACTCTTCTGTCCATTCCCCCAATTTCCTACAAAATCAAGGAAATTTAGTGATAAAAACTTCAAGTATAACCACAACTCTCTTATTCAATAAAATAAACCAAAATCAAGAGAACAAGCAAGTTTCTAAGTCAAAAAGGGTTCATGTTGATATCAAAATTTAATCCCAAATAACGGTGAAATCAACAGTTATCAGTTCCTTTGGGTAATGTTCCCTAGCTCTTCATGTTCTCCTAAGGGGTGATTGATAATGGTCATCATTGTGATGATTGCTATAAAGCTCTTGCTCACTAAGAGGAGAGGATGTGTCTCCAAGGTATTTGTTTCTTCTATTTGAAGACCCCATTTTATTTTTGCCTTTATTTTTATTGATCAAGAGTTGACCAATCATATATTTAACTCACCAATCTCTTTATCCTTTAGTTGAAATTTTTGTTCAAATTCTTCTAGAAGTTGTAGGCTTTCATTGCTAGGTCTTACACTACCTTGTGCACTAGATTGACTCATACTTGTGAAGTGTTTTAGAATTTGTTTTCACAAAGTTTTCAAGAACTTGCACAAGTTATGAGTGAAATAAATTTTCATAATTTTTCTTTGTTTTTGGAGATGAAGGATATTTAGAGAGAATCTAAAGGAAAAGTTATTCTAAGTAGCTCCAGGAATGAGAGGTGAGTCACAAATAGACAAGCTTAAGAACCAAGTCCTTCCTAACCAGAGTTTGCCCAGATTATCTTTCAAAAAGCTTTTTCAAATGGAAGTTAAAATGCTCCTAAAAACCAAAAGAAGGTTTAGACTAGAATGATATGTTATGCTAAATATCACAGAGACTTAAAACATAAAAATCATTCAAGTAATCAAGAAAAATAATAGAAATGTAAATGCAAATGAAAACGTTAGACGGTCCTGAGCGAAAGTGAAAGTACAAGTGACACCTGGAGCACCTTGACGAATTTTTGAAGGTGTGGGGAAACACTAGAGGAGGGGGGTTGAATAGTGTTTCCAAACTCTTTTGCATCTTATGATCTGATCATGATGATGTACATAAAACTTGTATGATACTTACGTTCGGTTAGTAAACACTATTATAGTGAGATGGTTTACTTGACCAACTTTGTGATTCCAAGTTAAACTGTAAACTGTAGTCTTGTGTAAAGCATGTTATACAAGAGTGAGCTTGGAAGAGTTTAAAAACTACATCGTTTATCAATAGATAAAGTCACACAAGATGTTTTATACTGGTTCACCTGTTAGGGCTACGTCTAGTTATCCTCTAAATTAACTTAGAGGGTTCCATTATACATTCAATGAAGTACAGTTGAGTTTAACCCACTCCTGATTGCGTAATATTATTTACCACTCTTGGTATCCCTAGACGCTCTTAATTCCTTTGAGACTTATCTAGTTTAGTTTCCCCCACTTCTGGTTATGTAGTATTATTCACCACTCTTGGTATCCCCGATCAGCGAATAAGCTCCAGTTACCTTATATCAGTTGAGTATTCACATCACTCTTGGTACTTAACTACCTACCGAGATTTCCTTGAGTATATTCACAACTCCTAGTACTCACCTACCGGCCGAGATTTCCTTGAGTATTAGCATCCCTCCTGGTACTCAATTACTTGTTGAGATTTCCTTAAGTATTAACACCACTCCTAATACTTAGCTACTGTAGAGATTTCCTTAAGTATTAGCATCATTCTTGGTACTCAGTGTTAACACATTGGCAAGTGTACCAAATCGTATCAAGTAATAATAAATGGTAAGACCAAATATCGTTTTCCAAGAGACTCACGACACTAAATAGTCATGTAATACCTTAACTAATTAAGACTTAAGAACACTTTCATTGGTTTAGAATGCAAAATGCAGAAAAAGTAAATATGAATGCAAATTTGATCAATAGGGGCAAAAAACAAAAGTGAGTGGATGATATTGATAATATAAGATGAGTATGTTGTTGGGGTTTAGATTTCACCGTCCTTACTCTCATGCATGTAAGAATTCATCTTCTTCATTCAATTGTTAATGTCACTCTCTAAATTACTTAAAACTCGATCCCTCGACGAAGAAAGCCTATCCTTAATTATTAGACCACAATCCCTTGCATCCCTAATAATTAATTTTGCATTACGAACAAAAGATTAAGACAACCAAACCTACTATCCCCATCCCTGGGCAATATTGCTTTTGGGAGAAATTCTCCATATCGTGGTTTCTAGGTATTTCCCAATAACAAAGAACACCATAAAATCTTCCCATGAATGATCAAAACATAACAAGCATAGAGCAAAGGAGAAAATCCCTAAGAATTAATGAAAGAAGCATATATTAATTCAGAACAAATTCAAATACATGAGAGTTTAGAGGTTACATCTTCCCCAACAACAATTAAGGTTTAGTTCTTCATTGTCATGGAGAAACTAGATGTGCAATGAAATGAAAGTGATAGAAAAACCCTAGAAACTGAAGAGGAACGCTCCTGCATCCAATTTTGTCTCCAGAGAGTCAAAAAGTGTGTTTATGCGTTTTTGCTGCCAAAAGTTACAAACCAAAGGACAATCAAATCCTTAAATAAAGTAGAAAATAGAGTCCAAGCCCAACACACTGGCGCTCAGTGCCCCTACTTAGGGCAGCCAGGCGCTGGTGCGAGTGGAGTGGCCCTGAGAGTCCTAAAAGAAGCAACCAGGCGCTCTGCAATGCAAGGAGGCTGGCGTTCAGCGCCTTAGGATAGGCGCCTAGCCGCTGCTACAAGACATCCTACGCTGAGGGCTCTAAAAAGGGACAGTCAGGCGCCCAAACGAGACATCCTGCACTGAGGGCCCCAAAAAGGGGCAAGCAGGCGTCCTACGACTTTCTGTAGCCTTTTTTTTGTGCTTTTTCTGTCCTTTCTAGATTCCAACACCTTGGTACTTTAACTCATCTTCCAAATCATTCCAATTTCCTACAAAACCAAAGGAATTTACTGATAAAAATCGTAAGTTCTTACCTCAACTCTCTTTATTCACAAGTTAACTAAAAACAAGAGTTCAAGCAAGTTTCTAAGTCAAAAAGGGTTCATTTAGTATCAATTTTGAATCACAAATAGCGGTTAAATCAACCGTTATCACTCAACTACTTGTCGAGATTTCCTTGAGTTTCACCAACTCCTGGTTGTGCAGTATTCTTCACCACTCTTGGTATCCCTGATCAATGAATAATCTTTAGTTACCTTACATCAATTGAGTATTTTCACTACTCCTGATACTAAACGATCTCGCCTAGATTTCCTCAACTTATTGTTAGCTTATTGGCAAGTGTACCAATCATATCAAGTAATATAAAATGGTAAGACCAGGTATCGTTTCCCAAAAGACTCGTGTTACTTAACAATTGTGTAATACCTTAACTAATTAAGACTCAAGAACAATTTCAATGACTAAAAGTAAAATGCAAGAAAAGTAAACATGAACTTGAATGTAAAATCTTGATCTTTTTGGAACTACAAGAAAGAATGAATGAATGATATTGATGATATGAGATGATGTTGTTGGGGTTAGATTTCACCTACTTCACTTTCATGTATATTAGAATTCATCTTCTTCATTGAAATATTAATGTCACTTACGAAATTACTTAGAACCCGATCCCTTGACATAAAAATCCTAGTCTTAATTATTAGACCTCAATTCCTTGAATCCCTAATAATCAATTTCGCATTAAGAAAAGAAGCTTAAGACAACCAAACGTCCTCTATCCATATCCCTAGGCAATATTCCCTTTGGGTGAAATCCTCCAAATTATGATTCATAAGATATTTCCCAATACTCAAATAAATCAAACATCAAGTCATGAATGGCCAAAACATAACAAGCATTAAGAATAGGAGAAAATCACTAACATTCAATGAAAGAAGCATAAAATGTTTAAATCATATTCAGATACATGAAAGTTTAGAGGTTACATCATCCCCAACAACAAATGAATTTAGCTCTCCGTTGTCATTTTGGCTTACAATGGAAGAATGAATGAATGGAAACCCTAGAAAGTGAGAAGGAAAGCTCCCGCATGCCCAATCTTCCTCAAAAAGTTAAAAATAGTGTTTCATTGCTTCAGCTACCAAAAGATATCAACCCTAATGTGTAGAAGCCTTTAAATAGAACAAAATTCGATCATGGGCCAACATCGCTGGCGCTTAGCACCCCAACTAAGGGCAACCAAGCGTGACTGCAAAGAGTCTGGCCCTCAACGTCCTGACTGAGGGCAACCAGGCGTCCTGCGATGTAGCTGACTGGCGCTCAGTGCCCCTAGAGAGGGCGCCCAAGCGTGCTTACGAGATGAGTGGCGCTCAGCGCCTCAAATGGGGGTAACCAGGCACCCTTGCGAGACTTCCAACCCTAAGGGCCCCTAAAGACGGCAACCAGGCGTGGCCACGTGACAACCAGTGCCCAGGGCCCCAGAAAAGGGCAACCAGACACCCTATGTGCCTTCTTCAGCCTTCTTTCTCGGTGCTTTTGTTGTCCCTCCTGAGTTCCAACTCCTTAATACTTTTTCTCCTCTTCCAATCATAATAATAACCTACATAATTGAGGGAATTAGTGATCAAAATCATAAAGTATAACCTCTATTCACTTATTTACCAAATTAAACTAAAACAAGAGTTTAAGCAAGCTTCAAAGTCAAAAAGGGTTATTTTAGTATCAAAATAGCATCACAAATAACGGTAAATTCAATCGTTATCACTTATCAAAGTCAAGTTGTAAGTGTTTTGATTCTCTACAAAATTTCAATCATAGATTGTTTACAAGTTGTTCAGACTATATCTTTCTACGAAAGGATTTGAATACAATACAATGTAGTCTAAATACTCGCAAGTGTTTCTCTCATCTCTCTTTTTCTCTCCTTACAAAAGTAAGCATACAATACAATGAGGTGAAAGGGAGATGCTTTAATTTGCTCATTCTCTCTTTCTCTCTTATGTTAGGCACAAGCAGATATTACAATGAAGCTTGAGACATTCTTCTGTTTTTCACTTTTTCACTCTTTCTTCAAGTGGATATTCTGATGAAGCTTGAGAGTGTTCTTCTTTTCTTGAGCTCTTCTCCTTCTCATTTTCCTTGATAGGAGTGATTTAGCATTGATAGATGATAACAGTTGAAAAATTGTTATTTTCATGCTTAAAATTGACTCTAAAAGCAACCTTTAGACTTAAAAACTAGCTTGAAATCATGCTTTTATCTATATTTTCAGAAATAAGAGAGCTGGACAGGTTTATGCTTGATTTAAGTGTTTTTGTGCAGGTTTAAAGGTGAATTTGGTGAAAGAAGTGAAGAAGGAGAGAGATGACATTAGAAAAGACAAGAAAAAGTGCAAAAAGGAGAAGCCGAAGGCACCGCTCAGCGGCATTTTACCGCTGAGCGGCACTCAGGAGGTTGCGGGAGTCACGCTGAGGGGCAAAATGGCCGCTGAGGGGAAGAAACGTGACGCGCAGTCACCGCTGAGCGGTATTTACCGCTGAGCGGCACTTTTTGGGCTTGGGCTTTTGTAATCTTTTGTAACTTTAGAATAGTATATAAGGGCTTGCACGTCCTAGAATTAGTATCTTTGGCAGAAACGAGGCAAACACTCTCTCTTCTCACCCCTTTGAAGGAGGATCTTGGATGCTCATGCTACTTCTTCACCTTTATTGGGTTTATTCTTTCATTCTTTCATTGTTCATCTAGGTTCACCATGAATATGGTGAACTAAATCTTGTATGTTTGTTGGGGAATCAATGTAATCTCTTGAAGCTCTCATATATGGAATCTTTGCTTGCATCTTTTAATTAAGACTTATGCTTTCTTTCATCATTAGTTAGGGTTTTTCCTTTTTGCTCAATGCTTGCATAGTTTAACTCATTCCATGCATGATTATTGGTTTTGTCGATACGGACACGTACGGGGAAACCTAGATCCGGGGAATTTCTCCCAATATTATACTGACAATATTATATTGGTTGTCGTTAAGCTCCTGCACTCATGAACTAATCATTAGGAATGCTAGGAATTGTATGAACTCGTGATTAGGGAGAAGCCATCTAGAATGGTACTTTAGAGAGTGGCATTAACAATGGTGATTTGAATGTTGAATTCCTAAAATATATGAGAGTGGATGAGATGAAATTGACCCCCAACAACATATCCATTCATATATTTCATTGAAAGTGTTTATCTTTTGTCTTTGCCATTGATCAAATTTCATGCATACATGTTTATTTTCTGTCTTGCATATTAAAATTTAAATATTTCGTTTGTAAGTCCTAGCTAATCAACAAATCACATAACTAAACTAGGCCGTGAGTCCTTTGGGAAGAACGATACTTGGTCTTACCAAGTTTATTACTTGAACGATTTGGTCATACTTGCCGATTGTGAAACAAGTTTGTGACATCATATTTTGGTGCTTACAAATTTGTCCATCAAGTTTTTGGCGCCGTTGCCGGGGACTCGTGGTTTAACTGGTTAATTTGTGTGATTATTGATTATCTTTGACTTTAATTTTGAATTTCTGTTTTTATTTTTCTGTTTTTATTTTATTTTATTTTATCTTTTTAGGTTAGATTTTATTTTATCTTATTTTTTAGATTACATTTTATTTTATCTTTTAGAATTAGGTTAGATTTTGTTTTATCTTTTAGATTAGATTAGATTTTATTTGGTTAGGTTAGATTCTATTTTATCTTTATCTTTTAGATTAGGTTAGATTTTATTTTATTTGGTTTTATCTTATTTTATCTTTCTATCTTCTAAATCTTTTTATCTTTTGAATCTATATCTTCTCCTATATCTTTTTGTGCTAACAAATCTTTTCTAGGGTTTTGTTTTCTTGTGCATGCAGGAAGCAATTCGAACTAGGAGTAAGAAAACAACAGAACCACTTCTTGAAGGTCTAGAAGAGAGTAGAAGGAGGAGAAGAATCAGAACGTCTAGAGAACTTTTCCCTTCTCCAGAAACTCTCTTGCAATCATCACCACAAGGTTCTGTTCATAGCACAGGGAGTATGGAGGGCAATAATGTTAGAAGAACTCTTGCAGATTATACTAATCTTGCTGGACCTCAGCACTTCAATAGCATAGCTAGACCTAGAGTCAATGCAGCCAACATGGAGGTCAAACCAGCACTGATTCAACTGGTGAAGAGTAATCAATTTAATGGGTTATCTCATGAAAGCCCATATGAGCACCTTACTACCTTTAATGAGATTTGCAATACAGTCAAGATTAATGGGGTGCCAGACGAAGCTATCAAACTTAGCTTGTTTCCTTTCTCATTGGGAGGCAATGCTAAGCTTTGGTTGAACTCTTTTCCAGAAGAAAGTTTCACAGAGTGGGAAGTAGTGGTCACAAAATTCTTAAACAAATACTTCCCACAATCTAAAGCGACTAAAGGGAAGCAAGAGATTTCTTCATTCAAGCAGGGCATGGAAGAATCACTGGGGCATGCATGGGACAGGTATAAAAGCTTGTTACGTAAAACTCCCACGCATGGCTTTGAAGATCAAGAAGTAGTCCTAACTTTCCTTGGAGGGCTTGGTTCACAAACCAAGATGATGTTGGATGCCTCAGCTGGAGGCAATATCAAATGGAAGACTCCAGAGGAAGCAACTGAAATTATTGAAAACATGGCTACAAGTGATAATGAGCTGCACAGTGAGAGAGGAACTCCTATGCAACAGAAAGGGGTTCTTCAATTACAAACACATGATGCCTTGCTAGCACAGAATAAAATTCTAACTCAACAGCTGGAGACTCTGACCAAAACTCTGGCTCAACTACCTAAAGAATTGAAATCTGCTGCACATGTACAAACCCAGTTGTGCGAATTATGTGGGGGTGATCACATCAATGGCCAATGTGCTTTTCCTTTGGAAGCCGTGGAGGATGTTAATTTCATGGCTAATCAATTTCCATACCGTCAAGGGAATTATAATCAGGGTTGGAAACCACATCCAAGCATTGGTCAAGGACAAACTGGGCAAGCTAATCAATATAATAAGCAGCAGCAGCAACCAACCTTGTGGCAACAATTATCTATGCTTAATGAAAGATCAACAAGGTTGGAAGAAACTCTTCAGCAATTCATACAGAAAACTGAATCTTCTCAAAAGAGCACTGAAGCTGCTATAAAGAATTTGGAGATTCAAATGGGTCAGATTACCAAGCAATTGGAAGAAAGGCCAAACAGAAACTTTGGGGCTAATACTGAGGTTAACCCTAGAGAAGAGTGCAAAGTGGTCAAGAGTGTGAATGAAGAGATCATTGAGTTAGAAGAAGGAGAAACAGAAGAGAGAAAAGAAGAAGAAAGAAAGGACATTTTTCCTTTTCCAACAAATCAGGAAAAACCAATGGATTTCACAGATTTATTCAGAATGGTTGATAATGAAGCACCTTGGGAACAAATTTTACAGAAAATAGCAGTTTACACAAAATCTGATGAAGGAACCTCTACAAAAAGAAGACGTAGAGATGATGAGGAAGAAAAGTGTATAACTGTTAAGAAAGAGTCATTCCCACCAAAAGCAGCAGATCCAGGTAGTTTTTCTATCCCTTGTTCTATAGGGAAGAAAAAGGTAAAGAAAGCTCTCCTTAATTTAGGCTCAAGTGTTAACTTGATGCCTTATTCTCTATTGGAGCAAATTGGCCATGTTAAAATAAAACCTGTAAAGGTTAATCTAGTAATGGCTGATGGATCTTCAAAGGAGCCATGTGGGATTGCAGAAGACATTGTAGTTTGTGTTGGCAAACTTCAGTTTTTGGCAGACTTTGTGGTGATGAAGATGGAGACCGAAAAAATACCTTTCATACTGGGAAGACCGTTTATGAAAACGGCCAGGGCTATCATAGATGTTAATGAAGGTATAGTGGTGCTCCAGGACAGAGAGGAGAGAGTGGTGGTGGATGTTTTCAAAGATGAGATACAAGCAAAGGAGGAAGAGTCTAGTTATAAAGCTGCATTTCGAGATGCACCCATGACTAGAGGTAAAGATGAAAATCTTGAAGTTTCAGGTAACCATTGTTTGTTTTTTCAGGTACCCAAGGTAGAAGAGATTGGAAAAGGAGA
This sequence comes from Vigna nakashimae, assembly GCA_034642375.1. Classification (NCBI taxonomy): domain Eukaryota; kingdom Viridiplantae; phylum Streptophyta; class Magnoliopsida; order Fabales; family Fabaceae; genus Vigna; species Vigna nakashimae. The sequence goes on from CM067768.1 coordinate 17,493,854, forward strand.
AGAAGTTCCTAGAGACTGGAAGAAAAGAAGACTCCAACTTGGCACACCTGTAAGACTCAAGAACAAGTTGTGGGTTATAAAAGGCTTTAAAGAGAAGGAGATGATAGAGATAGAGTCTCCATATTCTAGAGAATCCAAAACAGTCCAAAGGAAGCAGTTGAAAGGTTGGTGGAAGGACAACATCAACTATAAAGAAGATGGAACATGAGCTTTAACAGGGTCAAGCTAGTGACGTTAAAGGAGCGCTTGCTGGGAGGCAACCCAGTAGATTTACAAACTTTTGATTTGTTTTGGTTTTGTAACTTTTAATCTGTGAACATTATTCTGGACATTATTTTGTTGGATCTAGCATCTACTGAAGGATGCTAGGTGGTTAAGTATCTACTGAAGGATACTAAGTTTGTAACACCTACTGATGGGTGTTGGTGAGAAGATTTTGCACCTACTGATGGGTGCTGGTAAGTTTGAAACACCTACTGATGGGTGTTGGTGGATTTTTGGTCAGGCTCGTGACGTTAAACAAGCGCTACCTGGGAGGCAACCCAGTTGATTGATTGTTTTCTGTTTGTTTATTTTAGTTAGGGTTTGCATAAGCATTTTTAACATTGAATTGCAGGGAACCAGTGAGGGGTATGTCTAGGAGGCACGTAGGTCAAGAAAAGAAGGAGAGGAGCACTTCTTGCAAGTGCCGCTGAGCGGCAACTTACCGCTCAGCGGTACTCTCGCAGATGGGCTTTAGTTTCCCCTTAGCGGGATCCGAGCTCATTAGGGTATTTTTAAACCCTAAGTTGTGCAAATGCTTTTATTTTCAGGCTCTTCTCTGCACACACACTCCTACATACCTTTTCAAAGGTTCTCTACAATTTTTCCCTCATCCCTCTTTAGAAAATCTCTCTTCCACTCACTTGCTCACTAGTTTTCCATCTAAGTTTGGGGTTGGGAGAGAGCATCATTGAAGGGGCTGATTTCTTCATTGTGGTTTACTAATGCTTAACAATGTATCTTTTGGTTTTGTGAATTATGTTTGATGTAGGGATGGCCTCCTCATCGGGCAAAAAGAATCAAGACTATAAGATCCAAGAAGAAGGAGGATACAGAGGACAGCTCATATTGAGGAGGAGTTGAGATAGCATTTACTGATGAATGCTATCATAACTAGAGCAGGACTTATGCTTTTGTTTGGTTTAAGTTTTCTGAACTTATTTGTTTTTGTTTTTAGATTAGGGTTTGATGTACTCTATTTGAAACCTGGTTTCTTATGATGGTTTGCTATTAACTGTGATTGTTTGATAAGTAATGCTTTAATAATGCTTATTGATTGATTGATGTTGAGATGATGTGCACATTAAAATGCTTATACAGGTGATTCACAAGCTTTGTGAACAAATGCATGATATCATGATTGTGATTGTGAAATTAAGCAGGATGTGTATGTCAAATGTGAATGAGCTTATATGTGAGGTTTTGAGCTCCAGAGTTGTTATTGTTGAATGCTATTACTTTGGAAACATGAATGATTTTGCCCAGGTTTTCTATGATTGAATCAATTGCTTGTTTTGCATCATATGATCAAGGCCGTTTGTTGGAACCCTTTTTATTGGCCAAATTCATAAAGTTAGCCTACTAAAAGAGAACACTTTGTGTTCTATCCTTTGAACCCTTAGCCTTGAATATACACTGAAAACCCTTGATTGAAAATCTTTACCTTGAGTTAAGTAGAAGATCTTGTGTGGTATTGTTAAATGTTCAAGTTTGGGGTTGTTGGGGAAACATGAAAAAGGAAAAGCATTGAGCTAAGAGCTAAAAAGTAAGAATATGCAAAGAAAAAGAAAAGAAAAGAAAAAGAAGTAAAGCTCAATGCAAATGCAAATGCAAAGGCAAGTTGGGAAGAATAAGAATAATTGTGTTGTTATGATTCTCTTAACTCAAGGATTTTGTGATCCAGAAAAACCAATTTTCTTGTTAGCCCAGCCACATTATAAGCCATTGAAAAGTCCTTGTGATGATGCATGTTTGTGAATGTTTTTGATTGTGGTAAAATGAAAGGCAAAGTTGATTCATGTGACATTGTGATAGTGGAGTGAATGAGTGAAACACTTTACCTCTTATACACTTGTGTGTTGAGTGAAACACTTTACCTAGTGAGGAAATATTCCATAAGCACATGAACATCCATGCTTAATTGATTGATCATTCATGAAAAATAGCATTTGTTGGATATTAAATGACTTTGTGAACACTAAAGCATGTGCACATCTTGATTGAACTCTTGGTCATAAGTTTGAGTGAAGTTATTACTTATCTTGAAAAAGAAGATTTTTGAATGAGTGAACCATCATATGAATTGGTTGGAGATTGAGTTACATCTTGTTTGCTTGAGGACAAGCAAAGTTCTAAGTTTGGGGTTGTGATAACAGTTGAAAAACTGTTATTTTCATGCTTAAAATTGATACTAAAAGCAACCTTTAGACTTAAAAACTAGCTTGAAATCATGCTTTTATCTATATTTTCAGAAATAAGAGAGCTGGACAGGTTTATGCTTGATTTAAGTGTTTTTGTGCAGGTTTAAAGGTGAATTTGGTGAAAGAAGTGAAGAAGGAGAGAGATGACATTAGAAAAGACAAGAAAAAGTGCAAAAAGGAGAAGCCGAAGGCACCGCTCAGCGGCATTTTACCGCTGAGCGGCACTCTGGAGGTTGCGGGAGTCACGCTGAGGGGCAAAATGGCCGCTGAGGGGAAGAAACGTGACGCGCAGTCACCGCTGAGCGGTATTTACCGCTGAGCGGCACTTTTTGGGCTTGGGCTTTTGTAATCTTTTGTAACTTTAGAATAGTATATAAGGGCTTGCACGTCCTAGAATTAGTATCTTTGGCAGAAACGAGGCAAACACTTTCTCTTCTCACCCCTTTGAAGGAGGATCTTGGATGCTCAGGCTACTTCTTCACCTTTATTGGGTTTATTCTTTCATTGTTCATCTAGGTTCACCATGAATATGGTGAACTAAATCTTGTATGTTTGTTGGGGAATCAATGTAATCTCTTGAAGCTCTCATATATGGAATCTTTGCTTGCATCTTTTAATTAAGACTTATGCTTTCTTTCATCATTAGTTAGGGTTTTTCCTCTTTGGTCAATGCTTGCATAGTTTAACTCATTCCATGCATGATTATTGGTTTTGTCGATACGGACACGTACGGGGAAGTCTAGATCCGGGGAATTTCTCCCAATATTATACTGACAATATTATATTGGTTGTCGTTAAGCTCCTGCACTCATGAACTAATCATTAGGAATGCTAGGAATTGTATGAACTCGTGATTAGGGAGAAGCCATCTAGAATGGTACTTTAGAGAGTGGCATTAACAATGGTGATTTGAATGTTGAATTCCTAAAATATATGAGAGTGGATGAGATGAAATTGACCCCCAACAACATATCCATTCATATATTTCATTGAAAGTGTTTATCTTTTGTCTTTGCCATTGATCAAATTTCATGCATACATGTTTATTTTCTGTCTTGCATATTAAAATTTAAATATTTCGTTTGTAAGTCCTAGCTAATCAACAAATCACATAACTAAACTAGGCCGTGAGTCCTTTGGGAAGAACGATACTTGGTCTTACCAAGTTTATTACTTGAACGATTTGGTCATACTTGCCGATTGTGAAACAAGTTTGTGACATCATATTTTGGTGCTTACAAATTTGTCCATCAAGTTTTTGGCGCCGTTGCCGGGGACTCGTGGTTTAACTGGTTAATTTGTGTGATTATTGATTATCTTTGACTTTAATTTTGAATTTCTGTTTTTATTTTTCTGTTTTTATTTTATTTTATTTTATCTTTTTAGGTTAGATTTTATTTTATCTTATTTTTTAGATTACATTTTATTTTATCTTTTAGAATTAGGTTAGATTTTGTTTTATCTTTTAGATTAGATTATATTTTATTTGGTTAGGTTAGATTCTATTTTATCTTTATCTTTTAGATTAGGTTAGATTTTATTTTATTTGGTTCTATCTTATTTTATCTTTCTATCTTCTAAATCTTTTTATCTTTTGAATCTATATCTTCTCCTATATCTTTTTGTGCTAACAAATCTTTTCTAGGGTTTTGTTTTCTTGTGCATGCAGGAAGCAATTCGAACTAGGAGTAAGAAAACAACAGAACCACTTCTTGAAGGTCTAGAAGAGAGTAGAAGGAGGAGAAGAATCAGAACGTCTAGAGAACTTTTCCCTTCTCCAGAAACTCTCTTGCAATCATCACCACAAGGTTCTGTTCATAGCACAGGGAGTATGGAGGGCAATAATGTTAGAAGAACTCTTGCAGATTATACTAATCTTGCTGGACCTCAGCACTTCAATAGCATAGCTAGACCTAGAGTCAATGCAGCCAACATGGAGGTCAAACCAGCACTGATTCAACTGGTGAAGAGTAATCAATTTAATGGGTTATCTCATGAAAGCCCATATGAGCACCTTACTACCTTTAATGAGATTTGCAATACAGTCAAGATTAATGGGGTGCCAGACGAAGCTATCAAACTTAGCTTGTTTCCTTTCTCATTGGGAGGCAATGCTAAGCTTTGGTTGAACTCTTTTCCAGAAGAAAGTTTCACAGAGTGGGAAGTAGTGGTCACAAAATTCTTAAACAAATACTTCCCACAATCTAAAGCGACTAAAGGGAAGCAAGAGATTTCTTCATTCAAGCAGGGCATGGAAGAATCACTGGGGCATGCATGGGACAGGTATAAAAGCTTGTTACGTAAAACTCCCACGCATGGCTTTGAAGATCAAGAAGTAGTCCTAACTTTCCTTGGAGGGCTTGGTTCACAAACCAAGATGATGTTGGATGCCTCAGCTGGAGGCAATATCAAATGGAAGACTCCAGAGGAAGCAACTGAAATTATTGAAAACATGGCTACAAGTGATAATGAGCTGCACAGTGAGAGAGGAACTCCTATGCAACAGAAAGGGGTTCTTCAATTACAAACACATGATGCCTTGCTAGCACAGAATAAAATTCTAACTCAACAGCTGGAGACTCTGACCAAAACTCTGGCTCAACTACCTAAAGAATTGAAATCTGCTGCACATGTACAAACCCAGTTGTGCGAATTATGTGGGGGTGATCACATCAATGGCCAATGTGCTTTTCCTTTGGAAGCCGTGGAGGATGTTAATTTCATGGCTAATCAATTTCCATACCGTCAAGGGAATTATAATCAGGGTTGGAAACCACATCCAAGCATTGGTCAAGGACAAACTGGGCAAGCTAATCAATATAATAAGCAGCAGCAGCAACCAACCTTGTGGCAACAATTATCTATGCTTAATGAAAGATCAACAAGGTTGGAAGAAACTCTTCAGCAATTCATACAGAAAACTGAATCTTCTCAAAAGAGCACTGAAGCTGCTATAAAGAATTTGGAGATTCAAATGGGTCAGATTACCAAGCAATTGGAAGAAAGGCCAAACAGAAACTTTGGGGCTAATACTGAGGTTAACCCTAGAGAAGAGTGCAAAGTGGTCAAGAGTGTGAATGAAGAGATCATTGAGTTAGAAGAAGGAGAAACAGAAGAGAGAAAAGAAGAAGAAAGAAAGGACATTTTTCCTTTTCCAACAAATCAGGAAAAACCAATGGATTTCACAGATTTATTCAGAATGGTTGATAATGAAGCACCTTGGGAACAAATTTTACAGAAAATAGCAGTTTACACAAAATCTGATGAAGGAACCTCTACAAAAAGAAGACGTAGAGATGATGAGGAAGAAAAGTGTATAACTGTTAAGAAAGAGTCATTCCCACCAAAAGCAGCAGATCCAGGTAGTTTTTCTATCCCTTGTTCTATAGGGAAGAAAAAGGTAAAGAAAGCTCTCCTTGATTTAGGCTCAAGTGTTAACTTGATGCCTTATTCTCTATTGGAGCAAATTGGCCATGTTAAAATAAAACCTGTAAAGGTTAATCTAGTAATGGCTGATGGATCTTCAAAGGAGCCATGTGGGATTGCAGAAGACATTGTAGTTTGTGTTGGCAAACTTTAGTTTTTGGCAGACTTTGTGGTGATGAAGATGGAGACCGAAAAAATACCTTTCATACTGGGAAGACCGTTTATGAAAACGGCCAGGGCTATCATAGATGTTAATGAAGGTATAGTGGTGCTCCAGGACAGAGAGGAGAGAGTGGTGGTGGATGTTTTCAAAGATGAGATACAAGCAAAGGAGGAAGAGTCTAGTTATAAAGCTGCATTTCGAGATGCACCCATGACTAGAGGTAAAGATGAAAATCTTGAAGTTTCAGGTAACCATTGTTTGTTTTTTCAGGTACCCAAGGTAGAAGAGATTGGAAAAGGAGAAGAAGTTCCTAGAGACTGGAAGAAAAGAAGACTCCAACTTGGCACACCTGTAAGACTCAAGAACAAGTTGTGGGTTATAAAAGGCTTTAAAGAGAAGGAGATGATAGAGATAGAGTCTCCATATTCTAGAGAATCCAAAACAGTCCAAAGGAAGCAGTTGAAAGGTTGGTGGAAGGACAACATCAACTATAAAGAAGATGGAACATGAGCTTTAACAGGGTCAAGCTAGTGACGTTAAAGGAGCGCTTGCTGGGAGGCAACCCAGTAGATTTACAAACTTTTGATTTGTTTTGGTTTTGTAACTTTTAATCTGTGAACATTATTCTGGACATTATTTTGTTGGATCTAGCATCTACTGAAGGATGCTAGGTGGTTAAGTATCTACTGAAGGATACTAAGTTTGTAACACCTACTGATGGGTGTTGGTGAGAAGATTTTGCACCTACTGATGGGTGCTGGTAAGTTTGAAACACCTACTGATGGGTGTTGGTGGATTTTTGGTCAGGCTCGTGACGTTAAACAAGCGCTACCTGGGAGGCAACCCAGTTGATTGATTGTTTTCTGTTTGTTTATTTTAGTTAGGGTTTGCATAAGCATTTTTAACATTGAATTGCAGGGAACCAGTGAGGGGTATGTCTAGGAGGCACGTAGGTCAAGAAAAGAAGGAGAGGAGCACTTCTTGCAAGTGCCGCTGAGCAGCAACTTACCGCTCAGCGGTACTCTCGCAGATGGGCTTTAGTTTCCCCTTAGCGGGATCCGAGCTCATTAGGGTATTTTTAAACCCTAAGTTGTGCAAATGCTTTTATTTTCAGGCTCTTCTCTGCACACACACTCCTACATACCTTTTCAAAGGTTCTCTACAATTTTTCCCTCATCCCTCTTTAGAAAATCTCTCTTCCACTCACTTGCTCACTAGTTTTCCATCTAAGTTTGGGGTTGGGAGAGAGCATCATTGAAGGGGCTGATTTCTTCATTGTGGTTTACTAATGCTTAACAATGTATCTTTTGGTTTTGTGAATTACGTTTGATGTAGGGATGGCCTCCTCATCGGGCAAAAAGAATCAAGACTATAAGATCCAAGAAGAAGGAGGATACAGAGGACAGCTCATATTGAGGAGGAGTTGAGATAGCATTTACTGATGAATGCTATCATAACTAGAGCAGGACTTATGCTTTTGTTTGGTTTAAGTTTTCTGAACTTATTTGTTTTTGTTTTTAGATTAGGGTTTGATGTACTCTATTTGAAACCTGGTTTCTTATGATGGTTTGCTATTAACTGTGATTGTTTGATAAGTAATGCTTTAATAATGCTTATTGATTGATTGATGTTGAGATGATGTGCACATTAAAATGCTTATACAGGTGATTCACAAGCTTTGTGAACAAATGCATGATATCATGATTGTGATTGTGAAATTAAGCAGGATGTGTATGTCAAATGTGAATGAGCTTATATGTGAGGTTTTGAGCTCCAGAGTTGTTATTGTTGAATGCTATTACTTTGGAAACATGAATGATTTTGCCCAGGTTTTCTATGATTGAATCAATTGCTTGTTTTGCATCATATGATCAAGGCCGTTTGTTGGAACCCTTTTTATTGGCCAAATTCATAAAGTTAGCCTACTAAAAGAGAACACTTTGTGTTCTATCCTTTGAACCCTTAGCCTTGAATATACACTGAAAACCCTTGATTGAAAATCTTTACCTTGAGTTAAGTAGAAGATCTTGTGTGGTATTGTTAAATGTTCAAGTTTGGGGTTGTTGGGGAAACATGAAAAAGGAAAAGCATTGAGCTAAGAGCTAAAAAGTAAGAATATGCAAAGAAAAAGAAAAGAAAAGAAAAAGAAGTAAAGCTCAATGCAAATGCAAATGCAAAGGCAAGTTGGGAAGAATAAGAATAATTGTGTTGTTATGATTCTCTTAACTCAAGGATTTTGTGATCCAGAAAAACCAATTTTCTTGTTAGCCCAGCCACATTATAAGCCATTGAAAAGTCCTTGTGATGATGCATGTTTGTGAATGTTTTTGATTGTGGTAAAATGAAAGGCAAAGTTGATTCATGTGACATTGTGATAGTGGAGTGAATGAGTGAAACACTTTACTGTTAGCAAAATGATGAAGATGAAGTTTTGATGATGTCCAAATCAAGTCAAGAGAAATCAAGATTCAAGATGTTATGAAGACTTATATTGTGATGGAAAGCTTTTGTAATACTCTTAGAAATATGTATAGGACTTAGATTAGAAAAAGAAAAGTGTTTTGTAAAATTACTATAGTAAATCATTGCAACAAAACACTATAGTACTATTCACATGAATAGTAACACTATTCACGTGAATAGTGACGGTTAACGGTAAGAGTATCGCACTTAACACGGACGTTGGAGAAACTAGTCGTTGAAGAAACTAGCCGTTTATGACCGTTGGACAAACTAGCCGTTTATGGCCGTTGGACAAACTAGCCGTTTATGGCCGTTGGAGAAACTAGCCGTTAAGTTTGTCTTTTAGTGAATGGAAGAGCCTTTGGATGAGTCTATAAATAGACTCTCATTTCCTCTTAAAAATATAACCAGAGACACAGAAACTCTTCCCTTGTGCTCAAATACTCAGAAATTCTTGAGACTTGTGTGTTCTTGTTCGGCTTGTGAAACTCTTGTTTGTGGAGCTGGTGAAGTGCTGCTACGGTGACAGAGGAAATAGCCGGTTCATCCTTGGTGTGTCTAAGGAGGTGTTCGGAAGAGAATCATCCTTCGTGAAGTATTCGGAGGAGGTGTTCATCCTTTGTGAAGACTCAAAGGAGGTGTAGGTTCATCTCTTGTGGTATCAAGAGAGGTGGTTTCTAAACTCTTACAAATTGTTTCTTTGTGATTGTAATTTGTAATTGTTTTGTGATTAGTGAATTGTTTATCTTGTTTGAGATAAACGACTGGACGTAGGATTGGTAAGATCCGAACCAGGATAAAATCATCTGTGCAAATTTCTCTCAACCTTACTCTCGCTTTATTTGTCTTTATTATTTGTTTAGTAAGTTTATTTGAGTAGAAATTAAAAGGCACACGTTCGTATTAAAAACCCTCTTGGTTTGTTATTCCACGCTAACCCTTCCGCTGCAGCCGCTCTGACAATTGGTATCAGAGCTTGCTTTGATAGTCATTCAAATGGCGGGATCGTTTCAAACATTCGCAGAGGGTGCTTCTATCAATAGACCACCACTATTCACAGGTGAAAATTACGCATTCTGGAAGGTAAGAATGCAAATATTTATGGAATCTATTGATATAGATATTTGGGATGCTGTTGCATTTGGTCCTTTTGTTCCAACTAACAATATGCTGGAACCAAAGTCCCGTGACCAATGGACCATTGAAGAAAAGAGAAGATCTCAGAATGATGTAAAAGCCCGGAATATCATTGCGTCAGCATTGACTGTTGATGAGTTCTACAGGGTCTCTGTCTCCAAAAACGCTAAAGAAATGTGGGAAACTTTAAGAGTAACTCATGAAGGCGGAGATGAAATTGGGTGTGCTAAATCTAATACTTTAATCATGGAAGAGAATAATTCAAGCTCTTCATCAAGCACAACATCAAGTATGGGTGATTCTAATGAGCAAGCATATATCTGTTTAGTAGTGAACGACGACACTGGAAGCCAAGTAAGTACCTCTAGCGATTCTGATGATTCTGATCATATTGATGAAGATGAATTACATGAAATTTATAGAGAATTATTGATAGAATCAGAAAAACTAGATCTTGCTCATAAGAAATTGAAAAAGGATTTTAAAGAATTACAAAAGAAATATGAAAAATCCTTAGAAGAAATAGAAACTTTAAATAGTAAAATTTCAAATGTAGAAAATGATACAAATATATCTGCTGAGTGTAAATTTTGTGATGAACATAAATTGAAAGTTGATAACGTTGAAAAATCAATAGCAGATGAAAATAAAGAATTAAAATCAAATTTTAAAAATATTTTTGAAGAAAATAAAATTTTGAAAAATAAAATTTTATTTTATGAAAAAGGTAAATATACTAGTAGTGATGAATGTGCATCTTGTGTTAATTATAAGAAACTACTAGATGAAACAACCTTTGGAGAATGTAGTAAAAATAATGAAAATAAGGTTGTTAAAAATAAGTATGTTCCTAGAATTAAAAATAAACATAATCATAGAACCCATAGAACTTGGGTAGAAAAAGGAACAACTTATAGGAACACAAACTTTGTATCATGCTTTTATTGTATGAAAAAGGGTCATACATCTAATAAATGTAAAATTAAGCATTATGGTGTTCCAAGTGGTAGATATGTTTGGGTTATAAAATAATTTCTTTTTTCTAAATCTAACCCAAAGGACCCATACAAGTAGTTGGGTACCTATTGTTTAAAAATTTAAGAATTTCTTTAAAACAAATTTTAAGAAAATTTTTTCAAGACCGGTAAAACTATTTTTATATCTTCTAATATACAAAGCATATATAGTTTTCAATCGGAAAAATTTTTATGTGAGCATGTTGTCTTTGATGAAATTGTAGACCTTGAGGCAAAACCTCTTGAGTCAGTTGAATTACATGCAGGCAATGACGAAGATTTGTAGAAGACAACAAATGAAGCAAATAATGATGACAATCCTCAAGATAAAGATCTAAACAATGTTTTATAAGATCTTTCTCCTAAAAATATTTGCTTTAAATATCCTATTGTGCATGTTTGAATGAATCTTTAAATTTGAAATATTTTTAGCTCATATGCATACATGCTTTTATTAAGGGGGAGTATTATCTTAGGGGGAGAACATCAACACAACTTTTTAATTATGATCAAAAAGGGGGAGAAAATGTTTAAAGCTTATTTGCCTATTTGTACTATTTGTGCTTATTCACTAATGCACTCTTTCTTCCATAAGTTGTGTTTTAAATACAGATTATTACCAAAAGCTTTAAATCAAGGAGTTTTTGATCATCATCAAAAAGGGTGAGATTGTTAGCAAAATGATGAAGATGAAGTTTTGATGATGTCCAAATCAAGTCAAGAGAAATCAAGATTCAAGATGTTATGAAGACTTATATTGTGATGGAAAGCTTTTGTAATACTCTTAGAAATATGTATAGGACTTAGATTAGAAAAAGAAAAGTGTTTTGTAAAATTACTATAGTAAATCATTGCAACAAAACACTATAGTACTATTCACATGAATAGTAACACTATTCACGTGAATAGTGACGGTTAACGGTAAGAGTATCGCACTTAACACGGACGTTGGAGAAACTAGTCGTTGAAGAAACTAGCCGTTTATGACCGTTGGACAAACTAGCCGTTTATGGCCGTTGGACAAACTAGCCGTTTATGGCCGTTGGAGAAACTAGCCGTTAAGTTTGTCTTTTAGTGAATGGAAGAGCCTTTGGATGAGTCTATAAATAGACTCTCATTTCCTCTTAAAAATATAACCAGAGACACAGAAACTCTTCCCTTGTGCTCAAATACTCAGAAATTCTTGAGACTTGTGTGTTCTTGTTCGGCTTGTGAAACTCTTGTCTGTGGAGCTGGTGAAGTGCTGCTACGGTGACAGAGGAAATAGCCGGTTCATCCTTGGTGTGTCTAAGGAGGTGTTCGGAAGAGAATCATCCTTCGTGAAGTATTCGGAGGAGGTGTTCATCCTTTGTGAAGACTCAAAGGAGGTGTAGGTTCATCTCTTGTGGTATCAAGAGAGGTGGTTTCTAAACTCTTACAAATTGTTTCTTTGTGATTGTAATTTGTAATTGTTTTGTGATTAGTGAATTGTTTATCTTGTTTGAGATAAACGACTGGACGTAGGATTGGTAAGATCCGAACCAGGATAAAATCATCTGTGCAAATTTCTCTCAACCTTACTCTCGCTTTATTTGTCTTTATTATTTGTTTAGTAAGTTTATTTGAGTAGAAATTAAAAGGCACACGTTCGTATTAAAAACCCTCTTGGTTTGTTATTCCACGCTAACCCTTCCGCTGCAGCCGCTTCTGACATTTACCTCTTATACACTTGTGTGTTAAGTGAAACACTTTACCTAGTGAGGAAATATTCCATAAGCACATGAACATCCATGCTTAATTGATTGATCATTCATGAAAAATAGCATTTGTTGGATATTAAATGACTTTGTGAACACTAAAGCATGTGCACATCTTGATTGAACTCTTGGTCATAAGTTTGAGTGAAGTTATTACTTATCTTGAAAAAGAAGATTTTTGAATGAGTGAACCATCATATGAATTGGTTGGAGATTGAGTTACATCTTGTTTGCTTGAGGACAAGCAAAGTTCTAAGTTTGGGGTTGTGATAACAGTTGAAAAACTGTTATTTTCATGCTTAAAATTGATACTAAAAGCAACCTTTAGACTTAAAAACTAGCTTGAAATCATGCTTTTATCTATATTTTCAGAAATAAGAGAGCTGGACAGGTTTATGCTTGATTTAAGTGTTTTTGTGCAGGTTTTAAGGTGAATTTGGTGAAAGAAGTGAAGAAGGAGAGAGATGACATTAGAAAAGACAAGAAAAAGTGCAAAAAGGAGAAGCCGAAGGCACCGCTCAGCGGCATTTTACCGCTGAGCGGCACTCAGGAGGTTGCGGGAGTCACGCTGAGGGGCAAAATGGCCGCTGAGGGGAAGAAACGTGACGCGCAGTCACCGCTGAGCGGTATTTACCGCTGAGCGGCACTTTTTGGGCTTGGGCTTTTGTAATCTTTTGTAACTTTAGAATAGTATATAAGGGCTTGCACGTCCTAGAATTAGTATCTTTGGCAGAAACGAGGCAAACACTCTCTCTTCTCACCCCTTTGAAGGAGGATCTTGGATGCTCAGGCTACTTCTTCACCTTTATTGGGTTTATTCTTTCATTCTTTCATTGTTCATCTAGGTTCACCATGAATATGGTGAACTAAATCTTGTATGTTTGTTGGGGAATCAATGTAATCTCTTGAAGCTCTCATATATGGAATCTTTGCTTGCATCTTTTAATTAAGACTTATGCTTTCTTTCATCATTAGTTAGGGTTTTTCCTCTTTGCTCAATGCTTGCATAGTTTAACTCATTCCATGCATGATTATTGGTTTTGTCGATACGGACACGTACGGGGAAGTCTAGATCCGGGAAATTTCTCCCAATATTATACTGACAATATTATATTGGTTGTCGTTAAGCTCCTGCACTCATGAACTAATCATTAGGAATGCTAGGAATTGTATGAACTCGTGATTAGGGAGAAGCCATCTAGAATGGTACTTTAGAGAGTGGCATTAACAATGGTGATTTGAATGTTGAATTCCTAAAATATATGAGAGTGGATGAGATGAAATTGATCCCCAACAACATATCCATTCATATATTTCATTGAAAGTGTTTATCTTTTGTCTTTGCCATTGATCAAATTTCATGCATACATATTTATTTTCTGTCTTGCATATTAAAATTTAAATATTTCGTTTGTAAGTCCTAGCTAATCAACAAATCACATAACTAAACTAGGCCGTGAGTCCTTTGGGAAGAACGATACTTGGTCTTACCAAGTTTATTACTTGAACGATTCGGTCATACTTGCCGATTGTGAAACAAGTTTGTGACATCATATTTTGGTGCTTACAAATTTGTCCATCAATAGCTTAAAGACATTTGCTCGCTCAATGGATGATGAGATATCTTCACATCTTCATATATTCTCTCTTCTACATCATCATCTTATTCTTTCTTCTTGTCTTCTATTAATACACCTTGTGGATATACTCGTTGTGACGATACTTGTCTTTTGAATTAGGCAATGTAACTATTTTGATGAAGCTTGTCCTGAGATTTGTTCCTTTCTGGCTATTTGTGTAGGTGTTAGTCATAGGATGGTAACTGTCGTCAGAGCAGACATGTTTCTAAAAGCTTTTATTAAAAGTGATTTTGACTTGACTTTTGGCACAACTTTTGATAGTCTGATCAACGCTCCTTTTTTTCTTTTTCTCCAACGTTCATTTTAATATATATATATATATATATATATATATATATGTATATATATATGTATATATATACATATATGTATATATATATATATATAATGAGCATTCGTAGTGATTATTCTGCATAAGTTAAAAACATGTATGTAAGTTAAAAACATGTATGTAAATACCTAATTCAAGTAATATAATCATTGAGCATTTAACTCAATTCTTTCTTAGACGCTTTTTACACAAGACATTGTCTAGTCACACGTCTGGGTGTTTTAGCTTAGATTTTTTTCTATTTCCTAGGACATAAGTGTTTTCCTATGTTTTTCTATGTTTGGGGTTTAGGTTCTAGTTTTTGTCTGTTTGGGTTCTAGTTTTTTTTTTTTTTTTGTGTTTAGCATTTAAGTTTTCTTCTTGTGTTTTTGTCATAAGTTTCTTAACCTAATTTCTTTGTTGTTTTAATATTTTCCCTTAGACAATCATCTATAGCTTTTAGACATGTTTTGTTTTTTATTCTATCTTTGTGAGGTTGTGATTTCATTAACTTTTGGCTTGGTGCTCTTCTTGTCGTAATCTGGGTTCTCATATTTCTTCAGAGTACTTCTCTTTTATCCTAGTGTTTTTCTGTCCTAGTGTCAAACTAAAGGTTGGTTTCCTAACTCAGGTTGAGATTTTATTTATCGTTTTCTAAAGGTTGACTTCTTAGCTTAGGTTGAGGTGTTTCTAGCTGTTCGTTCTATCCTGGTGTTGAACTAAGGTTTGTTTCCTTTCTTAAGTTGGGGTTTTCCTAGCCTAGTGTTTTCTATCCTAAGGTTGGTCTTCTCGTGTATGGATTCCTGATGCGGGTTGTCGTGGCCCATCAAATTTGATGTGCATTAAATAATGCAGTATAGTGCTAGGAAGTGACTCTTAGGTCGTCTCTCAAGGACAAAATGTGGTTCAGTCAATAGGCCAGACACTTAGGGGGGGTTTGTGAAAGGATTTGTGAATGCAAATAATTAAATTAAAATGACAATTAAACACAATCGAACATAATTAAAAGCATTAAAGTGCATGAAAACATTAAAGTGAACAATACCACACATAGATATCCAAACACAATTCAAACTATAGAAATGCGACAAGCTAAAACATTAAATGCACAATGTTGTAAGCTAAACATCAAAAGTAATGAATCTAAAAGAAAGAAATGCATTGTTGCTACACTGCTGCCAACATCCCATCATTCTCCCACCTAATCTACTTCTCATTTCATAAAAACAAAAGCAAATCTCTTTTCTTCCAACAGCCGTGACACTATTCCTCCTAACTGGATGTGACACACTCACACACTCCCCTTCCAATTTAAATGCGCTACCTATCTCTTCTACCGTGAATATGCATGGCAAGCAACCTGCTGGAATGCTTCTTCTACTGTCCGTGTGTATGTGCTCTTAAAAGAAAATAATGAAAAAAAAACCCTTGTGCTTCCAAAGTGAAACAACTCTTCTTTTCTCTCATTGAAATCCACGCTTACTCCCATTTGTAAAAAAAACAATTAAAATGATGATGGAAATCTATCCTCCCTACAGTAGCTTAATTGTGGATTTTAAAAGAAAACAAATTCATTCTTCTCTCCAAATTAAATCATGCTTCTGCCTCTGGATAAACGTCCCCGTGCACAACCTTTTCTCCATCCTAAATGATTAAACATTGCTTTTCAAAGTAGAATAAGTACTTCCAATGACCGAATCCCTATGCTTGGACGTGAACACCACTTCATCCAATCAACATGCTCCTTCTTATAATTACTTCTTCATTTCTCGAGAAAAGAAATCTGCAAAGTATTTAATCCCAAAAATGAAAGTGGCATAAATCAGCGTGCACCACAATGCTAACCATCTATTCTCCGTGACACCTAATGAATCACCTTCCACTTCTCCCGTAGTGTGTGCTTCGCTTCTCTTAATCCGTGTAGCACCTAATGTTGGACGTGAGTTTTGTGATGTGCTGCTGCTGCCCAACACACGTACAGGCCGAGACACCACTTCACTTCTTCTAGCTCAACGCGCACACGCTGTTACTCTCCATCCAAGACGTTCCCGTGAGCTTGTTAGAATTTAAAAAAATGAAAAGAAAATTAAAGTGTTGTAACCAAATGGAAGCGGCAATGAGAATTCAGCAAAGATGTTAAAAATCATTCCATTCCTTCAATTTAAAAACAACGTTCAGCCCCCAAGAAAAAATTCCAAAATACAAATATTCTCCAAAAAAAACCAAAGACCGAGAGCGTAAAATGTGTGGCCAGTGGCGGCTGGCTTTTTCAACGTGTGCGCCTCCCTCCTTTATCTACATACCATCCCTAATAAAAACTCTCTCCATCTCGGTGGCTGGATGTCGTGTGCAAGCTGGACCAAGAATTATGTGTTGCACCTCCTTCAAAAATGTTGGGCTGTGGAATGTTTCTAATTGAAGCCAACTTGATGTTGCCTCCCTCCAGGCCAGGTGTACCTTTTTGCTGGATGCGTGACGACTCCTGGATGCTGCTGCCCGTGCACTCTTTTCTTTCAAGCTGGACAACGTGGAGTCATTTTCGTGTGCACCCCTCCACTTTGCTGGATGCTGAAGCTGCTTGTTGGACCAACGCTGGACGTGTTGCTCGAAGCGTGAATGAAGATAGTTGGGCCTGCTCGCCCTTCTTCGTGCACATCCTTCTTCTCCCAAGCACCACGTCTTCATCCCAACGTTCCAGCTCATCCATTTGCACCCCCTTAATTGAAATTCACACTTCCTCGATCATTTTAACTTAAATTATAATTTATGTGACATTTTTTTTCACCTCCAAATGTTCCAAATTGTATTTCCAAAATTTTCCCTACAATTAATAATGCAAATAATTTGCTCAGATAATCCAAATTAATTAAAATAAGAATTTCTGGTCAAATTAAGCACAGTTAGCATAAACAGAAAAATACTGGACGTTTAAGCACATTTTCCTGATTAATTTTAGCACAATAAACTAAGTGAAGTGAAGAAAACATTGACTCATTGATGGACAAATTTATGATCACCAAAATATGATGTAACAAACTTGTTTTACAATCGGCAAGTATGACCGAATCGTTCAAGTAATAAACTTGGTAAGACCAAGTATCGTTCTCCCAAAGGACTCACGACCTAGTTTAGTTGTGTGGTTTGTTGATTAGCTAAGACTTAAGGACGAAATAATTGAGGTTTAATATGCAAAACAGAAAATAAACATGTATGCATGAGGTTTTGATCAATGGCAAAAGCAAAAGACAAGCACTTTCAATGAAATATATATATGAATATGTTGTTGGGGGTCAATTTCATCTTATCCACTCTCATATATTTTAGGAATTCAACATTCAAATCATCATTGTTAATGCCACTCTCTAAATTACCTTGTCAAGAAGGCCTATCCCTAATTACGAGTTCATACGATTCCTAGCATTCCTAATAATTAGTTCTCTTAGCACAGGAGCTTAACGACAACCAATATAATATTGGGAGTAATTCCCCAGATCTAGACTTCCCCGTACGTTCCCGTATCGACAAAATCAATAATCATGCATTGAATGAGTTAAACAAATCAAGCATTAAGCAAAGAGGAAAAACACTAACTAATGATGAAAGAAAGCATAAGTCTTAGATTAAGATGCAAGCACAAATTCCATATATGAGAGCTTCAAAAGATTACATTGATTCCCCAACAAACATACAAGGTTTAGTTCACCATATTCATGGTGAACCTAGATGAACAATAATGAAAGAATGAAGGATAAAATCCTAGAAAGGTGAAGAGGTAGCCTGAGCATCCAAGATCCTCCTTCAAAGGGGTGGAAGAGAGAATGTTTGCTTCGTCTTTGCCAAAGATACCAACCCTAAGACATCTAGGTCTTTAAATAGGACATAAAAATAATAGAAAACGGGTCCAGGCCCAAACAGATCATAAAATCGCATAAAACTGGCCCAAAACTCGTCTGGTTGACTTTTTTTCGTATTCTGGTTGACTGGTTGACTTTTTGGTTGACTGGTTGACTTTTCTGGTTTCTGGTTGACTTTTCTGATTTCATCTCTCTCCTTCTTCACTTCTTTCAATAAATTCACCTTAAAACCTGCACAAAAACATTGAAATCAAGCATAAACCTGTCCAGCTCTCTTATTTCTGAAAATATGGATAAAAGCATGATTTCAAGCTAGTTTCTAAGTGTAAAGGATGCTTTTTGTGTCAATTTTAAGCATGAAAATAATAGTTTTTCAACTATTATCACAACCCCAAACTTAGAACTTTGTTTGTCCTCAAGCAAACAAGATGTAACTCAATCTTCAACCAATTCATATGATGGTTCACTCATTCAAAAATCCTCTTTTTCAAGATAAGTAACAACTTCACTCAAACTTATGACCAAGAGTTCAATCAAGATGTGCACATGCTTTAGTGTTCACAAAGTCATTTAATATCCAACAAATGCTATTTTTCATGAATGATCAATCAATTAAGCATGGATGTTCATGTGCTTATGGAATATTTCCTCACTAGGTAAAGTGTTTCACTCAACACACAAGTGTATAAGAGGTAAAGTGTTTCACTCATTCACTCCACTATCACAATGTCACATGAATCAACTTTGCCTTTCATTTTACCACAATCAAAAACATTCACAAACATGCATCATCACAAGGACTTTTCAATGGCTTATAATGTGGCTGGGCTAACAAGAAAATTGGTTTTTCTGGATCACAAAATCCTTGAGTTAAGAGAATCATAACAACACAATTATTCTTATTCTTCCCAACTTGCCTTTGCATTTGCATTTGCATTGAGCTTTACTTCTTTTTCTTTTCTTTTCTTTTTCTTTGCATATTCTTACTTTTTAGCTCTTAGCTCAATGCTTTTCCTTTTTCATGTTTCCCCAACAACCCCAAACTTGAACATTTAACAATACCACACAAGATCTTCTACTTAACTCAAGGTAAAGATTTTCAATCAAGGGTTTTCAGTGTATATTCAAGGCTAAGGGTTCAAAGGATAGAACACAAAGTGTTCTCTTTTAGTAGGCTAACTTTATGAATTTGGCCAATAAAAAGGGTTCCAACAAACGGCCTTGATCATATGATGCAAAACAAGCAATTGATTCAATCATAGAAAACCTGGGCAAAATCATTCATGTTTCCAAAGTAATAGCATTCAACAATAACAACTCTGGAGCTCAAAACCTCACATATAAGCTCATTCACATTTGACATACACATCCTGCTTAATTTCACAATCACAATCATGATATCATGCATTTGTTCACAAAGCTTGTGAATCACCTGTATAAGCATTTTAATGTGCACATCATCTCAACATCAATCAATCAATAAGCATTATTAAAGCATTACTTATCAAACAATCACAGTTAATAGCAAACCATCATAAGAAACCAGGTTTCAAATAGAGTACATCAAACCCTAATCTAAAAACAAAAACAAATAAGTTCAGAAAACTTAAACCAAACAAAAGCATAAGTCCTGCTCTAGTTATGATAGCATTCATCAGTAAATGCTATCTCAACTCCTCCTCAATATGAGCTGTCCTCTGTATCCTCCTTCTTCTTGGATCTTATAGTCTTGATTCTTTTTGCCCGATGAGGAGGCCATCCCTACATCAAGATGTGCACATGCTTTAGTGTTCACAAAGTCATTTAATATCCAACAAATGCTATTTTTCATGAATGATCAATCAATTAAGCATGGATGTTCATGTGCTTATGGAATATTTCCTCACTAGGTAAAGTGTTTCACTCAACACACAAGTGTATAAGAGGTAAAGTGTTTCACTCATTCACTCCACTATCACAATGTCACATGAATCAACTTTGCCTTTCATTTTACCACAATCAAAAACATTCACAAGCATGCATCATCACAAGGACTTTTCAATGGCTTATAATGTGGTTGGGCTAACAAGAAAATTGGTTTTTCTGGATCACAAAATCCTTGAGTTAAGAGAATCATAACAACACAATTTTTCTTATTCTTCCCAACTTGCCTTTGCATTTGCTTTGAGCTTTGCTTCTTTTCTTTTTCTTTTTCTTTGCATATTCGTACTTTTTTAGCTCTTAGCTCAATGCTTTTCCTTTTTCATGTTTTCCCAACAACCCCAAACTTGAACATTTAACAATACCACACAAGATCTTCTACTTAACTCAAGGTAAAGATTTTCAATCAAGGGTTTTCAGTGTATGTTCAAGGCTAAGGGTTCAAAGGATAGAACACAAAGTGTTGTCTTTTAGTGGGCTAACTTTATGAATTTGGCCAATAAAAAGGGTTCCAACAAACGACCTTGATCACATGATGCAAAACAAGCAATTGATTCAATCATAGAAAACCTGGGCAAAGTCATTCATGCTTTCAAAGTAATAGCATTCAATCATACCAAAAACTCTAGAGCTCAAAACCTCACATATAAGCTCATTCACATTTGACATACACATCCTGCTTAATTTCACAATCACAATCATGATATCCTGCATTTGTTCACGAAGCTTGTGAATCACCTGTATAAGCATTTTATGTGCACATCTATCTCAACATCAATCAATCACTAATCATCATCAAGCATTACTTATCACACAATCACAGTTAATAGCAAACCATCATAACAAACCATGTTTCCAATAGAGTACATCAAACCTTAATCTAAAACAAAAAATAAATAAGTTTAGAAAACTTAAACCAACAAAAGCATAAGCATATGATAGCATTCATCCGTAAATGTTATCTCAGCTCCTCATCAATCTGAGCTGTCCTCTGTATCTTCCTCTTCTTGGATCTTATAGTCTTGATTCTTTTTGCCTGATGAGGAGGCCATCCCTTTGAAAAGGTATGTAGGAGTGTGTGCAGAGAAGAGTCTGAAAGTATGAGCAAATGCACAGCTTAGGGTATAAAAATACCCTAATGGGCTCGGGTTCCGCTAAGGGGAACTAAAGCCCATCTGCGAGAGTACCGCTCAGCGGTAAGTTGCCGCTCAGCGGCACTTTCGTGATGTGCTCTTCTCCTTCTTTGCTTAACCTAAGTGCCTCCTAGACATGCCCCTCACTGGTTCCCTGCAATTCAATGTTTAGAATACTTATGCAAACCCTATTATGCAACTAAAATGAAACAAACAAAAACAATCAATCAACTGGGTTGCCTCCCAGGTAGCGCTTGTTTAACGTCACGAGCCTGACCCAAAGTCCACCAACACCCATCAGTAGGTGTTTAAAATCTCACCAACACCCATCAGTAGGTGTTAAAAACTTACCAACACCCGTCAGTAGGTGTTACACACTTAGCATTCTTCAGTAGATGCTATATCCAACTGGCATCCTTTAGTAGATGCTATGTTCAGCAATATAATGTTCAACAGATTTAAAGATTACAAACCAAAGAAAAATTATAAAGTTCTTAAATCCACTGGGTTGCCTCCCAGCAAGCGCTCTTTTAACGTCATTAGCTTGACCTAGTAAAGCTCAAGTTCCTTCTTCATAGTTGATGTTGTCATCCCACCAACTCCTCAGTTGTTTCCTGTGAACTGTTTTGGTCCTTCTAGAATGTGGAGACTCTATCTCTATCATCTCCTTCTCTTTAAAGCCCTTCACAACCCACAACTTATTTTTGATTCTCACAGGTGTACCAAGTTGGGGTCTTCTTTTCTCCCAGTCATCAGGAATTTCTCCTCCTCTTCCAATCTTTTCTTCCTTGTGTACCTTAAACAACAAACAATGGTTACCTGCAACCTTGGGCTTTTCATCTTTATGACTAGTCATGTGTGCATCTTGAGATGCAGCTTTATGACTAGCTTCTTCCTCCTGTGGTTGCGTCTCATCTTTGAAGACGTCTACAACCACTCTCTCCTCTCGGTCCTGAAGCACCACTATACCTTCATTTACATCAATGATAGCTCTGGCCATTTTCATAAACGGTCTTCCAAGTATGATAGGTATCTTCTCTGTCTCCATCTTCATCACCACAAAGTCTGCCAAGAACTGAAGTTTGCCAACACAAACTATAATGTCCTCTGCAATCCCACATGGCTCCTTTGAAGATCCATCGGCCATTACTAGATTAACCTTTACAGGTTTCACATTAACATTGCCGATTTGCTCCAGTAAAGAGTAAGGTATCAAGTTAACACTTGAACCTAAATCAAGAAGAGCTTTCTTCACCCTTTTCTTCCCTATGGTACAAGGGATAGAAAAACTACCTGGATCTGTTGCTTTAGGAGGGAATGACTCTTTTTTAACAGTTACACACTCCTTTGCCTCATCATCTCTACGTCTTTTCTTTGTAGAGATATTTTCATCAGATTTTGTGTAAACTGTGATCTGTTGTAAAATTTGTTCCCAAGGTGCATCATTATCCACCATCTTGAATAATTCTGTGAAGTCCAGTTATTTCCCTTGATGGATTGGAAAAGGAAAAGTGCTTTTGCTCTCTATTTCTCTTCTCTCTTCTGTATCTAACTCAACTTTCTCATCATCAACACTCTCTACTACCTTGCACTCTTCTCTGGGGTTAACTTCAGTATTAGCCCCAAAATTTCTATTTGGCCTTTCTTCCACCTGTTTGGTGATCTGCCTCATCTGAGTCTCCAAATTTTTAATAGTAGCTTCAGTGCTCTTCTGTGTAGACTCAGTTTTCTTTATGAAATTATTGAGAGTTTCCTCCATCCTCATGGACCTTTCATTAAGCATAGATAACTGTTGCCATAAGGTGGGTTGCTGCTGCTGCTTATTATATTGACCAGCTTGCCCAGGCCCAGTTTGCCCTTGACCAATACTTGGGTGTGGTTTCCACCCCTGATTGTAGCTTCCTTGACGATACTGATTGGTCATGTAGTTTACATCCTCTACGGCTTCAACTGGAAAGGCACATTGACCATTGATATGGTCGCCTCCACACAATTCGCACAATTGGGTTTGTACCTGTGCAACAGTTTTCAACTCTTTGGGTAATTGTGCAAGAGTTTTAGTCAGAGTCTCCAGCTGTTGAGTTAGAATTTTGTTTTGAGCTAGCAGGGCATCATGTGTCTGTAATTGGAGAACTCCATTTTACATAAGAGCTTCACTCACTGTGTAGCTCATTATCACTAGAAGCCATGTTTTCTATAATCTCTATTGCTTCCTCTGGAGTTTTCCATTTAATATTGCCTCCTGTTGAGGCGTCCAGCATCATCTTGGTTTGTGAACCAAGCCCTCCAAGGAAAGTTAAGACTACTTCCTGATCTTCAAAGCCATGCGTGGGTGTTTTTCTTAGCAAGCTTTTGTATCTGTCCCATGCATGCCCCAGTGATTCTTCCATACCCTGCTTAAATGAAGAAATCTCTTGTTTGCCTTTTGTCACCTTAGATTGTGGGAAGTACTTGTTTAAAAATTTTGTGACCACTGCTTCCCACTCTGTGAAACTTTCTTTTGGGAAAGAATTCAACCAAAGCTTAGCATTGCCTCCCAATGAGAAAGGAAACAAGCTAAGTTTGATAGCTTCGTCTGGCACCCCATTAATTTTGACTTGTTGCAAATCTCATTGAAGATAGTGAGGTGCTCATATGGGCTTTCATGAGATAACCCATTAAATTGGTTGCTTTTCACCAGTTGAATCAGTGCTGGTTTGACCTCCATATTAGCTGCATTGACTCTAGGTCTAGCTATATTGTTAAAGTGCTGAGGTCCAGTTATATTGGTGTAGTCAGCAAGAGTTCTTCTAACATTGTTGTTCTCCATATTTTCTATGCTATGAACAGAACCTTGTGGTGGTGATTGTAAGAGAGTTTCTGGAGAAGGAAAAAGTTCTCTAGATGTTCGGATTCTTCTCCTCCGTATACTCTCGTCTAGACCTTCAAGCAGAGGTTCTGTTGTTTTCTTGCTCCTTGTTCTAATTGCTTCCTGCATGCACAAGAAAACAAAACCCTAGACAAGATTTGTTAGCACAAAAAGATATAGGAGAAGATATAGATTCAGAAGATAAAAGATTCAGAGGATAAGATAAAATAATATAAAATAAAATAAAATAAAATAAAATCTAATCAAATCAAATAAAATAAAATCTAATCTAATCAAATCAAATAAAATATAATCTAATCTAATCAAATCAAATCAAATAAGATAAAATCAAATCAAATCATATCAAATCAAATCAAATCAAATCAAATAAGATAAAAAAAATAAAATAAAATCAAATCAAATAAAATCAAATCAAATAAAATAAAACCAAATCAAATAAAAACCAAAAATAAAAACAGAAATTCAAAATTAAAGTCAAAGATAATCAATAATCACACAAATTAACTAGTTACACCACGAGTCCCCAGCAACGGCGCCAAAAACTTGATGGACAAATTTATGATCACCAAAATATGATGTCACAAACTTGTTTTACAATCGGCAAGTATGACCGAATCGTTCAAGTAATAAACTTGGTAAGACCAAGTATCGTTCTCCCAAAGGACTCACGGCCTAGTTTAGTTGTATGGTTTGTTGATTAGCTAAGACTTAAGGACGAAATAATTGAGGTTTAATATGCAAAACAGAAAATAAACATGTATGCATGAGGTTTTGATCAATGGCAAAAGCAAAAGACAAGCACTTTCATGAAATATATATATATGAATATGTTGTTGGGGGTCAATTTCATCTTATCCACTCTCATATATTTTAGGAATTCAACATTCAAATCATCATTGTTAATGCCACTCTCTAAATTACCTTGTCAAGAAGGCCTATCCCTAATTACGAGTTCATACGATTCCTAGCATTCCTAATAATTAGTTCTCTTAGCACAGGAGCTTAACGACAACCAATATAATATTGGGAGTAATTCCCCATATCTAGACTTCCCCGTACGTTCCCGTATCGACAAAATCAATAATCATGCATTGAATGAGTTAAACAAAGCAAGCATTAAGCAAAAAGGAAAAACCCTAACTAATGATGAAAGAAAGCATAAGTCTTAGATTAAGATGCAAGCACAAATTCCATATATGAGAGCTTCAAAAGATTACATTGATTCCCCAACAAACATACAAGGTTTAGTTCACCATATTCATGGTGAACCTAAATGAACAATAATGAAAGAATGAAGGATAAAACCCTAGAAAGGTGAAGAGGTAGCCTAAGCATCCAAGATCCTCCTTCAAAGGGGTGGAAGAGAGAGTGTTTGCTTCGTCTTTGCCAAAGATACCAACCCTAAGACATCTAGGTTTTTAAGTAGGACATAAAAATAATAGAAAACGGGTCTAGGCCCAAACAGATCATAAAATCGCATAAAACTGGCCCAAAACTCGTCTGGTTGACTTTTTTCGTATTTTGGTTGACTGGTTGACCTTTTGACTGACTGGTTGACTTTTCTGGTTGACTGGTTGACTTTTCTGGTTTCTGGTTGACTTTTCTGATTCCATCTCTCTCCTTCTTCACTTCTTTCGCTAAATTCACCTTAAAACCTGCACAAAAACAGTGAAATCAAGCATAAACCTGTCCAACTCTCTTATTTCTGAAAATATGGATAAAAGCATGATTTCAAGCTAGTTTCTAAGTATAAAGGTTGCTTTTTGTGTCAATTTTAAGCATGAAAATAACAGTTTTTTAACTGTTATCACTCATCAATTCCTATCAAAGTGTACTAAAGATTGTTTTCCTGTCGTAAGGTTGTTTTCCTGTCGTAAGGTTGTGTACTAAAGACTTCTTCGTTTTATGTTATTTAGTTAAACTTCAAAACCAAGACCAAGGTTTCTACTAGATGAGCTTGTTTTGTAATGCCTTGACAGTTCTCCCAGATTTTCTATTGGACGAGCTTATCTTGTAATAAACTTGTCATACCTTGAGAATCTCACCCTTTTTTATGTTTAACAAATACACATCCCAAACGAAGAGTCTTACTAGAAAAACATATTGTTCTTACTAAGAAGAGTCTCATTAGAGTATGTAATTCTCTCCCCCTTATTTGTAAAATATCAAAAAGGTTTAGAGAATTAGTTAGCTCCCCTTGTTTTGTTGCATCTTTTGTTTTCTCATTTTCTTGGGAATTTTAAGTTTTAAGTTTTCTTAATTAGTTTTATTATTCCGTTTTGTTAAGGATTTTCCCAACATTAATTTTACACATATCATTCAAGAAGAATTCAGCAAGTATTTACAGTAAGAAAACAACAGAATTAGAAGATCTAATATATTAGAAAAAAAACAAGAAGAGTCATCAAAACAAACAACAAGAATAACAAATAAAACAAAACAACAAAAACAATCCTAAGGAGCTTGTTACTCATTTTGTTGCACGATGAATTTCCTAATCTCATTGATCGTCTCTCCATCACTGTCGAAAGATTTTTCTAAATGGATGACTAATATGGCTTAGTGTGGAAATAATCGATTACATAAGTTTCATAATTGATTAAAACAGAAAGCATAGTCTAATCCATTACATATATAGCCTAATTTGTTAAGACTGTTAAATGGTTCAATAATAAGCTTAAGTGTTTAGATAATCGATTACACACATAAGATAATTTTTTAAAATAGAAAGAAAAACATAATAGATTACATAAATAACATAATCGATTATACTACGACAGGATTTGAAAATCCTATATATATATATATAAATATATATATATATATATATATATATATATATATATATATATATATATATATATGACTTGAAACCTGTTTCAATAATGTTACAATTTTCAAATACTAACATTCTTCTTGAGCTTTGATTATAGGTGTTCTCAAGAAACATTCTTGCAGGATCCAAGCTTCATTGGTTGATTACACATCAAGATTAACTCAAGACTTTGTGCTAAAGTGGTTCTAATTCAATAGGCACTTGGAAAGTGTGTGTTAAATATTAGGTTCTTCATAAACAATATGTGTATTGTGTACCTGTGCGGGTTTGTGATAACAGTTGAAAAACTGTCATTTTTATACTTAATTTTGACCTTAAAGACAAATTTTATGACTTAGAAATTAGCTTGGAATCATGTTTTTGCTTAAGTTTTGGAAATAAGAGAGTTGGATGGGTTTTATGCTTGGTTTTCATTCTTTTCACAGGAATTAAGATGAATTATATGAAAGAAGTTGAAGTAGTAAGGAGCTGGACTCAGGAAAGCAAGTGAAAGTGCACAAAAGAAGAGTCACAGTCACTGTTCAAAGCCACTTTTACCGTTGAGCATCGTTCTGAAGTCCCGTAGTCACCGTTGAGGGCCAAAACTGCAGCTGAGCGTCAATACTGAAGACCCATACTTACTGCTGAGCGGCAAAAGTACCGGTGAGCGCCATTTATTTGGGCTTGGGCATATTTTCTGTAATTTTTAGGAAACTATGTAAGGTTTTAGTCAAATTAGGGTTAATATCTTTGGACAGAAAAAGGCGAAATCACATTCCTTTCACCCCTTAGAGGAGGATTTTGGATGCTCAAGCTCTATTCTTCAACTTCTAGGATTCTATGTTTCATTCTTTCATTGTTTTTCATCTAGTTTTACCATGTCTATGGTGAACTAAACCTTCATTCTTGTTGGGGAACCGATGTAATCCTTTGAAACTCTCAAGTCCCTAGAAAAATTTGATAGCACAAAAAGATAGAGAACATATAAAATAAGAGATAAGAAGATAAAAGATAGAAAGATAGAAGATAAAATAAAAACAGAAAAATAAAAACAAAAAACAGAAGAATAAAAACAAAAAAATAATAACAGAAAAATAAAAACACAAAAACAAAAAATAAATTAAATTAAATTAAATTAAATTAAATTAAATAATAACCGAAAAATAAAAATAGAAAATAAAATTAAAAAAAATAAAATAAAATAAAATAATATAAAATAAAATAAAAAAAAGTTAAAACAGAAATTCAAATTTTGAAATTTAAAATTAAAAAATCAAAAACAAGTCAAAGATAATCAATAATCACACAAATAAACTAGTTAAACCACGAGTTCCCGGCAACGGCGCCAAAAACTTCATGACAAATTTATGAACACCGAAAAACGGCGTCAAAAACTTGTTTAACCCTGGGCAAGTGTGACTGAATCATATCAAGCAATAAACTCGATAAGACCAAGTATCGTTCTCCAAAAGGACTCACGACCTAGTTGGTTATATGAATTCTTGATTATTTAAGACTTGTGAACAAATTGTTGTAAGTTTCAAATGCAAAAGACAAAAAGTAAACATGTAAGCATGTGATGATCAATGGGAAAGAAGAACACAAACACTGAATGAATTATATGGATGAGTATGTTGTTGGGGTAATCAATTTCATCTTATCCACTCTCATATATTTTAGGAATTCATCATTCTTTTCATCAATGTTAATGTCACTCTCTAAATCACCTTGCGAAGAAAGCCTATACTTAATTACGAGTTCATACAATTCCTAGCATCCCTAATAATTAATTCTAAAGCACAGAAGCTTAAAGACAACCAACCTTCATATCCCTATGTCTAGGCAATATGCTATTGGGAGAATTTTCCCGAATCTAGATTTTCCCGTATGTGTCCATATCGACAAAATCAATAATCATGACATCGAATGAGTTAAACAATTCATGCTTTGAGCAAAGAGGAAAAACCCTAACTATTAATGAAAGAAAGCATGTATCTCAAATAAGATGTTTAAACACAAATTCCATATATGAGAGCTTCAAAGGATTACATTGATTCCCCAACAACAAGAAGAGTTTAGTTCACCATATTCATGGTGAAATTAGATGAACAATAATGAGAGAATGGAAGAGATAGAAAAACCCTAGAAAGAGAAGAGGAGAGTCGTCACCATCTCCAATTCTATCCCCAAGGGGTGAAAAGTGTGTTTTGCGTCTTCTCCAGCCAAAGATACAAACCCTAGGAAGTCTTAAAGCTTATATACTATTCAAAATATTACAGAAAAGTGGGCCTAAGCCCAAAATAATGTCGCTCAGCGGCAAACTATCGCTCAACGGTAAGTGCATGTGTTGAATTCTTCCCCTCAGTGGCATTTTCACCTCTCAGCGGAGCCAACGGGTGTTCATTAGTGCCGCTCAGCGGTAAACTGGCGTTGAGCGGCTTGCGCTTCTCTTCTTTTGCACTTTTTGAGTTCTTTTCTGATTCAATCTCTATCCTTCTGCACTTCTTTCATCAAATTCACCTAAAAACCTGCATAAAACACTGAAATCAGGCATGAACCTGTCCAACTCTCTTATTTCCAAAAATATAAAAAAAAGCATGATTTCAAGTTAGTTTCTAAGTGTTAAAGGTTGCTTTTAGTATCAATTTTAAACATGAAAATAATAGTTTTTCAATTGTTATCAGTTCTATTTTTCATTCTTTCATTGTTTTTCATCTAGTTTCACCATGTCTATGGTGAACTAAACCTTGAATGTTGTTGGGGAACTGATGTAATCCTTTGAAACCCTCAAGTATTGAATTGGTTTTTTAATCTATATGCTTTCTTCAATTAATTGTTATGGTTTTTCTTCTATACTCTACATGCTTTGTTTAACTCATTCAAATGCATGATCATTGATGTTATTTGTATGGACACATATAAGCATCTCTAGAACTGAAGAAATTCTCCCAAGAGCAATATTACCTAGAGAGGGATAAGAGGATTGGTTGCCTTTAAGCTTCTGTGCAAATGTAATGCATGAATAATATCTAGGGAGACAAGACATTGTAAACTAGTGATTAAGAGTAGGCTTTCTTCACCGAGACATTGGGTTTAAGGTAAATTAGAAAGTGGCATTAACATTAATGAAGAAAGATGAATTCTTGAATACATGAGAGTGGATAGGATGAATCGGAAACCCCAACAACATAATCATTCATATTCTACATCAACCTTTTTTTGCATCTTTCAATTCCATTGATCAAAACCTTGCATTCATGTTTATTTTCGTAATTCAACAACAATGTTTTTGTTTACAAGTCTAATTTAATCAACAAATCACACAACTGTCTAGGTCGTGAGTCCTTTGGGAAATGATACTTGGTCTTACCATTTTATTATTACTTGATACGATTCGGTACAATTACGGAGTGTTAATAGTTTGCCAGGGGTTAAGGGTTGTGATTGCTCTTGGTTGTTGCAAGAGATTGAGGTTGTTCATCTCTTGTGTTGCTATATAGATTTTGTGGGGTGAGAGGAGTGCATTGTTGATAAATCGGCAAGTGTATCGAATCACACAAGTAATATAATATCGTAAGAGTAAGTATCGTGTCCCAAAGGACTCTCGACACTAGATAGTTTTGTGATAACTCGATTAATTAAGACTTAAAAAATGAGATCATTGGTTTCGAATGCATAGACAGAAAAGTAAATATGAATGCAATTTGATCAATAGCATAATAGCATAGTGATGAACAGATGTTGTTTAATATGAGATGAGTATGTTGTTGGAGTTAGATTTCACCAAGTTCCCTCTCATGTATGTAAGATTCTTCTTTATGCATTAATGCTAACGTCACTCACTAAATCACTTAAACTCGATCCCTCGGCGAAATAAGTTTGTCCTTAATCACCAATTCATGCAATTCCTAGCATTCCTAGTAATTAAATGTGAAGATCAAGAGCTTTAAGACGACCAAGAGTCGTACCCTCATCCTTGAGAAATATTACTCATGGGAGTAATTCAACAAGAACCTAAATTGTAAGGAACCTCTCGGCACTCATGCAATTCATACATCATGCTATGAATGAGTTAAACAAAGCATGTAATAAGCATAGATGAATTACTCTAACAATTAATGAAAAAACATATGTTATTAAGAATCAATTCAAATACATGAGAGTTCACAAGGTTACATCATCCCCAACAACAAATAGAGTTTATTTTACCATAGACATGGTGAAACTAGATGAACAATGGAGAAAAATGAGATAGAAAAACCCTAAAAGTAGAAGATGGAAGCTTACGCATCCAAATCCGCCTCTAGAGGATGAAAGAGTGTGTTGTTGTACTCCTCAAGCCAAATATACAAAACTTAGGACATCTGGGTCCTTTAAATAGAGCGAAGACAGAATAGAAACAATGCCCAGGCCTATGTCACTGGTGCTCAAGCGCCCCACTTAGGGCGCCCGGGCGTTGAGCGGTGGTTTGCTGCGCTTAAGCCTTCATAATGGAGCCTAAGCTTCGTGC
This sequence comes from Vigna nakashimae, assembly GCA_034642375.1. Taxonomy (NCBI): domain Eukaryota; kingdom Viridiplantae; phylum Streptophyta; class Magnoliopsida; order Fabales; family Fabaceae; genus Vigna; species Vigna nakashimae. Next base: position 17,525,308 of record CM067768.1, read on the forward strand.
TTCTAAAGCTCAAGCACCCCAAAAGGGGCGTCCGGGCGGTGAGCGGCACTCTTCTACGCTTAAGCCTCTAAAATGGCGCCCAAGCTTCGTGCTTCCGACGCTCAAGCGCCCAAAAAAGGGTACCCGAGGGTGAGCGGCACTCTTCTACGCTTAAGCCTCCAAAAAGGGCACCCAAGCTTCGAGCATTCCTCCCTTCTGGTGCTTTTCCAAGCCTTTCTGAGCTCTATCTCCTTGGCACTTCATCTTTGCTTTCCATATTATCTCATTTCCTGCCCAAACAAGGGGAATTAGTCATAAAACCATCAAATTCAACCTCAACTCTCTTATTCACACAACTTAACAGAAAAACATGATTCCAAGCAAGTTTCTAAGCAGAAAAGGGTGTATTTAGTATCAAAATTACATCACATATAACAGTATTTTCAACCGTTATCATGCATTGAGAGAGTTCTCTTTGTATTCTTATATACTCAATCATTATAGTGGATTCCCTTCAACTAAGGTTGTTGAAGGAAGACTAGATGTAGGCTTGTGATAGCTGAACCAGTATAGATTGTTTGCGTGTTTGATCTTTCTCTACTTTTTCTCAACTTGTTGATTCATTAGTATTTGTTTATTGATTTCAAGAAAGCCAAGAACACATAAAGATTTCGAAAAGATCATTAAAAAGGGTTAATCCAATTCAACCCCCCTCTTGACTTGAGATATAAGGCCTTTCTTATTTTACAGGGTCGGTTTAAAAATAGCCTCTCATATGTTATCAATATTTAGTGAAGCAAAGGCAATTTCACAGAAGAAGAGAAAGCTAGGCGAGGACCTTGATGACAAATTTATGAACACCGAAAGACGACGCCAGAAACTTGCTTAACCCTCAGCAAGTGTGACCGAATCGTATCAAGTAATAAACTCGGTAAGACCAAGTATCGTTCTCCCAAAGGACTCACGACCTAGTTAGTATATGATTTCTTGATTATTTAAGACTTGTGAACAAATTCTTGAGGTTTCAAATGCAAAAGACAATAAGTAAACATGTATGCACGTGTTTTGATCAATGGAAAAGAGGAACACAAACACTTGAAATGAATTATATGGATGAGTATGTTGTTGGGGTAATCAATTTCATCTTATCCACTCTCATATACTTTAGGAATTCATCATTCTTTTCATTAATGTTAATACCACTCTCTAAATCACCTTGCAAAGAAAGCCTATCCTTAATTACGAGCTCATACAATTCCTAGCATCCCTAATAATTAATTCAGAAGCACAGAAGCTTAAAGGCAACCAACCCTCATATCTCTATGTCTAGGCAATATGCTATTGGGAGAATTTCCCCGGATCTAGATTTCCCCGTATGTGTCCATATCGACAAAATCAATAATCATGACATCGAATGAGTTAAACAATGCATGCTTTGAGCAAAGAAGAAAAACCCTAACTAATGATGAAAGAAAGCATGTATCATAAATATGATGTTTAAACACAAATTCCATATATGAGAGCTTCAAAAGATTACATTGATTCCCCAACAACAATACAAAGTTTAGTTCACCATATTCATGGTGAAACTAGATGAAATACAATGAAAGAGTGAAAGATAGAACCCTAGAAAGTTGAGTAGGTAGCCTTAGCATCCAAGATCTTCCTCCTAGGGGTGGAAAAGTGAGTGTTTGCTTCGTACTCTGCCAAAGATACAAACCTTAGGAAGTCCTAAAGCTTATATACTATTCAAAATATTACGAAAAAGTGGGCCTAAGCCCGAAATAGTCGCTCAGCGATAAGTGCATGTGTTGATTCTTCCCCTCAGCGGCATTTTCACCCCTCAGCGGAGCCAACGGGAGTTTATTAGTGCCGCTCAGCGGTAAACTAACGCTGAGCGATACTTGCGGCTTCTCTTTTTTTGCACTTTTTGAGTTCTTTTCTGATTTCATCTTTATCCTTCTTCACTTCTTTCATCAAATTCATCTTAAAACCTGCATAAAACACTGAAATCAAGCATAAACATGTCCAACTCTCTTATTTCCAAAAGTATAAACAAAAGCATGATTTCAAGCTAGCTTCTAAGTGTTAAAGGTTGCTTTTAGTATCAATTTTAAGCATGAAAATAACAGTTTTTTAACTGTTATAAGCAGACCACCAAGGTTGAGGCAACAAGGCTATTGCAAGTTGGCTTCATCAAGGAAGCAAGATACATAATGTGGCTGACCAACATTGTACTAGTAAAAATGACCAACGAAAAGTGGCGAATGTACGTAAACTACACGGATCTTAATAAGGCATGCCCCAAAGATGTCTATCCTTTACCTAACATAGACCGGTTGGTAGACGAAACAACTAGTCATAACATCTTGAGCTTCTTGGATGCCTACTCAGGATATAACCAGATCCCTATTACAAAGGCCGACAAGTTGAAGACGATATTTATTATGGAAGAGGCTAACTATTACTACGAGATGATGTCCTTTCGCCTAAAAAATGTTGGAACCACCTATCAAAGGCTCATGGACAAGGTATTCAAACACCTGCTAGGCAAAAGCATTGAGGTATATGTGAACAACACGGTGGTAAAGTCCTCAACCTCAGCTCAACATTCCAAAGACTTTTTCACAGTGTTCTTAGTTTTTAGAATGCGCCATTGAAGACTTAACCTAAAGAAGTATGTGTTTAGGGTGGATGGCGGAATATTCTTGAGTTTGCTATTAACACACTGGGAAATAAAGGTGAACCCTAAAAAATGTCAGATGATTATCGATATGAAGAGTTCCAAAAACATCAAGGAAGTACAATAGTTCATAGGAGGGTTAACGTCCATCTCTCACTTTCTACCTCGGTTAACAAACAAGATTTTACCATGATAAAATTGTTAAAAAAATCCCTAATGTTTGTTTGGGATGATCAATATAAAAAAAAGTTCGAATAATACATATATATATATATATATATATATATATATATTCTAAACATTTTCACTTAAACTCATATAAGTAAGATCAACAAACGTAATAAATTATTATAAATAATATGATCAAAATATTTTTATATGTTTTTAAGTATTTGTTATGATTATCTTTTGAAACTAGCTTAAACGATGAAGTATTTTCTATAGATATCATCCTCGTTCACTTTAAAAAAAAAAAAAGACTAATACTGAAAAATATGACAAATACTTTAAAAACCGAAAATTGAAAAATTGAAAAAGATGGTGTAAGAACACGACTTAACCCATCTTCGTATTTTTTTAAAATTTTTGCCCTCGTAATAAGGGTGTAAAATTACACCAAAATGGTAAATATAGCAACGAAAAGCAAAACCTTCCCATGCCTAAGAATCAACAACACAGTTAGAGATGGCCTCGTCCTCGGAAAACGCAAACCCAGAACTCAGAAAAGACGCTGTGTGGAATCGTTGGGTCATATTCTCACCCGCCCGAGCCAAACGACCCTCCGACTTCAAGTCCAAATCCCCTACCGACCCGAATCCAAACCAACAGTGCCCCTTCTGCATCGGCCACGAGCAGGAGTGCGCGCCCGAGATCTTCCGGGTCCCGCCCCGAGACCCGAATTGGAAAATCCGGGTCATCCAGAACCTCTACCCCGCCCTCTCCCGCACCCTCCCCGAACCCCAACACGCCCCTTCCGGTTCTCTCCAGACAGGATTTGGGTTCCACGATGTAGTCATAGAAACTCCGGTTCACCCGGTTCACCTCAGTGATTTGCCTCCAACGGAAATTGGCCGAGTTTTTGTCGCTTATACCGAGAGAATCCAACAACTGGCAAGCCATAAATCAATTCAATACGTGCAGGTTCGTTCTCTTTAGCCTCCCAGTTTTCACAATTAGCATCTGAAAGATGCAGCCTTGTGTTTCTACTTGCGAGTTTATATGGTCTAATCAATTCGGAAATTTGGTAATTGCATTTGTTTTTAAATTTGGTTACTTTCTTAATGCAGTTGGGAAAATACTTTTGCGAATTTCAATGCACATTGCTAAATTACAATACTCAAAAGGAAGATTGAAGGAATTATTGAAATATTTTGAGTTCTTCCGATTGCCGTTCATTGTTGAACTTTGTAAATGTGTATTTCATCATGCAGAACTTCTGTTTGACATCGGGGATAAGAAAACTACGGATTTTTTTGACAAACTTTTCCTTAAATACTTCTAAGAGAGAGAAAAAGATACAAAGAAAAACAGAGATATGTTTCTCAATTAATTTATGCACCAGTTAATTGAAAATCAAAATTTAGAGAAGTTATATGAAAAATAAATTACAGATTAGTTTATGCATAAGATAATTTTAATTATAGAGAAACTTATTTCATTTTTTTGTTATTGTTTACCTCTCTGAAATGTTTATTGTAAAGTTATTCAGAAGAGGTCCTAATTGGAATAAATAATTACTCATTTAAGGACCTTAGGCATAAATATCACTCACTTCAACTAGGTACAAATGCAGCTGACAGGGCCACAATTGTGGTTACGATGAAGTTGTAGAAGGTCCAAAACTGAGTTGGCCGTTGCTGAATGTTTTTTAGAAATTTACCCACACTATATTTTTGAGGAACTAACTTCACTATTCACTCTATGGGTAGAAGTTCGTATTAGTTTCAAAATGGTGTAAATTATGATTTAAGTGTATCAATAAAATTTGTTTTCTCTTTGCAGACTTTAAATACTCAGAATAATATGAATACAATGTGAAATTATGTGCTCGTTGACATTGAATTAGTTCATAACGTCTGTGATCCCTGAATATGTGTTATTTCTGCTAATTAATCCTTATGCTTAAGATTTTAGCATTACTATGTATTTTTTGCCACTGCATTGGCACCAAGGTGTTCTTTTTTGCTTAAAAGGGGTGTGTGGGGATGAAGCCCTTTTTTCTTTGATGACTTTGTTGGTTGTGTTCTTATGGGGATTGATATTTTGACTGTGTAATGCATGAAGTTGCTTTCTTTTTCCGTCTTTTGATAATTTTTTATCGTTTTTTAATCTTGCTTGTTCCACAAGAGCTGAGGCAGGAATTTTAGATGTAAAAGTTTCCAATATATGTTTTTTATGCAGCATATGTTATATGTGTTGATATATCAAGGTATAAAATCTTAGGTGAAATCGGGGAATAGTGTTTGTGGATCTTGGATTTATTTGCTCTTAGATAAATATGTTTTAGGTTTCTTGCAGTGTGCAATTGTGTACTATGACTTCTAGACAGTATAATTGTTGATTTTACTTTGGGAAATCAGAGCAATTAAGCCATAAGCAATAGTTGCATGCCTAATTTGCATCATTAACAATATAACTATTTACTTTTTTGGTTGATGTTGTCACTGATAATTAAATGGTAGATGTTGTCTTCATGCCTGGATTTCCATTATGTTCTACCTTGACATTAATAATTGAAACTGATAAAGTTTTTCACTTGTCTGCATAAATAGTTTACTGTTTTTTTTTTCTTGCAATTTTTCTTAAACTTGTTTTTCTTAATCTTTGAAGGTGTTCAAAAACCATGGTGCTTCAGCTGGTGCATCAATGAGTCATTCTCACAGTCAGATGATGGCCCTGCCAATTATTCCACCAAGTGTATCTGCCCGCCTTGCAAGTATGAAAGATCATTTTGATCAGACAGGGAAGTGTTTTATTTGTAAAATTCAACGTGAAGATCTTTTGATTGATTCATCTACCAACTTCTTTGCACTGGTTCCTTTTGCTGCAACATTTCCTTTTGAGATATGGATTGTTCCTCGGTACCACTCTGCTCACTTCCATGAATTGGATGCGGAAAAGGTAGCAGTGGTTTATTTGCTAAATCTTCCTGCTTCTTAGATGCCAAATATTTAGTTTGATCTCAATATAATGCACCTGATGTGTGGCATGAATTAAAGGCTTAAATTTTAGTTATTTTCTGAGATTTGACAGAAACATACTGTCTGATATGAAATCTTGTAAATAAGTTTTTATCATGTAAATAAAGAACACGAGCCTTATAATGTGATAGGTTTCTGGTGTAGGAACCTATTGAAACGCACACAACACACTTCCCAAAACTTCAAAGAATGCTGTATAACCTCTCTTTGTATTATCAACTATCAAGAATACAAAGTACACTAGTGATGAGAGCTTAACCTCCCCCCTTACAAGAATTAAAGAATTCCTGTTGAACTATAATTCTCCAAAAGTCCCCCCTAAACAAAATACAATGTTTATTTAAACAACAACCCCTTCCCGCCTTTCCTAACTGCCAAGGCAGTTAGGCCAGCTAATGTTTCTTTCTTCTTTCATACACTCTTAACCTCCTAACATTACCTCCCTCCCCTTCAACAACCTTGTCCTCAAGGTTGAATTCAGGGTACTGATCTTGGATAGTCACCCTATCCTCCCAGGTTGCTCCTTCTCTGCCTCCTTCCTGCCACTCTACCAACATTTGTTGTATTATATCGTTTCCTTGCTCCCTTTGTCTAACCCCCAGAACTCTCACCGGCCAATAAGTTGGTCCATCTGCTTGCAACTCAGCTGGTAGATCCTTCTCTACTTGTTTTTCCCCCACAGCTTTCTTCAACTGTGATACATGAAAGACTGAATGTATCCTAGCTGATTCAAGCAACTGCAATCTGTATGCCACTTTTCCCACCTGTTGAATCACCTGAAACGGTCCATAATAACGAGCTGCAAGTTTGGGATGCAACCGAGTAGGCATGGTAGATTATCGATGGGGTCTAATCTTCAGATAGACCCAGTCATCCACCTTAATATCCGCCTCTGTCCTCCTTTTGTTTGCCTGCTGTGTCATTAAATCTTGGGCCCGATTTAAATGGACTTTTAATTGCTTCAATACCTCGTCCCGTGTCATCAGATCTTGGGCTACAGCTTCCACTGACGTCTCCCCTGGAACAAACCGGCTCAAAGATGGAGGAGCCCGACCATACACCGTTTCAAAGGGTGTGCATCTAGCAGCCCCTTGGTAACTGGTATTATACCAGTATTCTGCCCACGGTAGCATTGCATTCCAGCTTTTAGGTTGTTCCGAGCAAAAGCACCTCAAATATCCTTCCACAATTCTATTCACCACCTCCGTTTGCCCATCTGTCTGCGGGTGGTATGCTGTGCTCATCTTGAGCTGGGTTCCCTGCATCTTAAAAAGCTCCTTCCAAAATAGGCTTAAGAATAGGGGATCTCTATCACTAATAATCGAAACTGGAATCCCATGCAACCTGACAACTTCTTTAATAAACACCTCTGCCACTGTTCTTGCCGAATAGGGATGTTTTAGTGCCATGAAATGGGCATATTTACTCAATCGATCTACCACCACCAATATGGCATCATAGCCCTGAGATTTGGGTAGCTTCACAATAAAGTCCATGCTGACCTCCTCCCACACTGCTTGGGGTATTGGTAAGGGTTGTAATAACCCTTGCGGTGATGCAGCCATGTATTTGTGCTGCTGACACACCACACACCCTGCCACAAAATTCGTGACTGCTTTCTTCATGCCTACCCAATATAAAGCTTGGGCTATCTTCCTATATGTGCGAAACACCCCAGAATGGCCTCCTGTGCTGGTCACATGGAACTCAGCTAATAATTTGGGGATCCAAGCCGATTTGGTGGATATTACGAGCCTCCCCTTGTAATGCAATCTGTCATTCTCCAATGTGTACGCTAGATGACAGTTTGGATCCTTCTTAATATCTCTTATTATTCTGCCCAACGCTTCATCTTCTTCGACTTCTCGCAGCACTTCTTGGAAGTCTTGCCAATATGATCGGGATAGCACCTGCAATGCCGCTTCCTCCATACCGCCTTCCTCTTTTCTGGATAGGGCGTCTGCCACTTTATTTGAACTCCCTGTCCTATATACAATTTCAAAGTCATAGCCCATTAACTTGGCTATCCAATTTTGTTGACTGTAAGTTGTAATCCTCTGCTCCAATAGGTATTTCAGACTGCGTTGGTCAGTATGCACCACAAACCTCCTTCCTAGCAAATAGGGTCTCCAATGTTGAACTGCCAAGACCACCGCCATTAACTCTTTTTCATAGATAGATTTACTCAGGGATCCCTCCGATAGTGCTTTGCTGAAATAGGCAATAGGTTTCCTGTTCTGAGTAAGCACGACACCCAACCCTCCTCCAGAAGCATCGCATTGCACATGGAATACCTGCGTAAAATCTGGCAAAGTCAAGACTGGCGCCGACGTGACAGCAGCTTTCAGTGCCTCCATCGCTGCTCCAGCCTGCTCCGACCACACAAATTTACCTTTCTTTAACAATTCTGTTAAAGGCTTTGCAAGCTTCCCATATCCTTGCACAAATCTCCTGTAGTACCCTGTTAAACCGAGGAAACCCCTCAATGCTTTCAGGTTTTTTGGTTCGTCCCATTGTAAAACAGCTTTGATCTTCTCCGTGTCCATCTCCACTCCTTTCTCTGAGATTTTATGTCCAAGGTATCTTATTTGCCTTTTTCCGAAGTCGCACTTCTTTCTATTAGCGACCCAGCCATCTCGTTCTAATCTGCCCAGTACCAAATCCACATGCCCAAGATGCTCCTCCCAACTTGTACTGTATACCAAAATGTCATCAAAGAAAACCAGTACAAACTTCCTTAGATACTGCTGCAGGAGCCCATTCATCGCGCTCTGGAACGTGGATGGCGCATTTGTGAGGCCAAAGGGCATCACTGAAAACTCGTAATGGCCCTGGTGTGTGCGGAAAGCTGTCTTCTGGATATCTTCTTTCCCCATCCTAATCTGATGATAGCCCGCTTTTAAGTCGATCTTCGAAAAATAGGTCGCTCCTCTCAATTCATCTAAGAGCTCTTCGATTACAGGTATCGGAAATTTATCCGGTATTGTGGCTCTATTTAGAGCTCTGTAATCCACACAGAACCGCCAACTGTGGTCCTTTTTCTTTACTAATATAACCGAACTAGAAAAAGGGCTTGTGCTTGGTCTGATCAGTCCGGCTTCCAGCATGTCCGCCACTTGTCTCTCAATTTCTCCTTTTAACAGGTGTGGGTATCTGTAGGGACGCACATTTACTGGATCCTCTCCTTCTTTCAGTGGAATTCGGTGCTCCATATCCCTAGATGGTGGTAATCCCTACATTTCCTGAAAAACGTGGTAGTGCGCCTGCAACACGGTTTCCAATTCTGCTTTCTGCCCCTCCGTCAAATCCACTTGCCCCTCACCGTCCTCACCGTCCACCTCTTTCTCCACTCGGCCCATATCCCAAGCTATGACCCATGACTCAGCATCTGTCAATTTTAATAAAGATTGAGGCTCCACCAGCTGTCGGGCTAACGCTGGGTCTCCTTGTATCTTCACCTTCTTACCTTCCACGATATACCCCATTGTCATTTCCTTCCAATTTATCATCACCTCCCCCAGTTTAGCTAGCCATTCAACCCCCAATATGATGTCTACTCCGCCCAGTTCGAATAAATGGAGCCTCTCCTCAACCACGGCCTCCGCCAATTTGATCTCTACCTGCTCACAACACCCTCTCGTCTCTTTCCGATGTCCATCCCCCAAACTCACCTGATAAGGGGGCGTATCATTTATGGGTAACTTCAGCTCTTCCGCCAGTCTCCGACTAATAAAGTTGTGGCTGGCCCCGCTGTCGATGAGGACTAGCACCTCCCTGTGCCCAATCTTCCCCCTCAATTTCATCGTCTTCGGTTGGGTTAACCCTCCGGCGGAACACGCCGATAGCTCCATAGGTTTTGAATTTTGATCTATCCCTTCTTCCGCTTCGTCATCCTCATCCTCCGCCAACAGCAAAACTCGCAGACTCTTCTCTGAGCAGCGGTGGCCAGGAGCAAAGGGGCCTCCGCACCGGAAACAACGACCCTCTTCTCTCCTTTTAAGAAATTCCGGATACGGTAAGTTTCGCACCGTCCGTCCCCGATTATCGGCGCCTCCGGTCACACTCCCTCTCGAGCTGCTCGCCGGCATCGCTCCCTCTCTCCTAGCTGATCCATTGCCTTCTGTTCCCCCTGTCCGGTTTGTGGACTGGCGTTCGGTTTCGCCACGTATTACCGAACCTACCATGCGCGACCCCGATGGGTTAATTTTCATCCTGTTCCAGCCCCCTCCTTTCGCCCTCATTATCGCATCTTCTACGTCCCGCGCGATCCTGATCGCAACCATGAATTCTTGAGGATCTTGAATGCGGACTTGTCCCTTGATGTCTTCTCGCAGTCCGGCTAGAAAAACCCCATCACCAGCTCCTCCGATAACCCCTGAGTCTGACCTATTAATATTTCAAAGCTCTGGACGTACTCCTCCACTGATCCCTCTTGCCGCATTGTCACAAGCTGTTCAAACACAGATCCTCTGGATCCCCCTCCAAACTGATTTACTAACGCCATTTTTAAGGCCGTCCAAGAACGAATCTTGGCTTTTTCCTTCCAAACATTAAACCAGTAACTCGCGCTGCCCTCCATACTAATATACGCCAGCTCCACCTTATCCTCCTCCGCCACTTTTTGAATGTGAAAGAAACGTTCTGCCCGATTAATCCAGCTGTGAGGTTCTCCCCCTTCGAACGATGGTAGATCCACCCGTTTTCGCCAATTGTGTGGTATCCCCCCATGATCAAGTCTTCCCCCATTATCATTCACCGAACTGTCACTCCCTTCAGAGTTTCCTTCGTGATTATTCGTTCTCACCCCCATCATCTGCATCATCTGTTGTATATCTCGTCTCACCGCGGCCGCTTCCACCTTCATCCCCTCCATTGTAATTTCCAGCGTCTCCATTCTTCCTTCCATGGCTTTCTCCGCCAACCCAATTTAATTCGGCAGGTCGAACCAAATTGATAGGATCCTGGTGTAGGAACCTATTGAAACGCACACAACACACTTCCCAAAACTTCAAAGAATGCTGTATAACCTCTCTTTGTATTTTCAACTATCAAGAATACAAAGTACACTAGTGATGAGAGCTTAACCTCCCCCCTTACAAGAATTAAAGAATTCCTGTTGAACTATAATTCTCCAAAAGTCCCCCCTAAACAAAATACAATGTTTATTTAAACAACAACCCCTTCCCGCCTTTCCTAACTGCCAAGGCAGTTAGGCCAGCTAATGTTTCTTTCTTCTTTCATACACTCTTAACCTCCTAACATAATGTCAGATTATTCTATTTCTACTGTGCCTCGTGCATCGAGTAGTTGTGGTTTAAATTTAGTAGTTTGTTTTAAATATAATTTTATTTTTCCCATGACTATTAGTCAATTAACATAGTTAAGTGTATAAGTCATACATATATAAAAACTAAATAGGTCTTTAAGTAGGCTAACTCAAACTCTTAAAATTATCAAGCCAAGCCTAGAAAAACCTATAACAGGTAACAGGCCTGACTTACACTTCAAAATTTTCAAAAAGACCAGACCTGTCTAAATAGAACATATTTCAGCCCAATCTATTTCTTCTCACAGTGACACAAGCTGAATCTGAAAAACATGGAGTGTTTGGAGTGAGAAACAATACAAATATTGGGAATAACAACGAACTACTGGCTTGGAAGCTCTTCATGTTTCTGATCTGCAAAAGTAAAAGGTTCAAAGAGGAAAGTTTTGAATTTGACAGGCAGTCTGTTATATTGAATATCTGATTAGAGCTGTAAGAAAATGCTGCATTCTGCATAAGACGCTGGTGATGCTTCTGCAGATGAACTTAGAAAAGGGCAAGAATTAGCAAGTGGATTGTGAGGGATGTGTAGTGGATAGTGCTCAATAAGTAATGCTTACGACCTAATGGGCATTATAACTCTGAGGATCTATTTTGATGTAATCCATATTCAGTATCTTTGAAATAGCACACATATTACTTAAACTATTAGTATCCATTGTGGAATTCACAATACTATATGGTTAGCATAACATAGCACAGATCCACCTTTGTATTACTGCAAATTGTGATATACACATGTACGAATATCTCCTTTATTCTTGTTTCTTGTTCCAAAGGTCGATAATTACTTCTAACATTTGTTTTGCAGGCAGTTGAACTGGGAGGTTTGTTGAAACTAATGCTCAGGAAGATGTCTTTGCAGTTGAACAATCCACCATTCAACTATATGATTCACACTAGTCCACTTCATAGTAACGGGTCAGAATTAGCATACACTCATTGGTTTATACAGATAGTACCTCAGCTAATTGGAATTGCGGGTTTTGAGCTTGGAACTGGGTGTTACATAAATCCTGTGTTCCCCGAGGATGCTGCAAAGGTTCTAAGGGAAGTAAAAGTTCCGGAGTGAGGGTAATGCATGTACAAATATTGGTAACCTTGTCTCAAACTTGTTAGGTGATGAGTTTCTTTGATTTACATATGAGGGTCAAGCTTTTTTTGTCATTGAGGGGGTTTCGTGGAATTATTTGAAATAAGCTTTTCTTTTGTGTATCATTGAGAAAGCGATTGTGCCAAAAGAGGAATGGTTACTGCATTTTTTATAATTTCAATGTCTTTTGCGGGATTATTAAGGCAAGGGTATCTATCCTTTTGCTGAAGCAAATGCATGTAGTTTTTGCATGACAGACGCATTTTTCTTTAAACCTAAAAATGAAATTGATTTTGTGATAAAATATTTTTCTCAAGACTATATTTGGATTGATGGTGTAGTGGAGGAGATGGAATTATGAGAAAGTTGGTCCACTATTTGATTTACTAAGATAGAAATGGAATAAGATAAAAAGGAAAATGTTTGATCTCGATTGCACTCAATTCTTTATATCAACTCAGACATATCCTAAGAACTGTTTTTTTTTTTTTTAAAGTTACTATTTGTAGCTGAAGAGAAAAACGCTAAAATAACTCCTTTTTTTTTTGTTTCTTTTTTGGAAGAAAAGAAGTATGCAATTATTGTATATTAGACTTTCCTTCCTGACTGAGTTGTACAGTTGAAGGTGTCAGATTCTGTGACTTCTTTATAAGCCCCACCACTGAACCGTCACCATCTGTATTAATAGAGACTGTGTCAGCAGCACGTGTACTAACAACTGGATGCATAGGAAGTTGAGTCAGCAGTGTTCCTGCCAATGTAACTGACCCTCTAAACGGGTTGACATTTTTTTGAGCTGGTTCAGTAACTACCTTCAATATTTTTGTGAGCTCTATATGCTACTGTGTTAGTTCAACCATTTGGATCAGGATCACTGGATGTTGAAATTTCAACTACAGATAATATCATCCATCATAATAGTAAAACTTTTTAATACACAAAAATCTATAACCATATGATTGAACTGGTCTGCTGTAACAATTGAACTGTAGAGGATCTTGATCCTAATCATTCTGTCAATAACAGAATGACATTCTATTTCAATCATGTATGTTTCCTCTCCCTCATTTTCGTTTTCTCCTTTTGGTTTTGGAGCTTTGGTTCGTTTTTCAACCCCCCTCCCCCTTCGTGGGAGTTTAGGTTTGCTTTTTTGTATTGAATCTCGTTTATGTTTTTAATTCCAATTGTGTTTCTATTTTTCTTTCCTTACCTTCAATTGTATTTTCAATTTCGTTTCAAGCTTTACATTTACATTTCATTTTCGTTTGCGGTTATGTTTTATGTGTTATAATTCCATTTCGTTTTGCTGTTTGGGTTTCATTTTAATGATAACTTTAGTGTGCTTGGTTGGTCATTAACGAAATTGCATTATTTCCTTGAGATTTCTGAGTTGGAATTGTGATTTTGTTGTTCTAATTTGGCTCAACATTTAATCTATTTTGTGCTTGCGATTGGGTATACACTTAGTTGCCTAATTGATGTTTAATTTTTGCTTAGTTGATTGGACTGTATGGAGCAGAATTGATTGAACTTGTGCATTGCATTCGCTTAGTTTGCAATTATGAAAGGATGGTTAGTATTCGCTTAGTTGGCTACCTTGTGTTGGATTAGAGATTAGGGTGGTGTTTAATTGTTGCTAATCTGTGATTGGAAGCATTGTAATTGAGTTAGTGACCAATCATTTTTAATCTGTGTTGAATTCGAGTTTTAATTTAGTGCATTTCATACTACAAAACTGTCCACAAAACCCCCCACCAAGTGTTCGATCTAATGACTGAACCAATATTTGGTCCTTGAGAGACGACCTAGGAGTCACTTCCTAGTATATACTACACTTTATTGCATATGAATTTGACTCGGGTACGACCTCGATCAAAGGTAAACTAGTATAAGAATTATTTTATGAGTATAAGAATTATTAACTCTCCCCTACTATTTTACTCTTATTATTTTATGAGTATGAGAATTGTTTGAATTTGTATACATACAGACTCTATTCATTACCCCTTTCTTGAGTCACATCACACCACATCAAGTGGGTTTGAAGTTGACTCAATAATAATTAATTTTTTTTTTGCAACATTTATTTTTCTTATATGCCTATATCAAGTCATCTAAGAAGAAGAAGATAGAGCTTATGTAGCAAAAGTGTTGAAACATTACCAAAATATTTTGTGTCCCAAAATTAGCTTTTTATGTATAATGTTTTTGTTCATCTTTAGCTAATTGGTAGAAAGTACCTAAACTTGTAAACGTCAAAAGATACTACCATTACTACAAAAAAGGCTTATGAAAGCTCAGACGCTCGACCTAATAAGAGTTATAAATAGTTGTTGCTTTTTACATGCTACTCAAAATGTATACTGTAGAGTTTTAAAAGAACCTCCTTAGTTGAAGACTAATCATTTATCTTGGAGAGTTCTTGTATTTAGAAATACAAACACAGTTGCAGGTTTTTATAAGAGAAGTGTTTAGGTAAGAGAAGAGATAAATGCATAATTATTTTTATACTAGTTCACTCCAAAGGAGTTATTTCCAGTCTCCTTCGCAAAGGGTTCCACTATAATTTCTACAAGATTACAATTGAGTATTTTCACTACTCTTGGTTTGAGTATTCTGATAACGGTTGAAAAACCGTTATTTTTATACTTAATTTGGATATTAAAAACAGTCTTTATGACTTAGAAACTAGCTTGAAATCATGATTTTGCTAAAGTTAAGAGAATAAGAAAGTTGGATGGGTTTTATGCTTGGTTTTTCTTGTTTTGGCAGGAATTTAGATGAATTGGATGAAAGAAGTTGAAGTAGCAAGGAGTTGGACTCAGGAAATGAAGAAAAAGTGCACAAAAGAAGAATTGCCGCCACCGCTCAGCGTCATTTTCACCGCTCAACGCCAAGCTTGATGTTGAATACACTGTCTCACGCTTAGGCACCACCGCTGAGCATCATTATGAGTGTCGCACTTATCGCTGAGCGCAATTCTAACGCTGAGCGCTGTTTTCTTGGGCTTGGGCCAATTTTCTGTATTTTTAATAAACTATATAAGGGTTTAGTCGAACTAGGGTTCATATCTTTGGACAGAAAGAGGCGAAATCACACTACTTTCACCCCTTGGAAGCAGATTTTGGATGCGGAAGCTCCGATCTTCAACTTTTAGGGTTCTATCTTTCATTCTTTTCATTATTTTCATCTAGTTTCACCATGTCTATGGTGAACTAAACCTCCATTGTTGTTGGGGAAATGATGTAATCCTTTGAAACTCTCATGTATTGAATTGATTCTTGATCTTATATGCTTTACTTCATTAATTGTTAGGGTTTTTCCTCTATACTCTATACATGCTTTTTTTAATTCATTCAATTGCATGATCATTGATGTTATCAATATGGACACATATAGGTAAATCTAGAATTGGGGAAATTCTCCCAGAAGCAATATTACCTAGACATAGGAATAGGAGGATCGATTGCCTTTAAGCTTCTGTGCGAATGTAATGCATGATTAATTGCTAGGGAGACAAGACATTATGAACTAGTAATTAGGATTAGGCTTTCTTCATTGAGACATCGAGTTTAAGGTAAATTAGAAAGTGGCATTAACATTAATGAAGAAGATGAATTCATAAATACATGAGAGTGGATAGGATAAGTCGTAAACCCCAACAACATCATCATTCTATATTTCACATCAATCACTTTTGCTCTTTCAATCCAATTGATCAACACTTACATTCATGTTTACTTTCCGCAATCTAAAACACAATGATTTCGTTTACAAGTCTAATTTAATCAAGAAATCTCATAATTGTTTAGGCCTTGAGTCTCTTGGAAAACGATACTTGGGCTTACCATTTATTATTACTTAATACGATTCATTACACCTGCCGAAGTGTTAACATATTTGCACCACTCCTGGTACTTAGCAACCCTTGCCAAGATTTCCTTTGAGTATTCAAACCACTCGTGGTACTAGAAGACCTCGCCTAGATTTCCTTAACTCAAACTAAGTTTAGTTGTAAGTGTTATAATTCTTTCTAGAACTGCAATCAACGATTGCTTACAATTCGTTCAAACTATTACTCTCACAAAGAGGATATGATTATAATACAAAGTAGTCTAAACACTCGCAGGTGTTTCTCTCTTTTCTCTTTCTCTCTTTCTTACAATCAGTAAGCAATATAATAATGAAGTTTGAGAGTATTTCTTTTTTTCTTTTCCCTTTTCTCTTCTTTTATTTTTCTCCTCAGATATGATCTTTTTCTTGAGCTATTTCTTTTCTTCTCTTTTGAACACTTTTAAGGATAGATATTTCGTTGTAAGCTTTTCTTTTGCTATCCTCTTAATTTTTCTTTCGAAAGCTCTTCTATTTAAAGGATTCTTGAATAAATATTCATTAGACTGAGCATTCGCCTTTATTCTTGTGCTTTCTCTTTCTTTGTGTATAGTAGTCGTTGGATAAGTTAACTTGTCAAACCAAGCATGCTTTTTTAGTACTTTGCTTCAAGTAGATAGTACGTCCTTTTAGGCCTGACTTCAAGTGAAGAACATTCTGTGAATATCTCTTTTTTCTCTAACGTTCGCTTCTGATAATTTGATCTAAAGCTTTGTGGATGCATATAAAATAGCTTATTTGCAAATAGTAGAGTAAATTGTGCATGCAACAGATATGTTTTTCCTACCGTTAAGGTAGCATTCAACAATTAAGCTTTTCTCTTAAAGAAACCTAGCGTTGAGTAAAACTTCATCGTTGGACGAAGTACTGTTTTAGCTAATGGTATCGTTTAGGCAAGTAAACGCTTCTTGTGATTTTTGTCTCTTCTTTAAACAGATAGTGTTTAGCCTACTTAAGTTTTCTTTGATGTTTTAGGCTTTTAATATTTTAGAGTGTTTTGTCAAGGTTATTGTCTTGACGTTGTTTTATTTTCGACAACTAAATTGAATACTCTTTAAGTATGATAAGCTTTAAGCTTTAACTCTTTTAGACGCTTTAGGCATAACAACCGTTTGGCACAACGTCTGGGTGTTTTTGACCTAAACGTTTTTCTATTTCCTAAGAACCTAAGTGTTTTCCTAAGGTTTTCTATGTTGGGGATTCAGATTCTAAGTCTTGTGTTTTCATCCTAAGTTGTTTTCAGATTATTATCCTATTTTAATTTTATTCGGTTATACTTCAAAACATGAGAGCGTTTAGGCGCATAGACGATTTTGTCTTGACATTTGCTACTTAAGTTCCCATAAGGATTCATACATCAGTTACAAGTGTGTAAGTCTTAAGTTTCTTAGTTCTACACCAAATTCTGGAAATATTTCATCGATCTTCTTGCATTATGGGGAATTGATAATGATTGATTTCACCATTATTTGGGCTTAAAATTTGATAATAAAAGAACCCTTTTTGACATAGAAACTTGTTTATTCTCTTGTTTTTAGCTTAATCTGTTGAATAAGAGAGTTGAGGCTATACTTCAAGATTTTATCACTAGATTCCCTTGATTTTATAGGAAATTAGGATGAAATGAAGGAAGAGTTAAAGTGTCAAGAAGTTGGAACCCAGAAAGGACAGAAAGAGCACCAGAAGAGAAGGCTGCAGAAGCTCGCAATCACGCTTGGGCGCCTTTTTCTGGACCCTCAGCACTGGAACCTCGTAGTCATGCTTGGGCGCTCTTTTTAGGGCACTGAGCGCCATCCTACCTATAAAGTTTCACGCTTAGGCGCCCTTCTTGGGGCGCTGAGCGCCACTCTTCTCGCAAGCTTGCTTGGGTGCCTTAAGTGGGGCGCTGAGCGGTGTCAACGTTGGCCCATGATCCAATTCAGCCCTATTTAAGGACTTGGATGTCCTAGAGGAAGTATCTTTTGACAAAATTGACACAAATTCAGATTTTCTCCAACTCTCTAGAGGCGAAAGTGGATGCAGGAGCTCTCCTCTTTGGTTCTTAAGGTTTATCTTTCATTCTCATTCCATTATTCATCTCGTTTCTCCATGAAAAGGGGGAACTAAATTCAATTTGCTGTTAGGGGATGATGTAACCTTGTGAACTCTCATGTATTTGAATTGGTTTTAATTATATATGCTTCTTTCATCAATTGTTAGGGATTTTCTCCTTTGTTCTATGCTTGTTATGTTTTTATCACTCATGGCATGATTTTATGCTTTTCTTTGTTATTGAGAAATACCTAGAAACCAGGATCTGGAGAATTTATCCCAAGAGCAATATTGCTTAGGGATGCGGATAGGAGGACGGGTCGTCTTAAGCTCCTAATCGTAATGCAAAATTAATTATTAGGGATGCAAGGGATTGTGGTCTAGTAATTAAGGATAGGCTTTCTTCGTCGAGGGATCGGGTTTTAAGTAATTTAGAGAGTGACGTTAATAATTGAATGAAGAAGATGAATTTTTATATGCATGAGAGTAAACTAGGTGAAATCTAAACCCCAACAACATATTCATCTCATATTTTCAATATCAACCATTCACCTTTGTGTTTTTCTTCAATTGATCAAAAAGTGTATTCATATTTACTTTCTTATTTTCACATTCAAAACCCTAAATTTGTTCTTAAAAGTCTTAATTAGTTAAGTAATCATATAACTGTTTAGTGTCGTGAGTTCTCTGGGATACAATACTTAGTCTTACCATTTTATATTACTTGATATGATTCAGTACACTTGTCGACATCTTAACAGGAATCAGCTAGGTGTTGAAGAAGATTATCGCACTTTCTTCTGTCAACGTGTCATTTAAGGTTCTTTGCATATTCTTTAACTGAAAACAATCGTTTCAACCTAGGTATTATAGGCAAATACCACATCACCTTAGTAGGTGGACATAATTTTAGTGAAGCAAACTCATTTATGTACAAAACATAATCATTAGGACAAACATGTATCTTTTAATATTTCAGACCCATTGGACATAAAATTTTCTTCGCCTCGTAATTACGAATAGGTAGAATGTTATTTTCTAGAAGCATCTCCTTCAACAACTATAACTACTTTATGAAACTTTTATCGGTCCATCTATTTCTTACTTTTAAATTAAACAATTTCAAAGTTGTAGACAGAGTTATAAAGTTGAAGCATCCTGTATACAACTTTTGCTCTAAATCATTCTTAAGAGAATCATACAAATTAGTTCTTCCAAAATTTTCTTCACTAACATTACGTATCATATCCTCTAAATGATCAGTTAACCATTCTTCTAGATAATTTGTTCCTCGTGACGTTGTAGGCTTATCTTGTACTTCTCCATGCCAAGTCCAAATTGTATAAGTTCTCATTTTATCGAACATGAATAGATGGTCACACATAATGCCTAAGTCTTAAAGTTTTTGATTAAGATAACAAATACAAGGACAAAAATATGTCTCGTTCACAAAGTTTGTGTTTTGTTGAACATATTCCAAGAACTCAGAAACTCCCTTTTCATATTATTGACTAATGCAACGTTCATTAATCCAGCTTTAATCCATACTATGTTCGTAACAAACTTCATCAGTCTCAAATTTTTAACTCTCACAAGGCTAGACTCTACCCATTCAGAAAAATTATTTTTCATAATTGCTAACACACACGGAAAGAATTTTAACATGATAAATTTCATAAGATTTCGGCAGCATTTCGCATTGGTATCTGAAATACATGAAATGAAAGTGGTCATGGATGATCACAATCAAATATGTTCCGGAGAACAATACAAATAATCTGAACCAAAATTTTATCAAACTTATCTATAAACTCCAATGTACATGTTATAACAAATTATGAATAATAATTTTTCCAAATTGTCTGTTTAGATAATTCAAAATTTAATACTAACGATTAAAAGTTTAATCGTTTGTGTTAAATCTCAAACGAGAGCTAAGTTTCACTCAATGATTTCATACTAAAAATATATTCAAAATTTAATCAACAATAAATTACCAAAATTCAATCGAAAGTTTACCTAACATTAAAATCATAATTAACACATTAAATTTAATAAATCATGCGTATTCAAGAGACAATGTGTAATAGAGAAACTAAAAATCACATCTCTAATAACCAATAACTCAAAAATCACATCTCCAATAACCAATAACTCAAAAATCACATCTTCAATAACCAATAAAAAATCACATCTCAAAACTAAAAATCACATATTCAATAACTAATAACCAATAACCAATCATATATGTCCAAAAAAAAAATAAAAAAACTAACTTTCTTGGAGGGGCAAAAAATCTTTATCACCATAAGAGTGGAGGTAAGTTGTTTTCAAGCAATGGAGATTGAACACTCTATGCCACCACCAAACTCGCTCACAAAACTGCACCATAAGCCAAAATGAATGAGTGAAAATGAAATTTAATTGGTACAAACGATACATAATCAGTATAAACAAAATTTAATTGGTCCAAACTAATGTTAATTGGTGCAAAGTGGAAGAAAAATAATACCAAAAGCAATGGTGAACATGAACGAAGAAGAACCAAGCAACAACGAAAGAAAACGTGAAAGTGAGGCTCACGTTATGAATGTGGGGTTTTACAGGGAATTTGACATTGACCCCTCTCACTCCCGACATCTAAAGGGTATAAGATGTCGACCCCCTAACCTAGCTGACGTCTAATTACTAAAAAAAATCCATTATGACGTCATTTTGGGCTTATTTTCGTAGCTTATTGACGCTCGTGGAAGGGGATTCGACCGTCTAAAAGGTATAAGATGTCGGCTCTCTCCATGTCTGACATTTAAAGTGTAAAAAAATTGACTTTTTAGTTCTCCTACATAGGGTTTGACGTCTAGTCTAAGGGGGTCGACGTCTAAAGGGTATAAGACGTATGGGACATTGCGAGCCAACGTCTATAATGCATTCATTTTTACAAAACTATCACCGACCATTTTTTACGTTGGTTATTTAGTGATTGGACGTTTAATGCCTGACGTTATACGTTATTTTTGTACTACTGTACCCTTCTCTTGTACGTGAAACCAATTATTTATTGATGTTAAAGACATTTTATTTGTCTTAAGCCAATAATGGCCTTTTGTAACTGTCTCAATTCGGTCATAATATTTAAAAAATTAGCCAAATTTGCCCTATCCGTTAAGTGTTGACAAACAGTGTTAAAATTTACTAACGTGGTGCACGTTGATATATACTTTTTATATTACGTAGAATTTGTTATTTAATTTGTTATTAAGTATTGTATAGGTGTTATATGACGTGTTACGTTATATTATTTAAATTTTTAGATTAGAGATTTCTTCAAATAGGAAATTTTTAACTAGCAGGAAGAAGCATTAGATGACCATGTTGGAAAGCTCAACGCTGGAAAAAAGAACAGAGCACCTAAAAGAGAATTCCCAAACAAGAACAGATTTAAACCCTAACCTTAGAAACCCCGATTTGCAAGAACAAATTGCAAACTATAACCCCCAATTCGTGAGACCAAAACCTGCAACGAAGAATTAAGCACCACCAATGAGAACCCAAACCCAAAACATGAGCATCAGAAATCCAAAAATTCCCCAATTCGAAACCCTAGCTTCGAAACGTAATGCACCACCATAAGCTTCATCACCGCGAAGACGCTAAGAAACAAAGGCCACCACGCCACGAGACGCAAGCCTCGATCTTCTCCTCCACAACCCCACCGTCAAACAGGAACGCTTGCCATGGAGACATTGGAGGACAGGCCCTTAACGTCGTGGAGATAGAATCGCGCCTGGGCCGAAAATGCCCCCTCCTGCGTGAACCAAACAAGAACCGAGAACAGGAAGAGGAAGGGAGCCTCCCTCCTTGCGCCGTGAACTAGAATTGAGAGAAGGAGAGTTCCCTGCAACGTCGAAGCATAAACAAAGAAGAGGGAGAAAAAGAACATCTCCTTGCGACGAAGAGCCCACTCGAACACCCAACGCAACACCGTCATCCCCTTCGTGTGTCCAGGTGTGGCGAGCTCAAACCACGAAGAGAAAGAGGAAGCAAACCCTCATGAGAATCCTATACTGACCCAAAACAGAAGACTAAGGGGAAAAACGTTTCTGATCAGGGCTAACTGAGAGTGAATCAGCCTTTGGAAGAGTGAATCTAACATTTGGAAGAGAAATATTTAGAAATCCCTAATCTATGAATTTTAGTAGGTTTGATTAAATTTAAGTTGTTAATAATTTAAGAACCTGATAATTTAAATCCCCTCTCGCCGACAACGTCCTATGGCTGCATAGTTCTTCAAACCCCATCGTTTAGTACACCCCAAGCGATGCAATTTCAGTGGTGCTTGCAGAATCCGAAACCGACTTTTACCATGAGTTGGAGGATGATGAAGACTATAAATCCCTAACATTTTCAATTAAATTTTGTGTCATGTTATAAATTCTTCATCTAAAAAAATTTCCACGTCAACGAATTTTAACGTTGTTTGTTAACACTTAACAGTAAAATTGACTCAATTTTTTAAATATTAGGATTAATTGAGACAGTTACAAATACGAGAACACACTTGAAATTTTCATACAAATATGAGGACCATTCGAGTGTTTAAACTAAATAATTACTTAAAATATAAATAACTTTCTCGTTCTTACTTACTATTATTGACATGATTTTTGAACTTACATTCTAAAATCGTTTTTACTATTAAGAGAGAGTTATTACCAAGTTGATAAGAGCTTTCTTTGAATGATTTCTAGATCATTCTCTCTATGTAAGAGAAAAACATACATTTGAATTTGAATTTTCATCTAATGTTTGTTGTGTTTCAATTAAATTCATTCCTTTGTATTATCTTAGTTTTGTGCTGTTATATCTCGTTAGGGTTTCAAGTCATAAATAGTATTTTTTTTACCTCACTTATTTTGCTCAAGCTTCCCCTTCTTTGATCGCACTAGAACTCATGCAACATCATAGTCTCTAAGCATGCAACTCTTCCTAAACCATATTAAGAAATAGGGTAAAGAGAAACTTACTCTAAAACAATTTTTAAGCAAGATGAACAATTCTTTTATAAGCAAGTTTCTTAAATTTAAACACAAGGTATAAAAAAATGTGTTAAAGATACATTTTATCTAAAATGAAACTTAAATAATTAACCTTTTCAATTTATAAGTTTTTTACTTAAATTAAAATATTCATACTTCATCTCATTTAAATCACTTTCACTCTTAAACTACATTAAAAATGAGTTTTGTAAAATTAAGTACTAAGGGTTAATAGTTGATAAGTTAACTCGACAAATTTTTAATTTATAAATTTTGATACATTATATTAAAAATGTTTGGTGGAATTAACTGATTAAAAAATATAAAATCACATAAAACATTAATCAAATTTATTTTTATTTATTCTTTTTCTCAATTTTAACTCGTCTTACATAATGTGTTTTGTTTTCCAATTCTCATTATGTGTATTTGTTTTAGATGAATTTGTCTAACGAAACATTACTTGTTTGAATTTTGAGAAATTTTTTAACTTGAACTACCTACAAACTTTTAAACATAACTAAACACATTAATAGCCGTTGTAAAACTAAGATGTATAAATAAAAATTAAAAAAATAAATATATTTTTAATCATGTAAAAATTGAAATTTCTCAATATTAAAACTTTTATACATTTTTATTCTCAAATTTAAAAAATATAATAAAAAACTTAAAAATAAAAAAAAATATTAAAACATGATAAATATTTGTATAAATATTATGTAAGTTACACATTACTTGAAATAACTTAATAAGTTAACAACTCTTAAATTAAATTACTTGAAATAACTTAATAAATGAATAACTCTTAAATTAAATTACTTTAAGTACCGCACTTAATATTTTTAATTAATTAAATGAGGTTATAAACGAGTCAAATAAACTGACAAGAGAATAAGATGAATATTTAAAATCTTGTTATCAGTTAAAATGTTTTGTTGATGAATATTAATTGAAAACTTTATCGTTTTAAAATAATACTTTACACAGATAAAAACGCGTTTTTAGTTTTCTATGAAAAACACGGCCAACTTGAGTCACATCCCTTCCAAGAAATTTGTCTGTTCTTAATTTCTTTAATTTGAAATACAACATTCTTCATCTATTATAGAGACATTATTAGCATGATGAATTTTCTTCCTTTCATATGTCCATTTAGAAATCACTCTGAAAATAAAACGAAATGCATGGTAACATTAAAAATTTTAAAAACTTAAAAAGTAAAATCAAATATTGTACATTTTAAACATATATTTGTGAAAAATAATAAGACTTATTTTGAAATATTAAGTGTAGGTAATTGTTTCTGAAGATTTTACATCTGATCTAATAATTATTTTCTTTATTTTTGGTTCTGTTAATTTTATTTTATATTGGATCTATATCTGTATCTTACTTATATTAAGAAAACATATCATGATGAAAAAAATAATAAGAAAAATCCAGATAAGAAAGAAAAATATAAAAATATCTCAACAAAATGTCTAAATATGATTTAAAAAAATAAAAACAAAATGTATGAATATTTCAATATTAAAAAGAAGTTTTAACCATAAAGAAATTGGTAAGTGAGAGGTTTCTGGAATTATTGAAGCGGGGTGGAATTAGAATTTTGAAAAGTCACGCAACCAAAAACTAGCAGGTTTATAAATACCCTAGTTAGCTGCTTTGCTTATTGTGAAACTAAAAACCCAAACCAAAAACGGTGCCTGCGGCGACCCCTTCTCCAAGCTTCTCTTTTCGTTATACATATATATTCATATCTTCTTCTTTCTCGTAATAATCTTCACCTTCAATTGGATCATGGAAACCCTCACTCATTCCTCTGACACCAAAAGTATATTCTTTCACTCTCTCTTTCTGTTCTCGCAAAACTCTTTCTGATTCAATTGCGTTGTTTTTGTGCATGCCTCCTGTCTCTCGTTATTGTTTGTTGCTTTTGAAGTGTGCGGTGTCTGTGTTTGTGTTTGGGACTAGAGTGTGTTTGTGATGTAGAATTATTCCTATCTTTCTCTCTGGTGTGTGGTGGATTGGCTCAAAAGTAGGTCTTGCATGTGTGGAATTACGGAAGTAAAAATTATTTTATTGTTGTTGTCCAATATTTGTGAAATTTGACTGTAATACCGTAGGTAGTGGTGAATAGTTTGAATTTAATGTTCAGATTAATAGAAATATCATTTATGTGAAATTATTTGAAGGGTTTAAGAGTGCTTTTACTTGTGTGATAGAGTGAGTGTTTGTTGTACTGCTCAAATTTTCATTGTTTTTTTTTTTTGAAGAAAAAGAAATATTTTATCCTTTTAAATTTGGTTACTGGAATTGCTTTTTTTGTGTTTGTGTAAAGGTTGTTTGGATGACAAGTGGATCTCATAGAAGCTAGTAATAGTTTGAAAGGCTTTTTTTTTCATTTTATGAAAACATGTATACGCTGTTGTAATTTAAACAAATAAATACGGAGGTTCATTTGACATCTAGTTAACCTTTCCATAAGACGATTTATAGATACCGGTGATGAGCTGATGAAATTTATCCCTTTTTGTTTTTTATTTTAAGTTTATTTTTGTTTGTTGGAGAAACTTTTCTTTTTAATCATGAGTTTTCTTTACCATTTTAATGCAGAAGCTGTAGATTTACTGCAGAATTTATCCTTGGACTCTGAGCCCAAGACCACTGTAGTTCCGGAGCCTGCAAAGGTGTGTATTTTTACTATAGAATCTATACATTAGAAACTTTGGATTTGTGGTGTGATAACAGATTCTTATAGTCTGCTTCTATACAGAGTGGGCACGCCCTAGCTAAGGTGTCCAAGCCATTTAACCTGAATGCAAGCTTCACTCCAAATGGACATCCATCGACTGCTTACTATTATGGAGGTAAGGTAAGCTGTTATAACTTCAGAGAATGACGTGGAAATTGTTGATCGAATAACTTGTCCTTCTAGAAAATTGATGGTGACTATAGGATTCTCTGCAGGTTATGATGGGCAAGGTGATTGGAACTCTTACTCCAGATATATGAATCTTAACGGAGGGATGACGCAAGTAAGTACCACCTATAATGTTTACTACTGCACTTTTGCGAAGCTGTCATAATTTAATTCTGACTAAGTTCCATTTTGTGCTGGCTAATTTCTGCTATACGGTATAGTTAACTTCAACACCAAACTATGAAATGTGGATGCTTTCTACTTTCTAAAATCATGCATGATATCATCAAGATGATATTAAATTATTTTGCGTAAACATTTTTGTTTCGAATTTTAAATAGTTATTTGTAATTTTCTTGTCAATATTCAATCCTAAAATAGTTAGGTAATTTAGCTTTAGTTTTGATCACTTCGATGAGCTTAAAGTCATTTGGGGTAACTATAAGGACCTCCCCTGAGGTTGGTACTTCAATATTGACAAATCAAATTTTAAGGGCATAATGTAAGTAGTGTGGTTGAACTTTCCCTAACAAGGAGGGTGCAAGTGTCATAATTCTTATCCTCTAGGGAAGGTAGCCATAATCATTTCTGTCTTTTGCTACTTTTCTTAGATGTGTGGTTTCTTATCTTTCTTCTTCCACTTATTGTTGTAAGTATATGATTTTCTTCTTAATATTTTAAACAAAAATAATATAGATTTACTCAATTGTTAAACGTGAGACAGTTTAACAGTGTTCTCTTTTGTGTGTAATGAATTAATTAACAGGGTGTTTGGGGGGATGGCTCTTCTTATTTGTACCATCAAGGTTATGGTTATACACCATATGGAGCACCCATGCAACATGATGATAAGTTCTATGGGCTGCAACAGTACCATTACCCTTCCTACTACCAGTCTCCAACTTCTGCTGATGGGTCTTTTGCTGCTAACAAAATCAATGCTCAACCAGGGAAAATATCAACTGCAATCAGTGATGAACATACCCTTTCATCTGGTGTTATTAATAATGAAAGCAGTGTTGGTGTAGTCAACGAAGATTCTACACATAATGGGTTGAAGGATTTTTTGTCAAGTTCCAAGCCCTCATTGTTGAATTCAAATGATTCTACTTGTCAAAGGGCTGGTTTTCCTGTATATGCTCCTTTGCCAGGACATCAGGATCCAAGAGTAGTTCTTCATGGGACTCAACCCGCATTACCTTCAAAGGCCTTAATATTTTCTGATAAAAAATCCTATGATGGGGCAAAAATTGGATTATCTTCTCCAGCTGTGCCTGTCAAGAAAACATCCTCTCAACGGAATTCAGCTATTCCCCAGCCACTTCCACAGTCCATGGTATGGTTGATCTGTCAACCCATCCTGTTTATGTGCTTCAGACAGGATTTAAGTATTTAAATGCATTTGTTTTGCCCTCTACAACTTTAGCTTGCATTTGTTTTCAATACTTCCGTGAAAATTTTTCCAGGAGAATATGTTTTCCTCAACCAACTTTCTATTCATATTATGGCAGGCAAGCCCAATGTTCTGGTCTCTGTTAGTTCAAGGAGTTAGTTAGTTAGAATACAGAATTTGCAGGTAATCCATAGGAGACGGGGTAGAAGATTAAGACTGATCTGTTCAGTCAGAGATCGGTTTTGCGGGTGAAAATGTCAAACTCTTGAAATCCTTAGAAGAGCAACTAGTATTCATTCCATCTCTCCCTATTCCTGTTCTGGATTCATCACTGGTCTGTGGCCATGGGTGATTTCATGAAGGAAGTCCTGTCTATTTTGTCATTCTTTATAGAATATGAAAACCAGTATCTATCATATTATTTGGGTTTGTTTGGGTTTATTATAGAATATCAAAACCAGTATCTATCATATGATTGATTATTTGGGTTTGGAGGTTCACCACTGGTCTGTGGCCATGGGGTCCTTTGTCGTATGTCATTCTGAATTATTAGAATCGGTATTTATCATATTTCTGTCATACATGATTATGGGTATAACAATTCTTGTGGTTATGCATGTTCTGATAATTTCTGCTTAATTATCCAGCCACATCGTCATGATTCTTTGTATACAACTTGTCGTATGGTTGATAGCTTGATTTTGGTTTGAGCACAATACTATTATTTCCATAGTAAAATGGACTCAACTTTCTTAAACTGATTCTTCGGTGCAGAACTATGGTTCCTTACATTCATCTGGACTAGAACCTTTCTATGGATTCATTAATGGGATATACCCAAGCAACACAATGTACAACCAATATGGAAACGCATATAGACCTAATTCTCATATTGGACCTTCTCCGTATGGATTTAGAATGGGGTCCGTTGATAACAAGCTTAAAGTTGCAAATGGCCGTGTGAATGATCATTTTAAAAGAAATATGGATGGTTTTGGTGAGCTGAGTAAGGGACCAAGATCTGGCAATGGTTCGGATGATAAAAGTATGAAAGGTCCTGGACTTGTCACACCATTAACAGAGGGACAGAATCTTC
Source organism: Vigna nakashimae (assembly GCA_034642375.1). Taxonomy (NCBI): domain Eukaryota; kingdom Viridiplantae; phylum Streptophyta; class Magnoliopsida; order Fabales; family Fabaceae; genus Vigna; species Vigna nakashimae. Next base: position 17,553,962 of record CM067768.1, read on the forward strand.
GAATTAAAAGTGATAATAAAGAATTGCTTCTCATTCCTAATAAGAAACAGTACGACGGGGAAGATTTTTCTGAGAACTATTCTGATGCAAAATTCTTTGTCATCAAATCTTATAGTGAGGACGATATTCATAAAAGCATAAAATATAATGTTTGGTCAAGCACCCTTAATGGCAATAAAAAGCTGGATGCAGCATACCATGAAGCCAAAGAAAAGCCTGGTGACTGTCCTGTATTTTTGCTATTTTCGGTGAGTTGCTGACTTTATATGGCAATTAGTTTAATTCTATGTTTTATGGATTTTATTAAGCCTCGTGCTGTTTCTTGGTGGGCAGGTCAACACTAGTGGACAATTTGTTGGTTTAGCAGAGATGGTGAGCCCAGTTGATTTTGGTAGAACGGTGGAGTATTGGCAGCAGGATAGGTGGACTGGTTGCTTTTCTGTGAAGTGGCATATCATAAAGGATATTCCGAACAGTGTGTTGAGGCAGATTACTTTAGAAAATAATGAAAACAAACCTGTTACCAATAGTAGAGACACTCAGGAGGTATTCACTCAGTAACTTGTTTCATCCCCTTGAATCTCTTCCCCTTTCAACTCGCTGTACTCATCTATATCCTTATGCAGGTTAAGTTTCAGAAGGGTATTCAAGTTCTCAAAATCTTCAAGGAGCAGTCGAGCAAGACGTGCATTCTGGATGATTTTGGCTTTTATGAGACTCGTGAAAAAATGATTCAGGAAAGAAAATCTAAGGAACAACAGCTTCCAAAACAGGTGAAGCGAACCTTCAAATCACATTTATTATTACTATTCACTTTATAAATGTTGGATCCTAAGCTACATTCAGGTTCATGCCTTTTTAGGTTGCCTCTTATGCTCTTATTTCAAATCCTTTGTGCTATTGTAGGTTAGCAAGTCTCATGATGAAGCCTTGACTAATGAATCAGCTACTACAGGTGAAGCAGGACAAAAGGAGAATCTGGCAGAAGAGAATGGATCAACAGCACAAACAATTGAAGACTGTTCAAACAAGCGTTAAACCTGTGACAGTGGTAGATTTGTAGAGTGGTTAAAAATGTAGTTTCGAGTTCCCCCACCCATCTTTCAAATATTTTTTCCTGCACTCCTTTTTATATTATGGAGCGAGTTTTTGTCTTTTCGTTTTGCTAGTTATACCTGCTTATTTTGTTTGACCTTGGTATTTTAGTGAATGTAGTCTTCTTGCATGCCTCTTTTTGAAGAAAAATTATAAGTGACTTTGAAAATAATGAGGTTAATTAATTTCGATACAATATAGTTTTTAATAAATTCATCAAATTAAAATTTATCACTTAACTTATATAATAATTCATTTCTTTATAGAACGAAAAGAAGTTATACTATTATGTGTATGCCTTTACATTTCCTCCCTTTCCCGGCACTTTAGATATTTCTTAACATGTACATTGTCAAAATTCGCACTTATAGTTAAATTTTATCCATTATAGCCGAACACGTTCAAAGACCTATTCATTTCTTCCGTCTGTGTTTTTCGGTGGATCGAAAGTTGGTTTTTCTTGGGTCTAGAGATTATTTATGTTCTTTTAAAAGGAATACACTTAATTCACACCGTTTAAAAAATTGTTAAATATACAGAACAATAATCTTTTACTAATTGTAGTATTTCGTACTTGCTACAAATGGTAATTCTTTGAAATGTCTGTTGCTCTTTTCAACTAAACAGGTTACTTGATAATTACTTTAACAAATGTTGATATAATAGACTAAATTTTTCGTTCTACAAATGTTTTTATCAAAATATGTTTTCACAACTTTGTTTGATAAGCGAAAAGTTTGGGTAAACACTGTTAACATTTAATTTAAGCATTTGTTGTCCTATTAAGCATTTTAATGTTTGATATGTAAGTTTTGTTTTTTTTTTCTTCTTTCAAGAAGATCTTGCTTTTAGGTCTCAACACAAAGATTTAACATGTAAAACATACGAGACAAAATTAAATAATATTTGTCTTATACTTTGCAATATTTGTTCGTGAACATTTTAATACTAAATTATAAAGATAAAATTAATCTTAAAACAAATTGATTTCTAACAAATTAGTTTTTGTAAAAATTAGATAAATAAAATAATAAAAAAATTAAAATAAACAAAAGAAAATAATTTTTTTAAAAATAGATTTAAAAAGATAAAAACAATAATAAAGAAAATAGATTTTTTAAAAATAAAATTTATTATTGTTCAGTTAATTATTATCTTACATTTTTAAATTAATAAATTTTTATTAATTTAGATTTTTAAATTAATCAATCTAAATTCTCAATTAAATATATTTTGTAATTTCTTTTAACTTTTATATCAAGTAAAAAGTTAATTAATTAAAATATATTATTGGTTAAATCATGTTAAAGTTGTCACCTTTAATCAAAATACATTATTAATTATTAGCAAAAATCTATTCAATCACATGAAAATTTCTAACTTTAATCAAAGTGAATTCTCAATTAAAATTAAAAACATTGGACTCATATGATTGATATATTATGTATATTTAACACCATGCTAACTTGTAATGTAAAAATAATTACTTTTACTTGATTATGAAGCAAAAGACAAAAAAATAAATCACAAGTATCAAAAGAACAAACAAATTTATTCATCTAACCTTAGAATTTAGTTAAGAAATTACATCATAATCAACCTTAGAGGCTCAACATTCCATGAAATGTAGAAATAACATAAAAATAGAAGAAGAGGGTGAAAAACATGAGAGGAGAGAAGATGAAATTAGGCACCCCCAAAGGGTTTCTCAACTCCCTTAATGTATTTTTCTAAGTCTCTTTATATAGAAATTGGATTGAGCTTTGTTTTAGGCTTTTTTTGTTATTAGAATATTCTTTCGAATAATATACTCTCCTCCAATTATCTTTTAGATAATCTAATATCTTCAAGATATATTTATTGTTGCGGAGACCCAAAAATATTTGAGAAGATTTTTCTAGATTCAAAAAGATTTAGCAATATTTACTGATATAGTTAAATAAGGTAATGTTAAGACAAGATCGTTAGACTGTCTAGTAATTCATGTTTTAAAATTTAACATTCAATACTTAACGAAATATTGTTTATTGAGTGAAGCGTATAAAGATTGCCCTTGCCAAGAATAACGTTGAACAAAATATGTGTTGAATAAAACAAGCATTTATAGCGTTTTATAAAAATAATGTTTTCCAATATACATATATATGTGTATATATTTATATAAGGTAATATTAAGACAAGATAGTTAAACGATCTAGTAATTCATATTTCAAAATTTAACATATAATACTTAACAAAATATTGTTTATTGAGTGAAGTGTATAAAGATTGTACTTGCTAAGAATAACGTTAAACAACATATGTGTTGAATGAAATAAACATTCACAACGTTATTTTCACACAGACATGTATATACACACACATGTGTGTGTGTATATATATATATATATATATATATATATATATATATCGTCTAACAAACAATATTTAACAAACAACATCTGATATATGGAAACGTCTAGTAAATGCTTAACTAAAAACTGAAGCTTAAGACTTTATATTCAAACAATGTTAAATAGAAAAGCGTCTAAAGAAATGAATCATTTAGAATATCAGTTAAACGGATCAAATGTTATCAAATGAGATGAGAACATCTGATATCACAAGAGCGTTTACCGTATACATAAAAAACATTAAACATTATAGAGCTCATAACATTGTGTATAATCGCAATATCATCTAGTAAAAAGGATAAAGCATATGAATACAAGTTTGGCTAAACATAACTAAACAATGTTTTTATTTGACGAGCTGACATGTGCCAACATATTTTAGACATGAAATAACATTTATTGAATGTACGAAAAAGTGCTTCTTTGCTTGTATGGTTTACTCTTTTTATCTGTGCAGATAATGACAACACAAAGACGTTAAGAGATAAGAAGACATTTTTGGAATCTTTCCTCAAAGCCTTAAGCTTTGAAGAACCATACAAGCTACTTTTGAAGAAAGCTCTAATAAAGCACAGTCACTCTACAATGTAGACCTGAGTCTGACTACCTACCTAAAAAGACTATGAAGTCTACATGGAAGTCAACTTTATGTCTAACTATTATCTATCAAAGAAGGCTATATATGGAGGACTCGCAAAAGAGAAGAAGAAGAGAGAACAATTCTTTGAATCCTTATGCTATTGCCTTTCATTCAAAGAGAAAGAACTTTTACAAGTTTTCAGAAGTTTGGTGTATTATTCATATATCCTTTATATGAGAATTGTAGAAAAAGTGATGACTTATATCTTAACCAAGAGAGGGGCGAGGGGGTGGTGAATTGGTTAGCCCTTTAAAAAATTGTTCTTTTCAAAAGCTTTTCATAATCTTTAAGTTTTCTTGAAAGCAATTTGACAAGTATATGAACAACAATAAAAGAGAAGGAAAGAAAGATCAACACAAAGATTTATACTGGTTCGGCCAAGCCCATATCAAGTCTTCCCTCAACAACCTTAGTTGATGGGACCATTATAATGATAGAGCTATACAAGCAAGAATACAGAGAACTCTCTATTAACACTCGACAAGTGTACCGAATCGTATCAAATAATAATAAAATGGTAAGACCAAGTATCGTTTCCCAAAGGACTCACGGTTATGTGATTTGTGGATTAAATTAGACTTGAAAACGAAATCATTGTGTTTGAATTGTTGAAAATAAACATGAATGCAAGTTTTTGATTAATTGGATTGAAAGAAGCAAAATAGATTGATGTAAACTATGGAATGATGATGTTGTTGGGGTTTCCGATTTATCCTATCCACTCTCATCTATTCAAGAATTCATCTTTCATCATTAATGTTAATGCCACTTTCTAATTTACCTTAAACTTGATGTCTCCGTGAAGAAAGCCTACTCCTAATCACTAGTTTACAATGTCTTGTCTCCTTAGAAATTATTCATGCATTACATTCGCACAGAAGCTTAAAGGCAACCGATCCTCCTATTCCTATGTCTAGGTAATATTGCTTCCGGGAGAATTTCCCCAGTTCTAGATTTACCTATATGTGTCCATATATATAACATCAATGATCAAGCAATTGAATGAGTTAAACAAAGCATGCATAGAGTAAAGAGGAAAAACCCTAACAATTAATGAAGCAAAGCATATAAAATATAGAACCAATTCAACACATGAGAGTTTCAAAGGATTACATCGGTTCCCCAACAACAATGGAGGTTTAGTTCACCATACACATGGTGAAACTAGATGAAAAACAATGAAAGAATGAAAGATAGAACCCTAGAATTTGAAGAAAGGAGATTCCGCATCCAAAATCCGCCTCCAAGGGGTGAAGAAAGTGTGATTTCACATCTTTCTGTCCAAAGATACCAACTCTAGGTCGACTAAACCCTTATGTTGTTTATTAAAAATTATAGAAAATAGGCCCAAGCCTAATTAAATGACGCTCAACTTCACTTTTGGCACTCAACGGTAAGTGCGGTTCTTTAGAATGACGCTCAGCTGCATTTCTAGCCCTCAGCAGTGATTACGGTGCTTAAGAACGCCGCTCAGCGGTAAAAGTTACGCTGAGGGGTGAATACAGCTCTTCTTTTGTGCAGTTTTACTTCCTTTCCTAAGTCCAACTCCTTACTACTTCAACTTTTTTCATCTAATTCATCTGAATTCCTTCAACCAAGCATAAAACCCATCTAGCTCTCTTATTTCCAAAACTTAAGCAAAAACATGATTCCAAGCTAGTTTCTAAGTCATAAAGGTTGTTTTTAATATCAAAATTAAGTATAAAAATAACGATTTTTCAACTGTTATCACAACCCCAAACTTAGAACTTTGCTTGTTCTCAAGCAAACAAGATGTAACTCAGTCTTTCACCAATCCATACAATGGTTCACCACATTCAAAAACTCTTTCTTTCATGACAAGTGTAACATCCCATAAATACAGTAATAAACCATACAAATAGAATATTCACATTTATTAATATATCAATTCAGTCTTACACTAAAGAAATAAAGCACGCTCGTGGCCGAACGACCTTACATAAACCAATACAAATATTAAAGATGTTCAAACTAAGCATACCTGACGGAACGGTTTACAAAATAGAAATACCGAACGGTCAAATTAAGCAAAAAGGGGAGGGGTCGTTCTAAGACAGCACGCTAATATAACTAAACTAAATAATTAACCGAATGTACTACTGTCCGGCCTTCACTTCCACATCAACAAGGTTCTCTTCCTCCAAAATCCCTTCCTCAAGCGTCTCTTCTAGCAATGCATCTCCCTCTGCTCACATCCACACGGATGATCATTGCAAGGACAAGACGGACGTACAGATACAGGACAACACAATGAAAAACAAAGGGTAAGCTTATTGAATTTAATTCAAGTAGTAACATGCATTTCATAACATATCAAATATATTCCAACATATAATTCAATCAATTCTTTAATTCAATCAATTCCTGATACTAAACTGACTGTCCGAACTGTATGAATTCTGTGTAACTACGACGTTCGTACACCCAGGTGGTGTAGTAACTGGAATTTATCATCAACTGCCACCCGAGGTTAGTTTGTTCCATCCAAAGTACCTATAAGGACTAGGACTTCCTGTCGTTCCCACACATGACATACTCCCCTCTACGTGAGGACGAGCACTCACGGAACATCAGGATGAATCGCCAGCTAAGCTTTGTCCACATTCATACTTTACAAATTCCAACTTTCATCCAAGAGTCGTTCCTCCCTGGAACGCTCGTTCAAAATCCACAACCATCGTTTCATCTCATATACTGTTCATTCTTTATAATTTTTCACTTTAATATCATTTTCATCTTCCGTTCCAATTACATAAAATGACAAGCGTTCAGCCCTCTTCATAACGAGGACGAACGTTAAAAACGAGACCGAGAAATCCTCGTTTCAGAACAAAATAAAACCGACACATAATATTTGACGAACGTCATTTACCACTTGAATCAGTTGAATGAACTGACTCTAGGAAGATCCGATCAATACTCAAAGAATAATTTAAGTACAAAGGCTCTAGGCCGAATCCAAATGGATAGAGACACCTCAAGAAGATTAAATGACCATACCGAGAACAATTCAATTATAGAAACCGACTGCCAGTCAATGACCGAACGTGGTACACATATTTACTGAAATTTGGACGAACGCTATTTCTACCCGTTTGGTAATTAAAGACGAGGACGAGCGTTCGGTATAAGACCGAGCGCCTCTCATAACGAACGCTTTGTGTCGAGACCCTTCACTGATTCGAACTATTAATAGAAATAGAAATTTATATAATACGAAATGGTAAAGTTAGGTTTTTAAGAATGACTAAGTGTCCGAATGTACATTTACAAGCTTCTCAACTCCTCACATAACACTCAAGGCATCTACGTTTGGTCGAACGCTCAAACGTAGCACTAATACAAGAGGGCGTTCGTCCTCAACTAGAATTCTTTCCAAATGAAAGAATTCAATTTCAAAGAAGTTTACTAACAACACCGAACGGTCAAGGACCGTTCAATGACGAACGTACGTTATCATAGGAAATTCATATTCAAAGTTTCATTTACATTAAACTCATTTCTCAGCATAAACTTTCATACTTTCAAATACTTATATCATAGTACATTTCATATTCACCATACATCATCTCAGACTTATGATCATATATCAAAAATCAAATATCACAGATTCATGCTTCATACAACTTCACAGAACGATCATATAGAACAATACAAACATACTAATTAAATTGAATAAGTTTCCCTTACCTGGATCAGTGGGTGAACGTCCTAAGAGTAGGATTTTGGTTCGTCCGACTACAGCTTTCTACCCTCAACGATTTTCTTAATTCCTCCAACTAAGTCTAACCATATAAAAAATCAAGAAGAATTTAGATTGTACCCCTGCATGCAACCAAAACTTGGTTTTGCATGTAACCCAGAAACGAACGGCTAAGGTCGAGAAACTTACCAGTTTCAGACTCTGGAACTGTTCGGTCCAAATTGAAGCTTACGACGCCGGGAATACGTCTATGGTCTCTGAATGATGAACGGAGAAGAGAAAGGATGAGTTTCAGTAGAAAGAAGGAAGAGTTTTCTAGAGAGAAGGAGGAGGAAAATGGATATTCAGAGTTTGGGAAGAAGAAAGTGCATGCAGAAGAGTGTGGGCAGGTTTTTCAGAAATCGTTTTTGTTTGCCCCATATCCAAACGGTCGTGCGCTCTTCTGCTGACACCTGCACTCCACTTACTGACTTCTGAATCTTCCATTTTGACACTTGGCATTAGTGCGTCAGAGTTGAGTGCATTTTTAATGCACCTGAGCAGGGGTCGTGGGTTGCATTTAATGAGCCTAACAGGTGGCTTTGGATGCATTTAATAGGTCCTGACATTCCCCCTAACTACAAAAATTTTCGTCCTCGAAAATTAAAACTTACCCGAAAATAGGTGAGGATACAAGTCCTTCATGGCATCCTCCACTTCCCATGTAGAGTCGCCCGTCTTCTCATCCCACTTAATAGGTCCTGACAACAAGTAATTACTCAAATCAGCTCATCACAAAGAATTCAGTCAAGATGTACACATGCTTTAATTCAATCAAACTCATTGTAGATTTCACATAGTCAGTATCCAACAAATGCTATTCTCATGAATGATCAATCAACTAAGCATAGATGTAATCATGTGCTCATGGAATTATTCCTCACTAGATAAAGTGTCTTACTCAATCACACAAGTGTATATAGAGGTCACACATTCACTCTACTATCACAATGTCACATGAATCAACTTTGCCTTTCATTTAACCACAATTAAACACACTCACAAGAAAGCATCATCACAAGGACTTTTCTATGGCTTATAATGTGGCTGGGCTAAGAAGAAAATTGGTTTTTCTAGATCACAAAATCCTTGAGTTAAGAGAGTTACTCATATAAACACAACCATTCTTACTTATTCCCAACTTTTCTTTTTCTTTCTTTTCTTTCCTTTTTATTTTGCTTTTCACGTGCTTAGCTCAATGCTTGTTGTTTTCCCTTTCTAGATTCATTGTTGTATTCCCTAAATGCATAACTTTGTTTGTCATGAGCAGACTCAACCCTAACAAAAATAAATCAACAATATTATCAAATATTCAAATACAGTGTAAAATAATATAACGTTAAAACATACCTGTTCGTTGTTGTATTCCATAAATACACAATCAAACAATGTTTAGAATTTGAACTTACAATTCTTTGTGAGATCAAGGCAGTTGAGGAAGATGTCATGTTCCCATCAGACTTAGTCCGAGCAGCCTTCCACAACTCGTACCTAGCAGGTGCAGGTGCTAGATCGGGGGACTCAAGCCCCAAGGTCTCTGCTCGACTCTTTCTAATTTTCTTCTCAGGTTTTGCATAACCACCTGGTGATAACAAGTGTGATGCATCATTTAGCCTTTTCCTTTCTTGGGAGGCTAACCTTTTACCTTGTGAAACCATATATATTCATAAGTGTAAAATCATAATAAACTTCATGAAAGACTTTGTAGATGTTAAGAAACATACCTTCCATTCCTCAGACTCTTTAGATGCACGAAACTGCATCCACTCCTCCTCTATGAAGGTATAATGCTGACATGGGTTCTCATGTTGTCTGCTCCAAAGACATATAGACGTGTCAGCCTTGTCTTGAAATCCCTCCATCTGATCGCTATATGCGATAACACTTTCTTTCTAATCTGTCCAGTGTGGAATATCATAATGTTGCTGTTTAAAACAAAGAACATGTTAATGACATAATAAGATCAAAGAAATAAGTATATCCAATTTCTTTTAAGTAAACATACCTGAATATCTTGCCATAAGAGGTTCTTCTCGACCTTTGGGACGTCATCCCAAGATGCATGAACGATAGAAACATGACTTTTTGCTAACTTACCCAGATAACTCCTAAACCTAACAGATAAAATCAATCAACTGGGTTGCCTCCCAGGTAGCGCTTGTTTAATGTCACGAGCCTGACCCAAAATCCTCCAGCACCCTTCAGTAGATGCAAATCTTCCTTACCAATACCCATTAGTAGGTGTATACAAACATAGTATCCTTCTGTAGATACTCTTTCGCCTAACATCCATCAGTAGATGTAAACCCTGTAACAAACTTATAATAAAAACAAAAATACCCAAAAGTTCAAAATTACATCACCAAACCAAAAATTAAAAGTTCTTAAATCACTGGGTTTCCTCCCAGCAAGCGCTCTTTTAACGTCACTAGCTTGACCCAATAAAGCTCATGTTCCATCTTCTTTTTCTTCTTTCTACTGAACTTCTTCAGAAATTTAATCAAACCAGGAACCTGTTGCAATGTCTCAATCATATGAACTTTAATCTCCAACTTCTTGAAGATTTCCATGAAGCACTTAAATTTCTTTTCCATTCTATAATACTTCTTTGGATGAGGAAGAAGTTTTTCAAATGATTCTTTCTTTTTTTCTCTCGACCTCTTTTTCTTTTCTCTCACTTTCTTTTTTTCTTTTCTTTTTTTACTCACTTTCTCAATCTTCACACATATTTTCTCTTCTTCTTTCTCTTCTCTCTCTTTTCTCTCTTCTTTTTCCAATTCAACTTTTTCAATATTTACATTCACTAGCACTTCACACTCTTCCCTGGGGTTAACCTCAGTATTAGCCCCACAATTCTTGTTTAGCCTTTCTTCCAACTGCTTAGTAATTTGACCCATTTGAATCTCTAAGTTTTTAATAGCAGCTTCATTGCTCTTTTGAGTAGATTCAGCTTTTTGTATGAACTGATGAAAAGTTTCTTCCATCCTTATTGATCTTTCATTAAGTATAGAAATTTGTTGCCATAAGGTTGGTTGTTGTTGTTGCTTGTGAAATTGCCCTGATTGTCTAGCTTGCCCACTTTGTCCTTGACCAATACTTGGGTGTGGTTTCCACCCTTGATTGAAGTTCCCCTGACAGTATGAAAATTGATTGGCCATGAAGTTAACATCTGTCAGAGTGGCTGCAGCGGAATGGTTAGCGTGGAAACAAACCAAGAGGGGGGGTGAATTGGTTATATTCAAATATTATCCCTTTTTAATATTTTTCTCTTAATTTCTTACTAAGCAGATAATTAAACGTAAATAACAGAGTAAGGGAAAGAGAAAAATTACACAGGTATTTTATCCTGGTTCAGATCACTAAGATCCTACGTCCAGTCGCTTATCTCAAATAAGATAAACCTTTTTCACTATCACAAAACTATTACAAATATTAGTCACACAGAAAAACAATTTGTAACAGTTTAGAAATTACCACCTCTCTTGAAACCACAAGAGATGAAACAACACCTCCTTTGAATCTTCACAAAGGATGATCACCTCCTTCGAATGCTTCACGAAGGATGATTCTCTTCCAGACACTTCCTCAGACACACCAAGGATGATCCAGCTATTCCTCTATCACCGTAGCAGTATTTAACCAACTCTACAGACAGAGTTTCCTTAGCTGAGCAAGAGCACACAATTCTCAAAGAGTTCAGAGATGTTTTGCACAAGGGAAGAGTTTCTGTGTCTCTGGATATTGATTCTTGAGAGGAAATGAGAGTCTATTTATAGACTCATCCAAAGGCTCTTCCATTCACTAAAAGACAAACTTAACGGCTAGTTTCTCCAACAGCCATAAACGGCTAGTTTGTCCAACGGCCATAAAGGGCTAGTTTGTCCAACGGCCATAAACGGCTAGTTTGTCCAACGGCCATAAACGGCTAGTTTGTCCAACGGCCATAAACGGCTAGTTTGTCCAACGGTCATAAACGGCTAGTTTCTTCAACGACTAGTTTCTCCAACATCCGTGTTAAGTGCGATACTCTTACCGTTAACCGTCACTATTCACGTGAATAGTGTTACTATTCATGTGAATAGTACTATAGTGTTTTGTTGCAATGATTTACTATAGTAATTTTACAAAACACTTTCCTTTTTCTGATCTAAGTCCTATACATATTTCTAAGAGTATTACAAAAGCTTTCCATCACAATACAAATCTTCAAATCATTTTGATTCTTGATTGGTCTTGACTTGATTTGGACATCATCAAAATTTCATCTGCATCATTTTGCTAACAATCTCCCCCTTTTTGATGATGATCAAAAAACTTCTTGATTTAAAGCTTTTGGTAATAATCTGTATTTAAAACACAACTTATGGAAGAAAAAGTGCATTAGTGAATAAACACAAATAAGCAAATAAGCTTTAAACATTTTCTCCCCCTTTTTGATCATAATTAAAAAGTTGTGCTTGATTGCTCCCCCTAAATTTATTAGAAATTATACTCCCCCTTAATAAAAGCATATATGCATAGAAATATTAAGGAAAAACAACATACATTTTATTGAATTTAAAGAGGCAAGCATACAATAAACTAACTAAATTTCTTCTAGTGTTTACCCCTTTTGATATGTCGCCAATGATGTTGTCCAATGATAATCCTCTAGGTTGTTGCCATATTTTGTTTAGATCTTCATCATCTTGAGGATTATTCATTTTCTCTTCATTGGTTGTCTTTTGCAAGTCTTCATTTTCACCTGCATCTGATTCATCTGACTCAAGAGGTTTTACCTCAAGGTCCACAATTTCATCAAAGACAACATGCACAGATTCTTCTATTTCAAATATTTAAAACAAAAACATTTTTAAAAAATATTCTTAAATATGAAACATTTGGCACCCAACTATTTTGTATGGGTCCTTTGGGTTAGTTTGAAAATTTGAAATCATTTTATAACCCAAACATATCTACCACTTGGAACACCATAATGCTTAATTTTACATTTGTTAGATGTATGACCCTTTTTCATACAATAAAAGCAGGATACAACATTTGTGTTCCTATAAGTTGTTCCTTTTTCTACCCAAGTTCTACGGGTTCTATGATTATGTTTATTTTTAATTCTAGGAACATACTTATTTTTAACAACCTTTTTTTCATTATTTTTACTACATTCTCTTGAGGTTGTTTCATCTAGTAGTTTCTTATAATTAACACAAGATGCACATTCATCACTACTAGTATATTTACCTTTTTCATAAAATAAAATTTTATTTTTCAAAATTTTATTTTCTTCAAAAATATTTTTAAAATTTGATTTTAATTCTTTATTTTCATCTGCTATTGATTTTTCAACGTTATCAACTTTCAATTTATGTGTATCACAAAATTTACACTCAGCAGATATATTTGTATCATTTTCTACATTTGAAATTTTACTATTTAAAGTTTCTATTTCTTCTAAGGATTTTTCATATTTCTTTTGTAATTCTTTAAAATCCTTTTTCAATTTCTTATGAGCAAGATCTAGTTTTTCAGATTCTACTATTAAAGCAGCATAAATTTCATGCAATTCATCTTCACTAATTTGACTAGAATTATCAGAATCGCTAGATGTACTTACTTGGCTTCCAGCGTCTTCGTCATTTACCACTAAACAAATATATGCTTGCTCATCAGAATCACCCATACTTGATGCTGTGCTTGATGAAGAGCTTGAATTATTCTCTTCCATGAATAAAGTATTCATTTTAGCACACCCAATTTCATCTCTGCCTTCATGAGTTACTCTTAAAGTTTCCCACATTTCTTTAGCGCTTTTACAGACAGAAATCCTGTAAAACTCATTAATAGTTAAAGCAGATGAAATAATGTTACGAGCTCTTATATCATTACCAAATTTTTTCTTATCTTCAGCAGTCCATTGGTCACGGGGCTTTGGTTCCTGCATATTGTTAGTTGGAACAAAAGGACCAAATGCAACAGCATCCCAAATATCTATATCAATAGATTCCATAAATATTTGCATTCTGACCTTCCAAAATGCGTAATTTTCACCTGTGAATAGTGGTGGTCTATTGATAGAAGCACCCTCTGCGAATATTTGAAACGATCCCGCCATTTGAATGACTATCAAAGCAAGCTCTGATACCAATTTTCAGAGCGGCTGCAGCGGAATGGTTAGCGTGGAAACAAACCAAGAGGGGGGGTGAATTGGTTATATTCAAATATTATCCCTTTTTAATATTTTTCTCTTAATTTCTTACTAAGCAGATAATTAAACGTAAATAACAGAGTAAGGGAAAGAGAAAAATTACACAGGTATTTTATCCTGGTTCAGATCACTAAGATCCTACGTCCAGTCGCTTATCTCAAATAAGATAAACCTTTTTCACTATCACAAAACTATTACAAATATTAGTCACACAGAAAAACAATTTGTAACAGTTTAGAAATTACCACCTCTCTTGAAACCACAAGAGATGAAACAACACCTCCTTTGAATCTTCACAAAGGATGATCACCTCCTTCGAATGCTTCACGAAGGATGATTCTCTTCCAGACACTTCCTCAGACACACCAAGGATGATCCAGCTATTCCTCTATCACCGTAGCAGTATTTAACCAACTCTACAGACAGAGTTTCCTTAGCTGAGCAAGAGCACACAATTCTCAAAGAGTTCAGAGATGTTTTGCACAAGGGAAGAGTTTCTGTGTCTCTGGATATTGATTCTTGAGAGGAAATGAGAGTCTATTTATAGACTCATCCAAAGGCTCTTCCATTCACTAAAAGACAAACTTAACGGCTAGTTTCTCCAACAGCCATAAACGGCTAGTTTGTCCAACGGCCATAAAGGGCTAGTTTGTCCAACGGCCATAAACGGCTAGTTTGTCCAACGGCCATAAACGGCTAGTTTGTCCAACGGCCATAAACGGCTAGTTTGTCCAACGGTCATAAACGGCTAGTTTCTTCAACGACTAGTTTCTCCAACATCCGTGTTAAGTGCGATACTCTTACCGTTAACCGTCACTATTCACGTGAATAGTGTTACTATTCATGTGAATAGTACTATAGTGTTTTGTTGCAATGATTTACTATAGTAATTTTACAAAACACTTTCCTTTTTATGATCTAAGTCCTATACATATTTCTAAGAGTATTACAAAAGCTTTCCATCACAATACAAATCTTCAAATCATTTTGATTCTTGATTGGTCTTGACTTGATTTGGACATCATCAAAATTTCATCTGCATCATTTTGCTAACAACATCCTCTGAAGCTTCTACTGGAAAAGCGCATTGACCATTGATATGATCACCACCACATAATTCACACATTTGTGGTTGAACCTGTGCAACATTCTTTAACTCTTTTGGAAGTTGTGCAAGTATCTTTGTGAGATTCTCCAATTGTTGAGTTAATATCTTGTTCTGAGCTAGCAAGGCATCATTGGATTGCAACTGTAGAACTCTTTTTTGTTGAATAGGAGCTACTATTTCACTGTTCAGCTCATTATCATTAGTAGCCATGTTTTCAATTATTTTCGTGGCTTCCTCTGGAGTTTTCCAATTGATATTGCCTCCAGCCGAGGCGTCAAGCATCATCTTGATTTGTGAACCAAGACCTCCAAGGAAGGTTAGGACAACTTCCACTTCGTCAAATCCATGCGTGGGAGTCTTTTTTAATAGGCTTTTGTATCTGTCCCATGCATGATCTAGTGATTCCTCCATGCCTTGCCTGAAAGATGAGATCTCTTGCTTTCCTTTGTTTACCTTGGATTGTGGGAAGTATTTGTTCAAGAACTTTGTCACCACAGCTTCCCACTTTGTAAAGCTCCCTTCTGGAAAAGAGTTCAACCAAAGCTTAGCGTTGCCTCCTAATGAGAATGGAAACAGGATAAGTTTGATTGCTTCGTCAGGCACCCCATTTATCTTCACTGTATTGCAAATTTCATTAAAGTTTGTGAGGTGCTCATATGGGCTTTCGTGAGACAACCCAATGAATTGATTACTTTTTACCAGTTGGATCAACGCTGGTTTGACCTCCATGTTGGCTGCATTGACTCTTGGTCTTGCTATGCTGTTAAAATGCTGAGGTATAGCTATATTTGTGTAATCTACAAGAGTTCTTCTGATATTATTATTCTCCATGTTCTCAGTGCTATGGTCAGAACCTTGTTGTGATGGTTGCAACAGAGTTTCCGGAGGAGGGAAAAGTTCTCTAGATGTACGGATTCTTCTCCTCCGTCTACTCTCGTCTAAACCTTCAAGAAGAGGTTCTGCAGTTTTCTTGATCCTGGTTCGGATTGCCTCCTGCATACACAAGAAAACAAAACCCTAGAAGAATTGGTTAGCACAAAAGGATATAAAATTTAAAGATAAGAAGAAAAATAAAAACAGAAAATAAAATAAAATAAAAACCGAAAAATAAAAACAGAAAATAAAAACAGAAATTTAAAATTCAAGTCAAAGATAATCAATAATCACAAAAATTAACTAGTTAAACCACGAGTACCCGGCAACGGTGCCAAAAACTTGATGACAAATTTATGAACACCGAAAAACGGCGCCACAAACTTGTTTAACAATCGGCAAGTGTGACCGAATCGTTTCAAGTAATAAAATTCGGTAAGACCAAGTATCGTTCTCCCAAAGGACTCATAGCCTAGTTTAGTTATGTGATTTGTTGATTATTTAAGACTTAAGAACAAATTTATTGTAGTTTTATATGCAAAAGACAGTAAATAAACATGTATGCATGAATTTGATCAATGGAAAAGACAAAATACAAACACTTTAATGAATTATATAGATGAGTATGTTGTTGGGGGTTATCAATTTCATCTTATCCACTCTCATATACTTTAGGAATTCAACATTCTTTTCATCAATTGTTAATGCCACTCTCTAAATCACCTTGCAAGAAGGCCTATCCTTAATTACGAGTTCATACAATTCCTAACATTCCTAGTAATTAGTTCTAAAGTGCAGGAGCTTAAAGGCAACCAATATGATATTGGGAGAAATTCCCCAGATCTAGATTTCCCCGTACGTTCCTGATGACAAATTTATGAACACCGAAAAACGGCGCTACAAACTTGTTTAACAATCGACAAGTGTGACCGAATCGTTTCAAGTAATAAAACTCGGTAAGACCAAGTATCGTTCTTCCAAAGGACTCACGACCTAGTTTAGTTATGTGATTTGTTGATTATTTAAGACTTAAGAACAAATTGATTGTAGTTTTATATGCAAAAGACAGTAAATAAACATGATGCATGAATTTGATCAATGGAAAAGACAGAATACAAACACTTTAATGAATTATATGGATGAGTATGTTGTTGGGAGTTATAAATTTCATCTTATCCAGTCTCATATACTTTAGGAATTCAACATTCTTTTCATCAATTGTTAATGCCACTCTCTAAATCACCTTGCAAGAAGGCGTATTCTTAATTACGAGTTCATACAATTCCTATCATTCCTAGTAATTATTTCTGAAGTGCAAGAGCTTAAAGGCAACCAATATACTATTGGGAGAATTTCCCCGGATCTAGATTTCCCCGTACGTTCCCATATCGACAAAATCAATAATCATGGCAACGAATGAGTTAAACAAAGCAAGCAATAAGCAAAGAGGAAAAACCCTAACTAATGATGAAAGAAAGCATAAGTCTTAAAAGTAAGATGTTAAAACAAATTCCATATATGAGAGTTTCACAAGACTACATTGATTCCCCAACAACAATACAAGGTTTAGTTCACCATATTCATGGTGAAACTAGATGAATAATAATGGAAGAATGAAAGATAAAACCCTAGAAAGGTGAAGAGGTAGCCTAAGCATTCAAGATCTTCCTTCAAAGGGGTGGAAAAGAGAGTATTTGCTTCGTCTCTACCAAAGATACAAACCCTAGGACGTCCTAAAGCTTATATACTATTCTAAAAATACAGCAAAATTAGGCCCAAGCCTATAAAAGTGCCGCTCAGCGGTAAACTCCCGCTCAGCGGTAAGTGATGGACAAATTTGTAAGCACCAAAATATGATGTCACAAACTTGTTTCATAATCGGCAAGTATGACCGAATCGTTCAAGTAATAAACTTGGTAAGACCAAGTATCGTTCTTCCCAAAGGACTCACGGCCTAGTTTAGTTGTGTGGTTTGTTGATTAGCTAGGACTTAAGAACGAAATATTTAAAGTTTAATAGTCAAAGACGAAAATAAACATGTATGCATGAAGTTTGATCAATGGCAAAGACAAAAGATAAACACTTTCAATGAATTATATGAATGAATATGTTGTTGGGGGTCAATTTCATCTCATCCACTCTCATATATTTTAGGATTTCAACATTCAAATCATCATTGTTAATGCCACTCTCTAATGTACCATTCTAGATGGCTTCTCCCTAATCAAATAGTTCATACAATTCCTAGCATTCCTAATGATTAGTTCATGAGTGCAGGAGCTTAAAGGCAACCAATAAAATATTGTCAGTATAATATTGGGAGAAATTCCCCGGATCTAGACTTCCCCGTACGTGTCCGTATCGACAAAACCCATGATCATGCATGGAATGAGTTAAACTATGCAAGCATTGAGCAAAGAGGAAAAACCCTAACTAATGATGAAAGAAAGCATATGTCTTACTTAAAAGATGTACTCAACAATTTCCATATATGAGAGCTTCAAGAGATTACATTGATTCCCCAACAAACATACAAGGTTTAGTTCACCATATTCATGGTGAACCTAGATGAATAACAATGAAAGAATGAAAGAATAAACCCAATAAAGGTGAAGAGGTAGCCTGAGCATCCAAGATCCTCCTTCAAAGGGGTGAGAGAGAGTGTTTGCCTTGTTTCTGCCAAAGATACCTAATTCTAGGACGTGCAAGCCCTTATATACTAATCTAGAGTTACAAAAGATTACAAAAGCCCAAGCCCAAAAAGTGCCGCTCAGTGGTATTTACCGCTCAGCGGTGATTGCGTGTCTTCTTTCTTCCCCTCAGCGGCCATTTTGTCCCTCAGCGGTTCCAACGTCACCTCTTGAGGGCCGCTCAGCGGTAGTTTGCCGCTGAGCGGTGCCTTCGTCTTCTCTTTTTGCACTCTTTCTTGTCTTTTCTAATGTCACTTCTCTCCTTCTTCACTCTTTTCACCAAATTCACCTTAAAACCTGCACAAAAACACTTAAATCAAGCGTAAACCTGTCCAGCTCTCTTATTTATGAAAATATAGATAAAAGGCATGATTTCAAGCTAGTTTCTAAGTCTAAAGGTTGTTTTTAGTATCAATTTTAAGCATGAAAATAACAGTTTTTCAACTGTTATCACAACCCCAAACTTAGAACTTTGCTTGTCCTCAAGCAAACAAAATGTAACTCCATCTCCAACTAATTCATATGATGGTTCACTCATTCAAAATCCTCTTTCCAAGATAAGTAACAACATCACTCAAACTTATGACCAAGAGTTCAATCAAGATGTGCACATGCTTTAGTGTTCACAAAGTCATTTAAATTCCAACAAATGCTATTTTTCATGAATGATCAATCAATTAAGCATGGATGTTCATGTGCTTATGGAATATTTCCTCACTAGGTAAAGTGTTTCACTCAACACACAAGTGTATAAGAGGTAAAGTGTTTCACTCATTCACTCCACTATCACAATGTCACATGAATCAACTTTGCCTTTCATTTTACCACAATCAAAAACATTCACAAGCATGCATCATCACAAGGACTTTTAAATGGCTTATAATGTGGCTGGGTTAACAAGAAAATTGGTTTTTCTGGATCACAAAATCCTTGAGTTAAGAGAATCATAACAACACAATTATTCTTATTCATTCCCAACTTTCTTTTGCCTTTGCATTTGCATTGAGCTTTGCTTCTTTTTCTTTTCTTTTCTTTTTCTTTGCATATTCTTACTTTTTAGCTCTTAGCTCAATGCTTTTCCTTTTTCATATTTTCCCAACAACCCCAAACTTGAACATTTAATAATACCACACAAGATCTTCTACTTAACTCAAGGTAAAGATTTTCAATCAAGGGTTCAGTGTATATTCAAGCTATGGGTTCAAAGGATAGAACACAAAGTGTTCTCTTTTAATAGGCTAATTTTATGAATTTGGCCAATAAAAAGGTTTCCAACAAACGACCTTGATCATATGATGCAAAACAAGCAATTGATTCAATCATAGAAAACCTGGGCAAAATCATTCATGCTTCCAAAATAATAGCATTCAACAATAACAACTCTGGAGCTCAAAACCTCACATATAAGCTCATTCACATTTGACATACACATCCTGCTTAATTTTATAATCACAATCATGATATCATGCATTTGTTCACACAGCTTGTGAATCACCTGTATAAGCATTTTAATATGCACATCATCTCAACATCAATTAATCACTAAGCATCATCAAGCATTACTTATCACACAATCACAGTTAATAGCAAACCATCATAAGAAACCAAGTGTTCAATAGAGTACATCAAACCTAATCTAAAAACAAAAACAAATAAGTTCAGAAAACTTAAACCACAAAAGCATAATCATATGATAGCATTCATCAGTAAATGCTATCTCACCTCCTCATCAGTCTGAGCTGTCCTCTGTATCTTCCTCCTCTTCCTCATCATCATCATCATCAAATGCATCCTCCTCCTCAGCTTCATCTTCTTCCATATCTCTGGCTGAAGCTTCAGCTGCTTCAGCTCCTCCATGCAATGGTTCTTTTGGCCAAGCTACCACATTATGGAATTCATCCATAGTCCACCTGTGTGCTGGAGGGGTATCATACATCCCCACTATCATCTCAGCCGTGGCCACCTGCCCTCTGTGGATGGACTACAACTGAGCACCTATAAGAGACATATACATGTCCCTCATCTGGAATGGTTCTGCTTCATGAGTATCAGCAGATGTCCTGCTCTGTGCTGACCCTCTCTCTCTACGAGCCTGGCGTGGTGGAACTGGCTGAGCTGCCTCCTCACCTCCACAGTACTGTCTGTAATAGGCCTCATCTATAGCTTTTCTTGGCCTCTCAAATGGTGGAACAGAAGTGTCCACCCCAGCTTGCTTACAAAGGTGAGTGATCAAAGAAGGATGTCCCAGTGGTGCTTTGTTGTTTGAGGTGTTAGCACACACACTAATCTCATTAGCTATCACCTGCCCAATATTAACATTCAAATTTCTGATAGCATAGTAGATGCATAGTGCCCTGCTGAGAGTGATATCTGACACATGCGAGCATGGCTGAATGTTGGCATGAGAAAATGCCATCCAATACTTTGCAAGAGGAGTCAAATCTGTCCTCCTAATGTTAACCACTGCTCCAGATCTATTCCTTTGAAAGTGTCCTCCAGATATGCACAACACTTTCTCAACATCCTCAAAGTCAGCACCTTCCTCCATGCTAAGAGCAAACTGGCATTGCTCACCAGCCCACACAGTATCCAGGAAGTTGTTGATGGAATCAGGATCATACCTGATAGCATGGCCTCTAACATAGCCCAAATAATTCTCAGCTGGATAGTCATCAATATTCTTTGCATTGGTGTAGAATTCCTTCACCACAGCTATGTTGGCAGGTGCTGGATAAGTGGCTAGCTGATGGACAAATTTGTAAGCACCAAAATATGATGTCACAAACGTGTTTCACAATCGGCAAGTATGACCGAATCGTTCAAGTAATAAACTTGGTAAGACCAAGTATTGTTCTTCCCAAAGGACTCACGGCCTAGTTTAGTTATGTGATTTGTTGATTAGCTAGGACTTACAAACGAAATATTTAGAGTTCAATATGCAAGACAGAAAATAAACATGTATGCATGAAGTTTGATCAATGGCAAAGACAAAAGAGAAACACTTTCAATGAAATATATGAATGAATATGTTGTTGGGGGTCAATTTCATCTCATCCACTCTCATATATTTTAGGAATTCAACATTCAAATCACCATTGTTAATGCCACTCTCTAAAGTACCATTCTAGATGGCTTCTCCCTAATCACGAGTTCATACAATTCCTAGCATTCCTAATGATTAGTTCATGAGTGCAGGAGCTTAACGACAACCAATATAATATTGTCAGTATAATATTGGGAGAAATTCCCCGGATCTAGACTTCCCCGTACGTGTCCGTATCGACAAAACCAATAATCATGCATGGAATGAGTTAAACTATGCAAGCATTGAGCAAAGAGGAAAAACCCTAACTAATGATGAAAGAAAGCACAAGTCTTAATTAAAAGATGCAAGCAAAGATTCCATATATGAGAGCTTCAAGAGATTACATTGATTCCCCAACAAACATACAAGGTTTAGTTCACCATATTCATGGTGAACCTAGATGAATATCAATGAAAGAATGAAAGAATAAACCCAATAAAGGTGAAGAGGTAGCCTGAGCATCCAAGATCCTCCTTCAAAGGGGTGGAAGAGAGAGTGTTTGCCTCGTTTCTGCCAAAGATACTAATTCTAGGACGTGCAAGTCCTTATATACTATTCTAGAGTTACAAAAGATTACAAAAGCCCAACCCATAAAAGTGCCGCTCAGCGGTAAATACCGCTCAGCGGTGACTGCGCGTCCCTTTTCTTCCCCTCAGCGGCCAGTTTGCCCCTCAGCGGACCTCCCGTGACCTCCTGAGTGCCGCTCAGCGGTAAAATGCCACTGAGCGGTGCCTTCGGCTTCTCCTTTTGCACTCTTTGATCTCTTTTCTGATTCCATCTCTCTCTTTCTTCACTTCTTTCACTAAACTCACCTTAAAACCTGCACAAAAACACTTAAATCAAGCATAAACCTGTCCAGCTCTCTTATTTCTGAAAATATAGATAAAAGCATGATTTCAAGCTAGTTTTTAAGTCTAAAGGTTGCTTTTAGTATCAATTTTAAGCATGAAAATAACAGTTTTTCAACTATTATCACAACCCCAAACTTAGAACTTTGCTTGTCCTCAGGCAAACAAGATGTAACTCAATCTCCAACCAATTTATATGATGGTTCACTCATTCAAAAATCCTCTTTTTCAAGATAAGTAACAACTTCACTCAAACTTATGACCAAGAGTTCAATTAAGATGTGCACATGCTTTAGTGTTCACACAGTCATTTAAGTTCCAACAAATGCTATTTTTCATGAATGATCAATCAATTAAGCATGGATGTTCATGTGCTCATGGAATATTTCCTCACTAGGTAAAGTGTTTCACTCACACTCAAGTGTATAAGAGGTAATCACTCATTCACTCTACTATCACAATGTCACATGAAACAACTTTGCCTTTCATTTTACCACAATCAAAAACATTCACAAGCATGCATCATCACAAGGACTTTTCAATGGCTTATAATGTGGCTGGGCTAACAAGAAAATTGGTTTTTCTGGATCACAAAATCCTTGAGTTAAGAGAATCATAACAACACAATTATTCTTATTCTTCCCAACTTGCCTTTGCATTTGCATTGAGCTTTACTTCTTTTTCTTTTCTTTTCTTTTTCTTTGCATATTCTTACTTTTTTAGCTCTTAGCTCAATGCTTTTCCTTTTTCATGTTTTCCCAACAACCCCAAACTTGAACATTTAACAATACCACACAAGATCTTCTACTTAACTCAAGGTAAAGATTTTCAATCAAGGGTTTTCAGTGTATATTCAAGGCTAAGGGTTAAAAGGATAGAACACAAAGTGTTCTCTTTTGGTGGGCTAATCTTTATGAATTTGGCCAATAAAAAGGTTTCCAACAAACGGCCTTGATCATATGATGCAAAACAAGCAATTGATTCAATCATAGAAAACCTGGGCAAAATATTCATGCTTTCAAAGTAATAGCATTCAACAATAACAACTCTGGAGCTCAAAACCTCACATATAAGCTCATTCACATTTGACATACACATCCTGCTTAATTTCACAATCACAATCATGATATCATGCATTTGTTCACAAAGCTTGTGAATCACCTGTATAAGCATTTTAATGTGCACATCATCTCAACATCAATCAATCAATAAGCATCATCCAGCAGTACTTATCACACAATCACAATTAATATCAAACCATCATAAGAAACAAGGTGTTCAATAGAGTACATCAACCCTAATCTAAAAACAAAAACAAATAAGTTCAGAAAACTTAAACCACAAAAGCATAATCATATGATAGCATTCATCAGTAAATGCTATCTCAGCTCCTCATCAGTCTGAGCTGTCATCTGTATCTTCTTCCTCTCCTTCTTCTTGGATCTTATAGTCTTGATTCTTTTAGCATGATGAGGAGGCCATCCCTGCATCAAACTTAATTCAGAAAACCAAAAGATACATTGTTAAGCATTAGTAAACCACAATGAAGAAATCAACCCCTTCAATGATGCTCTCTCCCAACCCCAAACCTAGATGGAAAACTAGTGAGAACGTGAGTGGAAGGGAGATTTTCTCAAGAGGGAAGAGGGAAAAGATGTGGAGAACCTTGGAAACGGTATGTAGGAGTGTGTGTGCAGAGAAGAGCCTGAAAATAGAAGCTTATGTGCAGCTTAGGGTATAAAAATACCCTAATGGGCTCGGGTCCCGCTAAGGGGAACTAGAGCCCATTCTGCCATAGTACCGCTCAGCGGTAAATGCCGCTCAGCGGCACTTTCGTGAAGTGCTCCTCTCCTTCTTTTCTTGACCTACGTGCCTTCCTAGCATACCCCTCATAGGTTCCCTGCAATTCAATGTTAAAAATGCTTATGCAAACCCTAATTAAAATAAAACAAACAAAAACAATCAATCAACTGGGTTGCCTCTCAGGTAGCGCTTGTTTAACGTCACGAGCCTGACCCAAAATCCACCAACACCCATCAGTAGGTGTTTCAAACTTACCAGCACCCATCAGTAAGTGCAAAATTTTCTCACCAACACCCATCAGTAGGTGTTACAAACCTAGTATCCTTCAGTAGATACTTAACCACCTAGCATCCTTCAGTAGATGCTAGATCCAACAAAATATTCACAAAAATAATATCCACAAATTAAAAAAATTACAAAACCAAAATCACAATCAAAAGTTTGTAAATCACTGGGTTGCCTCCCAGCAAGCGCTCTTTTAATGTCATTAGCTTGACCCAGTAAAGCCCAAGTTCCTTCTTCTTTTTCTTCTTTCTACTGAACTTCTTCAGAAATTTGATCAAACCAGGAACCTGTTGCAGTGTCTCAATCATAGGAACTTTAATCTCCAATTTCTTGAAGATTTCCATAAAGCACTTAAATTTCTTTTCCTTCCTATGATTCTTCTTTGCATGGGGACGAGGTTTTTCATATGATTCTTTATTTTTTTCTCTCGTCCTCTTTCTCTTTTCTCTCACTTTCTTTTTTTCTTTTCTTTTTCTACTCGCCTTCTCAATCTTCACACAAATTTTCTCTTCTTCTTTCTCTTCTCTCTCTTTTCTCTCTTCTTTTTCCAACTCAACTTTTTCAACATTTACACTCACTAGCTCTTGACACTCTCCCCTGGGGTTAACCTCAGTATTAGCCCCAAAATCCGTGTCAGGCCTTTCTTCCAACTGCTTGGTAATCTGCCCCATTTGAATCTTCAAGTTCTTAATAGCAGCTTCAGTGCTCTTTTGAGAAGATTCAGTTTTCTGTATAAATTGCTGAAGAATTTCTTCCAACCTTATTGATCTTTCATTAAGTATAGAAATTTGTTGCCATAAGGTTGGTTGTTGTTGTTGCTTGTTAAATTGCCCAGTTTGTCCAGCTTGCCCACTTTGTTCCTGACCAATACTTGGGTGTGGTTTCCACCCTTGATTGTAGCTCTCTTGACGGTACTGATTGGTCATGTAGTTTACATCCTCTACGGCTTCAACTGGAAAGGCACATTGACCATTGATATGGTCACCTCCACACAATTCGCACAACTGGGATTGTACCTGTGCAACAGTCTTTAACTCTTGTGGCAATTGTTCAAGTATCTTTGAGAGATTCTCCAATTGTTGAGTTATTAACTTGTTCTGAGCTATCAAGGCATCATTGGATTGCAACTGTAGAACTCCTTTTTGTTGAATAGGAGCTCCTCTTTCACTGTTCCACTTATTGTTATTAGTAGTCATGTTTTCAATTATTTCTGTGGCTTCCTCTGGAGTCTTCCATTTGATATTGCCTCCAGCTGAGGCGTCAAGCATCATCATGGTTTGTGAACCAAGACCTCCAAGGAAGATTAGGACTACTTCTCCTTCGTTAAATCCATGCGTGGGAGTCTTTCTTAATAGGCTTTTGTACCTGTCCCATGCATGCCCCAGTGATTCTTCCATGCCTTGTCTAAATGAAGAGATCTCTTGCTTCCCTTTGTTGATTTTAAAGCTTTGTTGCTGCCATTGTTGTTGTGGTTGGTTCTCAAATTGTCCGGCAGCTTGCCAAAATTGGCTTTGATCCATGCTTGAGTGAGGTTCCCACAAGTGGTTGAGATTACTTTGGTAGAATTGAGTGCCCATATAGTTAAATTCTTGTCCAAATTGCATCCTGCAAACATTAGGCACAAAACTCTAGAAAATATTTGTTAGCACAAAAAGATATAGGAGAAGATATAAATTCAAAAGATAAAAAGATAAAAGATTCAAAAGATAAGAAGATAAGAAGATAAAAGATTCAGAAGATAGAAAGATAAAAGATTTAAAAGATAAAAAGATAAAAGATAAAATAAAATCTAATCCTAAAAGATAAAAGATAAAATAAAATAAAATCTAACCTAACCAAATAAAATAAAATCTAATCTAATCTAAAAGATAAAACAAAATCTAACCTAATTCTAAAAGATAAAATAAAACAAAATCTAACCTAATTCTAAAAGATAAAATAAAATAAAATCTAATCTAAAAAAATAAGATAAAATAAAATCTAACCTAAAAAGATAAAATAAAATAAAATAAAAACAGAAAAATAAAAACAGAAATTCAAAATTAAAGTCAAAGATAATCAATAATCACACAAACTAACCAGTTAAACCAGAGTCCCCGGCAACGGCGCCAAAAACTTGATGGACAAATTTGTAAGCACCAAAATATGATGTCACAAACGTGTTTCACAATCGGCAAGTATGACCGAATCGTACAAGTAATAAACTTGGTAAGACCAAGTATCGTTCTTCCCATAGGACTCACGGCCTAGTTTAGTTATGTGATTTGTTGATTAGCTAGGACTTACAAACGAAATATTTAGAGTTCAATATGCAAGACAGAAAATAAACATGTATGCATGAAGTTTGATCAATGGCAAAGACAAAAGAGAAACACTTTCAATGAAATATATGAATGAATATGTTGTTGGGGGTCAATTTCATCTCATCCACTCTCATATATTTTAGGAATTCAACATTCAAATCACCATTGTTAATGCCACTCTCTAAAGTACCATTCTAGATGGCTTCTCCCTAATCACGAGTTCATACAATTCCTAGCATTCCTAATGATTAGTTCATGAGTGCAGGAGCTTAACGACAACCAATATAATATTGTCAGTATAATATTGGGAGAAATTCCCCGGATCTAGACTTCCCCGTACGTGTCCGTATCGACAAAACCAATAATCATGCATGGAATGAGTTAAACTATGCAAGCATTGAGCAAAGAGGAAAAACCCTAACTAATGATGAAAGAAAGCACAAGTCTTAATTAAAAGATGCAAGCAAAGATTCCATATATGAGAGCTTCAAGAGATTACATTGATTCCCCAACAAACATACAAGGTTTAGTTCACCATATTCATGGTGAACCTAGATGAATATCAATGAAAGAATGAAAGAATAAACCCAATAAAGGTGAAGAGGTAGCCTGAGCATCCAAGATCCTCCTTCAAAGGGGTGGAAGAGAGAGTGTTTGCCTCGTTTCTGCCAAAGATACTAATTCTAGGACGTGCAAGTCCTTATATACTATTCTAGAGTTACAAAAGATTACAAAAGCCCAAGCCCATAAAAGTGCCGCTCAGCGGTAAATACCGCTCAGCGGTGACTGCGCGTCCCTTTTCTTCCCCTCAGCGGCCCGTTTGCCCCTCAGCGGACCTCCCGTGACCTCCTGAGTGCCGCTCAGCGGTAAAATGCCGCTGAGCGGTGCCTTCGGCTTCTCCTTTTGCACTCTTTGATCTCTTTTCTGATTCCATCTCTCTCTTTCTTCACTTCTTTCACTAAATTCACCTTAAAACCTGCACAAAAACACTTAAATCAAGCATAAACCTGTCCAGCTCTCTTATTTCTGAAAATATAGATAAAAGCATGATTTCAAGCTAGTTTTTAAGTCTAAAGGTTGCTTTTAGTATCAATTTTAAGCATGAAAATAACAGTTTTTCAACTGTTATCACTAGCTTCCCCCAATCATTCCCTAACACTTGTTCTGCAAATTGAGGAGCAAAGTTAGGTATCATTCCAACCTTTCTCTCCATTAGAAGTCTCCTGTCCTGAACCACCCTAAAGTGCTTCTCATGTTTCCTAGAGAGGAACCTGCCATTATGGGGCTGCTCTGGTTCCTTTTCCTTCCTCTTGGTTGCCATGGTTTTCAATCTCTTTCCTGAAGAGGATGCCATTCTTGCATTCAAAACACAAATCCAAAACCACAGAACATGATATTAATCATTAGTAAACACAGAACATAACTCCTTTCGAAGCTAAACCACCGCTGAGGGCCAGAATTTCCCCTCAGCGCCACCAGTACCACATTCTAACACGCAAAAAGCCAGAAAAAGCAAATCTGGCAGAGTGCCGCTCAGCAGTAAATGCCGCTCAGCGGTGACCTGCAGATTTTTGCAAATCTCTTTTTAAAACCTTCCTAACTCCACCCAAATGCAATTTTCAGTTTTCCAGTTCATAATCAAACAGTTTAATCGGTTCAACTATCAAATATATCATCAAATCATGCATAGAAATCAAAACCCCTAAATATTCATGCTTTGACAATCACATTCAAATTCAAGAACCCTAGAATGAACAAAATGCATTTTACTTACTTGGGTGGAGATGCTAGATGATATGAGAATGCTTCCAAACTAGAATGCTCTCTTCCAACCCCAAACTTTGATGGCACACTAGTGAAAAAGTGAGTAGAAGAGAAATTTTTCTAAGAGGGAAGAGTAAAAAGATGTGGGAAACCTAAGAGAAGATATGTGGAAGTGTTTATGCAGAGAAGGGCTTGAAAGAATGTGAAAACGCGCAGATTAGGGTTTAAAAATACCCAAATGGGCTCGGGTTCCGCTAAGGGGAACTTAAGCCCATCTGCGATAGTACCGCTCAGCGGTAACTTTCGTGATGTGCCCTTCTCCTTCTTTTCATGACCTACGTGCCTTCCTAGCATACCTCTCATAGGTTCCCTGCAATTCAATGTTAAAAATGCTTATGCAAACCCTAATTAAAATAAAACAAACAAAAACAATCAATCAACTGGGTTGCCTCCCAGGTAGCGCTTGTTTAACGTCACGAGCCTGACCCAAAATCCACCAACACCCCTCAGTAGGTGTTTCAAACTTACCAGCACCCATCAGTAGGTGCAAAATCTTCTCACCAACACCCATCAGTAGGTGTTAAAAACCTAGTATCCTTCAGTAGATACTTAACCACCTAGCATCTTTCAGTAGATACTTAACCACCTAGCATCCTTCAGTAGATGCTAGATCCAACAAAATAATGTTCAGAATAATGTTCACAAATTACAAATTAAAAAACCAAATCAAAAGTTTATCAATCAACTGGGTTGCCTCCCAGCAAGCGCTTCTTTAACGTCACTAGCTTGACCCTGTTAAAGCTCATGTTCCATCTTCTTTATGGTTGATGTTGTCCTTCCACCAACCTTTCAACTGCTTCCTTTGGACTGTCTTAGATTCTCTAGAATATGGAGACTCTATCTCTATCATCTCCTTTTCTTTAAAGCCTTTTATAACCCACAACTTGTTCTTGAGTCTTACAGGTGTGCCAAGTTGGAGTCCTCTTTTCTTCCAGTCTCTAGGAACTTCTTCTCCTTTTCCAATTTCCTCTACCTTGGGCACCTGAAAATACAAACAATGGTTATCAGAAACCTTAAGATTTTCATTTTTACCTCTAGTTATGGGTGCATCTCGAAATGCAGCTTTATAACTGGCTTCTTCCTCCTTTGCTTGTGTTTCATCTTTGAAGACATCCACCACCACTCTCTCCTCTCTGTCCTAGAGCACCACTATACCTTCATTAACATCTATGATAGCCCTGGCCGTTTTCATAAACGGTCTTCCCAGTATGAAGGGTATCTTTTCGTTCTCCATCTTCATCACCACAAAGTCTGCCAAAAACTGAAGTTTGCCAACACAAACTACAATGTCTTCTGCAATCCCACATGGCTCCTTTGAAGATCCATCAGCCATTACCAGATTAACCTTTACAGGTTTTATTTTAACATGGCCAATTTGCTCCAATAGAGAATAAGGCATCAAGTTAACACTTGAGCCTAAGTCAAGGAGAGCTTTCTTTACCTTTTTCTTCCCTATAGTGCAAGGGATAGAAAAACTACCTGGATCTGCTGCTTTTGGTGGGAATGATTCTTTCTTAACAGTTACACACTTTTCTTCCTCATCATCTCTACGTCTTCTTTTTGTAGAGGTTCCTTCTTCAGATTTTGTGTAAACTGCTATTTTCTGTAGAATTTGTTCCCAAGGAGCTTCATTATCAACCATTCTGAATAAATCTGTGAAATCCATTGGTTTCTCCTGATTTGTTAGAAAAGGAAAAGTGTCCTTTCTTTCTTCTTCTCTTCTCTCTTCTGTTTCATCTTCTTCTAACTCAATAATCTCTTCATTCACACTCTTGACCACTTTGCACTCTTCTCTAGGGTTAACCTCAGTATTAGCCCCAAAGTTTCTGTGTGGTCTTTCTTCCAATTGCTTAGTAATCTGACCCATCTGAATCTCCAAATTTTTTATAGCAGCTTCAGTGCTCTTTTGAGAAGATTCAGTTTTCTGTATGAATTGCTGAAGAATTTCTTCCAACCTTGTTGATCTTTCATTAAGCATAGATAATTGTTGCCACATGGTTGGTTGCTGCTGCTGCTTATTATATTGATTAGCCTGCCCAGTTTGTCCTTGGCCAATACTTGGATGTGGTTTCCAACCCTGATTATAATTCCCTTGACGGTATGGAAACTGATTAGCCATGAAATTAACATCCTCCACGGCTTCCACAGGAAAAGCACATTGGCTATTGATGTGATCTCCCCCACATAATGTGCACAACTGGGTTTGTACCTGTGCAGCAGATTTTAACTCTTTAGGTAATGAAGCAAGAGTTTTGGTCAGAGTCTCCAGCTGTTGAGTTAGAATTTTATTCTGTGCTAGCAGAGCATCATGGGTTTGTAATTGAAGAACCCCTTTCTGTTGCATAGGGGCGCCTCTTTCATTGTGCAGCTCATTATCACTTGTAGCCATATTTTCAATGATTTCAGTTGCTTCCTCTGGAGTCTTCCATTTGATATTGCCTCCAGCTGAGGCATCCAGCATCATCTTGGTTTGTGAACCAAGCCCTCCAAGGAAAGTTAGGACTACTCCTTGATCTTCAAAGCCATGCGTGGGAGTTTTACGTAACAAGCTTTTATACCTGTCCCATGCATGTCCCAGTGATTCTTCCATGCCCTGCTTGAATGAAGAAATCTCTTGCTTTCCTTTAGTCACCTTAGATTGTAGGAAGTATTTGTTTAAGAATTTTGTGACCACTGCTTCCCATTCTGTGAAACTTTCTTCTGGAAAAGAGTTCAACCAAAGCTTAGCATTGCCTCCCAATGAGAAAGGAAACAAGCTAAGTTTGATAGCTTCGTCTGACACCCCATTAATTTTGACTGTATTGCAAATCTCATTAAAGGTAGTGAGGTGCTCATATGGGCTTTCATGAGACAACCCATTAAATTGATTACTCTTCACCAGTTGAATCAATGCTGGTTTGACCTCCATGTTGGCTGCATTGACTCTAGGTCTAGCTATGCTGTTGAAGTGCTGAGGTCCAGCAAGATTAGTATAATCTGCAAGAGTTCTTCTAACATTATTGCCCTCCATACTTCCTGTGCTATGAACAGAACCTTGTGGTGATGATTGCAAGAGAGTTTCTGGAGAAGGGAAAAGTTCTCTAGACGTTCTGATTCTTCTCCTCCTTCTACTCTCTTCTAGACCTTCAAGAAGTGGTTCTGTTGTTTTCTTACTTCTAGTTCGAATTGCTTCCTGCATGCACAAGAAAACAAAACCCTAGAAAAGATTTGTTAGCACAAAAAGATATAAGAAAAGATATATATTCAAAAGATAAAAAGATTCAGAAGATAAGAAGATAAAAGATTTAGAAGATAGAAAGATAAAATAAGATAGAATAAAATAAAATAAAATCTAACCTAATCTAAAGATAAAGATAAAATAAAATCTAACCTAACCAAATAATATAAAATCTAATCTAATCTAAAAGATAAAACAAAATCTAACCTAATTCTAAAAGATAAAATAAAATAAAATCTAATCTAAAAAATAAGATAAAATAAAATCTAACCTAAAAAGATAAAATAAAATAAAATAAAAACAGAAAAATAAAAACAGAAATTCAAAATTAAAGTCAAAGATAATCAATAATCACACAAATTAACTAGTTAAACCACGAGTCCCCGGCAATGGCGCCAAAAACTTGATGGACAAATTTGTAAGCACCAAAATATGATGTCACAAACTTGTTTCACAATCGGCAAGTATGACCGAATCGTTCAAGTAATAAACTTGGTAAGACCAAGTATCGTTCTTCCCAAAGGACTCACGACCTAGTTTAGTTGTGTGGTTTGTTGATTAGCTAGGACTTAAGAACGAAATATTTAAAGTTTAATATGCAAAGACGAAAATAAACATGTATGCATGAAGTTTGATCAATGGCAAAGACAAAAGATAAACACTTTCAATGAATTATATGAATGAATATGTTGTTGGGGGTCAATTTCATCTCATCCACTCTCATATATTTTAGGATTTCAACATTCCAATCATCATTGTTAATGCCACTCTCTAATGTACCATTCTAGATGGCTTCTCCCTAATCAAATAGTTCATACAATTCCTAGCATTCCTAATGATTAGTTCATGAGTGCAGGAGCTTAAAGGCAACCAATAAAATATTGTCAGTATAATATTGGGAGAAATTCCCCGGATCTAGACTTCCCCGTACGTGTCCGTATCGACAAAACCCATGATCATGCATGGAATGAGTTAAACTATGCAAGCATTGAGCAAAGAGGAAAAACCCTAACTAATGATGAAAGAAAGCATATGTCTTACTTAAAAGATGTACTCAACAATTTCCATATATGAGAGCTTCAAGAGATTACATTGATTCCCCAACAAACATACAAGGTTTAGTTCACCATATTCATGGTGAACCTAGATGAATAACAATGAAAGAATGAAAGAATAAACCCAATAAAGGTGAAGAGGTAGCCTGAGCATCCAAGATCCTCCTTCAAAGGGGTGAGAGAGAGTGTTTGCCTTGTTTCTGCCAAAGATACCTAATTCTAGGACGTGCAAGCCCTTATATACTAATCTAGAGTTACAAAAGATTACAAAAGCCCAAGCCCAAAAAGTGCCGCTCAGTGGTATTTACCGCTCAGCGGTGATTGCGTGTCTTCTTTCTTCCCCTCAGCGGCCATTTTGTCCCTCAGCGGTTCCAACGTCACCTCTTGAGGGCCGCTCAGCGGTAGTTTGCCGCTGAGCGGTGCCTTCGTCTTCTCTTTTTGCACTCTTTCTTGTCTTTTCTAATGTCACTTCTCTCCTTCTTCACTCTTTTCACCAAATTCACCTTAAAACCTGCACAAAAACACTTAAATCAAGCGTAAACCTGTCCAGCTCTCTTATTTATGAAAATATAGATAAAAGGCATGATTTCAAGCTAGTTTCTAAGTCTAAAGGTTGTTTTTAGTATCAATTTTAAGCATGAAAATAACAGTTTTTCAACTGTTTTCAGTAAGTGCGTGAGTCGTTTTCTTCCCCTCAGCGACATTTTCACCCCTCAGCGGATCCAACGTGATCTTCTGAGTGCCGCTGAGCGGTAAACTACCGTTGAGCGGTACTTGCGGTTTCTCCTTTTGCACTTTTTGATGTCTTTTATGATTCCATCTCTCTCCTTCTTCACTTCTTTCACCAAATTCACCTTAAAACCTACATAAAAACACTGAAATCAAGCATAAACCTGTCCAACTCTCTTATTTTTGAAAATATGACCAAAAACATGATTTCAAGCTAGTTTCTAAGGGCTAAAGGTTGCTTTTAGTATCAATTTTAAGCATGAAAATAACAGTTTTTCAACTGTTATCAGTTCCCGTATCGACAAAATCAATAATAATGGCAATGAATGACTTAAACAAAGCAAGCATTAAGTAAAGAGGAAAAACCCTAACTAATGATGAAAGAAAGCATGTATCTTAAAGTAAGATGTTAACACACATTCCATATATGAGAGTTTCACAAGACTACATTGATTCCCCAATAACAATACAAGGTTTAGTTCACCATATTCATGGTGAAACTAGATGAACAATAATGAAAGAATGAAAGAGATAGAAAAACCCGAGAAAGAGAAGAGGAGAGCCGTCACCATCTCAAAATCTTTGTGTTTCTGCTTCCTCCCAACCAAAGATACAAACCCTAGGACGTGTGATGAACAAATTTATGATCACCAAAATATGATGTCAACTTGTTTTACAATTGACAAGTATGACCGAATCGTTTCAAGTAATAAACTAGGTAAGACCAAGTATCGTTCTCCCAAAGGACTCACGGCCTAGTTTAGTTATGTGGTTCGTTGATTAGCTAAGACTTAAGAACAAAATAAGTGGATTTTACTATGCAAAAGACGAAAATAAACATGTATGCATGAGGTTGATCAATGGCAAAACAAAATACAAGCACTTTCAATGAAATATATGGATGAATATGTTGTTGGGGATCAATTTCATCTTATCTACTCTCATATATCTTAGGAATTCAACATTCAATTCATCATTGTTAATGTCACTCTCTAAATTACCTTGTCAAGAAGGCCTATCCCTAATTACGAGTTCATACAATTCCTAGCATTCCTAATAATTAGTTCTTTTAGCACAGGAGCTTAACGACAACCAATATAATATTGGGAGTAATTCTCCAGATCTAGACTTCCCCGTACGTTCCTGTATCGAAAAAACCAATAATCATGCATTGAATGAGTTAAACAAAGCAAGCATTGAGAAAAGAGGAAAAACCCTAACTAATGATGAAAGAAAGCATAGGTCTTAGATTAAGATGTAAGCACAAATTCCATATATGAGAGCTTCAAAAGATTACATTGATTCCCCAACAAACATACAAGGTTTAGTTCATCATATTCATGGTGAACCTAGATGAACAATAATGAAAGAATGAAGGATAAAACCCTAGAAAGGTGAAGAGGTAGCCTGAGCATCCAAGATCGTCCTTCAAAGGGGTGGAAGAGAGAGTGTTTGCTTCGTTTCTGCCAAAGATACAAACCCTAGGACGTCCTAAAGCTTATATACTATTCTAAAATTACAGAAAATTTAGGCCCAAGCCCATAAGTGTGCCGCTCAGCGGTAAAGTGCCACTCAGCGGTAAAGTGCCGCTCAGCGGTAAGTGCGTGAGTTGGTTTCTTCCCCTCAGCGTCCATTTTGCTCCTCAGCGGATCTCCCGTGAACTCCTGAGTGCCGCTCAGCGGTAAACTGCCGCTGAGCGGCAGTTGCGGCTTCTCTTTTTGCACGTTTTGGTGTCTTTTCTTATTTCATCTCTCTCCTTCTTCACTTCTGTCACTAAATTCACCTTAAAACCTGCACAAAAACACTGAAATCAAGCATAAAGCTGTCCAGCTCTCTTATTTATGAAAATATGAATAAAAGCATGATTTCGAGCTAGTTTCTAAGTATAAAGGTTGCTTTTAGTATCAATTTTACGCATGAAAATAACAGTTTTTCAACTGTTATCAACGTGCAAGTCCTTAAATAGGGCATAAAAATAACATAAGACAAGTCCAAGCCCATAAAAACAAAAGAAAATCGGTCCAAGCCCACTTAGAATGGCTCTCAGCGGTATTTTACCGCTGAGCGGTAATACCGCATGATCCATTTTGCCCCCAGCTGTTGTTTTTCCCCCTCAGCGGTGATTTTGGCACCTGAAAAGTGCCGCTCAGCGGTATTTTACCGCTCAGCGCCACTCGATCACACTTTTTCTGCGTTCTGGTTGATTTTTCAGCATTCTGGTTGACTGGTTGACTTTTCTGGTTGACTGGTTGACTTTTCTGGTTTCTGGTTGACTTTTCTGCACTCCAATCATTCGGTACTTCAATTCTTCTTTCAAATCATTCAATTAGCCTACAAAATCAAGGGAATCTTGCACAAAACCATTAAATTCACTTTCAACTCGCTTATTCACAAAACTAAAGCAAAAATATGAGTTCAAGCTAGTTTCTAAGTCTTAAAGGTTGCTTTCAGTATCAATTTTAAGCATAAAAATAACGGTTTTTCAACCGTTATCAGAAGCTAGCCACATACCCTACACCAGCCAATATAGTTGTGGTGAAATAATTTTATACCAATGCAAGGAAGAGTGATTATCCGACTGAGGATTACCTAGGCTATGTTAGAGGCCACATTATTAGGTATGATCCTGACTCTATTAACAACTTCTTGGGTATTGTATGGGCTGGTGAGGAGTGCCAGTTTGCTCTATGTATGGAAGAAGGCACTGATTTTGATGATGTGGAGAGTGTTTTGTGTATACCTAGAGGACATTTTCAGAGGAACAGAACTAGTTCTGCGGTGAACATTAGGAGTACTGACTTGAATCTTCTTGCAAAGTATTGGGTGACATTTTCCCATGCGAACATTCAGCCATGTTCTCATGGTTTAGACATCACTCTTAGTAGGGCACTCCTCCTTTACTGTGCGATCAGGAACTTGAATGTCAATATTGGACAGGTAATAGCTGATGAAATAAGGGTGTGTGCTAACACAACAAACAACAAAGCACCCTTAGGACATCCTTCTTTGATCACACACCTTTGCAAGATAGCTGGGGTGGATACTTTTGCTCCACCATTTGAGAGGCCAAGGAAAGCAATTGATGAGGCCTATTACAGACAATACTTGGAGTTGAGGAGGTAGCTCAGCCAGTTCCACCACGTCATACTCATAGAGAAAGAGGACAAGCACAAAGTCAGGCATCTGCTGAGACACATGAATCAGAACCTTTCCAAATGAGGGACATGTATATGTCTTTTATAGGTGCACAGTTGCAGTCTATCCACAGAGGGCAGGTGGCCACTATTGAGATGATTGGTCGAATGTATGATACACCTCCAGCACACAGGTAGACTATGGAGGAGTTCCATAATGTGATAGCTTGGCCAGAGGAGCAGGTCCAAGGCGGCAGAGTTGGAGCAGCTAAAGCTTCAACTATGGAGATGGATGAAGATGATGCTGATGATGATGAAGATGACGCATTTGAGGATGCTGAAGATGAGGAAGAAGAGGAGGATACAGATGACAGCTCAAACTGATAAGGAGTTGAGATAGCATTTACTGATGAATGCTATCAACACTAGAGTAGGAGTTATGCTTCTGTGTGGTTTTATATTTCTGGACTTATTTGTTTTTGTTTTTAGAATAGGGTTTGATGTACTCAATTGGAAACTCTGTCTGTTATGATGGTTTGCTTATGATTGTTGATTGTTGTTTGATAAGTAATGCATGATGATGCTTTGATATTGATTGATGTTGAGATGTGCACACTACATGCTTATACAGGTGAGTCACAAGCTTTGTAAACAAATGCATGATGTAGTGATTGTGATTAAGATACTAAGCAAGATGTGTATGTGGAATGTGAATGAGCTTATATGTGAGGATTTGAGCTCCAGAGCTTTTGTGACTGAATGCTATTACTTTGAAAGCACGAATCATTTTCCCCAGGTTTTCTATGATTGAATTATCTGCTTGTCTGCATCATATGATCAAGGCCATTTGTTGGTAACCCTTTTATTAGCCAAATGGATGTTTAGCCCACAAAAGAGAGCACTATGTGTTATATCCTTTGAACCTTTAGCCTTGAATATAAGTTGAAAACCCTTTGTGAAAATCTTTACATTGAGTTAAAAAGAAAAAAATTTGTGGTATTGATAAATGTTCAAGTTTGGGGTTGTTGGGAAGTTATGAAAGGGAAATTGAAAGCATTGAGCTAAGAGCTTAGACCTGTGAAAAAGAAAAAAAAAAGAATAAAGAAAAAAATGAAGAAAAAGCAAAGCTAATTGCAAAAGGAAGTTGGGAATAAATAAGAATGATTGTGTTTATTTGATTCTCTTAACTCAAGGGTTTTGTGATCTAGAAAAACCCATTTTCTTATTAGCCCGGCCACATTATAAGCCATTGAAAAGTCCTTGTGATGATGCATGCTTATGAATGTATTTGATTGTGGTTAAATGAAAGATAAAGTCAATTCATGTGATATTGTGATAGTAGAGTGAATGAGTGATTACCTCTTATACACTTGTGTTTGAGTGAAACACTTTACCTAGCGAGGAAAGTGATAACAGTTGAAAAACTGTTATTTTCATGCTTAAAATTGATACTAAAAGCAACCTTTAACACTTAGAAACTAGCTTGAAATCATGCTTTTGGTTATATTTTTAGAAATAAGAGAGCTGGACAGGTTTATGCTTGATTTCAGTGTTTTTATGCAGGTTTTAAGGTGAATTTGGTGAAAGAAGTGAAGAAGGATAGAGATGGAATCAGAAAAGACATAAAAAAGGGCAAAAGGAGAAGCCGCAAGTACCGCTCAGCGCTAGTTTACCTCTGAGCGACACTCTGAAATCCACGTTGGATCTATTGAGGGGTAAAATGGCCGCTGAGGGGAGAAAAACAACTCACGCAATTACCGTTGAGTGGCAGTTTACCGCTGAGCGGTACTTTTATGGGCTTGGGCCTAATTTTTCTGTATTTTTAGAATATTATATAAGCTTTAGGACGTCCTATGGTTTGTATCTTTGGCAGAGATGAAGCAAATACTCTCTCTTCCACCCCTTTGAAGGAGGATCTTGGATGCTCAGGCTACCTCTTCACCTTTCTAGGATTTTATCTTTCATTCTTCCATTATTATTCATCTAGTTTCATGATAATAGTTGAAAAACTGTTATTTTCATGCTTAAAATTGATACTAAAAGCAACCTTTAACACTTAGAAACTAGCTTGAAATCATGCTTTTATTCATATTTTCATAAATAAGAGAGCTGGACAGGTTTATGCTTGATTTCAGTGTTTTTGTGCTGGTTTTAAGGTGAATTTGGTGAAAGAAGTGAAGAAGGAGAGAGATGAAATCAGAAAAGACACCAAAAAGTGCAAAAGGAGAAGCCGCAACTGCCGCTCAGTGGCAGTTTACCGCTGAGCAGCACTTTACCGCTGAGCGGCACACTTATGGGCTTGGGCCTAAATTTTCTGTAATTTTAGAATAGTATATAAGCTTTAGGACATCCTAGGGTTTGTATCTTTGGCAGAAACGAAGCAAACACTCTCTCTTCCACCCCTTTGAAGGAGGATCTTGGATGCTCAGGCTACCTCTTCACCTTTCTAGGGTTCTATCTTTCATTCTTTCATTATTGTTCATCTAGTTTCACCATGAATATGGTGAACTAAACCTTGTATTGTTGTTGGGGAATCAATGTAGTCTCTTGAAACTCTCATATGGAATTTGTGTTTATATCTTATATTTAAGACCTATGCTTTCTTTCATCATTAGTTAGGGTTTTTCCTCTTTGCTCAATGCTTGCTTTGTTTAACTCATTCAATGCATGATTATTGGTTTTGTCGATACGGGAACGTACGGGGAAGTCTAGATCCGGGGAATTTCTCCCAATAGTATATTGGTTATCGTTAAGCTCCTGCACTAAAAGAACTATTTATTAGGAATCCTAGGAATTGTATGAACTCGTAATTAGGGATAGGCCTTCTTGCAAGGTAATTTAGAGAGTGGCATTAACAATGATGAAAAGAATGTTGAATTCCTAAAATATATGAGAGTGGATAAGATGAAATTGATAACCCCAACAACATACTCATCCCTATATTCCATTGAAATTGTTTGTATTTTGTTTTAGCCATTGATCAAAACTCATGCATACATGTTTATTTTCTGTTTTGCATATTAAACTCCACTTATTTCGTTCTTAAGTCTTAGCTAATCAACGAATCACATAACTAAACTAGGCCTTGAGTCCTTTGGGAGAACGATACTTGGTCTTACCGAGTTTATTACTTGAAACGATTCGGTCACACTTGCCGATTGTTCAACAAGTTTGTGGCACCGTATTTCAGTGTTCATAAATTTGTCATCATTTCACAATGAATATGGTGAACTAAACCTTGTATTGTTGTTGGGGAATCAATGTAGTCTTGTGAAACTCTCATATATGGAATTTGTGTAACATCTTACTTTTAAGACTTATGCTTTCTTTCATCATTAGTTAGGGTTTTTCCTCTTTGCTTAATGCTTGCTTTGTTTAACTCATTCATTGCGATGATTATTGATTTTGTCGATATGGGAACGTACGGGGAAATCTAGATCCGGGGAATTTCTCCCAATAGTATATTGGTTGCCATTAAGCTCCTGCACTTAAGAATTAATTACTAGGAATGCTAGGAATTGTATGAACTCATAATTAAGGATAGGCCTTCTTGCAAGGTGATTTAGAGAGTGGC
This sequence comes from Vigna nakashimae, assembly GCA_034642375.1. Taxonomy (NCBI): domain Eukaryota; kingdom Viridiplantae; phylum Streptophyta; class Magnoliopsida; order Fabales; family Fabaceae; genus Vigna; species Vigna nakashimae. Next base: position 17,594,583 of record CM067768.1, read on the forward strand.
ATTAACAATTGATGAAAAGAATGTTGAATTCCTAAAGTATATGAGAGTGGATAAGATGAAATTGATAATCCCAACAACATACTCATCCATCTATTTCATTGAAGTGTTTGTATTTTGTTTTAGCCATTGATCAAAACTCATGCATACATGTTTATTTTCTGTTTTTCATATTAAATTCCACTTATTTCGTTCTTAAGTCTTAGCTAATCAATGAATCACATAACTAAACTAGGTCGTGAGTCCTTTGGGAGAACGATACTTGGTCTTACCGAGTTTATTACTTGAAACGATTCGGTCACACTTGCCGATTGTTCAACAAGTTTGTGGCGCCGTATTTCGGTGTTCATAAATTTGTCATCTAGTTTTTGGCGCCGTTGCCGGGGACTCGTGGTTTAACTAGTTAATTTGTGTAATTATTGATTATCTTTGACTTGAATTTTAAATTTCTGTTTTTATTTTTCGGTTTTTATTTTATTTTATTTTATTTTATTTTATTCTCTGAATCTTATATCTTCTCTTATATCTTTTTGTGCTAACCAATTCGTCTAGGGTTTTGTTTTCTTGTGTATGCAGGAGGCAATTCGAACCAGGAGCAAGAGAACTACAGAACCTCTTCTTGAAGGTTTAGACGAGAGTAGACGGAGGAGAAGAATCCGTACATCTAGAGAACTTTTCCCTCCTCCAGAAACTCTGTTGCGACCATCACCACAAGGTTCTGACCATAGCACTGAAAACATGGAGAACAATAATATTAGAAGAACTCTTGCAGATTACACAAATACAACTAGACCTCAGCATTTTAACAGCATAGCAAGACCAAGAGTCAATGCAGCTAACATGGAGGTCAAACCAGCGTTGATCCAATTGGTGAAAAGTAATCAATTCAATGGGTTATCTCACGAAAGCCCATATGAGCACCTCACGACATTTAATGAGATCTGCAACACAGTGAAAATAAATGGGGTGCCAGATGAAGCGATCATACTTAGCTTGTTTCCATTCTCATTAGGAGGCAATGCTAAGCTTTGTTTAAATTCTTTTCCAGAGGGAAGCTTTACAGAGTGGGAAGTAGTGGTGACAAAGTTTCTAAATAAATACTTCCCACAATCAAAGGTGAATAAAGGAAAGCAAGATATTTCTTCATTCTGTCAAGGCATGGAGGAATCACTGGGTCATACATGGGATAGATATAAAAGCTTGTTACAAAAAACTCCCACGCATGGATTCGATGAAGTGGAAGTAGTCCTAACCTTCCTTGGAGGTCTTGGTTCACAAACCAAGATGATGCTTGACGCCTCAGCAGGAGGAAACATCAAATGGAAAACTCCAGAGAAAGCTACAGAAATCATTGAAAATATGGCTACTAGTGACAACGAGCTAAACAGTGAAAGAGGAGCTCCTATCCAACAAAAAGGAGTTCTACAATTACAAACAAATGATGCCTTGCTAGCACAGAATAAAATTCTAACTGAACAACTGGAGACTCTTACAAAAACACTTGCACAATTACCTAAAGAGTTGAAGATTGTTGCACAGGTACAATCTCAATTGTGTGAACTATGTGGGGGCGACCATATCAATGGTCAATGTGCCTTTCCAGCAGAAGCCGTAGAGGATGTGAATTACATGGCCAATCAATATCGTTAGGGGAACTTCAATCAAGGGTGGAAACCACACCCAAGCATTGGTCAAGGGCAAACTGGGCAAGCTAGGCAATTTAACAAGCAACAGCAGCAACCAACCTTATGGCAGCAGATTTCTATACTTAATGAGAGGTCAATAAGGATGGAAGAAACTCTTAATCAGTTCATACAGAAAACTTAGTCTACCCAAAAGAGCACTGAAGCTGCTATCAAGAATTTGGAGATTCAGATGGGTCAGATCACTAAGCAGGTGGAAGAGAGGTGAGATAAAAAATTTTGGACTAATACTGAGGTTAACCCCAAAGAAAAATGCAAAGTGTTAGAAAGTACTAAAGATGAGATAGTTGATGTTAATGTGAAACCTGTAAAGGTTAACTTAGTAATGGCCGATGGATCTTCAAAGGAACCATGTGGAATTGCAGAGGATATTATAGTTTGTGTGGGCAAACTCCAGTTCTTGGCAGACTTTGTGGTGATGAAGATGGAGACAAAAAAGATACCTATTATTCTTGGAAGACCGTTTATGAAAACGGCCAAAGCCATCATTGATGTGAACAAAGATATAGTGGTGCTCCAAGACCGAGAGGAGAGAGTTGTTGTAGATGTCTTTAAAGATAAGAGGCAAATACAGGAGGAAGAAGCTAGTCATAAAGCTGCATTTCAAGATGCACACATGACTAGCCATCAAGATGAAAAGCCCAAGGTTAAAGGTAACCATTGTTTGTTGTTTCAGGTGCAGAAAGGAGAAAAGATTGGAAGAGGAAGAAAAGTTCCTGATGACTGGATGAAAGGAAGACCCCAACTTGGTACACCTGTGAGAATCAAAAACAAGTTGTGGGTTGTGAAAGGCTATAAAGAGAAGGAGATGATAGAGATAAAGTCTCCATATTCTAGAAGAGTCAAAACAGTACACAGGAAACAGCTGAGGGGGACAAGAACATCAACTATGAAGAAGGAACTTGAACTTTATTGGGTCAAGCTAATGACGTTAAAAGAGCGCTTGCTGGGAGGCAACCCAGTGATTTAAGAACTTTTGATTTTATTTTGGTTTTGTTGGACATTATTTTTGTAAATATTATTTTGGATAAAGCATCTACTGAAAGGTGCTAGGTGGTTTAGTATCTACTGAAGGATACTAGGTTTGTTACACCTATTGATGGGTGTTGGTAAGAAAGTTTTACACCTACTGATGGGTGTTGGTGGATTTTGGGTCAGGCTCGTGACGTTAAACAAGCGCTACCTGGGAGGCAACCCAGTTGATTGATTGTTTTTGTTTGTTTCATTGTAGTAGCATAATAGGGTTTTGCATGAGCAATCTGAAAATTGAATTGCAGGGAACCAGTGAGGGGCATGTTTAGGAGGCACTTAGGTTAAGCAAGGAAGGAGAAGAGCACTTCACGAAAGTGCCGCTGAGCGACAATTTACCGCTGAGCGGTACTATCGCAGATTGGGCTTTGGTTGCCCCGGGACCCGAGCCCATTAGGGTATTATGCCACTCTCTAAATCACCTTGCAAGAAGGCCTATCATTAATTACGAGTTCATACAATTCCTAGCATTCCTAATAATTAATTCTTAAGTGCAGAAGCTTAACGGCAACCAATTCCCTGGATCTAGATTTCTCCGTACATTCCCATATCGACAAAATCAATAATCATGGCAATGAATGAGTTAAACAAAGCAAGCTTTAAGCAAAGAGGAAAAACCCTAACTAATGATGAAAGAAAGCATAAATCTTAAAGTAAGATGTTAAAACACAAATTCCATATATGAGAGTTTCACAAGACTACATTGATTCCCCAACAACAATACAAAGTTTAGTTCACCATATTCATTGTGAAGCTAGATGAACAATAATGAAAGAGTGAAAGAGATAGAGAAACCCTAGAAAGAGAAGAGGAGAGCTGTCACCATCTCCCAATTTACCCCCAAGGGGTGAAAAGTGTGTTTCTGCTTCCTCCCAGCCAAAGATACAAACCCTAGGACGTCCTAAAGCTTATATATTATTCTAAAAATATAGAAAATTAGGTCCAAGCCCATAAAAGTAACAGAGAACCGGTCCAAGCCCATTTAGAATGGCGCTCAGCACTATTTTACCGCTGAGCGTTACTAGCGTATGATCCATTTTGCCCCCCAGCTGCTGTTTTGCCCCTCAGATGTGATTTCGGCACCTGAAAACTGCCGCTCAGCGCCACTCGGTCACACATTTTCTACATTTTGGTTGACTTTTCTGGTTGACTGGTTGACTTTTCTGGTTGACCGGTTGACGTTTCTAGTTGACTTTTCAGCACTCGAATAATTTGGTACTTCAATTCTTCTTTCAAATCATTCAATTAGCCTACAAAATCAAGGGAATCTTGCACAAAACCATTAAATTCACTTTCAACTCTCTTATTCACAAAACTAAAGCAAAAATATGAGTTCAAGCTAGTTTCTAAGTCTTAAAGGTTGCTTTTGGTATCAATTTTAAGCATAAAAATAACGGTTTGTCAGCCGTTATCACTAGCTCCTTCACTTCTTTCACTCAATTCATCTTAAAACCTGCAAAAACAAAGAAATCAAGCATAAAACCTGTTCAACTCTCTTATTTCCAAAACTTCAACAAAAACATGATTCCAAGCTAGTTTCAAAGTCACAAAGGTTGTCTTTAAGGTCAACTTTAAGTATAAAAATAAAAAATTTTCAACTGTTATCACACCACACAGTTCAC